>OU342743.1:395010003-395610003 GCA_910589775.1 Avena eriantha | reverse complement strand
TTCAAGAAAATGATCTCTTCGAGATAGCTCATCTTGAACTTGCACATCATTTCTTCTTTCTTCATTATGTTGGTGTCTTGAAGGTACATAAGAGATATCACTCCAACTTTAGTCTTCAAGACACACTTGCTATAGGATCAACTCTCACTTGACCAATCTCCGGATCACTCATTGAAACCTTGGTCAACACTTAATTTTCTTCACTTTCTTCTTCTCCCAACCTTGAAGCCAACGTATGGTTCAAGCATTGCCTATGGACAAATCCTCCAGGTAAAACTCAATGAAAACATAAGTCCATAAAGATTGTCATTAAATTACCAAAATCACACATAGGGGCACACATGCACTTTCAACCACGATGCGAGCCAAGACCAATATAGCCCAGGCATTCGGCACATCTGAACGCCGCAACTATGGTGTAGTGGTGGCGTCCAATAAAATTTAGATGCCACCACTATGACATCAAAAAATTCTAGGACTTAGCGTTAGGCGCCACTCGCCCTTCCCTCTCTTCATTCCAACCACTCCCGCCCGCCCATCCCCCAAACCACCGCAGCCGCCCTGCACTCGCCCGCCCCGCCCTCACCCACCCTGCCTCGATCACGCACCACCCCCCTCGCCCACCCCGCCTCAATCACGCCCTGCCCCGCCCCGACGCGACCCTGCGCCGCCTCCCTCGATGACCCGTGCCTTCCCCGATGACCCTCTCCGTTGCAACTCTCTGACCCAAGCCCATCCTATCTGCCCTCGCCCGCGCCTCTCTGACTCACCTACCCCGACCTCGCGCCACCGCAGGTAGACTCCCCCGTGACTATATTTAGTTTAGTGATTTTTGTGTAGTGTGTAAAATAGGTGATTTTAGGGATTTTTGTTTAGTGTAGAAAATCTAGATAATTTTAGGGATAGATGTAGGAAATTCACATGATTTTAGGGGTAGAAAATCTGGATAATGTTTACATAAATATTCATTTCTTATATTTTGACTAACATTTGTATCAAATATTGTAATTTAACTATTTAATTATTATAATGTCGGAGCCGGAGTTGAAGTTTCGTGCTGCTCAACTCAAACCCACGAAGACCCCGACTTGGGCAGCTCAGATCAAAATGGATAACAGGAAGATCCAGCTAGGTACTTTTAGGTTCCTGTGGCAGGCGGCCAGCACCTACGACTGCGCCACGGTCTAGCACTTTGGGGCGAGAGCCTTCCTGAACTTCGAGGGTGAGCATCACATGGCGCATTTATTAGCGCCAGGTGGCATGAGGATCGCCACAAGGGCCGAGAAGAGGGAGCACTGGCATGCAGAGAGGCATCTGGCGCACCTTGGTGGCGAGGAGGATGACCCCTTGGTCAGGGATCTCCTACTTGATCCCCAGGTGATGGCGGTCTTGTACAAGGTCCTTAGCGAGAGCCAGCAGCACGGGTAGGGCGAGGATGGCCACTCCGGCATGTAGCAGTAGGGTCAGCTCGACCCCTCTAGCACGTAGTAGGACGACTCTTGCAGCCTGTCGTCCTCTTTCTGGGACCGCTCGGATGATGACATCACTGACACTAGGTGTACTTGAGTTTAGGATGTTCTCATGTGACTATCGTATGCTACCTATCGTACTACTTATATAGACTTATCATGCTACTATTGTACTACTTATATATGGTATAGCTAATCTTGATTATGTGTTATGGTTATATATTGTGCTACTTGTGATGCTAATTAAGTTAAAATGGTCTATATAATTAAGTTTGCATGATCATATATAGGTATAATGCATGGTGATCGGTGTGAAATTGTGGTTACCAAGAGTGCAAGAACAAGAAGGTTGTCATAGTGCTCCCTTATGACTGTGAAGTTAGTATGGTATGTCCATTCTCAAGCAATTAAACTATATATAACCTGCAATAAATTAAGTGCGAATTATTGCTTTCATATGATTCTGTATATATAACATACCTTGCAAGTTTAGATGTGATTTCCTGGACCATTTCGATTGGTCGTTGGGGGAGATAGGTCGATATAATATCTCTGAAGCAACCTGGACCGACCTACACAATCCAAGTCACGAACAAGGCGAACCGCACCTTTTTTCAGTGGTCCGAGGTGGACTATGATGGTTGATGCCCATGAGATGGACGCCTAGGAGAAGTTGGTCTTCTATCTCTTTGAAGATCACATGACCTACTTCGACTACTGAGGCCTTGAAGCATCGATAGACTCTGAAGCTTCTTTACATGACAAGATTCTTGCTGATGCCATTAGGTATGGCACCAGCATTGCCGATAATCCTACTGGGGACTAGTAGTTAGTGCTATGTTACACTATATGTAGCTAGATAGCTCTACTATATGTAGTTGACTATAATGATGTGCTACCATTTCTATGAATATATCTTGCTGTGCTATGAATATACAATTGGATGCACCAGATTTTTTTTAATTTTCCAAAAATCAGTTGTGGTGTTTGAAGTAAAACGAATGCGACAATTAGGATAAGTCCTGGTGGCGCTTACAATAAACACCACCACTAGAAATCCTATTAGTGGGTTCAGCATAGGTGCCACCACTATGACCTACCAGTGGCATGAGGTTAGTGGCGTGCGGACTGAGCGTCACTAGCCCCTTTTCCGAACACCGCCACTAGGCCTTTTCCTAATAGTGTAGTTTGTGGCCCCCAAAAATAAGATGTAAATCAAGATCATACCAAGGGGATCCATGGGCCCACATGTGGATTGTGTGATAGTCAAGGAACATGCTCAAGTACTCAGGTCCAAGGTGGACACAAGTGGGCGGGATAAAAGCCAGATCTCAACTATTTCCCACCGGCGCTACTTTATTAGTTATATCTATTCCCAACATTTTAATTATCAAGTTGTAATTATAACCATGATCATCTCATACGTTAAGCATGTGCCAAACTCCCAACAATTGTGGAACTCGACAACTCAAACTGACACCTGGGAAAGCAACTACGACTTGCAAGGCCATCTATCTACCAAAATAACGGGCAATAGAAAGTGACCAAGGCAATATAGGATGCAAGGGGTATAAATGGTACGGAAACTAAAGCATCGCAACACGGATAGCAATAGAGAGAAGTAAATCCATAAAGCAAAAATAGGTAGAAGGCGGAGGATGCTCGCCTGGGAACAATTGACAAAGATACACCAAAGAACTTGTCAAAGCTCGCATCATCTCATGTTCCTATCCGAGAAGAAGCAAAAAACTAGGAAGAAACACCGGGTGCAATATTTAATACTACAACAAAAGATCCAGCATGATCATGATATGATGCATTACATGGCAATATGCGGTGTAACTAGGCAATATTAAGCAGAATGGGAATCCCGACAATTAATTAGACGGTTCAAGTTGTTTAGATACCCCGCAATTTGAATGTTGGATAACATGTCAACACATGACATCGGGTGAGCTAAAAAATTTAAATGGAGTCAGAATAAGACAAGAATATCCCGCATAAACACTACATATGTAATTATTAGTTGAATCAGCTAATTGTCTCCAAACCAGAAAATTTGTATGCAAGTATGAGCAATTTAATATGCAACAAGTTGTATGGCATTTATAAAATAGTGGATCAGAAAAGGGTCACACTTTTGGTTCGATGGTCTTAGTTTTGAAGGATCACCGGGTTAAAGAGGAAGAAGAAACATCGGGGTTTGGTGATGTAGCCCGACCTACGGTCATTAGCACATCAAGGTCTCCAACTTATGCCAAGTCATCATGGACTCCAAAGGTGAATCCGTTCCTCTATGCGAGCCCACTTCCTACCCTTTTTGAACAGTATACTAATTCATAAACTGTCCCATATTCATGATAGGTTCATACCGACAAGTACGGAGGCAAGGGAGGAAGCCCGGAGCACCAAGCCCGACAAGACGGAGGCTTGGAAGAGGAGGCACATAAGAAGCAGTAGCAGAAGCACCAGAGTCTCTGGCCTCCAACACCGGAGTCTCCGCCCGGACTCTGGACCAATCTCCGGACCCCAGCCTGGGCCCTTCTGTACACCACTCCATAGTCTACACTAGAGAAAGACCGGAGTCTCCAGCCCATGACACCGGAGTCTCCGGTGTCCACTATGACATGCATGTTAAGGCCTTTGGGCCTTTGGCCCATGTAACCCTAAATTCGTCCAGACTTTACCCTTTTATGCCTAAAGTACCCTTGAAATAGTGGCTGGCCTATAAATAGCCCCCACCTCTATTGTAAACCCTTGGCATAGATGATATAATAAAGACACCCCCTTTGCAGAATCTCTAGTTTTACCCCATCCTCTTACCAAAGGGGACCGGCTATCGGCGATGAAAGGTATAAAAATTCCACGACTTCTCCCCACTTGCATTCCTTTGTGAGATAAACTATCTTTGCAACCAACAAACACCTATTGAGGCTAGTTCCTACTATGATTGCTTGGGCTATGCACATTTGATACCTTGTAGAAATCCAAGCAAAAAGTTGTGAGCACACTATCTCATATTGTTATCTTGTATAGTTGTTGGGACAAGGAAGGGGCAAATGAAAAAGAATAAAAGGAATGAAAAAGAGTGAAAAAATAGAAAAAGAAAAATAAAGAAACAAGTGCCTCATAGAATAGGAAGCGCAAGCTCAATGAACATCATATAAGTGGTACTTATTGTGCATATCTTGTAGCCACCAATTTATTGCAATCGAACTAGCGTCTCTCCTTGCACTTGTGCGACACGAGCTTATAGTCTTCGCTAGGTAATCATTTGGTTCTTAGCTCACTTTCTCCATCGCACAAGTCCCATTTATCCCACCATTTGTGTTTCCTTCTACATAATTCCTATATTTTGTGGATTGACTTGTTTTGCTTTGCGATGATCGTGGTTCTTTGCTTTACATTACAACATCTTGAGTTCAGATTGTTCTTTGACATGCCACATTCCATACCCATCCACCATAAGCTTTGTGTGTGTGTGTGTGTTTAGTGGTTAGTTGGTTTTGGTGTTCCGCATGAACTTCACTTTACTTCGTTTTGATTGCTCTCAAGTGTGGCCACGTGCACGATACTATCTTCCAAGGTAAAGTAAGGTTTGATGTTGCATCCCTAACACCCTCTACCACTTCCATATACACCACTTGGTCTTGTGAATCATGTCTAGGGACTCTAGAACCGAGGACGATATCTATGAAGAATGCATCACGAGCCACCATGACAATGACTCCACAAGTATAGAGGACATGATGGAGCACTACACCGACAATGACTCCACATGCTTTGAGGACCTGGAGAACTACACCAGTGATGACTCCACATGCATGGAGGACATGGAGCATGACATCAACTATGGCTCCTCAAGCATGGAGGAATTGGAGCTCTACATCGATAATGGCTCCTCATGCATGGAGCACTACACAAACAATGGATCCACATGCTTGGGTGATATGGAGTCCTACAACAACAATGACTCCCCAAGCATGGACGACTTCGAGTGCGATATCGATGATGCCTCATCAAGCATGGAGGACATGTAGAACTTCACCAACTTTGAGGGCTCTTCCATGAGCCATGAAGAATTCCTCCACCACTTGGAGATGGAAGACTAATACGCCAAGCAAGAGGAGGCGCATCATCAAGAAACCATGACCTTCAAGGCCAAGCGTACCACACCAAAGGGCACCACCTACTTCGTTGATCCACCTCCAAGGCATCAAGTGCCACCATCTCCATGGCGTCAAGCACCACCATCTCCAAGGTGCCAATCACCACAACCTCAAAGGCGTCAAGTGCAACAACCTCCAAGGCAACAAGTGACACCGTTTACAAGAAGAGTGGTGCCCCAACATCATCTTCCAAAATAGGCGCCACGAAGAATCTTCATCGACAAACATCCTCTAGAGATCATCGCCAACACCAAGAGGATACAAGACGTCGTCCAAGGCATCTCAACCACCTCAAGAGCGCCAAGGTCCAAAATCTATTAGAGAAGTTGAAAGGCGACCTCGTCAAGTTTAAGAAGGACATGGACGGCAACCTCGCCAAATTTGAGGAGTCAAGCTCAAGATGGCACCAAGAGCCCAAGAAGAGTGACATGGACAAGGATCATCGTCACGAGCGTCTTATGGATGATCAAGTGGGCCACCTACATCCACCTTCTGCAAGGCACATCAATGACCTTCGTCAACAACATCATCCTAAGGCACCTTCGACGACTTGTGCCACCACCGCAATGGCCCCAAGATCAAGCTCAAGATACAACCACACTCCTCAACATGTGGTATCTCCTTCTAGGGCCACCACCACAATGGCACCCCTATGCTACAAGTGCAACGACCAAGGTCACTACCCATGGGCATGTCCAACCATCATATGCGGCAAGTGCCAACACCAAGGTCATATGTTTTGGTAGTGCATCGCTACACAAGCCAAGGTGGTCACAGCGAACAATGAGCAAGCTCCGAGACAAGTGAAAGGGAAACGGACGTCGCCTAGAGAGGGGGGGGGGGGTGAATAGGCATTATAAAGTTATTACGGTTTAGGCTCTAATAAATGCAGAATAAAACTTAATGTTTAAATTATCCAGCCAAAACCTATATTCACTAGGTTCACTAAGTGCACCAACAACCTATGGTAAGCAAGACAAACAACAAGGTGATCGCAAGATATAATACTTCAAGCACGAAGGCTATCACAATGTAAATTGCATAAGTAAAGGGCTCGGTTGAGAGATAACTGATGGACGCGGAGATGATGATTTGTTTCCCGAAGTTCACTTCCAAAGAAGCTACGTCTCTATTGGAGAAGTGCGGTGGCGCAATGTACTTCGAACGCCACAAATGGCTCACCTCGAGGTGTGGTGGCTCGATGCTCACCCAACGCCACACAAGGCCTCACCCCAAGATGCAAAGGCACGCAACACACCGACGCCAAAAAAGGCTCACCCTATTCTCCCGTGGGCTTTCCACAAAGGCCTACTCACGTTCCACTATGGGACACTTGAGGGCGGTCACCGAACCAATACAAGGCTTGGGGCAAACTCCACAACTCAATTGGAGAGCTCCCAAGAAACACCACAAAGGTTCCACAATGCCACAAAAGGCCAACAAGCTTGAGGAATCTCCACATCTCAATTGGAGGCCTCAAGAACACACCAAAACTCCACACAACCGCCTAGAGTTCCAAGAACCCAAGAGAAACAAGCCCAGGAGCTTGAACTTGCCGAATCTCTGAGGAGAACTCAAACCTATGCACCAAATTGAAGAGGCAAGTCCTTCACTCTCAAATTCCACCAAAGCTACAAAAGCTATTGGGGGAATAAGAGAGGAAGAACACAAGAGGAGAACACAAAACTCTCCAAGATCTAGATCTAATGGATTCCTTCACAAAGAAGGGATTTGGTTTGGTGGGGGTTGTAGATCTAGATCTCCTCTCTCAAATCCCTCAAAAAGATGCAAGAATCATAGGATGTGGAAGGGGAGAGTACAAGCTTTTGAAGGTAAACAATGGAGGAGAGAGAGTGGAAGAGCTAGCAAAAATGATCTCCAATGTTAGGGAAACTTTGGGGAAGAGGGGGCCCTTAAATAGGGCAAAAGAAATCTGCCCGTTTGGGCCAGATTCGCGCCTCACCGGAACTACCGGTGCCCCACTGGTACTACTGATAAATAGAAACACAAGTTACTGAACAAAAATGATATTTACCGGAACTTTGGGCGGAACTTGGGCCAGTACTACCGCTCAAGCAAAAACGTTGGACAACATTGCACAAACACTTCAATAACTTTTGACTCCCGACTCCGATTTTGATGACCTTGGTCTCATTTTGAAGAGAACAAAAATCTCTACAAGATTATGCAAAGAAACATCATAGTCCAATAAGGGAGGATAAAAATAAAATGGAGAAAGGTATGACCTCTTAGAAGCGATGAACTGGTAAAACCTCCAAAATCCAAAGCGCAAGAAGTTGAGCTTGGAAACTCCAATTGAGATGAAACCAATTTTGTTGGAAAGATAATAAAGAGTAGAATCCAACAAAAGGTGAAATATTGGGTATCACCAAGGGAGAAAATATCATGAATATATATGAGATATCTCCCAAGGTGTGGAGTCGGAAAACCCGCAAGATAAAAAACGCAATAGGATATGCAAGGGAAATCCATTTTGATGAACTAGAGCTTGTTATGAATATAACCACAAGCTCTATATCCTCACATGGACAAGGACCAAACAACAACCAAGAAAGATGATGCTATGTATGCAAAGGTTTGAGCTCTCTCCGAAAGATACGATCGAGCTACTCACTCGAGAGCCCCTCTTGATAGTACGGCTATCTATCCTAAACATGGTCTCTCAATACTACAAGAGACTGGCAAAATAGAAAGCCTATCAAGATCATACCTTTTCCTTGAGAATTCCACTTGAGCTTGATGAAGACCGTCTTGTCCTTCTCAAGATGGATCACCTTTCTTGATTGCTCTTGCTTTCTCTTGCTTGATGAAGACTTGCGAATAGCTCCCCCATACTCCACGGGGAAACCTCTTCTTTGAACTTGTCTTCATCACTCCATGATCGCCGACGATGGCAAGCTTCAAACATGAGATCTTCTAGAGATGGCGCACAGTGAGCTTGTCCTTCATTTCTTGATGATGTCTTGAAGATGACCATAAGGAACTCCATATTCTTCTTCTTCTTCTTCAAGACATACTTGATCTTGTTCTTCTTCTACTTGATTCCAATAGGCACACAACCCTTGGATATTGCTTCTTATTTTTCAACCTTGAAACAAACACATGGTCCAAGTGATGCTAATGGACAAACCTACAACTGAAACTCAATTTACACGTTAGTCCATAGAGATTGTCATTAATTTCCAAAACCACACATGGGGGCATACATGCCCTTTCAATCTCCCCCATTTTGGTAATTGATGACAATCCCTTTGAGAGGGTTTAAACATGGAAATTAACGAACAAAACGGTTGCCCCAGCATCAAGTACTACACAAGTATGTGATGTTGGTACACCCAAAATATATAGAAAAAACTCCCCCACAATCTATGCATATGTGATGAACTTGAATTTCATTGCATAGATTGCCAACCATTACCATTGGTGGAGTTTCCTCTATATATAAAACATGCAAAGCAACAACAAAGATGCAAGAGCATGCAAGCCTAATGCTTAAGAACCAAATCAAAGCAAAAACCAACTTTCCTTAAATCCTCTAAAACTTCTCCCCCATTGGCATCGATTGCCAACATGGGTGAAAAGTTCTAGACGACCAATATAAAGAGACTTCCTCCAAATATGTGCATATGCACATATACTATAATGAATACTTGGGAGGAAATCAAACTATATTGAGGACCCAACGGTTGCAAACAAAAATAAAAAATAGCTTCAACAAATGAAGCGAGCAACCCAAAAGACCCAAAAATATCAATTGACAACAACAATTGATACCAAAAGAAAATAACAAGATATTATGATACTAGAAAATGAGTGTTTAAATGAAATAGGGAAGCTCCCCAATGCTTGTGCACAAATTAGGATCATTGAATTTGAATACATCATACACAAATATGGAATCCTCACCCCCCATAGACATTTAAACCTCAAAAGATGAGAAAGACGGCAAATGAGCATTGTTAAATGAATTAAAGAAGCCCCCCAAGGATTATGCACCAATTATAATAATTGTATTTGGAAACAAGTGCACAATCATGGACTCCCCACTCCTACAAATTCATTTAACAATACTAGGCAAGAGAGATCAAGATATGAGTGCCCGAAGATGCAAACAAATGGTACAAGGACTCATAGGCAAATAAATTTGGAAGCCACCGAAGAGTCAAAAAGAAATAAAAGGTGGTCTCCAAGTAAAACAAAACAACCAAAGATTTATTTTCTCTTGTGTGTATAAGTTTCTAGGTGGAGAATATCACAGAGACATATGGCCACAAAGAAACATGCACACACAAAATAGATACTCAAGAAAGCACATGAAAAGCAAAAGGAAGTCATATAATATACCAATAAGATTTTTTCTTGAAAGCATGGCCACAGGCTCAAATATATCTTATTGTACATCAATGAGCTTCAAACACTGACACACTACATACATTACAACTATTACCAAGGGAAAAAGGGAATAGTTGGAATATATGGAGAAAGGCAACAAGTATCACAAATAGAAATCAACTATGCAAAATACTCACTATTGCACGTGAGAGTGAATGAGGAAACGATAGGCAATAAAATTTCTAGATTGACATATTTGGGATTAGTGAATCATGATAATGATTTTTTATAGTCCCCATTATATGCCCTCATCTCAACATACTCACGTTTGTAATAGATAGAACTCGAAAAACCAAACAAAGAACCAAAACATTACGGACACACAAATTCATGCCAACAAGCAACCTACAAAAGGTTGGAAACAAGATATGTATGCATGAGGGGGATACTTGTTACCGGGATATAATTGGTAGGATGTAGAGGATGTGAATTCATTGATCATCCTAGCTTGCCGCCAATTGACATGTAGGAACCACTTCTTCCTAATTGAAGAGACAAGCATCCAATATATCCCCAATGTACCTACACAACAATAAGTACACTATGGTGCCCAAACAAATTGGGTCCAAAGTAGTTAGGCAACTACAATACATAGGAGAAGCTCCACATAAATATGTGCATATTAATATGAAATTGAATTTCATGCACATATTAGCCAATAGGATTTGGTGGAGTTTCCCCTATATATTGGATCATAGAAAGATAGCATGCCATAATATATACATGAAGTAAATATGCATGCATAGGACTTTCAAGAACCAAAGGGAGATACATTTTGAACTAAAACACCAAGTAAACCAAGAAGTAGCACACAAGAGTGTGACATGACAAAAGGTGTCCAAATTGTATAAAAGAGCCAAATCAACACATGAAAGGACACCAATTCAACAGATGAACAAGTTAAAAGCCAAAGAGCAAAATATGCACAAAACACACAATGCTCAAGGATTTATCTCATTCTAAAAGACCAAAACAAGTAACAAAGAATGAGACAAAGCCAACTCCCAAATAGAGCAAGGTTCCAACATACGAACCCACACTCTCTACACTTTTCATGATTGCACAAAGTACAAAAAAAAAGATCGAACTTCCAAGCACAAAAGGGAGTGCTCTAAATAATATAGGAGAGCTCCCCCATGAATGGTGCATTATATAGAATTTTGCTTTTGAATGCAAAATGCACACAAATGAGATAATCGCTACTACCTACATTAAATAAAACACAAGAGAATACCAACAAACTAAAAAGATCCACAAGAGGCAAGGAAGATATGGGAGTAAAAGAAAAAAATTTCTTGGCCAAATATAGGACAAAGAAAAGCAAAGGCCAAAGTGAACATGATCAATAAATCCTACCATATATGGAGTACCACTTGTCCAAGACAAGAATTATGGGGAAAATTTTCCCGAGGTAGTTTGCAAAGTAATCATGATCATATTCACACAAAGAAGCATGTAACAAGATATAAAAATTATGCTTGATGCTTCGAGAGAGATTCTTGATAGCTTCAAATAGTCACACAATCATTAAAGATTAAAGTAACTTGAAGTAAATGGTTTCCATGGAGGATATGGAGGTCCAAATATGAGGAAACACATATCAAGAAAAGCTTTCACAAACAAGATCCAAAAGATGAGCAATAAAAGAAACAAAGAAAATTGCAACTTGTTTGAGCTAAATGTGCCACATAGGAGCTAGATAATTCTCATTATCAATTCTAAGTGGCACTACCTCAAATGTCCACATTTTCTAGGTTTGTAATGTGCACCAAGCATATGACTCCCCCATAATGTGATAAACCAAGAAATCTCGACAAGAGGCAAAAATATCAAAATGGAAATGATTAATGGACATTATGGAATTCTAATTCTTATGAGAATGACATACCACATAGAGAAATGATAAACATGCAATGTCAACACTAAGTGGTATTCCTCATGTACACACATTTTAGGATTATGGAATGCCCAAGCATAACACTCCCCCAAAATGGGATAGTCCATTAATCTCTCCCAAGAGCCAAAACGAGATAGCAAATGAATTCACCAAAGGCTCAAACACAAGAACACAAATACATGATGTGCCAACCAACATACACAAATATACTTGATAACTCAATATAAGTACGAGGGAAGCACAACATATACAAACACATGAAAGGTACACAACCACACATGCACAAGGGAGCAAGTAACTTTCAATGTAAATGAGTTAAGCACATGTTACCACAAGGAGGAACATTGGATATAAGAGAGAAGCAAGACAATCCAATTGGCTTGACATGACAAAAATAAATGATGAAGATCCCTTAATTCTTTATAATGTAGCCAAGCCTCCAATGCCCTCCACATACACCTATTGATCAAGTTTTAGCTTGTTGGTCCCCAACTAAGTTGGGTCCTAAGAAGTTAGTCACAATAGGCTTGGCAACCCAAATGGTTATTTTCTTGACACCACATTGGGCGCAAACATATTTGGCAAACACATTTCCCACCTCATCCTTACCAAGTGAATATGCATCATATATAAATATAGGTTTGGATGAGGACTTACCCATGGTGCATGAGGAAGAAAAGTGCCCCTTCTCACGGCATATGTAGCAAGTTCTTCTCTTGCCATATTTCTTCTTGGGATATGTTGCACCATGATGAAGAACTTGAGCCAACTTGGGAAGAGGTCCACTTCTAGCTTGAGGTGGAGCTTCCGGCCGCTTCCCTTGTTGATTATCACCAAGAGGCTTCTTCTTCATTGGGCAAGATCTCACATGATGGCCTTCTTCCTTGCACTTGAAGCACACAATGTTGGCCGAATTCGTCACTTGACCTTGGCCATTCTTCTTGTTGCCCTTGTGCTTCAACTTGTTGGTGGGATTGTTCTTGATATTGGAGTTGAATCCAAGCCCACTCTTGTCATGGGGGGATCTTCGCACACCCAATATGTTCTTGAGTGTGGTCTTCCCTTCATGACACTTCTTGAAGTCATTCTTAAAAGACATGACTTGAGCCTTGAGCTTCTTGTTTTCCTCTACATGGTTAGATCAACAACAATACTAGAGGAAGTAGATGCTATATTGTTAGAGCAACAAGGCAAAGAATGTAATTCATCACAAGATGTAGCAATAGCATGAGTGGATGAATTACAAGGACTAGCACATGGCAATATGGCACTAGGAGTAGATGTAGTGCTTATGTCCACATGAGGCATACTAGATGTTACCTTAGACAAAATAGCCTCATGAGCCAACTTTAGCCTACCATGGGAAACTAGAAGGTCCTCATGCGAGCTTGAGAGCTTAGCATGATTTTCTTCCAATTCCCCATAGTTGCTAGTTAGCAAAGTAACTTGAGCCCTTAGCTCAACATTCTCCTTCACAATAGATGCTTCACAAAAGATAGAGTTAGTATCACAAGCATCATCAATAGTAGTAAGAGGTGAGGGAAACTTGGCAAGCTCTTTTGAATAAGAAGCTTTAAGTTGCTCATGTGACTCGGTGAGTTTGATGATCTCCCCCTTGATGACCCTAGAGCCATTGTTGAGGTGCTCAAAATCCTCAAGGAGTTTAGCATAAGAAACTTCAATATCATCATTTTAAGGTTGAAGGGCACTTGCCACCTCAAGATCTCTATGACGAGATTTCTTCACTCTAGATAGCTCTAGAGCAAATATCTCCTCAAGATATTCCTTGGTGGTTTGTTCGTATTCAAGAGCTTCATTTAGGTTTGCAATGTCATTAGCATACTCACACTCAAGACTACTCATTTTGTCAATTGTGTCCTCATGCTCATCATTAAGTTGCTTACTTTCAATAGAAAGAGTTAATATTTCAATCATTTTAGAGCAATCAATTTTATTTGGATGTAGAGCACGAAGGACTAGCTCCCCCTTCTTTTTTAAAGAAGCAACAACATCAACTACTTAATCTAAGTCAATATTCACATCATCATGAGGTGCATTGGGATCCAAAGGAGAAGTTACCTTTGATTCCTTAGCCATAAGGCATAAGTGAACATCGGGAGAAGGTGATGATGGGGGAACACTTGAACCTCCAATCACAACCTTTCCTTGGCCCACACATTCTTTGATTTCCTCTACATGGTTAGCAACACAAGTACTAGAGGAAAATGAAGTACATTTATAATGGCAACAAGGAAAAGAAAGCATATCATCATGAGATATATTCAAGGCATTTCTACATGATATGCAAGGACAATCAACACAAGCATGTAAATAGTTTATAGTGCCACAAGTGTTCATGTCCAAAGATACAACATTGCAATGAGATAGATATGGAGGATCATGAATGGAAAACTCACTACCCACATTGCAAGTTGTATCACCACTCACCATATCGTTAACTTGTGAAAAATCACATGTAGGTGAAGTGGAGGAATATGAGAACTCATCACGACCGGACGTGGAGGGAACACAATCATCCTCATTAAGCTTGGACACATCATATTTTGCTTGAAGCTTGGTCCAAATATCATGAGCATTCCAAAAAGGCATGATTGAGGAAAGAACTACAAAGCTCACAACATTAACAAACACATTAGATGCTTGAGCTTCAAGATAAGAGTTTGTCTCTGATACATTGCAAACGTAACTATAACTTTTGATGTTCCATGCTTGTTTAGTATCAACTTTGCTTTGCTTTGTCAAACACTTTGAGGTATTTTTATATGTTTTCTAGGACTAACCTATTAACAAGATACCACAGTGCCAGTTGCCTGTTTTCTTCTATTTTTGGTTCCAGAAAAAGCAGAAAATCAATATTCTTAGAATTGGACGGGACAAAATCCAATATGCCTATTTTCCCGGAGCAACACGGAAACACGAAGCAGAGACGGAGTAGGGCAACAGGGTGGGCACACCATATGGTGGTGCGGGCTAGCCCTGGCTGTGCCACCGGGTGGTGTGGGCCCCTTAGCCACCCACGGACCTTGCCTCTTCGCTTATAAGATGCCTCCCGATGCAAAAATCCTAAATCGTCAAGCCTCCAGCCACGAAAAGTTCTGCAGCACCGCCACCACCGAAGGGGAGATTCAGGGGACAGAAAGTCTCTGTTCCGGCACTCTGTTAGGACGGGGAAGTGCCCCTGGAGCCATCTCCATCAATCTCCACCACCATCTCCATCACCGTTGTTGATTCCCATGATGAGGAGGGAGTAGTTCTTCCTCGATGCTAAGGGGTCTACCGGTAGTTATGTGTTCATCTCTCTCTCTATGCGTGATCTTATTGAGATCATGAGCTTTGTAATCTATAGATCTATTCTGCTACTCAAGTGCTTTAATAGATCTCTGCTCTCCCCATGTGTGTGAAAGTGACAGCGTGCACACCATGGTGGCACTTAGGGTAGAGATTACAAATACTTGTTATGAGTTATATTTGGAGTTGGATGTCTTTATGAAATTGTGGTGTTTGTTGGAACCATCTAGTGCTCATGGTGACAGTGTGGGGTTATCTAGATGGAAAAAGTGAACTTTGAGGTGTGCTGTTATAGCCCTACCATGGATTAGAGTGTTCAACCGGAGAGTAGTTCAGAGTAGTATCATGAAGAGAAGATATTTATATGAGAGTGTTCACTAGTGAAAGTATGATCCCTAGGCCTTGTTTCTAAACATTGAAACACTGTTTGCAATTAGATCTATTACATGTTTGCTTGCTTCCATCTTTATTTTAGTTTGCCTTTAGTATCTTCCATGCCATCAAGCTATTTTCTAGCACCGTTACCACTTATAATTATCCATACCACTTGTATTTTACTATCTCTTTGCCGAACTAGTGCACCTATACACCTGACAAGTGTATTGGGTGTGTTGGGGACACAAGAGACTTCTTGTATCTTGATTGCAGGGTTGCTTGAGAGGGATACCTTTGACCACTTCCTCCCAGAGTTCTATAAACCTTGGGTGATCCACTTAAGGGAAACTTGCTATTGTTCTACAAACCTCTGCACTTGGAGGCCCAACAACTGTCTACAATAATAGAAGTGCGTAGACATCAAGCTATTTTCTGGTGCCGTTGCCGGGGAGGTAAGGTAAAAGGTACTCACATCCTCTAGCTACTAAGCTATCTTCTAGTACAGTTGCTAGTGTGTGTGAGTGCTCGAAGTTATTTCCTTTAGATTCTGCAATTTTGTCTTTTTGTTTGTTATTTTCACTAGTTAGGCTTAATGGAAAACAACAACAAAATTAGAGAGCTTTATAGTATTTATCTTGAGTTAGGACATGAAGTGTTTGAAGAGAAAATTAAAAAACCTATGGAACTTTATTTACATGCTAATAACAATGTTGTTAGTATGAATTCTTTGGACACCATTATTGCTAATGCTATGGAAAAGTCTAAGCTTGGGGAAGCTAGTTTTTATGAAAATGATCTTTTTAGTTCCCCAATTTTGGAAGATAGCTATTCTATTCCTTATGATGATACCAAACCTCCAATATATGATGATTACAATGATGAATATGATATTTTCAGTCCACCTACTATTGAGGAGGAAATTAATTATGATTACAATATGCCTCCTATATTTGATGGTTATGGTGATGAGAATAATAATGATAGCTATTTTGTTGAATTTACTCCCACTACAATTAATAAGAATGACTATGTTCTTGTGGGGAGTATTAATTCTTTTATGCATGTGGCTCATGATAAGAATGTTTCATATGATAGTTATATTGTTAATTTTATTCATGATGCTACTGACAGTTATTATGAGAGAGGGAAACATGGTTTTATGCATCTCAATAATATTAAGTTTCCCCTCCTTATGTTGAAAGTCTTGAAGTTGCACTCGTTTTGCTTTACTATGCTCGTTGCTTTGTGCTTTCATGACTCGTTTCTTTACAAGATTCCTATGCATACGAAGCGGGTTAGACTTACATGTGCTTTGAATATGCTTCTTGATGCTCTCTTTTACTTCAATTCATATTTCTTATGTGAGCATCTTTCTCAAACTATCATGCCTAACTTAAAGGCGTTAAAGAAAAGTACTTATTGAAAGATAACCCAAAAGTTTTAGATGAGTCTTGCAAGTTATTACCTCTATAATAACCGCTCCTTATCCTTTTTCTTTTTCTTTTTGTGCCAAGAGTAACCTCTAATGAGAGGGAAGTAATGCTTAGGAAAGTTGTTGTCCCAAAACAGATTTTTGTGCTTCACTGTAAAAATTCGTGTAAAATCTCTGTACGTCGTTCTGAGGCGCGAATTTTTGTGCTTCTTCCCCAGGTTGTTATATAACTTTCATTAGTTCAACAGTTTTCGATTTGAGCAACAGAAGGTCTTCGAAAAAATTGGGTTTTACCTGCTGGTCTGTTTTGACAGATTTCTTCCATTATTTGTATTTGCTTCTTGTTGGTTCCTTTTCGAGTTCTCTTTGGGGAATTGAGCTTTTTGAGGAAAGTGCTTCAGTAGCTTGTGTTTTATTGGAAGTTTTATTGGTGTTGAAACTGAACCCAAAGACTTATTATCTTGAGTACACTAATGTTGCTAATAAAGATTGTATGAGGTTTTGTATGAAGGAAGAATTTCAGGTGTAAGGAAAGAATGATGTAATGATATGAATAATGGACTAAAGCTCAAGCTTGGGGATTCTATCCCTGTCACCCCAAGAAATATTCAACAAGTTCAAGCGTCAAAGCTTGGGGATGCCCAAGGCATCCCCTTCTTCATCAATAAAAATTTCAGGTTTCTTCCAAACACTTCATTTTTATTGTTTCATGCACAGTTGTGTTGTTCTTGGAGCGTCTTCGCTTTTTGTTTTTGGTTTTAATTTTCTTGGTTTGCTTAGTTTGCTGAATAAATTGGTTGGACCCCCTCTTTCATACATTGGTTTTCAAATAGTTTGGTTTGGATTGGAAGAGAGTAGGAAAGTTCATGCTTAAGTGGTAAAGAGAGCTTGTTTTTGACTGTGGCCTATGCTTTGTCATGCCATGCTTGATATTGTTTTGGCTTTATGCTTAGTATTCTTTGTTGTAGCATGACATGTTGTAAACAATCGAGATTGCTTAATGTGCCTTGGAAGAATCATGCGTTGTTTTAGCATATTAAAGCATAATATTGTGGTATTCTCCTTTGATGCTTTATTTGGGTTGACTTGGCACATGCTCACACCATGTTATGACTATCCCAAGTCACCATAAGCCTTTATGACCCTTTAGTTTTCAACTTGTAGTATCATTTTATGCTTTGATTAATGATGTTTTGTCGCTCTGCATGATTATGGCCATTATTGCTCTCTTAGTTGGTCGCTCCTAGTCTTTTGCTAGCCTTCGTAACCAAGTATGAATTCCACTCATGCATCCAACTCCTAAAACCAAGTTATTCCAAAGAGTCCCCCATACCTACCTATTAGCATATGCTATTCCAAGTATATTTGTGTTTTTATCTACCTTCCGAATTAAACTTGTTATGAGAAAACTAGTGATTAAAGCTCTCACGAACTTGATGCACTTTACTTTCCTTGCATTTAATAAACTTGAACCATTGCGTCCATCTTTGTTGCGTATATGCTTGCGCTTTATAAGTTGAAGTTAGCAGAATCATGTATCATGGGGAACGCTTTCAACATTGCACTTGTACTTTGTACCCCGTTGATATCATGTTCTTTTTCTTATGGATCCCGACGGTGTAAAATAAAAGGGGAACTTGTAAGATCATGGAGTTTGTATTTGTGTTAGAGAAACACCTGGGCCGCTAGCCTAAGCCATGCCTAATCATGGTGGAAACTTGCAGCATAACTATACTGAGCACTCAATGAAGCATCCTTAGTAAAAACCTATGCAAATAGAAAATAAAAAGATTGCTGAGATGCTCATTGTCTGCTTGCCTTGTCATTTTGATTATGGGATAGCTCCTGTATCATATGCAAGGGGGTACCCCGTTGGCGGTTCTCTATGATACATATGTACTTACAATGACAAGAGCTTACTTGTGACTAAAGTTGAGTAGCATGAGGTTCGGTCTTCGTAAGTGAGGGGCATGAGATTTCAGCTTATAACTTGTCAAGCATATCCTCTTAGTTGTGTCACTGTAACCTTAATCACCTAAAGATGTGTTGAGGGCAAACCTCTAGGGTGGCCCGATCTTTCATGATTCCCTTTCAAATCGAGGGTGGAGTGCGGGGGAAGGAGGGAAGGATGAACACGACGAACACACGCACGAAGAACGCGATGAACACACACACGCAAAACCACGATAAACACCAATAGCTCACGCCGGCGATGACCGGTCTGGCGCAATCCCTAGGATCGGCGTCGGGCGGAGGACTCTCTCTCGAACCGGCACGGCGAGATGGGAGACTCGGTGAGATCTTGACGTCTAGGCAAAGGAACACCGATGCCTAGGCCTTGTACAACACGGAGGCACAATGCAAACTCCAACGAGGTTTGGGGATATTGGTGCTCCTTAGTCAAGGAGCATGAGGCAAGAATTAGATAGATCCACAAATGGGTTTCCACTAATTCCAATATCAAGCCTAGGGTTTACAATGGAGGTGGGGGTCTATATATAGGCCAACCACAAAGTCAGGGGTAATTCAAGCATTAAAGTAGAGTTCTGGGTGAAATAGAGGGGTACATGGGCCATAGGGCCAGCTAGGCTCGCAGGCCCATCACTTGGGCCGGACACTTCGGGTCGAGTGGGCCGGACAGTCCGGGGTGGCCGGACACTCCGGGAAGAGTCTGGGCAGTGTCCGAACTGGCACACAGAATGTCCGCGCCAGGTTCGGGCTCGGGCAGGCCGGACACTTCGGCTGCGCCGGACACTCCGGCTGAGTCACGTCGGACACTCCGGCTTTGACAGCTTCAGCACAGGTGCAGCTTCAGGGCTCGTGGATCGACGCGGTGGGGGCTCGTACCCGATGATGCACAAAGTAGTGGTATGAAGTAGCACGCCATCCAAGGAGGTATCAAATTGGCACGAGGAGGAGCGAGTTCACCTTAGCTTGGAGGAGTTTGGCTCGGGCACGAGTCATGGGTCCACTTGGGGGACTTGTTGTTGTAGATGTAGAAGCGTCAGTAGGACGGGCTGCATCAGCTCCCCCCCTTGGGAAAGAGTCGTCCTCGACTCTTCATGGATATCATCTTGAGCATCTCCATGGTAGGGTATGAGGTCCTTGACATTGAATGTATTACTTGCAAGGTACTTGGAGGTCGGTATGTCGATGATGTAGGCGTTGTTGTTGATTCTTTTGAGGACCTTGAAGGGACCATCTCCTCTTGGCTTGAGCTTGGAGTCACGTTCCTTGGGGAAGCGGTCCTTGCTTAGGTGTATCCACACAAGGTCACCTTCTTCAAATATCATCTCCTTCTTGTCCTAGTTTAATCTTGAAGCTTGGCGAAGGACTTGTTGTTTAATAGTAGCTCTTGTTTCTTCATGAAGCGTCTTCATAGCTTGTGCGCGCTTCTCGACATCCATGTTCGTGCGCTCATGGAGAGGTAGTGGTAGGATGTCAAGCGCGGTGAGGGGCTCGAAACCGTAGACGATCATGAATGGACTCATCTTGGTTGTTGAGTGCTTGGCTCGATTGTAGGCGAACTCGGCGTGTGGAATGCATTCCTCCCAATCCTTCAGGTTTTTCTTGATCAACACACGAAGGAGAGTTCCGAGGCTTCGGTTGACAACTTCGGTTTGGCCATCAGTTTGAGGATGTGATGCGGATGAGAAGAAGAGCTTGACGCCGAGCTTGGCCATGAGGGTCTTCCACAAGTAGCTCATGAATTTGACGTCGCGGTCGGAGACGATTGTCCTTGGCACACCGTGAAGACGGACGATTTCTGTGAAAAATAGATTTGCAACATGTGAAGCATCGTCGGTCTTATGGCACGGTAAGAAGTGTGCCATTTTGGAAAAACGATCCACAACGACAAATATAGAATCATGACCATGCTTAGATCTAGGCAATCCTAACATGAAATCCATGCTAATGTCGGACCAAGGTGTATGAGGAATAGGCAATGGCATATAAAGACCATAGGGATTAGCTTGCGACTTAGCTTGAACACATGTCGTGCATAGTTGAACGTAGCGCTCCACGTCACGCTTCATCTTGGGCCAAAAGTAGTGATTGGAGAGCATGTCCAGTGTGTTGTCGCGACCAAAGTGACCCATCAGGCCTCCACCATGAGATTCTTGGAGAAGCAAAAGTTGAAGCGACGACTTCGGGATGCATAGCTTGTTTTGTTTAAATAGAAAGCCCTTATGCAAATAGAAATCATCAACTCCTTTGTTATTGGAGCACTTTGCGAAAATTGGTTCAAAGAACGGATCAGAAGCATACACAGATTTTATTTCCTCAAGACCCAACATGTTGATTTCAAGTCTCGTAAGAAGGCTTGTATGTTTGCGATACAATGCGTCCGCAACTACATTATCTTTGCCCTTCTTATACTTGACAATGTACGGAAAAGACTCCATGAACTCAACCCACTTAGCGTGTCTCTTGCTCAAGTTAGCTTGGCCTTTGAGATATTTCAACGACTCGTGGTCGGAATGTATGATAAATTCCTTGGGCCAAAGGTAGTGTTGCCAAACTTGAAGGACACGAACTAAGGCAAAAAGCTCTTTGTCATAAATCGGATAGTTAAGGCGAGCACCGTCAAGTTTCTCGCTATGGTAGGCAATAGGACGTCCGTTTTGCATAAGGACTCCTCCAATGCCAATAGCACTAGCATCACACTCTATCTCAAAAGTTTTTGTGAAATCCGGTAAAGCAAGAAGAGGTGCTTCGGTGAGCCTCTTTTTAAGTTCATCAAAAGCTTTTTGTTGTTGTTTGCCCCACACGAAGGTGACATTCTTTTTGGTCAAGTCATTAAGGGGACAAGCAATGGTTGAAAAGTCTTTAACAAAGCGATGATAGAAACCGGCCAACCCATGAAAACTTCATAGTTCACTCACATTTGTTGGTATGGGCCAATCTCGTATGTCCTTTGCCTTGGAAACATCAACTTCAATTCCTTTCGAAGAAACGACAAATCCAAGAAAAATCAACTTGTCTTTAGAAAAAGTGCACTTGGGAAGATTGGCATAAAGCTTTTCATGTCGAAGGATTTGCAAAACTTCCTTGACATGTTTTACATGGTCCTCAAGTGATTTGCTATAAACAAGAATATCATCAAAATAGACAACAACACTTTTTCCAATGAGAGAATGCAAGATGTGATTCATAAGGCGCATGAAAGTGGATGGGGCATTTGATAAACCAAAGGGCATAACCAACCACTCATAGAGACCAAGTTTGGTCTTGAAGGCGGTTTTCCACTCATCACCTTCAGCCATGCGTATTTGATGGTAACCACTACGAAGATCAATTTTCTAAAAAATAGTGGCTCCACACAACTCATCAAGGATATCATCGAGACGTGGTATGGGATGTCGATAACGCACGGTGATAGCATTGATTGGACGGCAGTCCATGCATAACCGTAACGTATCATCCGTCTTTGGAACAAGAATCACGGGTACGGCACTTGGACTAGTGCTAACTTGGATCAAACCTTTGGAGACGAGTTGGTTGATTTGACGTTCGATCTCCTTCGTCTCCTCCGGGTTCGTGCGGTAAGCGGCGCGGTTGGGAAGTGGTGCACCGGGGATGAGGTCAATTCGATGTTCAATGCCGCGAAGAGGAGGTAGTCCATGTGGAAGCTCTTCGGGAAACACATCCTTGAATTCATGCAAAACATTCATCAAAGATGGAGGAACATTGGTTAATTCATTAGTTCCTTGTGCTAGTCCCTTGCAAAGGAGGACATAGTGCAAGATGGATGGGTTGTTCCGAACATCTCTCATCTCACTTTTGGTGGCAAGGAGAACACTCTTAGTTTTTCCACTCGAATTTGGCTTGTGGCTCTCACTCACTATGAGGTGGTTCTCTCTCTCACCGCTCTTCTCACTAGTAGGTGTTGTGCTTTGCGCCCTCGCTAAAGCCTTTGCATTGTCCGCAATTATTTGGCTAGGAGTCATCGGTTGCAAAACACATGTTTTGTTGAGCCATTTGAAGGTGTATATATTGGTGCGACCATCATGTTGAGCAGCCTTGTCAAATTGCCATGGTCGACCAAGAAGCATGTGGCAAACTGTCATAGGAACCACATCACACTCCACCGTATCTTTGTAAGGACCAATGGCGAAGGAGACCGATACGGTATGCTTGATCTTCACGGACCCTTGGTCACTTAGCCATTGCACATGGTAGGGGTGCTTGTGTGGATGGAGGTTGAGGTTGATCTTCTCACAAAACTCGGTGCTAGTAAGGTTGTGACAACTCCCTCCGTCAATGATCACCTTGATAGATTTGCCGTTGATGCCGGCTCGTGTTTGGAAGATATTGGAGCGTTGGTCTTCATGCTCTTGTGCTTGAGTGGTCAAGATCCTTGTGACGACAAGCGATGGACTTGCGTCATGCTCACACATGAGGAGTTCTTGATCATCTTCCACTCGTTGCCTTGCCATTGCTTCCTTGACACGGGCATCAAACTCATCTTCACTCAAGTACTCTTCATCACCATTGTCATGGATGAACAAGACTTTCTTGTTTCCACATTCGGCCGACTTGTGTCCTTTACCTCCACACTTGTAGCATTCACCGTTGAAAGGTGTATCACTCTTTGCTTACTTGCCACTTGGGGGCAGTTTTCCTTGAGGAAGTGTGGGCTTGAAGGAAGGCTTGGAGGCACTTGAGGAGCTACCATTGAAAGTTGTTGGTGTAGGGGTTGAAGATTGCTTGTAGGTGAAGTACGTCTTGGGCTTGTTGTACTTGATATCCTCTTGCAGTTGACGTTCAGCCTTTGTTGCGATGTGCACAAACTCAACCATGGTGTTGTATGTTTGGAACTCGACGATGCGCTTGATTGGGTGATTCAAGCCAATAACGAAACAAGCCATTGTTTGCTCCATGCGCTCATCAATGTTGGCGCGAATCAAGTTGAGTTCCATTTCCTTGAAGTATTCTTCCACGGTCTTTGTCCCTTGACGAAGAGCTTGAAGGTTGTTGAAGAGGTCACGCGTGTAGTGTGCGGGGACAAACCGGGATCTCATGTGAGCCTTCATGTCATGCCAAGTTGTGATTGGCGGATCTTGTCTTGTATCACGGGCAACTTGAACTTGTTCCCACCAAAGGTTGGCGTAATCATCAAACTCAAGCGAAGCCATGGCGACTATCTTCTCGTTGCTATAGTTGTGCATGCGGAAGATCTTGTCGACTTTGAGTGCCCATGAGAGGTATTCTTCGGGGTCATTGGATCCGGTGAACTTGGGCATCATGAACTTGAGCTTGCCAAAAGTTTCTTCATCGTTGTGGTCATTGCGACGAGCTTGGTGACCTTGTTGATGATCTTGTAGTTGGGGAGGTGGAACTTGGTTCTCGCGTCCTTGTTGCGGAGCTTGCTCTTGATATTGTTGTTGAGGAGGAGCTTGCTCTTGCTCTTGGCGTGGTTATTGACGTGGTTGAGGCGCTTGGGCCTTATGGTGGCGAGGGTGTGGAGCCTCTTGATGTGGTTGAGGAGGCTCGTTCCTCGGTTGGTGATGTTGGTTAGGCACATGGGCCTCACGGCGAAGAACATGGCCATGAGCCTCTTGACGTGGTGGGCGTCGCTCAACTTGTATCACTTGACGCTCCAAGTTTTGTTGATGTAGAGGAGGCGCCGTGTGATGACCATGGTGTCGTTGTTGACGTTCATGACGTTGATGACGAGGAGGAGGATCTTGGAGAGCTTCACGTCGATGACGAGCTTGATTCTCCAAGTTGGAGTCATCACTTGTTGTGTCAAGTATGTGTCGTGGTCGATGGTGGTAGACTTGCGGTTGTACTTGCGGTTCCTCTTGTGGTTGCTCTTGTCGGATCACTAGTGCCCTTGCGTGATGACGGTGTGCTTCTTGCCTTGCTCGTGGCCTTGAAGAGAGGTCACCATCATAGCTTGACGTTGCGGCGTGCCGTGGGGAAGGTACATAGTTCGAAGAGATTCCATCTTCAACCACGGGGGCATCATTGCGTCTTTGAGCACTTTGATATAGATCTTGTGGAAGAGGTGCATGATGATGCGAAGAACTTGCTGAGCTTGATGCACGTGAACATGGTCTTGCCATGCCGTCGATGAGGCGTCGAAGATTGTCATTTGTTTCGGCGACGGAGCGTTGGAGCGCTTCATTTTGGTGGCCGAAGTTGTGATGCATTGCATGCATTTGTCGTTCGAGGCCGTCGAAGCGGTTGTCGATGTTCTTGAACTAGGCTTGCATCTCGCCAAATTGTTCATCTTGTCGCGTCTCAAGGGCTTGGCAACGTTCAGGAACTCTTGTCGAACGATGAAGTGACTTGCGCGCGTCATGTACGGACCTTGATCTTCTTCTTGGGGAGGTGGTTGGCTCGTCTCACCGTGCCTATCCATCATGCAAAACACACAAGTATTGTATATGGAAGTGGAATATGGTGGTGTTAGCCTTGTACCTCACCTTGGGGATTGCACCAAACTAGAAACCACAAGTGAGAGCTATAAGCGTGCAAAGTGGAATTGCAAAGAAAACTCACACTAAAGGAAGAACTAACTCTCAACAGCTTGTTGGTGGTAGGTTAGTATTGTGGAAAGCCAAAGAACCAACCAAAAGAAAAGGGATAGTCAAAAGTGGGTAAAATCCAACAAAACTCAAGTCAAAGGCAAAGGTCAACAACTCAAAAGGGTGACGGGAACCTACGACTATATACACACACGTGGAGAAAGTTGGGATTGACACGACTATGAAAATGAGCAAATAAAACGTCCTAACGAAGACTAAGCTCGTTGTCGTGCCAATGCAAGGAGAGACCATGGCTCGTTTGCAAAGATTAAAAGTGAGCAACGGATTTGTGCACTTGCCTTGGGCTCTCTTCTTTCTCTCTTGCTTACAAGCTTTGAGACTCTCTTTTGCAAGGGGAGACTAGTTTTCTTTTGCTTTTTCTTTGTATCTTTTTCACTTTTTTTTGCTCTCCCTTGATGCTACCTAGTCACACTTGCTATTGCTCTTGCACTCTCACTATCCAAGGACAAATGCACAATGCTCAAGCAAACACAAGATGAGCCACTCTCATGGGATAGGTACACACAAAGGAAGATGGGGTTAACAAGGTGACGCAAGTTATACCTTCTTTGATGATGAACTTGGCGTCGTTGGTGTGGGATGATGTTCGTGGTCCGTGGTGTCGATGAGCACGGAAGTTGATGATGCGGAAGCTTGCTGGTAGTTGCTTACACGCACACGGGACACGAGCAAACAAAGGAGATTAGCCAATGCGAAAAATGAGGCAAAATTGTCAAAACTGGCATTACGGCCGGACACTCCGGTCTGTCTAGGCCGGACACTCCGGTCGGTACGTGCCGGACACTCCGGCGCGGGTTTCCTGCTCGTGTTCTTGAGCGGAAATCCTCGCCTTCGGGCCTCAAATCCGTGAAAAACTGGCCAAATCGGGATAGGGAAACGCAGGATAAAGCTGGACCAACTCCTTAGACAAGGTTTGGTCGGATCAAAACTACAAATAACACTCTAAATCAAGAGATCGATCCAAAGGCAAATATGGGCTGTTTTTTGTGGGGATTTTTGAATTTTTTGGTGGATAGAAGAAAAAATTATGGGGGAAATCGTGAGCAACGAAGCTCTTGATACCAATATGTTGAGGGCAAACCTCTAGGGTGGCCCGATCTTTCACGATTCCCTTTCAAATCGAGGGTGGAGTGCGGGGGAGGAGGGAAGGATGAACACGACGAACACACGCACGAAGAACACGATGAACAGACACACGCAAAACCACGATAAACACCAATAGCTCACGCCGACGGTGACCGGTCCGGCGCAATCCCTAGGATCGGCGTCGGGCGGAGGACTCTCTCTCGAACCGGCACGGCGAGATGGGAGACTCGGTGAGATCTTGACGTCTAGGCAAAGGGACACCGATGCCTAGGCCTTGTACAACGCGGAGGCACAATGCAAACTCCAACGAGGTTTGGGGATATTGGTGCTCCTTAGTCAAGGAGCATGAGGCAAGAATTAGATAGATCCACAAAGGGGTTTCCACTAATTCCAATATTAGGCCTAGGGTTTACAATGGAGGTGGGGGTCTATATATAGGCCAACCACAAAGTCAGGGGTAATTTAGGCATTAAAGTAGAGTTCTGGGCGAAATAGAGGGGTACATGGGACATAGGGCCCAGCTAGGCTCGCAGGCCCATCACTTGGGCCGGACACTCTGGGTCGAGTGGGTCGGACAGTCCGGGGTGGCCGGACACTCCAGGAAGAGTTCGGGCAGTGTCCGAACTGGCACACAGAATGTTCGCGCTAGGTTCGGGCTCGGGCAGGTCGAACACTCCGGCTGAGTCGCGCCGGACACTCCGGCTGAGTCACACCGGACACTCCGGCTTTGACAGCTTCAGCACAGGTGCAGCTTCAGGGCTCGTGGATCGACGCTGTGGGGGCTCGTACCTGATGATGCACAAAGTAGTGGTATGAAGTAGCACGCCATCCAAGGAGGTATCAAATTGGCACGAGGAGAGGAGCGAGATCACCTTAGCTTGGAGGAGTTTGGCTCGGGCACGAGTCATGGGTCCACTTGGGGGACTTGTTGTTGTAGATGTAGAAGCGTCCGTAGGACGGGCTGCATCAAGATGCTTATGATAGGGGCAATGAGAGCTGAAAGCTAATAAGTACCATAATTTTTGGAAGCTCTTTATGAAACTTGAATCCCTACTTCCTTCTATGAAGGCCTTTCTTTTACTTTTATGTTGAGTCTCCACGTTCTATCTTTATGCACCTACTTTGAGAGCATAGTGGCCATTCTTAGTTCTATGTGCATTGTCCCAAGACTTGTTGATTGATGCATAACTTTGATATTGCTTGTTTTAAACTATTTGTATCTAGTCACTCTTATGAACTTTGAAGGTGTCCTATGCATTTATATTTGCTACTCTATGAGGGACAAGCTGAATGCTACTATGCTATGTTTTCTTTATGTGAAACAAACAAA
The DNA here is from genome assembly GCA_910589775.1 of Avena eriantha. Lineage (NCBI taxonomy): Eukaryota > Viridiplantae > Streptophyta > Magnoliopsida > Poales > Poaceae > Avena > Avena eriantha. Next base: position 395,581,965 of record OU342743.1, on the reverse strand, counting down.
CGTCTTGCAAAGCATTGTTATTCATGAATCTTTTGTTTGTGCCTTTTCATGTTGCAACATAGTTGCTTTGTCTTATTGTTAGAACTTTGTCTTTCATGCTATGTTAAAGTACTATGATCCCAGCTATCCATGTTTTACAAATACTTTGATCAAGTTTATGATGGTGCATGTCACCTAAAAAATTATTATTTCTTTTTATCACTTACCTACTCGAGGACGAGCAGGAGTTAAGCTTGGGGATGTTGATACGTTGCAAACGTATCTATAATTTTTGATGTTCCTTGCTTGTTTAGTATCTACTTTGCTTTGCTTTGTCAAACACTTTGAGGTATTTTTATATGTTTTATGGGACTAACCTATTAACAAGATGCCATAGTGCCAGTTGCCTGTTTTCTTCTGTTTTTGGTTCCAGAAAAAGCAGAAAATCAATATTCTCAGAATTGGACGGGACAAAAGCCAATATGCCTATTTTTCCCGGAGCAACATGGAAACACGAAGCAGAGACGGAGTAGGGCACCAGGGTGGGCACACCATATGGTGGCACAGGCTATCCCTAGCCACACCACCAGGTGGTGTGGGCCCCCTAGCCGCCCACCGACCTTACCTCTTCGCCTATAAGATGCCTCCCGATGCAAAAACCCTAAATCGTCAAGCCTCCAGCCACGAAAAGTTCCGCAGTGCCACCGCCACCGAAGGGAGATTCGGGGGACAGAAAGTCTCTGTTCCGGCACTCTACCGGGACGGGGAAGTGCCCCCGGAGTCATCTCCATCGATCTCCACTACCATCTCCATCACCGTTGCTGATTCCCATGATGAGGAGGGAGTAGTTCTTCCTCGAGGCTAAGGGGTATACCGGTAGCTATGTGTTCATCTCTCTCTATATGCGTGATCTTATTGAGATCATGAGCTTCATAATCTATAGATCTATTCTGTTACTCAAGTGCTTTAATAGATCTCTGCTCTCCCCATGTGTGTGAAAGTGATAGCGTGCACACCATAGTGACACTTAGGCTCGAGATTACAAATACTTGTTATGAGTTATATTTGGAGTTGGATGTCTTTATGAAATTGTGGTGTTTGTTGGAACCTTCTAGTGCTCAAGGTGACAGTGTCGGGTTATCTAGATGGGAAAAGCAAACTTTGAGGTGTGCTTTTATAGCCCTACCATGGATTAGAGTGTCCAACCGGAGAGTAGTTCCGAGTAGTATCATGAAGAGAAGATATTTATATGAGAGTGTTCACTAGTGAAAGTATGATCCCTAGGCCTTGTTTCTAAACATTCACTGTTTGCAATTAGATCTGTTACATGTTTGCTTGCTTCCATCATTATTTTAGTTTGCTTTTAGTATCTTCCACGCCATCAAGCTATTTTCTAGCACCGCTACCACTTATAATTATCCATACCACTTGTATTTTACTATGTCTTCGCCAAACTAGTGCACTTATACACCTGAAAAGTGTATTGGGTGTGTTGGGGACACAAGAGACTTCTTGTATCTTGATTACAAGGTTGCATGAGAGGGATACCTTTGACCACTTCCTCCCTGAGTTTGATAAACCTTGGGTGATCCACTTAAGGGAAACTTGCTGTTGTTCTACAAACCTCTACACTTGAAGGCCCAACAACTGTCTACAAGAATAGAATTGCGTAGACATTAGTCTCCTCCTCCAAAGATAGATTTTGGGGATCCATAGGAGGAGACAAGCCCATATATAGAATTTGCTTAATATTTGGGTCAATGACCCGAAAATTACTAAGCATGTGAATTCGCCAAATATCATAATTTGTGCCATCAAATGTAAATGTGTGAGGGTGCACTAAACCCCTAGGAGACATCTTTACTCTCGATGCGGTGAAGCCTAAGGAGCGAGAGACCTCGCTCTGATACCAATTGAAAGGGAAACGGACATCGCCTAGAGGGGGGAGTGAATAGGCGTTTTAAAGTTATTATGGTTTAGGCTCCAATAAATGTGGAATAAAACTTAACGTTTAAATTATCAAGCCAAAACCTATATTCACTAGGTTCACTAAGTGCACAACCAACCTATGCTAAGCAAGACAAACAACAAGGTGATAGCAAGATATAATACTTCAAGCATGAAGGCTATCACAATGTAAATTGCAAAAGTAAAGGGCTCGGTTGAGAGATAACCGATGGACGCGGAGACGATGAATTGTTTCCCGAAGTTCACTTCCAAAGAAGCTACGTCTCTGTTGGAGAGGTGCGGTGGCGTAATGTACTTCGAACGCCACAAATGGCACACCTCAAGGTGTGGTGGCTCGATGCTCACCCAACAGCACACAAGGCCTCACCCTAAGATGCAAAAGCATGCAACATGCCGATGCCACAAAAGGCTCACCCTATTCTCCCGTGAGCTCGCCACACAGGCCTAATCATGTTCCACTATGGGACACTTGAGGGTGGTCACCGAACCCGTACAAGGCTTGGGGCAAACTCCACAACTCTATTGGAGAGCTCCCAAGAAACACCACAATGGCTCCACAATGCCACAAAAGGCCAACAAGCTTGAGGACTCTCCACAACTCAATTGGAGGCCTCAAGAACACACCACAAATCCACACAACCGCCTAGGGTTCCAAGAACCCAAGAGAAACAAGCCTAAGAGCTTGAACTTGCTAAATCTCCGAGGACAACTCAAACCTATGCACCAAATGCAAGAGGCAAGTCCTTCACTCTCAAATTCCACCAAAGCTACAAAAGCTATTGGGGAAATAAGAGAGGAAGAACACAAAACTCTCCAAGATCTAGATCTCAAGGATTCCTTCACAAAGAAGGGATTTGGTTTGGTGGGGGTTGTAGATCTAGATCTCCTCTCTCAAATCCCTCAAAAAGATGCAAGAATCATAGGAGGGGGAAGGGGAGAGGACAAGCTTTTGAAGGTCAACAATGGAGGAGAGAGAGTGGAAGAGCTAGCAAACATGACCTCCAATGTTAGGGAAACTTTGGGGAAGAGGGGGCCCTCAATTAGGGCAAAAGAAATCTGCCCGTTTGGGCCAGATTCGTGCCCCACCGGAACTACCGGTGCCCCACCGGTACTACCGGTAAATAGAAACACAAGTTACCGAACAAAAACGATATTTACTGGAACTTTGGGCGGAACTTGGGCCGGTACTACCGGTCAAGCAAAAACGTTGGACAACATTGCACGAAAACTTCAATAACTTTTGACTCTAGACTCCGATTTTGATGACCTTGGGCTCGTTTTGAAGAGAACAAAAAGCTATACAAGATTATGCGAAGAAACATCATAGTACAGCAAGGGAGGATAAAAATAAAATGGAGAAAGGTATGACCTCTCAGAAGCGACGAACCGGTAAAACCTCCAAAACCAAAAACGCAAGAAGTTGAGCTTGGAAACTCCAATTGGGATGAAACCAATTTTGTTGGAAATACAATAAAGAGTAGAATCCAACAAAAGGTGAAATATTGGGTATCACCAAGGGAGAAAATATCATGAATATATATGAGATATATCCCAAGGTGTGAAGCTGGAAAACCCGCAAGATAAAAAATGCAATAGGATATGCAAGGGAAATCCGTTTTTGATGAACTAGAGCTTGTTATGAAGATAACCACAAGCTCTAGATCCTGACATGGACAAGGACCAATCAACAACCAAGAAAGATGATGCTATGTATGGAAAGGTTTGAGCTCTCTCCGAAATATAGGATCGAGCTACTCACTCGAGAGCCCCTCTTGATAGTACGTCTATCTATCCTAAACCCGGTCTCTCAACACTACAAGAGGCCGGTAAAATAGAAAGCCTATCAAGATCATACCTTTTCCTTGAACATTCCACTTGATCTTGATGAAGACCGTCTTGTCCTTCTCAAGATGGATCACCTTTCTTGATTGCTCTTGCTTTCTCTTGCTTGATGAAGACTTGCGAATAGCTCCCCCATACTCCATGTGGAAACCTCTTCTTTGAACTTGTCTTCATCACTCCATGATCACCGAGGATGGCAAGCTTCAAACATGAGATCTTCTAGAGATGGCGCACCGTGAGCTTGCCCTTCATTTCTTGATGATATCTTGAAGATGACCATAAGGAACTCCATATTCTTCTTCTTCTTCAAGACATACTTGATCTTTTTCTTCTTCTACTTGATTCCAATAGGCACACAACCCTTGGATATTGCTTCTTGTTTTTCAACCTTGAAACTAACACATGGTCCAAATAATGCCAATGGACAAACCTACAACTGAAACTCAATTTAAACTTTAGTCCATAGAGATTGTCATTAATTTCGAAAAGCACACATGGGGGCATACATGCCCTTTCAACAAGAGCCTACCCTACAAGATGGCACGACAAGGTCGAGAATGGTGAGCATGGGATTTTCCCTTCACCAAAGGAGGCACATGGAGTTGAGAGAACCGAGCCTATCCCTATATGCTTGAGTGATGATGTGGTACCAATCCCATATGAGTATGAGAGCCACTTATCCCACTTGAGTGGAAACAAGAGTGAGATGATTGACTCTACCATACGTGAGATTGATTGCTTCCACTTGTAGGGCATGAGTGATACACCGAGTGATTTGAGAGTGGTATTTGATAGGTCATGTGAGACCACTTTGATTTCTAGCGACTTACCCTCTACCTCTAGTGTGTTTTCTCATGATGTGCTAGGTTCCATGGATCAAGAAGCGCCAAGCTTGGAGATGATGATGCCTCCGGCCGAGAAGATGTACATGGTGAATGAAGATGATGCCATTCCCATACATGATGAAGAAGTTGCCCACATGGAGGCTAATACTACCACAACACCCACTTCATATGAGAGATATGAACAATGTAACAATAAGGGTGTTGATGATGCCATGATCCCACTAGTGGACATGATGACTTGTGATGATTGGCATGCTATGGATGATATTTGTGACATTACATATGACTCATTGTTATTTCCATGTGGCCATTGCATAATGTTGAGCATGTGAAATTATTTGAATGTGATAATGTTGCCATAGACATGCCATGCTCTAAACGTTACATGGATGATATCATTGCTTGCACTTTCTTGAACAATTGCTCTTTCCAATGTGTTGCTTGCAATGATGATCAAAATGGTATCCCTTGGACCATGCTTTGTCATGGATGTTTTATAATTTCTCCCGTTGCTAGCAATAATATGGATGATTGCTCTTTTACTTGTTTTGCTTGCAACATTAATTATCATATGTTTGCTATTGAGATGCCCCCCATAGTTTTCTCAAATTTGGAGATTTTGGTAAATGCCATGATAAGCATGTTACCCACTTGCATACTCACCATGCATCTATTTCACACTTGATTCAAACTAATGGTGATCTGCACAAGAAGAGATACGTCATGATGGATGATGTGTTTCTCTACCATGCACACACGTTCACTACAAGAAATGTTTCCTTCCGCAATGACTTGGTCCGACGGTCGTTGTAGACAGTGCATCTTCCTCGATGAATTTCTCGGTTCGACCGTGGCCGATGGAAAACATTTTTTTCTGGTTTCACGGCCCTCTACTATGACGGAACCGCTAAAAACATGGAGGAAGCTCAGCTGGCACGTGGCAGAAGCAAGATTTCGTTCCCTTGTGTGATGTTGACTCGCCGAACTCTTTTGAGGCGTGTGGGTCCCAGACATCAGTGTCTCTCGTGGACCATACTTTTCGGTCGTGCCTCTCTGATTTGAACTCGATAACATTTCTCGAGGCGTCTGCCGTTTAGTCAGTCCGCTAGGTCCCACATGTTAGCCTCTCATTAGAAGAATCGTGTGTATGATGGATTTTTTCCTTCGCTCGCGCTACCCTTTTTCGAAGTTGATAGCGTTACTCGATGCATCTACCGTTTAATCAGGCTGCTGGGACCCACATGGCATCCTCTCATTAGAAGAAACATGTTTATGATGGAATTTTTTCCTTCGCTCGCGCTACCCTATTCCAAAGTTGATAGTGCTGCTTGATGCATCTACCGTTTAATCAACCTCCTGGGCCCCACATGTCATCCACTCATTAGAAGAAACGTGTGTATGATGCATTTTTTGCCCTCGGTCGCGCCTTTGTGTTCCAAACTTGATAGCGTTGCTCGTTGCTTCAACCATTTATATAGGCTGGTGGGCCTCACATGTCAGACTCCTCTGTGCAGGAAATTTGTGCATGCTGGAATTTGTTTTCTTCTCTCGCGCCTCCCCGTTTGGAACTTGGCAACTTTGCTCGATACAACACCTGTATAACGTCTCCCTATTGGGTCCACATGTCAGCCTCCTATGTAGAGGAAACGTGTGTATGTTGGACACTTTTTTGGTCGCGTTCACCGGTTTGACCTCGGTAACATTGTTCGATGTGGCAGTTGTAACACCCTCGAATCGTCCCTATGCAAGTTTTAGCCCTTTCCGACAAACCCGCATAGAAATGATTCAAGGACGCCCACCAGGCACTTTCGTGCGGGTGGAAAAACGAATTAATACCATTACACAACAGTCCTCGATGGGACCCACAGAACATATATGTACAACAACGACTCCATGAGTCAAGAATACAGATATACAATACAAAGGTCCAAATCACCTCGAAAACGATAAAGCGTCTGACTACGGACAAGATGCAATGGGGCTAAGAGCCCTGAAGAATAACCAATGGCGTCCATAACCCTGCCCAGGCCAAGCCGGAAGGGTAACCCTGCTAACAACGTCGAACTCGTACCTGCTAAACAAAAGGGGTGCCGACAAAGGGCAAAGGAAAAAGAGGAGCGTCAGTACTGAGGCTAGTACACGGCGAGGCTAGAATTCGGCGGCTCTCGCCTACATAGGTATGGTAGACTAAAGCGGCAGCGCAGCAGCACTAAACAACCTATAGAGACTCAGTAAAACTGGTGGCTATTAGAGAGGGATAAGAAAGACCTATTCGGATCAAACCTGATAGTAACACCAAACATACCCATCCTGGTATTCCCCCTCGAGACCAAACGAGGAAGTCAAACCGAGGAACTCACACAGTTGGCAGTTTTATTCATTCGATTATAGTTGAAGCACTTACAGTCAGATATAGATAGCATGAGTCATCTTGATAGCAGAAGTAGTGGGCAATTTTAATCACCATTCCATTGTAGTTGGAACATTTACTAGTCAGCAATTGTTGGCACTTTTATCACATTCCATTGGAGTTGCAATACTTACTAGGCAGGTACAGCATGACACAGATCACCACAGATCCACCAGTTGTTTGCATTTTTATTATCCATTCCATGGTAGTGAAGCTGATTACTAGTCACATATTAAGTCAAATTTTTAACACTACTTTAGTTATGCTTGTCTATGATCAAGATATTGTGCTCCAAGTCGTCCATAACCACGGACACGGCTTTCAGAAAGTTTTACCCTGTAGGGGTGCATAAATAGCAACACACACTCGATCAGCCTCGGAAAAACCAACTCAAAACCCAACAAGGCTTTCACGACAAAGCAATCACATGATTGATAAATATTTTAGGGGGGCACCACACTAAGCTACCCGCAACGAAGTTGGCCGGCTCCGGAACGGACCTAGGGTTTGTGTAGACGGCTGTAAACGACTGGAAACCCGAAAGTGTGAATGGGCTTGTCAATACAGCGAAAACGTGTCACGATCCAAAACAGTACAGGTGCTCCACGCACAATCGTAAATAAGACAGTAAAGCATGGCATAGGTACAAGATAGTAATAAAGCCCCAAACTACTTTGTGGCCCCAAGAAATAAGAAATGAATCAAGCTCTGGCTAAGGGGGGTTCATAGACTCTCCCATATGTGGATAGTGCGAATAGTCAAGGAACAGGTATCAAGTACTCGGGGCCTATGGGACACAAGTGAGCGTGGAAGAACCAAATAACATCTATTGCCCACCGATGCCTCTGCATTAGTTATATCTAACAATTTAATTTCAAGTTATAATTAAAGCCATGATCAACTCCACCATAAACATCTGCCAGCATTCCAACAATTGTGGCACTTGACAACACGAGATCGCACCTGAGCAAGCAACTACGACTCGCAAGGCCAGCTATCTACCAAACACAGGGAATAGGAGGTGTCCAAGGCAATATAGAGGCTGCACAGGATATAACTGGTGTACAGAAACTAAAGCATCACGACACGGATAGCAATAGATCAACAGGAGGAAATAAAGACTATAAATGCAAAATAGGTAGAAGGGGGAGAGATGCTCGCTTGGGAAAACACTGCCGAAGAGACAATATCCGAAGAACTTGTCGATACTCGCATCAACCCACCGGCCTAATCCGCGAAGAAGCAAACACTAGAAGAAACACCGGATGCAATATTTAATACAACGGCAGAAGATCCGGCATGATTATGATATGATGCAGATGCGGTGCAATTAGGCAATATTAAGCGGAACCGGGGTCCCGACAATTATTTAGACGGTTCAAGTTATTTAGAAACCCCGCAATTTAAATGTTGTATTAACAATGCAAAACATGGCATCGGTTCTCTACCCAAATTTAAATGGAGTTTATATAAGACTAGAATAGCCCGCATATGATCTCCATATTTAATTATGAGGTGAACCGGCATAATGCCCCCAAACACATGAATATATATGCCATCATGAACAATTTAATATGCGACAGATGAATGTCATATTTTATAAAATAAGGGGGATGTCGGATAGGGGTCACACATCGAGGTTCGGCGATCTTGGGTTCGCCGAGAGGGGTTCGATTTCCGGGGTCGACGGAATCAATCTTCAGACGCAGGGAACAGGTCTTCGGGTTCAGTCTTCGGGGTTCGGATTCAGGAAAGAGGCCTTGTGGTTTGGGCTTCGAGGGGTTGCGTAGAAGCGCTAGATGACCCATGAGGAAGTTCTTGTCGGTGATTCTTCGGCGCCTATAGTTCGGTATGGTCTTGGATTCCATGTTCATCCTTTCAAGGTACCGGGTCGACGAGGGATCTTACCGTACCTTGTCACCCTCGCGAGCACACCGATTCTAGGTAGATCTTCTCGAGGGGCTGGATGTTGCTGTGAAGCAGAGGACATGAGGAGCTCGGCTACCGGGTCAGAGAAGGGACGACAACACGGCGGGGTCCGGGCAGCGCTGCAGAGGGTCCCGCGGCCGATGGTGGCGACCTTGGTGGGTCGAGGAGGACGCATGGCCCTGGTACCCAGGAGATGAGCAGAGGGAGGCAGGGGCTTGCTGGCGGGGTCCTGACGACGGATCTGGGGAGGTTGAGCTCGAGTGGCAGATGGAGCACGGCCAGGCAGCCAGGGCAAGCTCAAGGTGGCGCAGCGCTGCACGGGGATGAGGGCGGCGCTGCAGAGGCGGCCGCCGGGGCAGAGACGGCGACGGCGCGGGGTAGGCCGAGGTCGACGGGGCGGCCGGCGAGGATTGAGGGTAGCCCGAGAGGGGGCTCGCAGGCGGAGGTGACCTCGGCGACGGGGATGACGCCGGGAAGGAGAGCGCGGCCGATGAGGAGGAAACGGCCACCGGCGATGGGGCTCGGGCTCCGTGCCGGACGGTGGGGTGGAGGAATCAGCGGCGGCGAGGACGGAAGCTGAGAGGCGGGGAGCAGGGGCTTGACCAGTGGCATAGGGAGAGGTAGGCGGGGGAAGGCATAGCAGGCGGCGGGGAAGGGGGTGCCGACGCGGGGGAAGAGAGAGAGGGGGAGAGGATGGAGTGGTGGCGAGCGGCGCGTCTGCGGACGGTTACCGTGGGGTGGGACCTACGCTGGTGGGGCCGGGAGCGAGCGGGGGTTGGTGGGAGTTGGCGACCAGGTTGGGGTGGGGGGATGTGCAGGTGGGCGGGAGTGCGCGCCCAGGTGGCGTGGGCATTGGGTCGGCTGGGGGGTAGGTGGCGTTGGGGGAGTGGCGCGTGGTGACGTGCGGGGTCAGGTGGATGAGGTGGCGAGCACCGATTAGTGCAGGTGAGGTGGTGAGGTGTGGTGGTGTCGGGGTGGGGTGGCATGTGGACTTGGGTAGGAACGTGAGCGAGCGGGGGGGGGGGGGGGGGGAAAGGGTGGCATGGCAGCGTGCGGTTGAACTGGGTGGGGATGGGGATTAGTCTAGGTTTGGTTTAGCAGGGTGGTAGGCTGGCTGGCTGGGCCTTTTGGGCCTGGCCGACTGCCTCCCCTAAAAAAATAATTTTATTTCTGTAATTTTTATTTTAGAATATTTTGTAAATAGTTTTTAGACAAAATAAAATATCCGGAAGAGACCGGGTTTTAATTTGAAATAAAGACGGGGCGTTTAGAAAAGAAAACCAAACTTTTCGAAAATAGTTTTCAAACAAACCATGCATGATGATGACGATGCTCAAATGCAATGTGGCATGATGACATGAGCATGCGGTCATACTGTTGTATAAGTACTTTTTAAATGCACTCATTAAACTTGATCTCTTGTATGGTAAGGTTGCTGGGTGCTAGCTGTAGGCATGTGGGTCGGCCATGTCAGCCTCTCAGTACAGATATATTGCTACAGATAAACTGCATGTCTTGCCACTACACAAGAAAATTGTTATGTTTTTATAAAACGTAAAAAAGTATACTAACATCGTCTATAACTTATTTATTTTTATTCTTAAAAAAATGCTTGTCCATCTGCTATGCGTGATTGCTAGCAACTCAACTAAAAAAATATTACTCCCTCCGATCCATATTAATGTTCTCATATTTTTCTAGATTCAGATGTATCTAGACATGTTTTAGTGCTAAGTACATCCGAATCTAGACAAATCTAAGTATATTAATTTGAATCGGAGGGACTATACATAATGTAGTAGGTAGTACTTAAAAACGATGGATAGCCGGAGTTTTTTAGGGGTGGGTGGATAGTGCCCAAAAAATGCCGAATTGAAGAAAAATGGGCCAAGCAGGGATTGATGGGTTATTATCCATGGGATATTTTTCATGGGCTCTCGCCCAATCTAACTGGGCTATTTGCACGGTTGAAGGACCCAAAACATGGCCAAATTAGAATGTCTTGGGCCATAATGAGGCCGGATAGGCTAATTTCTTGGGCTCGATAGTTAGAATCCCAAGGTACATGCTGGGGCTCGGCCAGCTTCGAAAAAAGATGCCAACAAGCAAAAAAAGGTATAAAATATGAGCACTTAGATCCCAGGCGCATGAGAAATTGTTATGTTAAGGCGCTAACGTCACCCTACTAATTGTGCTAATTCTCCGTTGTAACCTAGTAGTTGCAACTCATTAAATTCCCAGATACAACCTAGTTGCAACAAATGTGTAACCCTCACGTTGCACAAATCATGTGGTAAATCCAATGGCCAGAGAGGTGACTCTTGAGAATTGTCAAATCCGATAAAATATTCATAGATATTTCTATGAAAATTATGGACAAACACCCTGCGCCCGCCAAAACTTTCCACCAAGACCCCAAACTTTCCTAAGCGCGCCCTCAATCGAGCGACCAGCCCCTATCTCTTCCAAATTTGCGCCATTCTTATGGGAGATGCACCAGATTAGAACTAGGCCGCAAACTTATCCATGCCTTAAAAAAACTTCTCAATGCCTTTCTATCAACAGTGCCGGCCTACCACCATTGGTCGCGCCGTTCTTCATGAGACGGACCGGCCGGTGGTCAACTGGGCGATCCCCACGCTTCGCCTGCTAGATTTAGGCACTGGACATTCTTCTTGGCTTTAGTTTATTCTCCACCTCTCCTAGAAATAGTTAAAGCTTGTGACCATCTATATTTAAAAGGTGCTTGCAGATTTAGGTAGTTACGTTCTTTAGCTAAATCTATAGTAAACTCTAGACAAAAAAGTTGGAAAACATCTTAAAAAGGACTTGGCAGAGATCCTATGCAAGCTTTTGACCTGATATATTCCCCATCCTTGTTTGATACGATGGAGCATTTGGCTGTTGATGTACCTGACGAGGAAGTACTTAGAGGTACATTACAGTATAGATGGATGTACCCTATAGAACGTCGACTTCGCATTTCCAAGGAGCGGGAAGACATTCGTAGACGGTTTGATAAGTGAGTGTTATGCAAAGATATCTTCACATATAATATAGACTGCAGAAAAGTTAGATATATTCAGATGTCTAACTTGGCTATGTTTTGTACGTTATTCGCAGAAATAAAAGTACCAGCAAATTTCGTTATTAGCAGGGTGGTAGGCTGGCTGGCTGGGCCTGGCCGACTGCCTCCCCTAAAAAATATTTTATTTCTGTAATTTTTATTTTAGAATATTTTGTAAATAGTTTTTAGAAAAAATAAAATATCCGGAAGAGGCCGGGTTTTAATTTGAAATAAAGACGGGGCGTTTAGAAAAGAAAACCAAACTTTTCGAAAATAGTTTTCAAACAAACCATGCATGATGATAACGATGCTCAAATGCAATGTGGCATGATGACATGAGCATGCGGTCATACTGTTGTATAAGTACTTTTTAAATGCGCTCATTAAACTTGATCTCTTGTATGGTAAGGTTGATGGGCGCTATCTGTAGGCATGTGGGTTGGCCATGTCAGCCTCTCAGTACAGAAATATTGCTACAGATAAACTGCATGTCTTGCCACTACACAAGAAAATTGTTATGTTTTTATAAAACGTAAAAAATGTATACTAACATCGTATATAACTTATTTATTTTTATTCTTAAAAAAATGCTTATCCATCTGCTACGCGTGATTGCTAGCAACTCAACTAAAAAAATATTACTCCCTCCGATCCATATTAATGTTCTCATATTTTTCTAGATTCAGATGTATCTAGACATGTTTTAGTGCTAAGTACATCTGAATCTAGACAAATCTAAGTATATTAATTTGAATCGGAGGGACTATACATAATGTAGTAGGTAGTACTTAAAAACGATGGATAGCCGGAGTTTTTTAGGGGTGGGTGGATAGTGCCCAAAAAATGCCGAATTGAAGAAAAATGGGCCAAGCAGGGGTTGATGGGTTATTATCCATGGGATATTTTTCATGGGCTCTCGCCCAATCTAACTGGGCTATTTGCACGGTTGAAGGACCCAAAAGATGGCCAAATTAGAATGTCTTGGGCTATAATAAGGCCGGATAGGCTAATTTCTTGGGCTCGATAGTTAGAATCCCAAGGTACATGCTGGGGCTCGGCCAGCTTCGAAAAAAAGATGCCAACAAGCAAAAAAAGGTATAAAATATGAGCACTTAGATCCCAGGTGCCCGAGAAATTGTTATGTTAAGGCGCTAACGTCACCCTACTAATTGTGCTAATCCTCAGTTGTAACCTAGTAGTTGCAACTCATTAAATTCCCGGATACAACCTAGTTGCAACAAATGTGTAACCCTCACGTTGCACAAATCATGTGGTAAATCCAATGGCGAGAGAGGTGACTCTTGAGAATTGGCAAATCCGATAAAATATTCACAGATATTTCTATGAAAATTATGGACAAACACCCTGCGCCCGCCAAAACTTTCCACCAAGACCCCAAACTTTCCTAAGCGCGCCCTCAATCGAGCGACCAGCCCCTATCTCTTCAAATTTTGCGCCGTTCTTATGGGAGATGCACCAGATTAGAACCAGGCCGCAAACTTCTCCATGCCTTAAAAAAACTTTTCAATGCCTTTCTATCAACAGTGCCGGCCTACCACCATTGGTCGCGCCGTTCTTCATGAGACGGACCGGCCGGTGGTCAACTGGGCGATCCCCATGCTTCGCCTGCTAGATTTAGGCACTGGACATTCTTATTGGCTTTAGTTTGTTCTCCACCTCTCCTAGAAATAGTTAAAGCTTGTGACCATCTATATTTAAAAGGTGCTTGCAGATTTAGGTAGTTACGTTCTTTAGCTAAATCTATAGTAAACTCTAGACAAAAAAGTTGGAAAACATCTTAAAAAGGACTTGGCAGAGATCCTGTGCAAGCTTTTGACCTGATATATTCCCCATCCTTGTTTGATACGATGTAGCATTTGGCTGTTGATGTACCTAACGAGGAAGTACTTAGAGGTACATTACAGTATAGATGGATGTACCCTATAGAACGTCGACTTCGCATTTCCAAGGAGCGGGAAGATATTCGTAGACGGTTTGATAAGTGAGTGTTATGCAAAGATATCTTCACATATAATATAGACTGCAGAAAAGTTAGATATATTCAGATGTCTAACTTGGCTATGTTTTGTACGTTATTCGCAGAAATAAAAGTACCAGCAAATTTCGTTCCACCAATAAAAAGACTGGATGGACTAAGATCTAAGGATCATGTAAGATGCTCAAATTGCAATGTGAATTGTCTAGATGGGATAACCTCTTGTCTATTTTGTAACGCTAGATTTCGGTGCTTGAATTCTGGCCCTTATCTGTGGTCCAGATAGGAGTATAACAATAGCTTCTGTTTGCATTTCCAACAGTGTCTACCATAGCACTGATGTACCTTCTATGGAGACTGATGCAGCTGGAGGATGTCCTGATGAACTTGGATTGGATTGCGTTTAGACTCGAAATCCTGCACTTGACATTATTGTCCCAAGGAAAAGAAGGTTGTGGATCTGGTAATAATGCCTTCTGTAGAACAAGATGCTGGAGGTGATGATTTCCTATGGGAATCCCTACCATTCTATGACTTGTACGAGTAGTTATGATAATATAATTGAATTGCATGCCCCTCTATATCAATGAAAATGGCATATCTTTTGCCTTGTTTCAAAACTAAATAAATATTTGCATGTCTCCTTGTGTTAGTCGATGCAAAGAACATATTGTTATCTATTCAAGTCATGTGAACAAATATGTTTGCATGTAGAGACATAAATGCAGATTGGGTGACAAAAATCAGCATAAAACTGCCAGATCAATAACACAAGCATAATGGTATTAAAAGAAAAGGAACAGAATCATCTTTTCACTGTGCTTGTGAAAAGGAGATGAGCCAGGAACCACGACTGCAAGTGGCAGAGGCCAATTCTCGTGCAACTCAGCTAGCATTGGTTTATCATCGATAATACTTAAGAATCCGAATATGATTACATACTAGGAGTAGTTCTAGTTCCACACTACAGTTCAACATGCAAAAGTGTAAGAAATGCGTAAGGTACCTCCATAATACATGTTCCAGAGAAAAGCATACAAATCATAAGAAAGAAAGCTCCGCATCATATTTCACCACATTCAGGTGAAAAAGTCTCTTGTAAACCCAAATCACCACCTCCTTCAGGTGTCACAATGATTTTGGGAGCATGATTAGCAACACCAACAATAGCGCCAACACCGGTAGCATGAGTCTCCACAATAGGTGAATTATCGAGCACCACAATGTCCTATGAAGGCTCTTCACTTCCAGCTCCAGCCGCACAAGTCTCTACTGATGGTAAAACCAATCCATCAGCTCCATCATCTGGCACAATGATGGCAAGTGCAGGCTCATCAGTACCAGCTGCAGCTGCAGCTGCAGCCGCATCATTCTCCACAGAAGGTAAACAAGGTGGCATCTTAGGTGTAGCAATCTGACATCCATTTTCTACTCTATCATCGGGAAACTGAGAGTCTTCTTCAACTTTGTGCTTCTGTAGTTACAAGATAAACATAGATTATAGTGAAAGCATCTGCGCGGGACGACAAGAACATACGTCATTCTATTGATTTACCTTGTCATCAGCAGAAGTCACAGGATTGGGACCTATTTCATCGAGAATCCTCTTTTCGCTCCTTTCCCTATCTCCTTCTGCAGTAAGTTGTAATATTGATTATATGATATTGATTGTCAAATATGTGCAAATGTTCAAAAGTTTGCCCTATCGAACTACCAACTTTAAGCGGATCCCCACTATTCTTAGTTATGGGATCTAGCCCAAAAACAAGCTTCTATACAATCCTAGTCTACAAAAAAGGATGCATACCCGAGATAAGAACTACTCTACACATGACAATGGTGCGCAATCGACAATACAAATTTAACGCATCATCAACTCTATCATGTAAGTTCGGGGTGAATCTTTATACACTCGTTTCACATAAGCTAAAACATCTTATATTAGGAAACAGAGGGAATATGTATGAGTGTTCTAGTATTTCACAAACCGCCATTGCTTCCACGAGACAGCGATGACAGCTGCGCCACCGCCCTACAGAAGGTTGCTGCGCCGATCTCACCGCCACCTCTAGAAGCCGGAGCCGAGGAGCTGGTCGGCAACAATATGGAGTGAGAGGCCAGGGGCGGTAGTGGATAGCAAGAAGGGACTGAGTAAAAGAGGTTGTGTGTGCGTGGGGGAGGCCTGTGAGGGAGTTAAATCCAGCTTGTCTCGGAAGGAATGCGTTGCCACGTGCACCGGCGTGTGCAAAACTCCCTCCCTCTCTCTTTTGTGGTAGCTACTGACAGTAGTACTCCAGCTAGCTTCATCGAGTTCTCTGGTACTCCTACTAGTAGACCTTTACTACTACTACTAGGTAGACAAGCAGTACTTGTTCAGAAGAAGAAAAAACTAGACTAGCACACCGTCGTACAGTATTGCCTTATCAAATCACTGGTGATGCAATGATGAGCGACCTGTTTTTACTGGTAAACCTGGAAACATCGTGTTCCTTCCACCATATTTTCCATGGTTGTACTGAGTCTCACGTAAGTACTACTAGTAGATACCATATTTTCCATGGTTGTACTAGTACTAGGAGACAAGGCAATACTATCAACAGAACTCAATCCTATGAATCAAATTAGTTATATGTAAGAAAACTTAGTAAGGATTGCATTCCTCTGAAATTCCTAGGGAATTCGTACGAATCAAAGAGGCTAAAGTTCCTATGAAATTCCTACTAACCAATGAAAGTTCACAAAAATAGCTTACATTGATTCATGAATAATATCTGAGTCTCACATAAGTACTACTAGTAGATACCATATTTTCCATGGGATGTTCTAGGAGATGAAGCAATACTATCAGCAGAACTCAATCATATGAAATAAACTACTTATATGTAAGAAAACTTCCTAAAGAATTCATTCCTCTTAAATTCCTAGGGAATTCCTTCGAATCAAATAAACTATTTTTATGGAATTCCTACAAACCAATGAAATTTCAGAAAAATTAGCTTGCATCGATTCAGGAATAAAGCTAATAAAATACATAGGGAGGAGAATTTACCAAGTTCTAGAGACTTCCATGCATAAACACAGCCGTTCTCGGTCACGGCGAACACACGACCGTGTTGGATAATAGCATCGCAGTATCTGAAGTAGCCCTGGAACTTGTTCACACAAACTGACCATCCATGACTATCATTCCCGTTAAGGACAACAATCTTGAATTCGAAAATGGCAACAAGAGAGAAATCTTTGTATCCCCCAGCAGCTGTTGGAACTTGGCAAATGACTATCTTCGCAGTTTAGTACATCGACCTTCATAAGCATCATCCTGAAATGTAAGTGCAGAACCTTTAGTCGGTTCAAACCCTGACACTTGCGGAATAGCAATCTTGCGATGAGTGTACACGTTGACAAGGTCCCACATGAAATCGAGCCCAACTATGACGATCTAATATCCATTCCGCCTGCTCGCTGCTCATCAAAACCATTTTGCATCACAACATCAGAGGAGAACCTGTCCAGCAGTGTCAACTTGCACAGGCTGCCCGCCACTTTGAAGCAGTGTTGAGGGCAAACCTCTAGGGTGGCCCGATCTTTCTCGATTTCCTTTCAAATCGAGGATGGAGTGAGGGGAGAGGAGGGGAGGATGAACACAACAAACGCACGCACGCAGAACGCGATGAACACACACACAAAACACGATACACACCAATAGCTCATGCCGATGGTGACCGGTCCGGCGCAAACCCTAGGATCAGCGTCGGGCGGAGGACTCTCTCTCGAACCGGCACGGCGAGATGGGAGACTCGGTGAGATCTTGACGTCTAGGCAAAGGGACTCCAATGCCTAGGCCTTATACAACGCGAAGGCATGATGGAAACTCCAACGAGGTTTGTGATATTGGTGCTCCTTGGTCAAGGAGCATGAGGCAAGAATTAGATAGATCCACAAGGGGTTTCCACTAATTCCAATATCACGCCTAGGGTTTACAATAGAGGTGGGGGCTATATATAGGCCAGCCATAAGTTCAGGGGTAGTTTAGGTAACTAAAGTATCAAAAGAGAGCGTTACAAGGCCAAAGGGCCGAGCTGGAGCGCACAGGCCCTGGGGTGTCCGGTAGTACCGATCGGTTGAGCGGTAGTACCAGTCAGATGCGGTAGTACCGCTGGAAGGGTGCGGTAGTACCAGAGCAGGCCGAAGTTTTGGCGTGAGTCTTCAGGTGCGCAGGGTAGTACTGCTTGCTGAGTGCGGTAGTACCGGTGGGATCTGGAGCTTTGGGTCCATCTCTCTACCCGGGGCGGTAGTACCGCTGTCCATGAGCGGTAGTACCGCTTCCAGGAGCCGGTAGTACCGCGGTCTCCTGTCAGCTGTTGGATGCTGTGTTGCTCCTCCGGCTCGTGTTTTCGTACCTAATGATGCATAGTGTCAGGGCATGAAGTAGCAAGCCATCCAGGGGTGTATCGAAGTCACATGAGTACAAGAGCAAATTCACCTTAGCTTGGAGAAGCTTGGCTCGAGCACGAGTCATGGGTCCACTTGGGGGACTTGGTGGTGTAGATGTAGAAGCATCCGTAGGACGGGCCACATCAGCTCCCCCCCTTGGGAAAGAGTCGTCCTCGACTCTTCATGGTTATCATCTTGAGCATCTCCATGATAGGGTGAAAGGTCCTTGACATTGAATGTATTTCTTGCAAGGTATTTGGAGGTCAGTATGTCGATGATGTAGGCATGATGTTGATTCTCTTGAGGACCTTGAAGGGGCCATCTCCTCGTGGCTTGAGCTTGGAGTCGCATTCCTTGGGGAAGCGGTCTTTGCTTAGGTGTATCCACACAAGGTCACCTTCTTCAAATATCCTTTTCTTCTTGTCCTTGTTTAACCTTGAAGCTTGGCGAAGTACTTGTTGCTCGATAGTAGCTCTTGTTTCTTCGTGAAGTTTCTTCATAGCTTGTGCGTGCTTCTCGACGTCCATGTTCGTGCGCTCATGGAGAGGTAGTGGTAGGATGTCGAGCGCGGTGAGTGGCTCGAAACCATAGACGATCATGAGTGGACTCATCTTGGTTGTTAAGTGCTTGGCACGGTTGTAGATAAACTCGGCGTGTGGAATGTATTCCTCCCAATCCTTGAGGTTTTTCTTGATCAACACACGAAGGAGAGTCCCGAGGCTTCGGTTGACAACTTCGGTTTGGCCATCGGTTTGAGGATGCGACACGGATAAAAAGAGTAGCTTGACGCCAAGCTTGGCCATGAGGGTCTTCCATAAGTAGCTCATGAATTTGGCGTCACGGTCAGAGACGATTGTTCTTCGCACACAGTGAAGACGGATGATTTCCCTGAAAAACAGATTTGCAACATGTGAAGCATCGTCGGTCTTATGGCACGGTATGAAGTGTTCCATTTTGGAAAAGCGATCCACGACAACAAATATAGAATCATGACCATGCTTAGATTTAGGTAATCCTAACACAAAATTCATGCTAATGTCGGACCAAGGTCTATGAGGAATAGGCAATGGCATATAAAGACCATAAGGATTAGCTTGCGACTTAGCTTGAACACATGTCGTGCATCGTTGAACGAAGCGCTGCATGTCACGCTTCATCTTGAGCCAAAAGTAGTGATTGGAGAGCATGTCCAACGTCTTGTCACGGCCAAAGTGACCGATAAGGCCTCCACCATGAGATTCTTGGAGAAGCAAAAGTTGAAGCGACGACTTCGGAATGCATAGCTTGTTTTGTTTAAATAGAAAGGCCTTATGCAAATAGAAATCATCAACTCCTTTGTCATTGGAGCACTTTGCGAAAATTGGTTCAAAGAACGGGTCGAAAGCATACAAAGATTTTATTTCCTCAAGACCCAACACATTGATTTCAAGTCTCGTAAGAAGGCTTGTGTGTTTTCTAGATAAAGCATCGGCAACTACATTATATTTGCCCTTCTTATACTTGACAATGTACGGAAATACTCCATAAACTCAACCCACATAGCGTGTCTCTTACTCAAGTTGGCTTGCCCTTTGAGATATTTCAGCGACTCATGGTCGGAATGTATGTTAAATTCTTTGGGGCATAGGTAATGTTGCCAAACATGAAGAACACGAACTAAGGCAAAAAGCTCTTTGTCATAAATTGGATAATTAAGGCGAGCACCATCAAGTTTCTCACTATGGTAGGCTATAGGACATCCGTTTTGCATAAGGACTCCTCCAACACCAATAACACTAGCATCGCACTCTATCTCAAAAGTTTTTATGTAATCCGGTAAAGCAAGAAGAGGTGCTTTTGTTAGCCTCTTTATAAGTTAATCGAAAGCTTTTTGTTGTGCCTTCTCCACACGAAGGTGACATTCTTTTTGGTTAATTCATTGAGGGGGCAAGCAATGGTCGAAAAGTCTTTCACGAAGCGACGATAGAAACCGACCAACCCATGAAAACTTCGAAGTTCACTCACATTTGTTGGGATGGGCCAATCTCGTATGTCCTTTACCTTGGAAACATCAACTTCAATTCCCTTCGAAGAAACGACAAATCCAAGAAAAATTAACTTGTCTTTAGCAAAAGTGCACTTGGGAAGATTAGCATAAAGCTTTTCATGTCAAAGGATTTGCAAAACTTCCTTGACATGTGTTATATGGTCCTCAAGTGATTTCCTATAAACAAGTATATCATTGAAATAGACGACAGCACTTTTTCCAATGAGAGAACACAAGATATGATTCATAAGTCGCATGAAGGTGGATGGGGCATTAGATAAACCAAAGGGCATAATCAACCATTCATAGAGACCAAGTTTGGTATTGAAGGCGGTTTTCCCACTCATCACCTTCCGCCATGCGTATTTGATGGTAACCACTACGAAGATCAATTTTCGAAAAAATAGTGGCTCCAGACAACTCATCAAGTATGTCATCGAGACGTGGTATGGGATGTCGATAACGCATGGTGATAGCATCAATTGGACGGAAGTCCATGCATAACCATAACATATCATCCGTCTTTGGAACAAGAATCACGGGTACGGCACTTGGACTAGTGCTAACTTGGATCAAACCTTTGGAGACGAGTTGGTTGATTTGACGTTCAATCTCCTTTGTCTCCTCCGGGTTCGTGCGGTAAGCGGCGTGGTTAGGAAGGGGTGCGCCGGGGATGAGGTCAATCCGATGTTCGATGCCGCGAAGAGGAGGTAGTCCATGTGGGAGATCTTCGAGAAACACATCCTTGAATTCCTGCAAGACAATCATCAAAGATGGAGGAAAATTTGTTAATTCATTAGTTCCTTGCACTAGGCCCTTGCAAATGAGGACGTAGTGCAAGATGGATGAGTTCTTCCACACTTCTCTCATCTCACTTTTGGTGGCAAGGAGAACACTCTTAGTTTTTTCACTCGAGTTTGGCTTGTGGCTCTCACTCAGTATAAGGTGGTTCTCTCTCTCACCGCTCTTCTCACAATTAGGTGTTGTGCTTTGCGCCCTCGCTAAAACCTTTGCATTGTCCGCAATTATTTGGCTAGGAGTCATTGGTTACAAAACACATGTTTTGTTGAGCCATTTGAAGGTGTATACATTTGTGAGACCATCATGTAGAGCAGCCTTGTCAAATTGCCATGGTCGACCAAGAAGCATGTGGCAAACTGTCATAGGAACCACATCGCACTCCACCATGTCTTTGTAAGGGCCAATGGAAATGGACACCGAAATAGTATGCTTGATCTTAACGGACCCTTGGTCACTTAGCCATTGCACATGGTAGGGGTGCTTGTGCGGATGGAGGGTGAGGTTGAGCTTTTCACATAACTCGGTGCTAGCAAGGTTGTGGCAACTCCCTCCGTCAATGATCACCTTGATAGATTTTCCATTGATGTCGGCTCGTGTTTGGAAGATATTGGAGTGTTGGTCTTCATGCTCTTGTGCTTGAGTGGTCAAGATCCTTGTGACGACAAGCGATGTACTTGCGTCATGTTCACACATGAGGAGTTCTTGATCATCTTCCACTCGTTGCCTTGCCATTGCTTCCTTGACCCGGGCATCAAATTCATCTTCACTCAAGTACTCTTCGTCGCCATTGTCATGGATGAACAATACCTTCTTGTTTCCACATTCGGCCGACTTTTGTCCTTTCCCTCCACACTTGTAGCATTCACCATTGAAAGGTGTATCACTCTTTGCTTGTTTGCCACTTGGGGCAGTTTTCCTTGGGGAAGTGTGGGCTAGAAGGAAGGCTTGGTGGTACTTGAGGAACTTCCATTGAGGGTTGTTGGTGTAGCAGTTGAAGCTTGCTTGTAGGTGAAATACGTCTTGGGCTTGTTGTACTTGATGTCCTCTTGCACTTGACGTTCAGCCTTTGTTGCAATGTACACAAGCTCAACCATGTCGTTGTATGTTTGGAACTCGACGATGCGCTTGATTGGGTGGTTCAACCCAATAAGGAGGTGTTCCATAGTTTTCTCCATGTGCTAGTCAATGTTGGCGCGAATCAAGTTGAGTTCCATTTCCTTGAAGTACTCTTCCACGGTCTTTGTCCCTTGACGAATAGATTGGAGGTTGTTGAAGAGGTCACGCGTGTAGTGCACGGGGACGAACCAGGATCTCATGTGAGTCTTCATGTCATGCCAAGTTGTGATTAGCGGCTCTTGTCTTGCATCACGAGCAACTTGAACTTGTTCGCACCAAAGGTTGGCGTAATCATCAAACTCAAGCGAAGCCATGGCGACCATCTTCTATAATTGTGCATACGGAAGATCTTGTCGACTTTGAGTGCCCATGAGAGGTATTCTTCGGGGTCATTGGATTTGGTAAACTTGGGCATAGTGAACTTGAGCTTTCCAAAAGTTTCTTCATCGTTGTGGTCATTGCGACGAGCTTGTTGACCTTGTTGATGATCTTGTGGTTGATGCGATGGAACTTGGTTCTCGTGAACTTGGTGAAGAGCTTTCTCTTGATGTTGTTGTTGTGGAGCTAGCTCTTGCTCTTGGCACGGTTGTTGACGATGTTGAGGCACTTGGGCCCCATTATGGTGTTGAGGATGTGGAGCCTCATTACGCGGTTGATGACGAAGAGGAGGCTCGTTCCTCGGTTGGTGATGTTGATTAGGCACATGGGCCTCACTGCGAAGATCATGGCCGTGAGCCTCTTGACGTGGTGGGCGTTGCTCAACCTGTACCACTTGACGCTCCATATTTTGTTGTGGGGGAGAAGGCGCCTCGTGATGACCATGGTGTCGGTGTTGACGTTCATGACAGTGATGACGAGGAGGAGGATCTTGTAGAGCTTCACGTCGATGACAAGCTTGATTCTCCAAATTGGAGTCATCACTTGTTGTGTCTAGTATGTGTCGGGGTCGATGTTGGTAGACTTGCGGTTGCACTTGTGGTTCTTCTTGTGGTTGCTCATGTTGGATCAATAGTGCCCTTGCGTGATGACGGTGCTTCTTGCCTTGCTCGTGGCCTTGAAGAGAAATTACCATCATAGCTTGACGTTGCGGCGTGCCGTGGGTAAGGTACATAGTTCGAAGAACTTCCATCTTCAACCATGGGGGCATCATTGCGTCTTGGAACACTTGCATGAAGATTTTGTTGAAGAGGTGCGTGACGACGCGAAGAACTTGAAGAGCTTGAAGCGCGTGAACATGGTCTTGCCATTCCATCAATGAGGCGTCGAAGATTGTCATTAGTTTCGGCGACGGAGCGTTGAAGCACTTCATTTTGATGGCCAAAGTTGTGATGCATTGCGTGCATTTATTGTTTTAGGCCGTCGAAGCAGTTGTCGATGTTCTTGAACTCGGCTTGTGTCTCGCCAAATTGTTCATCTTGACGTGTCTCCAGGTCTTGGCAACGTTCACGGAACTCTTGTCAAACGATGAAGTGACTAGAGCGCGTCATGTACGGTCCTTGATCTTCTTCATGGGGAGGTGGTTGTCTCGACTCACCGTGCCTATCCATCATGCAAGACACACAAGTATTGTATATGGAAGTGGAATATGGTGGTGTTAGCCTTGTACCTCACCTTGGGGATTGCACCAAACTAGAACCACAAGTGAGAGCTATAAGCGTGCAAAGTGGAATCGCAAAGAAAACTCACATTGAAAAAAGAACTAACTCTCAACAGTTGTGGGTGGAAGGTTAGGGTTGTGGAAAACCAATCGAAACGATCCAAAGAAAAGGTTATTGTCAAAAGTGGTAGAGAACCAAAGATCAAAGAAAAAAGGAAACGATCTACAAAACACAAAGATACACACACGTGGAGACGGATGTGGTTAGCACGACTATGAAAAAGAGCACAAAAGGTCCTAACAAAGACTACGCTCGGTGTTGTGCCAACACAAGGAGAGACCACAACTCGTTCGCCAAAAGAGAAATAAGCAACGGATTTGTGCACTAGCCTCGGTTGCGCTCTTTTTCTCTCTTTGCTTACAAGCTTGAGACTCTCTTTGTATTGGGAGACTATGTATCTTTCTATTTTTCTTTTGCTTTTTGCTTTTCTCTTTTTTTGATTCTTTTTCTCCCTTTCTATACTACTATGTTAACTCTTGTATTTTCTCTCACATTCTCACTTTCCAAGGGCAAGTGCACAATGCTTATGCAAACACAAAATGAGCTGCTCTCATAGGATAGATACACACAAGGAAGAAGGGTTAACAAGGTGGAGCAAGTTATACCTTCAGTATTGATGACTTGCTACCATTGTAGGGGGATGTTGCTCGGTGTCGCGGTGTCGATGAGCGCGGGATGTGAATATTGTTGCGGAATCTTGAAGTTAGTTGGGTGACACGCACGCGAAACACGAACAAGCCAATACTAAAATTAGCGAACAGAAATGGGGGTGAAAAATTTCTTGTCAGACAGGGGCGGTAGTACCGCTCAAAATGTCCGGTAGTACCGGTGACCGGTAGTACCGCTGTGATCAGCCGGTAGTACCGCTCGTTTTGGCGGTAGTACCACTTCACGGATTCCTGGGCGCGTGGATCTCGAACTTGAACGCACAATCGGACCAAAAATCCTCAAATTGGCGGAAAACTTAACAAAATTGGGGCTAGGAACACACAAAGAAGGTAGATCGATACCCCAAGCAACAGATCTATGGACCAAAACCACGAAAAATGCACCAAATCTAGAGATCGATCCGAAGGCAAATATGGGGCTCTTTTTTGCGGATTTTCGAATGTTTTGGTAGATAGAAGAAAATTTTGTGGGGGAATTCATGAGCAACGAAGCTCTTGATACCAATATGTTGAGGGCAAACCTCTAGGGTGGCCCGATCTTTCACGACTCCCTTTCAAATCGAGGATGGAGTGCGGGGAGAGGAGGGGAGGATGAACACGATGAACGGACGCACGCAGAACGTGATGAACACACACACACACACACAAAACCACGATACACACCAATAGCTCACGCTGACAGTGACCGGTCCGGTGCAATCCCTAGGATCGGTGTCGGGCGGAGGACTCTCTCTCTCGAACCGGCACGGTGAGATGGGAGACTCGGTGAGATCTTGACGTATAGGCAAAGAGACTCTGATGCCTAGGCCTTGTACAACGCGGTGGCATGATGCAAACTCCAACGAGGTTAATGATACTGGTGCTCCTTGGTCAAGGAGCATGAGGCAAGAATTAGATAGATCCACAAGGGGTTTCCACTAATTCCAATAGCATGCCTAGGGTTTACAATAGAGGTGGGGGCTATATATAGGCAGCCACAAGTTCAGGGGTAGTTTAGGCAACTAAAGTATCAAAAGGGGGCATTACAAGGTCAAAGGGCCAAGCTGGAGCGCGCAGGCCCTAGGGTGTCCGGTAGTACCGGTCACATGCGGTAGTACCGCTGGAAGGATGAGGTAGTACCGGAGCAGGCAGAAGTTTTGGCGTGAGTCTTTAGGTGCGCGTGGTAGTACCGCTTGCTGAGTGCGGTAGTACTGGTGGGATCCGGGGCTTCGGGTCCATCTCTCTGTCCAGGACGGTAGTACCGCTTCCAGGAGCCGGTAGTACAGCGGTCTCCTGGCAGCTGTTGGATGCTGTGTTGCTCCTTCGGCTCGTGTCTTCGTACCTGATGATGCATAGTGTCGGGGCATGAAGTAGCAAGCCATCCAAGGGTGTATCGAAGTCACATGAGTACAAGAGCAAATTCACCTTAGCTTGGAGAAGCTTGGCTCGAGCACGAGTCATGGGTCCACTTGGGGGACTTGGTGGTGTAGATGTAGGAGCGTCCGTAGGACGGGCCGCATCAAGCAGTCTTTGGATTCCCATGGTCTCACCGTCGAGTGAGAATAAAGAACACATGGGAGGCCAAATGGATGAGAAGAAGGCGTATTTCCGCTCTCTTTTGCTGATTGAAGAATATGTTTGGACGAACCGACGAGGCTCGCGGCGGTGGTGGCGTTGCAATGGTTGATGAGTACTTGAAGGGGGCCTTCGGTGAACACCTTCTGAAACTGCTCAGGATCTTTACTGACCTTGCTCGATCTCACCACGGATGGAGGTTGCGGATGGTGTTTTGGGGGCTTTCTTTGGGGTGGGGTGGGAGGAGGGAAGATTGTAGGCCGGCGTTGGCGGTCGAGGTGATATGGAGAAGACAAAGGATGATGGTGCATAGTAGTACTACTAGTACTGCAAAAGGTGGGCGAGTGGGGGTGGGGCTCCAATTGAGGCTAATTGCACAAACCTCCTACAATTAGAGCCGTAGTTGCAAAGAGCTCCAACTGTTGAGCCCCGGGTATGTAAGAAATAATGTTAAGAGGGCTAATCAAAAAAATTGTGCTATGTGAAGCATTTGTACCCAAAAGTAATTGTAGTAGTTTCTTGGAACTATACTATCCTGATTATCTGGAGTTCCCTGCAATTTTGAATCCAGTTGTTGGAGGTTTGTGCAATTTCCTCCCTCCTCATGTTTCGAGGAAGATCTATGACTCTATCTTCAAACAAAAAAATGATCAAAGACAAAAAAGGAAGACCATCTCTCAGGGATCGTTTGATTTGCAGGATTCTCAAAACATAGAAAGAGGAAACTACAGGAATTTGGATCAAGTATGTGTTTCAATCATAGGGAAAGCAAAGCAATTATACCGTGAGGTTGGAGTGGATGGAAAATTTCCTAAAAAATAGAGGGCAAAGGAATACTTTGAAGGAATCTCAATTCCTGTGTTTTTCCTATTCCTGTATTTTTCCTATCCTGTGTTCCAAAACTGGACATAATTCCTATATATTGGAATCCTATGAATCAAAAAAACAGCATAGGATTATTTCCTAAGGGAGAAAATCCTTCACAAATCCTTTGAATTTTCTTTGAATCAAAGAAGGAATAAAAAAAGTTTCCTCTCTCAAAAAAGGAACTCCACCTCTTGGAGAAAAAAAGAAACTCCACCGCTTGGACATTTCAGTGTGACGAGAGTAGCTACTAGAGTCCATGTCTATTACTAGCTGTAGGGCCCAATCATAGCATGTTATTACTAGTACTAGTACATATCAGTCTTTGCACGTGCCTAGAAGGAAACAAAATAAAACTCTGTAGGTAATAAATGGCCATGGGAATTTCCAAGATACACAATCTTTTGCTGCTTCATTTTGATCTGGGCGACAGCCGGAGGATAGAGGAGTACTAGCTGCTTCGTGTCTTGAGCCACCGAGTTGGAGTAGAAATTTGGATATCTAAAAACCTCAATTGTTCTGTCAAACCAATGCTCATTGCATGCAACTTTACCAAACAGACTTAC
Organism: Avena eriantha; assembly: GCA_910589775.1. Taxonomy (NCBI): domain Eukaryota; kingdom Viridiplantae; phylum Streptophyta; class Magnoliopsida; order Poales; family Poaceae; genus Avena; species Avena eriantha. The sequence continues at coordinate 395,554,242 of OU342743.1, read as the reverse complement.
TACACTACTTTACTACGCGTCTGAAAAACTACGAAGTATAGTAGTACTACTACTACCATGTAGTACTTACTATATGAAGTACTAGTACAGTAATATAACACAGAGAGTTCCACATTCATCTTGTAGCGCCAAAAGCATAAGTTAGTATTGTAGTAGCACGTCCAGGTTGCCTTATAGGAAAAAAAATAGTACGATGAGCAACAAGATCTATCTAGTTATATACTCCTATTTGCGTATACTAGTAGTACTACTCAGGAACGGCACTAGCGTGTTCTCCACTAGTGCGCCTCCGCACGTAGGGTAATCTAGTATTACTAGTACGGAGTAGATCGCCATCGCATGGTCGCGTGATTATTATGCATTGGTCCATGACCTAGTCGTGGGCACGTGCCGTAGCAGTATAATTTTTTTGAAAAATCGAATACTCATAAATAATTACTTCCTCCATCATAAAATAGTACTAACTGACCTAGCTTTGTCTAGATACGGATGTATTTCGACGCATTTTAGTACTTAAATGCTCCCTCATTTTCAAATTAGAAAGCATACTAGGTTTTGTGAAAGTCAATATTTATAAAGTTTGACCAACTATATGTACAAACATACTAACTTACATAATGTCAAACGCATATAATATGAAAATGGTTCATGATGATTCTGATAACATTGAGTTGATGTCGTAGATGTCCATATTATTTTCTAGATATTTAGTCAAAGTTTATTATGTTTGACTTTGATAAAAACTGATGCGCGTCCTAATTTGGGAAGGAGGGAGTACATGTGAAGTCAGTTAATTTGGGATGGATGGAGTACTACTCCATACTAGTAGTAGTCGAAGTAACATAGTATGTAGTAGTAAACAGTAAAACTCATTCCATAGCCAAATACAACCTTCCTAATCCCAAAGAGACCTTGGCTCTGACTACTAGTAATTAATACATCATTCGATTCATGTTAATACCATTAGATGAGAAGATGAAGATCATTTATTCTTGTCAATGAAAACAAATAAGAGTTTTACTCCGGTGTTCTCCCGTTCTCCCAAACTTAGAAAACTGAAAACATAATAACGGCTAGAATTGACCGATAACCCTTCATGTCCTCCATGCCGAAGAGGCATTGGTTAATCCCGACCCTCCTTGTGTTTTCAATTTCTTAGATTCGAGAAAATGCGGAGGAACCGAAGCAAGCCTCAACACTGAAAACACCTCTTCGTCATCTTGGAAGTTCCAACAGCAGTGGTATTGTACCACAAGCACCGCCGAGGAACGTGAGATCTCAGAGCGCGACCCTACCCCGGGATGCATATATCGTAGGCTCGTTTAGCGCATATGGGTGTTCGTCAAGAAGTCAGTCGGCGTACCGCAACACATAGAAGTTATACCAATTTGCTTTACCGGACAAAAACTATGAGAAAAATCATCAATGTATTTATGGCCTATACTCACGAACGACATGAGCATGTGCTCGACGATCACATGAAACGCACAATATTCTCCACCATGTTGTATCCTCACGTAGATTGCAACCATGCATGGTCATTTGATTATGCATGGTCCATGGATTTAAGTACACAAACAATCCTTGTACTTGTGTGTGAGGCTCGATTTAGCCTTCCAACTCGTGATTTGCTAAAGTTTACGCACAAACTTGTCAACATGACTAAATTTAGTTGTAAGCGAGGTTTGTAGTTAAAATTGTGTTAGCCTTGATGACACATGGACTTTGGTCATGCATGCTAGAGAGCATGTGCCCTATAACATCGCACCTAGCGCTTGTCGTATAATAGCTAGTTAGGGTGAGCTAATCTCCTACAAGATTGCTTTTGTGAAACTGACATGTCAGATAATTATAATATATGTTATGTTCCAAATATTGCACATACATAACCCTAGTTCAATTGTTTTTCCCTTGGCTTGTGCGCTGATCTTCTCACGCGAGCGCATCTCGTGGTTGGATCTCGAGTATGGCGAGTGGCGGCTCCAGTTGTTCGAGCTCGAGTCCGAAGGAGTATCGGGTGCCCAAAAAAGAGCTGCTCATCGTTAAGTGTGACCAATGAAAGAATCATTTCTTGAAGAAGTACATTGCCCAAACCAATGTCCACGGGAATCCGAACGGTATTTCTTCAAGTGTATTCTTGTCATAAGGTTAGTGAGGTTGGCTGCTTTGGATTTGCCTCTAGTTTTCTCACGTGTTTGAGCTAAATTTCCTTCTTAATATGGATGTTGAGCTAATTTTCTTTTTGGTAATGTAACCCAATGGGTGTAATATGTTGAATTGGTCTAAGCAACACTTTGTTTCCTTTTCTTCAACAAAACAAAAATAAAGGGGAATGGAGGTGAAAACGATGTGGTGTTGCTTACACGGAAGGATATGTGGGGAGGGGAAAGTGGTAGTTGATATGCAAATATTGGGCCTGTTGTTTATTGTCCGAGATGCGGGATGCGCTACGTGCAAAATTCAAGGGTAGCCTATCCTGCACGGTAGACCCATGTCGATGTGTCGTCCACACTAGCGCAATTTTGACGGCAATCCTTATTCAAGACTTAAATCAAGTCGAATTGACAAGTTTGGGCATAAAATTTCATAATCACTGAGTTAGATGAATTCTTCGAAGCACCGTAAGAACGGTTAGTGTGTTTATCTCTGGTCCATGTCGTAAAAGTGAACAATTACATAAAATTCGTAATAAACCCCTAAATACTCTGTAATAACATTAGCAACAAACTTAGTTTACATCCAAAATGCAGTCTTCCTAGTACCAAAAGAGAACCTACATGCGACTACTACTAGTAAACTAGAGTAGTAAAATAGTACTACTAGTAGTAATATTTATCTGCTAATACACCATTAGAATCTTGATCACCAGCCGTAGTTTAAGATCATTTTTTTCCTGTCGATGCAAATCCAGAAGATACATGGGTGGACTATCAAACCTTCATCAGGAACCACGGCAGCACGCCGAGGTACGTCCTGACCTTTTCGGACGAGAAATTGGCCAGCGACAAGTTACTCGTCAGCTTGATTACCGCATTAAGGCTCTTGACCATCGAGAAGTCCATTGACCCTGGGGGGATGATGACCCTCAAGTATAGGGGGTGTATCACAGTATTTTTGAGGGAAGTGAAACCCAATTTATTGATTCGACACAAGGGGAGCCAAAGAATATTTATAAGCCTTAACAACTGAGTTGTCAATTCAGCTACACCTGGAAACAATCTTGCTCACATCAGTTTATCAGTAGCAATAGTTTTGTAGTAGGAATAGTAAAGTAACAGTAGTAGTAAAAGTAAAGACAACAGTAACAATAGCAGTAAACAGTAGGATTCGAGTGCGGTAGGCATAGGGATGGATGGACGGGCGTTGCATGGACAAGACAATTCACATAGCAATCAGAACATAGGGCAATTGCAGATAAATAAGATAAAGCATCCAAGTACTAGATAATCCTAGGCATGTGTTCCATATATAGTCATACATGCTCGCAATGAGAACTTGCACAACATCTTTTGTCCTGCCAGCCCGTTTGCAGCGGGGCCTCAAGGGAACTACTGGCAATTAAGGTTCTCCTTTTAACAGAGCACCGGAGCAAAGCATTAACACTCCATGAACACATGTGATCCTCACGTCAAAGCCATTCCCTCCGGTTATCCCGATTTCTGTCACTTCGGGGCCATTGGTTCCGGACAACAATGTGTGTATAGAACTTGCAGGTAAGACCAAAAACAATACTATCATAATGAATCAATAACATGTTCAGATCTGAAATCATGGCACTCGGGCCCTAGTGACAAGCATTAAGCATAACAAGTCGCAACAAAGTCATAAAGCACTAATAATACATACTAGGCACCATTCCCTAACAATCTGATGCCATTACATGAACGATCTCATCCAATCCCTACCATCCCCATAGCCTACAACGGGGGACTACTCACTCATAGATGGGGGAAACATGGATGGATGATGGAGAAGTGATGGTGGCGATGATCTCCTCCAATTCCCCGTCCCGGCAGGGTGGCGGCAGCGGAGCGGAACTCTTTCATGGAATCTGGTGGTGGTGGCGGAGCGGAACTCTTTCAGAAGGCATCTTATAGGCGAAGAGGGAGACCAAGGGGGTGTCTAGGGCGGCCAGACCACCCCCTGGTACGGCCTAGGCTAGCCCGCGTGACCAAGTGGTGTGGCTTGGGCCTAGCCCTCCTCCGTCTCGTATTCTGGCTCCGGGAGTCTTCTGGTGAAATAGAATTTTTGGCATATTTTTCAGGATTTTTCCTAATAGTTGATTTTCTGCACAAAAACTAGACACCAAGGCAATTCTGCTGAAAACAGCGCCAGTCTGTGTTAGTTGCATCCAAATCACACAAGTTTAGAGGAGAAACAATAACAAAAGTGTTCGGGAAAGTAGATACGTTTTGGACGTATCAACTCCCCCAATCTTAGCTTATTGCTTGTCCTCAAGCAATTCAGTTGAAAACTGAGTGCGATAAAAGAACTTTCACAAACACATTTGCTTCATATAATGTATATATTCTCAGCATGTGATCAACTACTTAATACAATTCATAATAAAGAGTATGCAACTAAGTTTACTTAATAGGCATTGCATGCTATGAAGAGATTCCAACTAAAAAAATAATAAGTAGCATGAAGTATAAATATAAGCAACATTGCAATGCTCATAACAAGGTATGATAGAGTGGTATCTCGCTTGCCTTTTTATTGTGAATGCCAAGGCACCTCTGAAGTTTAGGTGAAGACTAGAAGTAAAGATGTCAAAGATACAAGAATCAAAGTCATAACACAAATAATCAAGTAATGGGACAGGCACAAAGAATGACAACTATGCTCTCAAGAAAGTGCTCAAAGAATATGTGGAGACTCAACAAAGAAATGAAAAGGTTTTGAATAGTTTGAAAGGCTTCCAAATGCTAAAAGTATGGTACTCATTAGCTTTGAGCTCTCATTGCCCCTATCATAAGCATCTTTAATGTGGTTAAGGTGAAAGTGAGGTCCAATCTGAGTTATATGCTTGACAGACTATAAACTGGAAATCCCATGTCCCTTGAGTACGAGGGCCGCTCCTCATGCTACTCAACTTTAGTTACCGATAAGTTCTTGTCATCGTAAATACGTGCGTATCATAGAGAACCGCCAACGGGGTACCCCTTGCCCGATGATACGGAAGAATCCTCATATCAAAATGATAAGGCAAGCAGACAATGAGTATCTCAGCAATCTTCTTATTTACCATGGGAAAATGGTGCTTTTTTCTCTCTTTCCTCTTTTCATATACCTCTTTATTTTCTTTTTCTCAATAGCTATCTCTCTTTTTTTATAAGAAAAATTCTTCATAGATATCATTATGGTTACGCTGCAGGTTTCCACCATGATGGCATGGATTAGACCGGCGGCCCAGGCATTTCTCTAACACACATACATAACTCCATGGACTTACAAGCTCCCCTTTTATTTCACACCGACGACATCCGCAAACAAAAGAGCATGGTATCAACTGGGTATATATTTACAAGTGTTGAAAGCGTTCCCCGTGACATCACGGTTCCGCTAATCCCCAACCTATAATTTGCAAGCATATAACTTTCATGGACACTCACAATGGTTCAGGTTTATTAAGTGCAGGAAATAAAGTGTGCCATCAAGTTCGTGAGAGCTTTACTAACTAACTTCCTCATAACAAGCAAACATTTTATTCGGAAAAAAAGAAGGCATATTGAATATGCACGGAAATAGCAAATGATGCTAATAGGTAGGTATGGTGGACACTTTGGCAATATTTGGTTTTAGGGAGTTGGAAACATGAGTAAAACATACTCATTGAAAGTGAAGGCTAGCAATAGAAAGGGAGCGACAAACGAGAGAGCAATAGCTGTCATAATCATGCTTGCAATAAAACAGGACTAATCATGGCATGAAAGTGAGTCAAGACCCTCAAGGCAAAATAATTCATCGAGGCTTAACTGATTATTTCAGCCATATTCATGCGTGAGCATGTGCCAAGTCAATTCAAATGAAACATTCAGAGGAGGATACTGCAGTGTCATACCAAGTTATGAATAGAGTAATGCAAGCAAACATTCATAAGACATGCTACAAACTATTAGCAAGCTGGAACTAATCATATGAAAGCAAGAACTACTAAGCATCTATAAATAACATACACCCTATACGAACAGACTAAGCATGCCCACAATGATGAGTATATGTACAAAAATGAAAAAAATAGAGTTCGTTACCAGCCTCTTACCACACCTCAAGTTGTCATTAATCCTCATTATTGCTCTTCACTTGGGTGGCTTGAATAATAATATGAAACCAATATCCACTGAGGACTGCTGAACCCTGCAACAAACTCACAAAGCCAAAGAAGAACAAACAATATTTTTGGTGTTTTCGATTTTTGAATGCAAGAACCAAAAAGGAAAAACAAGCAAAGCAAAATCTTTTTGGGTTTTTCGAATAGTTCAAACAAAGCAAAAAGGGAAAAACAAACCAAGGCAAAGAGAAGAAAACAAAGAGAAACAACAGAAATATTTTTGGTCTTTTTGTGTTTTAGAAAGCGAAAGCAAAGAAAGAACGAAAACTAAAAGGAGAACGAAACATGAATACACAAAGTACCGACGCAACATGATATGGAGATGAGTGCGATGTCGGCGTACCTCCCCCCAAGCTTAGGCTTTTGGCCTAAGTGGGTGTGAATCTCAAGCTGGCTAGGATGAAGTGTTACCGTGGTATGACGAGGAGGTACCCTCGTCCTGGTGCGAGCTCGAGTACGTCCCTCTGTAGTGCGCAGAGTAATCATAGGAGGGCACATCCTCCTGGTGCTGCTTGTGGAAACCCAGCAAGCGGAGCTACTCGTCCACCTCCTCCTTAGAGCGCGGCCACGGTCTCCTGTGAACACTAAACTAAGAAGACCGCGGCAAAGGGATCTCCCTCTCATCCCCATCAGTAAACAACATCCTATATACTAGACTGTCCAAATCAGAATCAGTAGTGACAAAGTGATGAGTTTTCATAGCAACAAGGTCAAGCCTTTGTGGCGCTAATATAGTATCATGGGGGTCCACTGAAAGCCCTAATGCATTGACCATACGTGAGTCAATGATGCCCCCATAGATAGGCCCCCTAGCAGCTAGGCGGCGAGAAATAAACGAGCCAAGGTTATACCGAGTATCATTGTTAAGCGCAACAGCAAGGAAGGCTAAATGATAGTTGGAGATATTACTCGTATTCTCCCTACCAAGAATGCTAGTAGCAAGATAATATGCAAAGTATCTAAGAGCAGGGAGTTGGATGTTTCTTATCTTTCCGCGCTGAGCCACGCGGTCATCATCATTAGTCACCCCTCGGTAGAGTTCTAGCAAATCAGCAGGTCGCCCTTGAATCTTCTTCACGGTCCCTGTCATGCTTACACCTACAACACTACAAAATCTTTCCAATGACATGGTAAAGGGCAGATTATAAATTCTGAAAGAGACAGTTGACTGATAGGGCGTGTTAGTACACATGAAGCTCTCAACAAAAGTTTTGGTGAGCATAGTGTATTGCTCACTCTCATCTTGCATATATGAGGTCAAACCAACCCTCTAAATCAGCAGTGAGAAATCATCAAGAATCCCTGCAGCTTGTAAGAAAGTAAAACAAGGAAAAGTAGAATGGGTGAGCATCCCCATCATCTCCTTAATTACCAATACGAGTTTCAATGAAATCTTCGTTGTACGATGGCCTAAACTGAGAGGCTGATCTTGAGGGACTTGACCTCCTAGGTGCATCCCTCTGAAATATTTCTCCAAAAGTATGGTTGTTCATGCTTGATATTCTGAAATTTAAACACTTATTAAATAGGTGATTACAAAGGGAATATAATGAAGGGCACTACTCATAGGGACTTGTAAGAGGCCTAAACATGCATCAAAACTATTTCTCTAAGCATCAAGCAAGCTTACAAGCTCTCATAACGTGTCACCTACAGCAGCAAAATACTCAAGATATAATCCACTAAACACAAATCTACTTGGACAAGCGGAGGAGTCACATACCAGAGAACAAATGCTCCAAATTTCAGCAGCAAAGAAAGGCTGAGCAAGGAGATCGAAAAAAAGAGGGCAAGCACAGCAAGAACGTGATTTTGAGCAATTAACTTGAGTTCACTCAGGAGAGAGAAGAAAGTGGCAAGTGAGAGAGTGAGTGGAGGGCCAGGGGTGACCCACACCATGGCATGGCGCCACCCAGGGCAGGCCGCGCCACCAGGTGGTGTGCCTGCCTAGTGCCCCCCCGGTACCTTCCAGGTACTCCTCTGCCCCTTTTTCACGTCAAAATTTAATATGAATTTTCTGGAATTTTTCGAGACACTTTATTTTTGGGCAATTTTCAGGCATAGATGAATGATTTTCTGACAGAAAGAGATTTTTTTGAAATGATGCAATGAAAAAACAAGGCTAGAACTACGGAAGTTCTAAGACACTCTAACATGCAAGCAACTAACAACAAAGAAAATTAAACGAAAGAAAAACTAAAATGGATAGAGTAAAAGTAAACGGAGATAATCACGGTGAAAACATTGTTTTGTTCAATGAAATCCTTTTGTTAACAAGGTTGATCAGGTCTTGTTACCAAAACAATTCCATATGAGACAAAACTTTGTATTCCACTAATGATTATGTTACCTCTACCCTGATAGCAATGGTCCCAATCATAATAGTTTCAAATTTTTCTCTTGGTATGGGACAATATATCTCTCCAACTTGAATACCCTCAACATGTTCAATTGAATTCAAACCATAAGTCCTTTCAATCTTCTTGGGGAAATAGACAGTATGTTCCTTGTCATTAACATTAAAGGTCGCCGTTCCTTGATTACAATTAATAACTGCCCCTGTAGTATTAAGGAAAGGTCTCCCAAGAATAATAGACATATTATCAACTTCAGGCATTTCAAGCACAACAAAATCAGTTAATATCAAGCAATTATGAGCCACTTGAACAGGTACATCCTCACATAGACCAACATGAATAGTAGTAGACTTATCAGCCATTTGTAAAGATATATCAGTTGGTATTAATTTTTCTAGTTGAAGCCTCTTATAGAGAGAAAAATGCATAACACTAACTCCAGCTCCCAAATCACACAAAGCAGTTCTAACATAACTATTCTTAATAGAGCAAGGGATAGTTGGAATCTCTAGGTCTCCAAGTTTCTTTGGAACCTTACCATTAAAGGAATAATTAGCAAGCAAAGTAGAAATTTCTTCATTAGGGATCTTCCTTTTATTCGAGACAATATCCTTCATATACTTTGAGTAAGGAGGCAATTTAATAGCATTAGTCAAAGGAATTTGCAGGAATAAAGGTTTCATCCACTCACAAAACTTATTATAGTGTTCATCTTCCTTTGACTTGTGTTTCTTATCAGGGAAAGGCATAGGTTTTTGGACCCAAGGTTCTCTTTCACTACCATGTTTCTTAGCAATAAAATCTTCTTTACTGTATTTAGTATTCTTAGAGTGCTTTTCAGGTTCTTCTTCAACTTTTTCTTCATTTGGAGCTTCATTTTCTTCATTACCACTTTTAGTTTCAGCATCAGAGATAGATATACTATTAGGATCTATAGCAGGTTCAGAGGGTTCTACAATAGTTTTATGTTTCTTTTTCCTTTTCTTACGAGTAGAGCCACTATTTTCAACTTGTTGAGAATCCTGCTCAATTCTTTTGGGATGCCCCTCAGGATATAGAGGATCCTGGGTATCAGCACCACTTCTAGCTCTAATTTCATAAGCATGTTTTTCTTTAGCAACGTTAACTAGCAAGTCTTTTTGCACTTTAATGAGTTGATCTATTTGATTTTGAACCATTTGAAAGTGTTTAACAATCATTTTAACATCATTAGTGGTTCTTTCCACAATATATTTTAACTCATCAATAGCTCTAGAGTTTTCCATTAGATGATTTTGCACCCTTTTATTAAAATTATCTTGCTTAACAATAAAAATATCAAATTCTTCTAAGCATTGATCAGGAGGTTTAGAGTAAGGGATATCACCTTCATCAAAGTGTTGGACAGAGTATACTTCAATAGTGGATGAGTAGGGAATAGCTTACACGATTCTTCTATAGGAGGTAAATTCTTGACATCTGCAGCTTTAATTCCCTTCTCCTTAAGACATTTCTTAGCTTCCTTCATCACTTCATCATTTAATTCAATAACTCCCCTCTTCTTAGAGAATGGTATAGGCGTCGGTATAGCCGGTTCAGGTATGATTACTTCAGGTATAGCTGGTTCAATAGGAGTCCAATCTTCATAGTTTTCTCTTATTTTAGCCATTAATTCCTCAGCTTCCTTGGGAGTCCTATTCCTGAAAACACAATCAGCACAACTATCTAGGTATGTCCTAGATTCTTCAGTTAGTCCATTATAAAATATATCAAGAAGCTCATTCTTAGGTAATGGACTTCCAGCCTGTGCATGAATCAAAGCACAAAATCTTGCCCAAGATTCAGGCAATATCTCTTTTTCTCCCTGTTTAAAATCAAAAAGTTCCTGCAAAATAGCATGTCTAGCACTAGGAGGAAAATATTTCTGCAGGAAAGTACTAATCAAGCAATCAGGGCTATCAACAGATCCAGGAGGTAAATTACTAAACCAAGTTTTAGCTTCTCCTTTCAGTGAAAAGGGGAAAATCTTCGCAAAAAAGTAAGTACGCATCTTAATATCATCAGAAAACAAGCCACTCATGGTAGAAAGCTCATTCATATGTGCTACCGCACTTTCATTCTTAGTCCCACAAAAAGGTTCTTTCTCAACAATAGCTATGTAAGATAGATCAAGAGAGAAAGCATAATCTTTATCGTTAATGTTTATGGGAGAAGCAGCAAACTTAGCAATAGGAGACAATTTGGGTCTAATAGTACGCCTCTCAAGGAGACTCTTAGCAGCGCTCCTATCGTGGGTGTTTTTACATTCTTTAATAAATTCATCGGTCATCTCAACATAACCGTCTTCAATATCATAACTCTCACTAGACTCATGTGAACTAACATGTGTAGTAGTGTCTTCATTAGGAGTTTCAGTATTTCCAGCTATAGTTCTAGCAATCGTAGCATCTAGGAAAGGACCTAATGAACCACTCTTATCAAGCATAGTAGAAGCAGCATCATAAGTATCAGAAGTTTCAGATTCAGCAGTAGTAGCAGTATGTGTAGCATGTGTATGTGGTGGTGTAACGAGCTTACTTATAACAAATGGTGAATCAAGAGCAACATAGGTGTTCAGAACAATACCTCATCTTGTAGTGGATGGTAAAATAGGAACCTTGCCATCACGAGACTTACCCATGATGGATGGATGGCAACGAACAATACAGAATCCAAGTGAACTTAATAAATAAAGCTATGCTCCCCGGCTACGGCGCCAGAAAATAGTCTTGATGACCCACAAGTATAGGGGGTGTATCGCAGTATTTTCGAGGCAAGTGAAACCCAATTTATTGATTCGACACAAGGGGAGCCAAAGAATATTTATAAGCCTTAACAACTGAGTTGTCAATTCATCTACACCTGGAAACAATCTTTCTCACATCAGTTTATCAGTAGCAATAGTTTTGTAGTAGGAATAGTAAAGTAATAGCAGTAGTAAAAGTAAAGACAATAGTAACAATAGCAGTAAATAGTAGGATTCGAGTGCGGTAGGCATAGGGATGGATGGACGGGCGTTGCATGGACAAGACAATTCACATAGCAATCAGAACATAGGGCAATTGAAGATAAATAAGATAAAGCATCTAAGTACTAGATAATCCTAGGCATGTGTTCCATATATAGTCATACGTGCTCGCAATGAGAACTTGCACAACATCTTTTGTCCTGCCAGCCCGTTTGCAGCGGGGCCTCAAGGGAACTACTGGCAATTAATGTGCTCCTTTTAATAGAGCACCGGAGCAAAGCATTAACACTCCGTGAACACATGTGATCCTCACGTCAAAGCCATTCCCTCCGGTTATCCCGATTTCTATCACTTCGGGGCCATTAGTTCCGGACAACAATGTGTGTATACAACTTGTAGGTAACACCAAAAACAATACTATCATAATGAATCAATAACATGTTCAGATCTGAAATCATGGCACTCGGGCCCTAGTGACAAGCATTAAGCATAACAAGTCGCAACAAAGTCATAAAGCACTAATAATAGATACTAGGCACCATTCCCTAATAATCTGATGCCATTACATGTATGATCTCATCCAATCCCTACCATCCCCATAACCTACAGTGTGGGATTACTCACTCATAGATGGGGGAAACATGGATGGATGATGGAGAAGTGATGGTGGCGATGATCTCCTCCAATTCCCCGTCCCGGCAGGGTGCCAGAATGGAGTTTCTGGTGCTGTTTCGTGGAATTTGGTGGTGGCGACGGAGCACAACTCCTTCTGGAAAATCGTCGCCCCCCTCCCTGAGTTTTTAGGTCAAAAGGCATCTTATAGGTGAAGAGGGAGACCGAGGGGGTATCTAGGGCGGCCAGACCACCCCCTGGCGCGGCCAGGGCTAGCCCACGCGGCCAGGTGGTGTGGCCTGGGCGTAGCCCTCCTCCGTCTCATATTCTGGCTCTGGGAGTCTTCTGGTGAAATAGAATTTTTGCATATTTTCCAGGATTTTTCCTGATAGTTGATTTTCTGCACAAAAACTAGACACCAAGGCAATTCTGCTAAAAACCGCGTCAGTCCGTGTTAGTTGCATCCAAATCATACTAGTTTAGAGGAGAAATAATAGCAAAAGTGTTCGGGAAACTAGATACGTTTTGGACGTATCAAGGGACAGGCGCACATAGTTTAGTGCGGCCACAAGCACCTGTCCTGCCTGATGCACACTAAGGACACGATGGCGGCTGAGCCGAGCGCGCTGATGGTCAGGCTGAACACGGCACTGTCATCTCCGTAAAGGAAGTGCGTGAAACCCTCGTGCTTGTTGGTGGCAGAATCGGGATGAGGCAAAAGAAGGCATTACCGTAGATGACCCTAGTTACTATGACCCCGTGGGCCTCCTTCATGTGGGGAAGGAGCCCTGCCAGTGAGGCAATGAAATCACAGGCAGGATCCATGCAGGAGCATGGGCCGTGCGAGCACGCGATCTTGTGCTCGTCAAGCTTGTCGAAGGCAACCAAGCTAAAGCCATAGTCGTAGGGGCACTCAATCATCGCCTCAGACTCGACGACGTCTATAGCAGTCGACTCACGGTCAAATCCGCTCACGCGATACACAAACTTCTAGGAGTGGTTACAAAGGGAATATCGGCTCGCCAACGTAGTGCCCACCGGCTAGAAACCTGGGTTGGGTGGGTATACTGAAGAGTATACGGATTGAGTTTTGTACTGTACTGGTATGGTTTTACAGGAATATGCTAGGCATCAGCGCACCGGCGGCGGCTGCGGCTCTGCACTTGGCCACTTTTTTCTTAGACAGTGTCCACACATTGTACATGCTTCATCAAAACAAAAAGGCTGCAGAAAGTTGACAGGTGAGTAAAGCAGGTGTCACATTGTACTGTACTAGACAGTACAATACAAACAGAGGGAGAGACCGAGGCAAGAAGATCCACATGAGAGGTAAGAATATCTACTCCTGGAGAGAGACAGAAAAGCATGCGGCCTAGTGTAGGGTGTACAATGCTACAGGGGAGAGACTAAGGACTGCATGCATGTCTTCTACACCAACCTGTAATTAACTTTTTTGGTCTTATCAAATTTAAATACCCTTAATAATCCTAGACAGAGGGAGTACTAGTACTAGTACTAGTAGTACATCTTAGAACAAACCAGACAAACTAGTACTACATTTATTAGTGGTACTTTCTTTTGAGAATTAATTATTAGTAGTAGTACTTAGATATGTGAACAACCAATCCAAGTTACTACTCCAATAAAGAGTACGATCACTCTGTTTTATGGATTCTTATTTACTACTACCTCTGTTTGGGATTATAAGGGCCGAGGGCTTTTTCATATTGTTTGAGATTATAAGGTCTATCTCATTTATTAGTTTCTCTCGTCAAATGCATGTTCTCCTTTTCTCCTCACTTTTCTCATGCATGTAAAACTATTGGTGCATGCATAGTAGATTAATGAGAGAGAGTTATGGAGTGTATTGGTCTTGGCAACTTGGCCCTTAGGACTAATAATCCCAAACAGAGGTAGTACATACTAGTAGTAAAAGCTAGAATGTAGATTATTTCAGAACGAATTTTGGCTCTATAATATCTAGAATACGCGCAAACCTTAGAAGACACTTCATTGCTTAGTTTCAGGGATCTTGTGCTAAATGCATGGACTTGGATGTAATTTTCATTTTTATGAGGTCCTTGATGTAACTTGTACTTCCACCGACCGCGTTTAACTAAAGCACCTCGCTCCTACGAGACCTACCCCAATTAAAAGAAAATTACACTCCCCGATTATCATACAAAGTGGACCATGGTTTCTTATAATTCCAAAGTTTTTAGGAATAGGATGTTTCAAGATTCCCAGCTAACTTCGCAAACTTTAGTGACTTTTTGCCGATTTAACGAAATTAGGTCAAACTTTTTCTACACAAGTAAGTGTGATTGATTGCTATTGAATTAAATGTATTTTCGGAGGTAGATGGGTGCATCTTCTTGTAGTAAACAATGTCATCAGTGTTAATTTACGACTATCACGAAAGAACATCTAATTCTCAATTTTTCGTGTGATGATGAGATTGTTCTTTTACGTAAAGAAACTCCAAAGAATATGGATCTAAATACCACAAGAAAAGTTTTTAGACATAAATAGTGGACCAACATGTTGTACTGATGATACCCATGTTTTATGAGCTTTCAAACTTCCAAGATAACTCCGCCAACTTGAATGACTTTATGCCAATTATTTATCGAAATTAGGTCAAATTTGAACAACAAGTAAATTGTAGGTTGCTTTGAAAGTTTTATGAAAAATCTTCTAGAGGTACCCATTCGGGGGTCAATTAATATATCATAAACCACCAAGAGTTTTGATGACACGTTCAACTTCTTGCTAAGGTTTTGCATCTTTGTAGTTTTCTGAATGGCTAAGATTTTGCATCAAGTAAGCGTCATAGATTTCTCTTGAATTAAATGTCTTTTCCGAGGTAGATGGGTGCATATTCTTGTAGTAAACAATTCTGTCAGTGTGAGTTTCCAACTATCAGGAAAGAACATTCTCAATTTTCTGAGTGATGCGAGATTATTCTCTCTCGTAAAGGAAGACCGAAGAATCTGGATCTGAATGCCACAAGCCAAGTTTTCACACATATATAGTGGACCAACATATTGTACTTGCGATTTCCCGTGTTTTATGAGTTCTCAAACTTCCTAGATTATCGCTCTGCCCACTTGAATAAATTTATGTCGATTAATCAAAATTATGTCAAATTTGAACTATATACTACAAGTAAATTGTAGGTTGCTCTGAAAGTTTTACGAAAAAGCTTTTGGAGGTACCCATCAGGGGTCACAATCAATATATGGGAAACATCCGAGAGTTTTGACAATAGGTTTGACTTTTTTCTAAGATTTTGCATCATGACACTATTTAACAAAATTGGGTCAAACTTGAGCTACAAGTAAGCGCGATAGATTGCTCTTGAAATATATGACTTTTCAGAGGTAGATGGGTGCAGTTTCTTTTAGTAAACAATGTTGTCGGCGTTATTTTCCAACTATCACGAAATAACATTCAATTCTTAGTTTTCCGAGTGATGACGAGTGAGGTTGTTCTTTTCCGTAAACAAATGTCTGACGAATATTGGATCTGAATGCTAGAAACCAAGTTTACCATCATATATAGTGGACCAACATGTTGTACCAACGATTCCCATGTTTTATGAGTTTTCAAACTTCCTAGCTAACTCTGCCCATTTGACCGAATGACTTTATGTGGATTTATCAAACTTAGGTCAAATTTGAAACTACGAGTAAATTGTAGGTTGCTTTGAAAGTTTTTCGAAAAATATTTTGGAGGTACCCATCGACGGGTCACAATTAGTATATCAGAAAACACCGAGAGTTTTGATGATAGGTTCAACTTCTTGCTAAGATTTTGCATCTTCACAATTTGACGAAATTAGGTTAAACTTGAGCTACAAGTAAGCGTGATAGATTGCTCTTGAATTAATATATTTTTAGAGGTAGATCGGTACATATTCTGGTAGTAAACAATGCCATCAGTGTGAGTTTCCAACTATGAGGAAAGAACATTCAATTCTACATTTTCCGAGTGAAGACGAGCGAGGGTGAAGAATAAATAAAAGTCTGAAGAATATTGGATGTGAATGCCATGCCAAGTTTACAGACATATATAGTGGACCAACATGTTGTACCAACGATTCCCATGTTTTATGACCTTTCAAACTTCCTAGCTAACTCTACCCATTTTAATGATTTTAAGTCGATTTATCGAAATTAGGTCAAATTTGAAACTATGAGTAATTTGTCGGTTTTGCTTTGAAAGTTTTACGAAAAAGCTTTTAATTTGGAGGTACCCATCGAGGGCCCACAATTAATATATCGGAAAACAACAACAATTTTGACAATAGGTTTAACTTCTTGCTAAGATTTTGCATCTTGACAATTTAATGATATTAGGTCAAACTTGAGCTACAAGTAAGCGCGATAGATTGCTCTTGAATTAAATGTCATTTCTGAGGTAGATGGGTGCATTTTCTGGTAGTAGCAGTGCCGTGGGTGTGAGTGTCCCACTACAAGCAAAGAACATTCAATTCTACATTTTCCAAGTGAAGACGAGCGAGGTTAGTTGTTCTTTTCTGTAAAGATAAGTCCAAAGAATATTGGATGTGGATGCCACAAGACAAGTTGACAAACATATATAGTGGATCGACAACATGCTGTACTTGCGATTCCCATGTTTTATGAGTTTTCAAGCTTCCTAGCTAACCGCGCCTATTTGAATGACTTTATGTCGATATCTCAAAATTAGGTCGAATTTGAAACTACAAGTAAATTCTAGGTTTTGTTTTGATAGTTTTACGAAAAAGCCATTGGAGGTACCCATCAAGGGGTCAAAATTAATAAATCACAAACCAACGAGAGTTTCGACGATAGGTTCAACTTCTTGCTAACACTTTGCATCTTGACAATTTAACGAAATTAGGTTAAACCTAAGCTAGCTACAAGTAAACGCCATAGATTGCTCTTGAATTAAATGTCTTTTTAGAGGTAGATTGGTGCATATTATTGTAGTAAACAGTGTCGTCATTGTGAGTTTCCAACTATCAAGAAAGAATACTCAATTCTACATTTTTTGAGTGAAGACGAGCGAGGTTGTTCTTTTTCCTAAAGAAAAGTCTGAAGAATATTGGATCTGAATGCCACAAGCCAAGTTTATAGACATACATATTGGACCAACATGTTGTACCAACGATTCCAATGTTTTATGAGTTTTTCAAACTTCCTAGCTAACTCTGCCCATTAGAATGACTTTATGTCGATTTATTGAAATTTTTAGGTCAAATTTGAAACTACAAGTACTAGTAAATTGCACGTGCCCTGCACGTGAGACTCAGATAATAGATGTTTGACATATCATCACTATATAAAATTATAATTGGTAAAGCAGAAAAAATATAAATTTTATAAACATCTATAAAGTATGGATGTATATTTTGTTCTTGTACTTTGTATATCATGTAGAAGTCCACGATTATTAGCTATCTAAAACTTGAAAATTTTGGTAACATGGTCTAGAGAAATGAGGGACAAGATTCTAGAATGATGGTGAAGTGTGTTTTGAGTTTTGTGCATATCATTCATTGTGATGAGTCTATCAATAGAATCTTCTAGATGCTAGAATGAAAAATAAGGTCCAATGGCTGGAAATGTTGGGATTCGCGAGTCTTGATCCAACGGTCAATATTCAAAGTTATTCATACACTATATAGTGGTAAGAAATTATAGGTTTCTTTGAAAGTTCTACGAAAAGCTTTTGGGGGTACCCATCAGGGGGTCACAATTAATATATCAGAAACCGCCGAGAGTTTTGATGATAGTTTCAACTTCTTGCTAAGATTTTGCATCTTGACAATATAATGAAATTAGGTCAAACTTGAGCTACAAACAAGTAAGCGCGATCCATTTATCTTGAATTAAATGCCTTTTCAGAGGTAGATGGGTGCATCTTCTTGTAGTAAACAATGCTATCAGTGTGAGTATCCAACTATCAAGAAAGAACATTCTCAATTTTCCTAGTGATGACGAAATTGTTCTTCCAGGTAAAGAAAGTCTGAAGAATATGGATCTGAATGCCACAAGCCAAGTTTTCAGACATATATAGTGGACCAATATGCCGTACTTACGATTTCCCATGTTTTATGAGTTCTCAAATTTCCTAGCTAACTTCGCCCACTTGAATGACTTTCGGACATATATAGGGGATCAACAGCATGTCGTACTTGCGATTCCCATGTTTTAGGGGTTTTCATGCTTCCTAGCTATATAACTCCACTCACTTGAATGACTTTATCTTGATGTATCGAAATAAGGTCGAATTTGAACTACACGTAATAAATTGTAGGTTACTTTGAAAGTTTTATGAAAAAGCTTTTAAAGGTACCCATGGAGCGGTCAGTTAATATATCAGAAACCATAGAGAGCTTTATGACTGGTTTGACTTCTAGCTAAGATTTAGAATCTTGAAAATTTTGAACCCCTTTTGAAAACGATCACATGAGAAATAAGGAGAGAGGGGAAATGTTTTTCTATTTTCTATGGGCAACCCATAAGCTTTTGAGGTGCACCTTAGGCTTAAAGATAACTTTATTTTCTCCACACTGTATAAGGTGAACCTTAATTAACGGATGCCACATAGGCCTTAAGGTGTGCCTTTTTACACTTTGCGGATGACCTTAGGGCATCACCTATGTATGTAAAAAAACTTGTTGATAAGATGGCTCCCAACATTACCGTGAAATGAATATGATTTGGAACTTGCAAATTTGCATGATTGTATAACATCATCCTCCCAACATGATGTAATTTGTCTCATAATTTTTTGAAACTCCTAAGTATGATATCCATTCTTCTTCAAGATCCTGAGCATTGGGAGTATGGCCTTGGATTCCTGAATAGAGAGGGATTACGGCCTACCAATTTTCTATTATTACATGGACCATGACCAAATTCAAAACCAAAATAAAGAGGTAAAATATCCCGCGTATCTGGACATAGTTCTTGCCCCAAAACATCAGATACTGCGAAATTCCCATTCGACCCTGATGGCTCAAAATGTAGAGCGCGTTGGGAACCCCAAGAGGAAGGTATGATGAGCATAGTAGCAAGTTTTCCCTCAGTTATGAAACCAAGGTTATCGAACCAGTAGGAGCAAGGAACCAACTCCAAGGTGTTTCTAACAACTTGGAATCTTGCACAACACAACCACAGAACTTTGCCCCAACTTAAAGTGAGGTTGTCAATCTCACTAGTTTTGCTGAAAACAAAGGATTAAACGTATAGTGTGGAAGATAGTAATTGCTTGCAGAAAGTAAACAATAAATAGTAGATGGTATATCTATGGTAAAGGAATGGATTGGGGTCCATAGTTCACTAGAGGTGTTTCTCCTTAAGATAAATAGCATGTTGGGTGAACAAATTACAGCGGGACAATTGACGGATTGAGAAAGCATAACAATGCATATACTAGACATCTTGACTCCTATGTGATTTGATTGGGCATTACAACATAATACATAGAATGTAATCCAACTGCATCTATGACTAATAATCCACCTTCCGGTTATCGTCTGAATCCCTTTTAGTATTAAGTTGCAAGCAACGGATAATTTCATTAGGCAAAGTGTGTAAAGTAAACAATCCATTTTCCCCATGGACAAAGGATTGTTGTTTTCTCCCTAGTAGCAACAACACATCTACAACCTTAGAGATTTATGTCACTTCCCCAGATTACTAGAGGCATGAACCTACGGTCGAGCATAAATACTCCCTCTTGGAGTTGCAAGCATCTACTTGGCCAAGATAGTTACTAGCAACAGAGAGCATGCAAGATCACAAATAACATAGACATGATAGAATCAATAATCAATTTGACATAGTATCTCAATATCCATCGGATCCTCGCAAACACAACATATAGGATTACAAATAGATGATCTTGATCATGAACGAAGCTCACAAGATCTAAACATGATAGCACAAAGGAGGAGAACCAACCATCTAGCTACTACATGGACCCATAGTCCAAGGATGAACTACTCAGGCATCACACCGGAGGTAGGCATGGTGATGAAGAAGGCCTCCAGGATGATCTCTCCCTCCGGCAGGGTGCCGGGAAGAGCTTCGGATCCCCTCGATCTAGGGATGGAGATGGCGGCGGCTACTGACTCTTTCGTGGATTTCTGATCGGGTACTTAGGGTTTTCGCATTGGGACACTTTTATAGGCGAAAGGGCAAGGTCGGTGGTGGCCCGAGGGGCCCACACCAGGTGGCAGCGCGCCTAGGGGGGCCGCGCCACCCTAGGGTATGGCCGCCTCGGCTCCCTCCTCCGTCTCTCCTTTGGACTCCGTCTTGTGTCGGCTTTTTTCCCGTCCAATTCCGAGAAAATTTCCTTACTAGCTTTTCTAAAACCAAAAACTGCAGAAAACAGGCAATTGGCACTGTGGCATCTATAGGTTAGTTCTAGAAAATGTATAAAAATACCTCAAAGTGTGAACAAAACATAAGAAAGTTGATATAAAACAGGCATGGAGCATCAAAAATTATAGATATGTTTACGACGTATCAAGCATCCCCAAGCTTAACTCCTACTCGTTCTCGACTAGGTAAGTGATAAAAAGAATAATTTTTGAGGTGACATGCACCATCACAATCTTGATCAAGGTATTTGACAAGCATTGATAGCTGGGATCAAAGTACTCTAAACAGGAACATGAAAGATGGAGTTCTAACAATAAGACATAGCAACTATGTTGTAACATGAAAAGGTACAAACAAGATGTTGAGGGCAAACCTCTAGGGTGGCCCGATCTTTCACGATTCCCTTTCAAATTGAGGATGGAGTGCGGGGAGAGGAGGGAAGGATGAACACGACGAATGCACGCATGAAGAACGCGATGAACACACACACACAAAACCACGATACACACCAATAGCTCACGCCGGCGGTAACCGGTCCGGCGCAATCCCTAGGATCAGCGTTGGGCGGAGGACTCTCTCTCTCGAACCGACACGGCGAGATGGGAGACTCGGTGAGATCTTGACATCTAGGCAAAGGGACTCCGATGCCTAGGCCTTGTACAACGTGGATGCACGATGCAAACTCCAACGAGGTTTGTGATATTGGTGCTCCTTGGTCAAGGAGAATGAGGCAAGAATTAGATAGATCCACAAGGGGTTTTCACTAATTCCAATATCATGCCTAGGGTTTACAATAGAGGTGGGGGGCTATATATAGGCCAGCCACAAGTTCAGGGGTAGTTTAGGCAACTAAAGCATCAAAAAGGTACGTTACAAGGCCAAAGAGCTGAGCTAGAGCGCAGGCCCTGGGGTGTCCGGTAGTACCGGTCGGTCGAGCGGTAGTACCGGTCAGATGCGGTAGTACCGCTGGATGGGTGCGGTAGTACCGGAGCGGGCCGAGGCTTTGGCGTGAGTCTTCAGGTGCGCGCGGTAGTACCGCTTGCTGAGTGCGGTAGTACAGGTGGGATCTGGGGCTTCGAGTCCATCTCTCTATTCGAGGCAGTAGTACCGCCGTCCATGAGCGGTAGTACCGCTGGTGCGGTAGTACCGCTTCTAGGGGTCGGTAGTAGCACGGTCTCCTGGCAGCTTTTGGCTGCTACGTCGCTCCCCTGGCTCGTGTCTTCATACCTGATGTTGCATAATGTCGGGGCATTAAGTAGCAAGCCATCCATGGGTGTATCGAAGTCACATGAGTACAAGAGAGCATTCACCTTAGCTTGGAGAAGCTTGGCTCGAGCACGAGTCATGGGTCCCCTTGGGGGACTTGGTGGTGTAGATGTAGGACCGTCCGTAGGATGGCCTACATCAGCTCCCCCCTTGGGAAAGAGTCGTCCTCGACTCTTCATGGTACTTGACATTGAATGTATTGCTTGCAAGGTACTTGGAGGTCGGTATGTCGATGATGTAGGCGTTGTTGTTGATTCTCTTGAGGACCTTGAAGGGCCATCTCCTCTTGGTTTGAGCTTGGAATCTCGTTCCTTGGGGAAGCGGTCCTTGCTCAAGTGTATCCACACAACATCACCTTCTTGGAAGATCATCTCCTTCTTGTCCTTGTTTAACCTTGAAGCTTGGCGAAGGACTTGTTGCTCGATAGTAGCTCTTGTTTCTTCATGAAGCATCTTCATAGCTTGTGCGTGCTTCTCGACGTCCATGTTGGTGCGCTCGTGGAGAGGTAGTGGTAGGATGTCGAGTGCGGTGAGTGGCTCGAACCCATAGACGACCATGAATGGACTCATCTTGGTTGTTGAGTGCTTGGCACGATTTTAGGCGAACTCGGCATGTGGAATGCATTCCTCTCGATCCTTGAGGTTTTTCTTGATTAACACACGAAGGAGAGTCCCATGGCTTCGGTTGACAACTTCGGTTTGGCCATCGGTTTGAGGATGCGACACAGATGAAAAGAGTATCTTGACGCCGAGCTTGGCCATGAGGGTCTTCCATAAGTAGCTCATGAATTTGATGTCGCGGTCAGAGACGATTGTTCGTGGCGCACCATGAAGACAGACAATTTCCCTGAAAAATAGATTTGCAACATGTGAAGCATCATCGGTCTTATGGCATGGAATGAAGTGTGCCATTTTGGAAAAGCGATCCACGACAACAAATATAGAGACATGACCATGCTTAGATCGAGGCAATCCTAACACAAAATCCATGCTAATGTCGGACCAAGGTGTATGAGTAATAGGCAATGGCATATAAAGACCATAGGGGTTAGCTTGCGACTTAGCTTGAACACATGTCGTGCAGCGTTGAACGTAGCGCTCCACGTCACGCTTCATATTGGGCCAAAAGTAGTGAGTGGAGAGCATGTCCAATGTCTTGTCACGGCCAAAGTGACCCATGAGGCCTCCACCATGATATTCTTGGAGAAGCAAAAGTTGAAGCGACGACTTCAGAATGTAAAGCTTGTTTTGTTTAAATAGAAAACCCTTATGCATCAACTCCTTTGTCAATGGAGCACATTGCGAAAATTGGTTCAAAGAACGGGTCGGAAGCATACAAAGTTTTTATTTCCTCAAGGCCCAACACGTTGATTTCAAGTCTCGTAAGAAGGCTTGTGTGTTTGCGAGACAAGGCGTCCACAACTACATTATCTTTGCCCTTCTTATACTTGACAATGTACGGAAAATACTCCATAAATTCACTCCACTTAGCATGTCTCTTACTCAAGTTGGCTTGGCCTTTGAGATATTTCAACGACTCGTGGTCGGAATGTATGATAAATTCTTTGGGCCATAGGTAGTGTTGCCAAACTTGAAGGACATGAACTAAGGCAAAAAGCTCTTTGTCATAAATCGGATAATTAAGGCGAGCACCATCAAGTTTCTCGCTATGGTAGGCTATAGGACGTTCGTTTTGCATAAGGACTCCTCCAATGCCAATACCACTAGCATCACACTCTATCTCAAAAGTGTTAGTGAAATCCCGTAACTCAAGAAGAGGTGCTTCGGTGAGCCTCTTTTTAAGTTCATCAAAAGCTTTTTGTTGTGCCTTGCCCCACACGAAGGTGACATTCTTTTTGGTCAATTCATTGAGGGGACAAGCAATGGTCGAAAAGTCTTTCACAAAGCGACGATAGAAACCGGCCAACCCATGAAAACTTAGGAATTTACTCACATTTGTTGGGATGGTCCAATCTCGTATGCCCTTTACCTTGGAAACATCAACTCCAATTCCCTTCGAAGAAACGACAAATCCAAGAAAAACCAACTTGTCTTTAGCAAAAGTGCACTTGGGAAGATTAGCATAAAGCTTTTCATGTAGAAGGATTTGCAAAACTTCCTTGACATGTGTTATGTGGTCCTCAAGTGATTTGCTATAAACAAGAATATCATCGAAATAGACAAAAACACTTTTTCCAATGAGAGAACGCAAGATGTGATTCATAAGGCGCATGAAGGTGGATGGGGCATTAGATAAGCCAAACGGCATAACCAACCATTCATAGAGACCAAGTTTGGACTTGAAGGCGGTTTTCCACTCATCACCTTCCGCCATGCATATTTGATGGTAACCACTATGAAGATCAATTTTCGAAAAAATAGTGGCTCCACACAACTCATCAAGCATGTCATCGAGACGTGGTATGGGATGTCGATAACACACGATGATAGCATTGATTGGACGACAGTCCATCCATAACCGTAACGTATCATCCGTATTTGGAACAAAAATCATGGGTACGGCACTTGGACTAGTGCTAACTTGGATCAAACCTTTGGAGACGAGCTGGTTGATTTGACGTTCAATCTCCTTTGTCTCTTCCGGGTTTGTGCGGTAAGCGGCACGGTTGGGAAGTGGTGCGCTGGCGATGAGGTCAATGTGATGTTCTATGCCGTGAAGAGGAGGTAGTCCATGTGGAAGCTCTTCGGGAAACACATCCTTGAATTCCTGCAAAACAATCATCAAAGATGGAGGAACATTGGTTAATTCATTAGTTGCTTGCGCTAGTTCCTTGCATAGGAGGACATAGTGCAAGATGGATGGGTTGTTCCGAACATCTCTCATCTCGATTTTGGTGGCAAGGAGAACACTCTTAGTTTTTCCACTCGAGTTTGGCTTGTGGCTCTCACTCACTATGAGGTGGTTCTCTCTCTCACCGCTCTTCTCACAAGCAGGTGTTGTGCTTTGCGCCCTTGCTAAAGCCTTTGCATTGTCCACAATTATTTGTCTAGGAGTCATTGGTTGCAAAACACATGTTTTGTTGAGCCATTTGAAGGTGTATACATTGGTGCGACCATCATGTTGAGTAGCCTTGTCAAATTGCCATGGTTGACCAAGAAGCATGTGGCAAACTGTCATAGGAACCACATCACACTCCACCGTATCTTTGTAAGGACCAATGGCAAAGGAGACCGATACAGTATGCTTGATCTTCACGGACCCTTGGTCACTTAGCCATTGCACGTGGTAGGGGTGCTTGTGCGGATGGAGGGTGAGGTTGAGCTTCTCACACAACTCGGTGCTAGCAAGGTTGTGGCAACTCCCTCCGTCAATGATCACCTTGATAGATTTGCCATTGATGCCGGCTCGTGTTTGGAAGATATTGGAGCGTTGGTCTTCATGCTCTTGTGCTTGAGTGGTCAAGATCCTTGTGACGACAAGCGATGGACTTGCATCATGTTCACACATGAGGAGTTCTTGGTCATCTTCCACTCGTTGCCTTGCCATTTCTTCCTTGACACGGGCATCAAATTCATCTTCACTCAAGTATTCTTCGTCGCCATTGTGGTGGATGAAAAATACTTTCTTGTTTCCACATTCGGCCGACTTGTGTCCTTTCCCTCCACACTTGTAGCATTTACCGTTGAAAGGTGTATCACTCTTTGCTTTTTTGCCACTTGGGGGAAGTTTTCCTTGAGGAAGTGTGGGTTTGAAGGAAGGCTTGGAGGTACATGAGGAGCTTCCATTGAAGGTTGTTGGCGTAGTGGTTGAAGCTTGCTTGTAGGTGAGATACGTCTTGGGCTTGTTGTACTTGATGTCCTCTTGCACTTGACGTTCCGCCTTTGTTGCGATGTGCACAAGCTCAACCATGGTGTTGTATGTTTGGAACTCGACGATGGCCTTATTTGGTGGTTCAGCCCAATAAGGAAGCGTGCCATAGTTTGCTCCATGCGCTCATCAATGTTGGCACGAATCAAGTTGAGTTCCATTTCCTTGAAGTACTCTTCCACAGTCTTTGTCCCTTGATGAAGCGATTGGAGGTTATTGAAGAGGTCATGCATGTAGTGCGCGGGGACGAACCGGGATCTCATGTGAACCTTCATGTCATGCCAAGTTGAGATTGGCGGCTCTTGTCTTGTATCACGAGCAACTTGAACTTGTTCGCACCAAAGGTTGGCATACTCATCAAACTCAAACTCAAGCGAAGCCATGTCGATCATCTTCTCGTTGCTATAATTGTGCATGCAGCAGATCTTGTCGACTTTGAGTGCCCATGAAAGCTATTCTTCGGGGTCATTGGATCCGGTAAACTTGGGCATTGTGAACTTGAGCTTGCCGAAAGTTTCTTCATCATTGCAGTCATTGTGACGAGCTTGGTGACCTTCTTGATGATCTTGTGGTAGATGTGGTGGAACTTGGTTCTCGTGACCTTGATGCGGAGCTTGCTCTTGATATTGTTGTTGAGGCGCTTGCTCTTGCTCTTGGCGCGGTTGTTGACGGTGTTGAGGCACTTGGGCCCCATGAGGTTGTTGAGGATGTGGAGCCTCATGCTGCGGTTGATGACAAAGAGGAGGCTCGTTCCTTGGTTGGTGATGTTGGTTAGGCACATGGGCCTCACGGCGAAGATCATGGTCATGAGCCTCTTGACGTGGTGGACATCGCTCAACTTGTATCACTTGACTCTCCAAGTTTTTTTGTGGTGGATGAGGCACCTCATGATGACCATGGTGTCGGTGTGGACGTGCATGACGTTGATGACGAGGAGGAGGATCTTGGAGAGCTTCACGTCGATGACAAGCTTGATTCTCCAAATTGGAGTCATCACTTGTTGTATCGAGTATGTGTCGCGGTCGATGTTGGTAGACTTTCGGTTGCACTTGCGGTTCTTCTTGTGGTTGCTCATGTTAGATCAATAGTGCCCTTGCGTGATGACAGTGTGCTTCTTGCCTTGCTCGTGGCCTTGAAGAGAAATCACCATCATAGCTTGACGTTGCAGCGTGTCATGGGAAGGTACATAGTTCGAAGAACTTCCGTCTTCAACCACAGGGGCATCATTGTGTCTTGGAACACTTGCATGAAGATCTTGTTGAAGAGGTGCGTGACGACGCGAAGAACTTGAAGAGCTTGATGCGCTTGAACGTGGTATTGCCATTCCATCGATGAGGCGTCGAAGATTGTCATTTGTTTCAGCGACGGAGCATTGAAGCACTTCATTTTGGTGGCCGAAGTTATGATGCATTGCTTGCATTTGCCTTTCGAGGCCATCGAAGCGGTTGTCGATGTTCTTGAACTCGGCTTGCGTCTCGCCAAATTGTTCATCTTGTCGCGTCTCAAGGGCTTGGCAACGTTCACGGAACTCTTGTCGAACGATGAAGTGACTTGCGCATGTCATGTATGGTCCTTGTTCTTCCTCTTGGTAAGGTGGTTGGCTCGACTCACCGTGCCTATCCATCATGCAAAACAGTCAAGTATTGTATACGGAAGTGGAATATGGTGGTGTTAGCCTTGTAGCTCACCTTGGGGATTGCACCAAACTAGAAACCACAAGTGAGAGCTATAAGCGTGCAAAGTGGAATCGCAAAGGAAAATCACACTAAAGAAGGAACTAACTTTCAAAAGCTGTGGGTGGAAGGTTAGGGTTGTGGAAAACCAATCGAAAGGATCCAAAGAAAAGGTTATTGTCAAAAGTGGTAGAGAACCAAAGATCAAAGCAAGAAGGAAACAACCTACAAAACACAAAGATACACACACGTGGAGACGGATGTGGTTAGCACGTCTATGAAAATGAGCACAAGAGGTCCTAACGAAGACTACGCTCGGTGTCGTGCCAATGCAAGGAGAGACCACAACTCGTTCACCAAAAGAGAAATAAGCAACGGATTTGTGCACTTGCCTCGGTCGCGCTCTTTTTCTCTCTTTGCTTACAAGCTTGAGACTCTCTTTTTATTGGGAGACTATGTATCCTTCTAATTTTCTTTTGCTTTTTCTTTTTCTCTCTTTTTTTGATTCCTTTTCTTTTTCTCCCTTTCTATACTACTATGTTAGCTCTTGTATTTGCTCTCACACTCTCACTTTCCAAGGACAAGTGCACAATGCTTAGGCAAACACAAAATGAGCTGCTCTCATAGGATAGATAGAGACAAAGGAAGAAGGGTTAACAAGGTGGAGCAAGTTATACCTTCGGTATTGATGACTTGCTACTGGTGTTGGGGATGATGTTCGGTGTCACAGTGTCGATGAGCGCGGGATGTGAGTATTGTTGCGGAAGCTTGAAGTTAGTTGGGCGACATGCACACGAAACACGAACAATCCAAAACTAAAATTAGCGAACAAAAATGGGTGTGAAAAATATTTTGGCTGGCATGTGCGGTAGTACCGCTCAAAAAGTCCGGTAGTACCGGTGACCAGTAGTACCGCTGTGAACAACCGGTAGTATTGCTAGCCGGTAGTACCGCTTGTTTTAGCGGTAGTACCTCTTCGCGGATTCCTGGGCACGTGGATCTTGAACTTGACGCACAATAGGCCCAAAAATCCTCAAATTGGCGGAAAACTGAACAAAATTGGGGCTAGGGAGACACAAGGAAGGTAGATCGATACCCCAAGCAAAAGATCTATGGACCAAAACCACGAAAAACGCACCAAATCCATAGATCGATCTGAAGGCAAATTTGGGGCTCTTTTTTGGGGATTTTCGAAAATTTTGGTGGATAGAAGAAAATTTTGTGGGGCAATTCGTGAGCAACGAAGCTCTTGATACCAATATGTTGAGGGCAAACCTCTAGGGTGGCCCGATCTTTCACGATTCCTTTTCAAATTGAGGATGGAGTGCGGGGAGAGGAGGGAAGGATGAACACGACGAATGCACGCACGAAGAACGCAATGAACACACACACACAAAACCACAATACACACCAATAGCTCACGTCGGCGGTAACCGGTCCGGCGCAATCTCTAGGATCGGCGTCGGGCGAAGGACTCTCTCTCGAACCTACACGGCGAGATGGGAGACTCGGTGAGATCTTGACGTCTAGGCAAAGGGACTCTGATGCCTAGGCCTTGTACAACACGGAGGCACGATGCAAACTCCAACGAGGTTTGTGATATTGGTGCTACTTGGTCAAGGAGCATGAGGCAAGAATTAGATAGATCCACAAGGGGTTTCCACTAATTCCAATATCATGCCTAGGATTTACAATAGAGGTGGGGGCTATATATAGGCCAGCCACAAGTTCAGGGGTAGTTTAGGCAACTAAAGCATCAAAAGGGTATGTTACAAGGCCAAAGGGCCGAGCTGGAGCGCGCAGGCCCTGGGGTGTCTGGTAGTACCAGTTGGTCGAGCGGTAGTATTGGTCTGATGTGGTAGTACCGCTAGATGGGTGCGGTAGTACCGGAGTGGGCAGAGGCTTTGGCGTGAATCTTCAGGTGCGCGCAGTAGTACCGCTTGCTGAGTGCGGTAGTACCGGTGGGATCTGGGGCTTCGGGTCCATGAGCGGTAGTACCGCTGGTGTGGTAGTACCGCTTCCAGGGGTCGGTAGTACCACAGCCTCTTGGCAGCTTCGAGTGTGATGTAGTCCCAATGACGGTTTGCCACATATTGCTTGGTCGACCATGCCAATTTGACAAGGCTGCTCTACATGATGGTCGCACCAATGTGTACACCTTTAAATGGCTCAACAAAACATGTGTTTTGCAACCGATGACTCATAGCCAAATAATTGCAGACAATACAAAGGCTTTAGTGAGGGCGCAAAACAAAACACCCCCTGGTGAGAAGAGCGGTGAGCGAGAGAACCACATCATAGTGAGTGAGAGCCACAAGCCGACTCGAGTGAAAAAACTAAGAGTGTTCTTCTTGCCACCAAAAGTGAGATGAGAGATGTGGGGAACAACCGATCCATCTTGCACTATGTCCTCATTTGCAAGGGACTAGCACAAGGAACTAATGAATTAACCAATGTTCCTCCATCTTTGATGATTGTTTTGCAGGAATTCAAAGATGTGTTCCCCGAAGAGCTCCCACATGGACTAGCTCCTCTTCACGACATCGAACATCACATTGATCTCATTCCCGGTGCACCTCTCCCAAACCGCGCTGCTTACCGCACGAACCCAGAGGAGACGAAGGAGATCGAACGTCAAATCAACCAACTCATCTCCAAAGGTTTGATCCAAGTTTGCACTAGTCCAAGTGCAGTACCCATGAATCTTGTTCCAAAATCGGATGATACCTTACGGTTATGCATGTACTACCGTCCAATCAATGCTATCACCGTGCGTTATCGAAATCCTATACCGCGTCTTGATGACATGCTGCATCTGGGACCCAAAAGCCAGAACATACCAGAGAGGCTGACATGGGGGCCTCAGCAGCAAGACCATACACGGCTGCCACATCAAGCAACGTTGCCAAGGTCAAAACAACGGACTCGGCCGATAAAAAGTCCATCATACGTAGGTTTGATTTATAGAGAGACCGACATGTGGGACCTAGTAGCGTGGCCTTATACATGTTGCCAAGTTCGAAACAGGGAGGTGTGAGTGAGAAAAAAGTCCAACATGCACACGTTTCTTCTAATGAGAAGCTCACATGGGGGGCCCAGCAGCCTGGAAAAACTGCAAAAATTCCATCAGACACACGTTTCTTCTAATGAGTGGATGACACGTGGGGCCCTGCATCATGATTAAACGGTAGATGCAGCGAGAAACTCTATCAAGTTCAGAACACGGAGGCGCGACCAAGGGAAAAAATTCCATCATACACACGTTTCTTCTAATGAGAGGATGACATGTGGGGTCTAGGAGTTTGATTAAACGGTAGATGCAACGAGCAGCGCTATC
The DNA here is from genome assembly GCA_910589775.1 of Avena eriantha. Classification (NCBI taxonomy): domain Eukaryota; kingdom Viridiplantae; phylum Streptophyta; class Magnoliopsida; order Poales; family Poaceae; genus Avena; species Avena eriantha. The sequence continues at coordinate 395,523,468 of OU342743.1, read as the reverse complement.
AAGTTCGGAACATGGTAGCGAAAGCGAAGAAACAAATTCCATCATACACACGATTCTTATAATGTGAGGCTGACATGGAGGACCTAGCAGTGTGACTAGACAGCGGATAGATCGGGCAACGTTATCAAGTTGAAATCAGGGAGGCAATGGCCAAGGGAAAAAATTCCAATATACACACGTTTCTTCTAATGAGAGGATGACATGTGGGTCCCAGGAGGTTGATTAAACGTTAGATGCATCAAGCAGTGCTATCAACTTTGGAACAGGGTAGCGCGAGCGAAGGAAAAATATTCCATCATACACATAATCCTTCTAATGAGAGGCTAACATGTGGGACCTAGCAGCTTGACTAAACATCAGACGCATCGAGCAACATTTTTGAGTTCAAATCATGGAGGCATGACCGAAAAGTATAGTTTACTAGAGACACTAACGTCTGGGACCCACACGCCTCAAAAGACTTCGGCGAGTCAACATCGCATGAGGAAAACAAATCTTGCTTTTGCCACGCGTTGGCTGAGCTTCCTCCACGTTTTTAGCGGTTCCGTCATAGTAGAGGGCCACGAAACCGGAAAAAAAAAATTATCGGCCAGGCCGAGCCGAGAATTTCTTCGCGGAAGACGTGCCTTCTACGATGACCGTCGGGCCAAGTCATTGCGGAAGGAAACTTTTCTTGTAGTTCTTGCAGGTTGAGCAACACCAACCCGAGGAGGAGATTCTGGATGAGAATGAGGACCAAGAAGAGGAAAAGCCACCAACCCGGTTTGCTACATACCAAGACTTCCAGTAACTTGGAGGAATTGTGGAGAGAATGCAAAACCTCTCCTTCAACCTCCGAGAAACAAGTAGTAATTTATCAACTCAATTTGCGAACTGGAGTTACAACTTTTTCCCACCACCACAATGATTTGAAGGGCTTGCAAAATCCTATGCTTGGGAAAGTTTCCTCATTATCTTTATTTGGTGTTCATTTATTTTATTTTATTTCAAGGTTATGTTTTTAATTCGAGTTTATAAGCACTCGTGTTGGTTTCCCCAACACTTTATCTTTAGTTATTTCTATTTGTTTTCGAGATTTTCTAGCCAAGCTTTGCCGCGAATTTTCTATTCTTTAATTCCCTCCCTTAAAAACAACAAAAAGATTTTTCCATTTATCTTTATTTTCCCTCTTCCTTATTTTCTATTCTCCTTGTGGCTTTCACATATTTGTAGGAGAGTGATCGACTTCACATTTCCAAGAAACAAATCAAAAGGGAAGAGAGAAGTGAAACCAATCATGAGAGGTATGCCTTAAGACTCCCCACTTTTGAAGTTTGAGATACCCATGCTAGTTAGTAGTAAATGATAAGATGTTATATTGGTGGAGTGATTCTTTATATTATAGTAAAATTTTGTTTGCATGGGTATTTAGTTGGGTACATTTTGTTCCAGATCTTGTAGTTAACCAAGTCTTGCCTAAAAATTTGCTAGACAATTGTAATAAGAAAAAGTCTCACAATTGAAGGCTTGGGTGTTGTAGTGTTTAGTATTGAAGGCTTATTTCTAGAGACACTCAACACCAAAAAAAATAATGATTGACTTGATAGCTCTCTTTAAAAGGATTTGTTCAATTGAATTAATTTTTAGCGGCTTTTGTGCGCATGCCAAAGTTTTACTTGATAATCATAAGAATGATATAGATTTATGCGTGTCAAACTTCATGGGATGCCAACACCTCCGCTAGCCTACGAACGATCTTCATGGACGAAACTCCTAGATTTTGGCTATGAGTTTATTAAACATATGTAGCAGCAATGCTATAATGGGTAAGATTCTTGGCAATCCCAGGTAGTTGTGTTCATGATGGAATCACTCCTCTGGCTGTTATGAGTAATCATTGTGCAAAAGGAACAAAAACCTTGGTGATGCCACGAGTGTCCATCACAGCCTGATAAACTAATTAAAATCTTTGGCATGCTCTCAATTACTTAAGAACTGATTTCTTGAAGGACAATAAATAGAAAAGCAGTACTTGAAAAGTCCTGATTTATTGATGTGGGAGAATGAGACACTCTAGTGTATATGTTTTTCATGACAACTCTCACACTCTCAATTTTACATGATTATACTTTTGATATGGGGTGGCCCGATCTTCTCAGCAAGCTCTTGTTAAGGATATGGTGGACGATAGATAACTAGTGCGTAACTATGATCTCTCCCGCTTGATCCCTGATGCCAGTGTAACAGATCTGGAAACCTTGTAGGATATTCACAACACCACACTCTTGTGCACGCAGCCTTGACCACGAACGGTAGTATGCAATCTACTAATTCCCAATGGAACAACAAATCACACTCAATTATAGTTGGTAAATTCGAACACATGGTAATTCAAGAGGTTCTATGAAAGAAACAACTCCAAAATATTTTAACGTGGTCTAAAACCCTAATTATTGCGCCCCCATCTATTTATGAGTTCAAGGGGGTGGCGGCCTAAGAGGGAACCCGAGTTGGTCCCACCCAAACTTGATACAAACCGACCCAATTGTGTTTGGCCAAACTGACTCTACGGTGGTAGAGTTTTAGTCGGCTTATCTGCCGCGGCAGCCTGCCGTGGCAGAGCTGGACTCTATTTTCCTACCGTGGTAGAGAATTGGGGCTTTTCTCTGTCGTGACAGAGAACTTCCATCTCTTGTTGATCTTTAGCTTGGACAGCTCCTTGCGCTTCCTCCCTCTCCTCCCTCGCGCATTCTTCATTGATCAACATGCCTTGTTCCATTAGCTTCTCGCTCCGTGCTATGCCTTCTTCTCCTAAGTACCTGATCATGCAATAATTCAAAGACTTAGATAGTATAAAATTCTCATTAATTAAAACACCAGGTTCATTAAGAAACAAGTTCACATGTTGTTCTAGTAGCTTAGCACAAGATCTTGTGATTGGTCCAATCCTTATCTCATTGAATTGATCTTTCTTTGCAATTGGAACATCATCATTAGCAATTGGGGTAGGTATCATTGTAGGGATGTCCTCATCAACTTTATTGTTCAAAGGCAAGCCTATGAGTTGATTACATGACATGGAATAAGGTTTACTCATTTGAATCATCCATGTTAACAATAATTTTGTTGCGCTGTACGGATGCATAAAAACCCATATAATATGCTCTCCATTACTCTATCTATGCTGAAGTTTTTCAGATTAATAAAGTGGAGGAAACATGAGGCTACCAATCATGAGTAAGATTATCATCTCGTTATTTTAGTTTACATGCTGAGTTCCTTTTTGATTTTGGTTTTCTTGCTCAAGGACGATCAAGTTTAAGCTTGGGGAGGTTGATGGCTGTGAAATATAGCGATCTACGTCCACATTTAAACTAGATATTATTCATATTTTTGATGAAATATCTCTCTGAACCCTGCCACTAATGCCTAATGATCAAAGGGGTATGCAATCCTTTCTTTCTATTTTTCCCTGCACAGATATTGACGTTTGATGATGGGAATCACAACATCAAGTCAAAGATACGAGATTTCCAACAACCCAAAGAAACCAGGAGTCATGAAGTGGAGACAGACGCTTTAACGACCAACTATTCGGCGGGAATAAAATTCCTGTCGTATAGTTGCCATCGATACCGCTCGGTCAAACAGAACAACTTTCGTGAAGGTACCCCCATATAAAGAGGCTTCAGGCGATGAGAAACAGGCCGCTCTCGCTCGCCCCGCATCTCGCCAGATCGCCAGCCACCCCATCCACAACACCAAAGAGCCACCGGAGGAATCGACTTAGTTCTAATCTCCAAACCCTTCTCCATCACCATAGCCATATTCCACCACTTGTAATAGTAGATCTCATCTTTGATTGGCGACATTGTAAGACTTTTTCTATCAATCTCATGATTTCCATTGCAATGTTTATGATTGTTGATTTCATCTCTATGGGTGAGTAATTCTCTTTGGGCTAAGGGCTTCGGCCTAGCCATGTAGCATTTGTGCATGTTATTTATCATAGATGGGATCATGTATTAGTTTGTATGACATGACGATTATTGTATCCTCTCTTGCCTCAATCAAAGGACTTGTCAGGTACCCAAGACCCCAAGGATTGAGCCAGGTATAGGGAGTACGAGTAATGACTAATCTGCAGGTTAGGAGCCCTAGTGACAGAAGGGGTAGTACGGCTGTATGTGAGGGATTTACTTGGGATTAACAATGATATCACTATGCATATCATTAGTTCTCTTTCTTCTATGGATGAGACTAGTAGGTTATTGCTATAAGCGGTTGCGGAGGCAATAGCAATTATGGATGCACTGCCCACATATAATTATCTTGCTCTCACAATTACATGCATACTTTATTATTATGTTTTATTCCCATCAGATGTTTTGCACAGCTACAGGTGAAACTGAAAACCCTAGGCCCTCTCTCTCCATCATCGACAACAACAAAAGACAACAAGCTCTTGGTCCGGTGAAACACAAAAAGAATTCTAAAACTCCCGAAGGTCCGTTAAAGTAGCTTCACTATGCTTTCTGCTTCCCGAGGATTCGATAACCTAGGTATACTAGGGAAAAAGAGCTATACTACATCCATAATTCGGATCGAGGGTATCATTTACCACTCTATTCATACTGTTTCCCGCCAAAGGTAGAGTGATCTAGGCAATTCATTTGTAAGTTGGCCCTGCTATCTGCCGCTCATTATACTATTGTACTAGGGTATGTCCTGAAGGAGCGAGATTCTTCAATTAACATGGTCAGAGGATGTGTACATATATGTTACACCAAGGACCTCAAAAAAGAGAAAAATACATCCAAGTCCATCCATTTCCCACAAAGTACCCTAAAATCAAGCAAGGAAATAAAAGTAGCTGGGTCCTCCTCCTTCTCCACCATTGAGCTGAGCCATGCTCTTCCTAGTAGGAAGAGTAAGTTGCATGTGCCTTTGCATGTAAGACTCACGTAATATATAGAAATATGACATATCATCACTGTGTGAAATTAGAATAGGTAAAGCTCGAAATAGTTATAATTTTGATCTACATCTATAAAATATGGGTGTGTATTTGGTTCTTGTGTACTATGTATCATGTAGAAATAAACATTTATTAGCTACCTAATACTTGAAAATTGTCATATCATGGTCTAGAGAAACAACAAATAAGATCTTTGTAACATATCATACACTATATAGTGTACGAATAACTTTGAATATTGACCGTTGGATCAAGACTCGTGAATCCCAATATTGCCAGCCGGGAATATTGATCGCTGAATATTAACTTTAAAAATATAGTTCATGAAAATTCAAATGCAGTGGACTTTACATTATACTGTAGATGTTACTAGTATTTTTATCACATAGATAGTCAAAGTTTACAAAGTTTGACTTTAAAAAATCCAGGACACGAGGTAATATGCATGCCTAGAAACTTGACCATGTTTTGAAAACAATCAAAGAGACTATGACTCACCGTGTTTCGAAACTTTGGTTGTATTTCGAAATTAACTTCACACCTTGCGATAATATGTTAAGTGGACCCACCAGGCAGTCAATGTATCGAGAACGAGTGAGAGTTGTTTGGCAAGATTCAACTTCTTGCTAAGAATATGCATTACTAGAAATTTGACTGTGTTTTGAAAATAATCAAAGAGGTTATGACTCACCATGTTTTGAATTTTGGCTGTGTGTCGAAATTAACTTCACACCTTGCGAAAATATGTTCAGTGGACCCACCAAGCAGTCAATGTATCGAGAACGAGTGAGAGTTTGAAAAGATTCAACTTCTTGCTAAGAATATGTATGCTAGAAATTTGAACGTGTTTTGAAAACAATCAAAGAGGCTATAGCTCAGCGTGTTTTGAAATATTAGATGTGTTTCGAAATTAACTTCACACCTTGCAAAAATATATTCACTAGACCCACCAACAGTCAATGTATCAACAATAAGTGAGAGTTTGGCAAGAGTCAACTTCTTGCTAAGAATATGTATGCCTAGAAATTTGACCATGTTTTGAAAACAATCAAAGAGGCTATGACTCACCGTGTTTTGAAATTTTGGCTATGTTTCGAAATTAACTTCACACCTGGCAAAAATCTGTTTAGTGGACCCAGCAAGCAGTCAATGTATCAAGAACGAGTAAGAGTTTGGAAAAGATTCAACTTCTTGCTCAAAATATGCATGCCTAGAAATTTGACCGTGCTTTGAAAACAATCAAAGAGACTATGACTCACCGTGTTTTGAAAATTTGGCTATGTTTCAAAATTAAGTTCATAGCTTCCGATAATCTGTTCAATGGACATACCAAGCAGTCAATGTATCGAGAACGAGTGAGAGTTTGGCAAGATTCAACTTCTTGCTAAGAATATGGATGCCTCGAAGTTTGACCGTGTTGTGAAAACAATCGAAGAGGCTATGACCTACCGTGTTTTGAAATTTTAGCTATGTTTCAAAATTAAATTCCCACCTTGCGAAAATCTGTTCACTGGACCCACCAGGCAGTTAATGTATCGACAATGAGTGAGAGTTACGCAAGATTCAACTACTTGCTAAGAATGTGTATGGCTAGAAATTTGACCGTGTTTTGAAAACAATCAAAGAGTCTATGACTCACCGTGTTCAGAAATTTTGGTTGTGTTTTGAAATTAACTTCACACCTTGCGAAAATTTGTTTAGTGGACATAGCAGGAAGTCAATGTATCGAGAATGAGTGAGAATTTGGAAACATTCAACTTCTTTCTAAGAATATGCATGCCTAGATATTTGACCGTGTATTGAAAACAATCAAAGAGGCTATGACTCACCGTGTTTTGAAATTTTGACTGTGTTTCGAAATTAACTTCACACCTTGCGATAACCTGTTCAGTTGACCTACCAAGCAGTCAGTGTTTCGAGAAAGAGTAAAGGTTTGGAAAGATTCAACTTCTTGCTAAGAATATGCATGCCTAGAAAATGTCCCGTGTTCTCAAAACAATCAAAGAGACTATGACTCACCGTGTTTTGAAAGTTTGGCTGTGTTTCAAAATTAACTTCACACCTTGAGAAAATCTGTTCAGTGGACCCACCAGGCAGTCAATGTATCAACAATGAGTGAGAGTTTGGCAAGATTCAACTTCTTGCTAAGAATGTGTATGAAATTTGACCGTGTTTTGAAAACAATCAACGAGGCTATGACTCACTGTGTTTTGAAGTTTTGGTTGTGTTTCGAAATTAACTTCACACCTTGAGAAAATTTGTTCAGTGGACACACCAGGAAGTCAATGTATCGAGAACGACTGAGAGTTTGGAAAGATTCAACTTCTTGCTCAGAATATGCATGCCTAGAAATTTGACCGTGTTTTCAAAACAATCAAAGAGACTATTAATCACCGTGTTTTGAAATTTTGGTTGTGTTTAGAAATTAAATTCATACCTTGAGAAAATCTGTTCAGTGGACCCAGCTGGCAGTCAATGTATCGAGAACGAGTGAGAGTTTGGCAAGATTCAACTTCTTGCTAAAAATATACATGCCTAGAAATTTGACCGTGTTTTGAAAATAATAATGAGGCTATGACTCATCGTGTTTTGAAATTTTGGATATGTTTCGAAATTCACTTCACACCTTGCGAAAATCTGTTCAGTGGACCCAGTAGGCAGTCAATTTATCGCGAATGAGTGAGAGTTTGGAAAGATTCAACTTCTTGCTAAGAATATGCATGCCTAGAAATTGGACCATGTTTTGAAAACAATGAAAGATACTATGACTCACCGTGTTTTGAAACTTTGGCTGTGTTTTGAAGTTAACTTCACACCTTCCGATAATCTATTCAATGGACCCACCAGGCAGTCAATGTATCGAGGACGAGTGAGAGTTTTACAAGATTCAAATTCTTGCTAAGAATATGCATGCATAGAAATTTGATCGTGTTTTGAAAACAATCAAAGAGGCTATGACTGACCGTGTTTTGAAATTTTAGCTATGTTTCAAAATTAACTTCAAACCTTGCAAAAATCAGTTAAATGGACGCATCAGGCAGTCAACGTATCGAAAACGAGTGAGAGTTTGGAAAGATTCAACATATTTCTAAGAATATGCATGCCTAGAAATCTGACCGTGTTTTGAAAGCAATTAAAGAGACTATGACTCACCATGTTTTGAAATTCTGGTTGTGTTTCGAAATTAACTTCAAACCTTGCGATAATCTGTTCAGTGGACCCACCACGCAGTCAATGTATCATGAACGAGTGAGAGTTGTTTGGCAAGATTCAACCTCTTTCTAAGAATATGCATGCCTAGAAATTTGAACATGTTTTGAAAACAATCAATGAGGCTATGACTCACCATGTTTTGATATTTTGGCTGTGTTTCGAAATTAACTTCACACCTTGCGATAATCAGTTAAGTGGACCCACCAGGCTGTGAATGTATCGAGAACGAGCGAGAGTATGGAAAGCTTCGACTCCTTGCTAAGAATATGAATGCCTCTAAATTTGATCGTGTTTTGAAAATAGTCAAATACACTATAACTCACCGTGTTTTAAATTTTGGTTGTGTTGCGAAATTAACTTCACACCTTGCGACAATCTATGGACCCAGCAGGCAATCAATGTACCGAGAACGAGTGAGAGTTTGGAAATATTCAACTTCTTGCTAAGAATATGCATACCTAGAAATTTGACTGTGTTTTGAAAACAGATAAAGAGGCTATGACTCACCGTGTTTTGAAATTTTGGCTTTATTTCGAAATTAACTTCACACATTGAAAAAATCTGTTCAGTGGACCCACCAGGCAGTCAAACGAGTGACAGTTTGGCAAGATTCAACTTAGTGATAAGAATATGCATGCCTGGAAATTTGATCGTGTTTTGAAAACAATCGAAGAGGCTATGACTCACCGTGTTTTGAAATTTTGGTTGTGTTTCAAAATTAACTTCACACCTTGTGAAAATCTGTTCAGTGGACCACCAAGCATTCAATGTATCGAGAACGGGTGAGAGTTTGGAAAGATTCAACTTCTTGGTAAGAATATGCATCGCTAGAAATTTGACCGTGTTTTTAAAACAATCAAAGAGACTATAACTCACCATGTTTTGAAATTTAGACTGTGTTTCAAAATTAACTTCACACCTTCCAATAATCTATTCAGTGGACCCACCAGGCAGTCAATGTATCGAGAACGAGTGAGAGTTTGGCAAGGTTCAACTTCTTGCTAAGAATATGCATGCCTGGAATTTTGACCGTGTTTTTAAAACAATCAAAGAGACTTTTGATCACCATGTTTTGAAATTTTGGCTGTGTTTCAAAATTATGCTCACACCTTGCGATAATCTATTCAGTGGAGCCACCATGTAGTCAATGAATCGAGAACGAGTGAGACTTTGGAATGATTCAACTTCTTGCTAAGAATATGTATGCCTAGAAATTTGACTATGTTTTGAGAATAATCAAAGAGGCTATGACTCACCATGTTTTGAAATTTTTGCTGAAATTAACTTCATGCCTTGGGAAAATCTGTTCAATGGACCCACCAAGAAGTTAATATCCAGAACGAGTGAGAGTTTGGAAAGATTCAACTTCTTGCTAAGAATATGCATGCCTAGAAATTTGACCGTGTTTTGAAAACAATCAAAGAGGCTATGACTCACCGTGTTTTGAAAGTTTGACTGTGTTTCAAAATTAACTTCACACCTTGCGATAACCTATTCAATTGACCCACCAGGCAGTCAATGCATCGAGAAAGAGTGAAAGTTTGGAAAGATTCAACTTCTTGCTGAGAATATGCATGCCTAGAAATTTTCCCGTGTTTTCAAAACAATCAAAGAGACTATGACTCACCGTGTTTTGAAATTTTGGCTGTGTTTCGAAATTAACTTCATACCTTGCGGAAATTTGTTCAATGGACCCACCAGGCACTCAATGTATCGAGAACGAGTGACAGTTTGGAAAGATTCAACTTATTGCTAAGAATATGCATTGCTAGAAATTTGACCGTCTTTTGAAAACAATCAAAGAGGCTTTGACTCATCATGTTACGAAAATTTAGCTGTGTTTCGAAATTAACTTCACACCTTGCGATAATCTATTTAGTGGACCCACCATACAGTCAATATATCGAGAATGAGTGACAGTTTGGAAAGATTCAACTTCTTGCTAAGAATATGCATGCCTATAAATTTGACCGTGTTTTGAAAACAATCAAAGAGACTATGACTCACCATATTTTGAAATTTTATCTGTATTTCAAAATTAACTTCACACTTTGCAAAAATCTGTTCAATGGACCCATCATGCAGTCAATGTATCGAGAACGAGTGCTAGTTTGGAATGATTCAATTTCTAAGAATATGCATGCCTAGATATTTGACCGTGTTTTGAAAACAATCTAAGAGAGACTCACCATGTTTTGAAATTTTGGCTGTGTTTTGGAATTATCTTCACATCTTGCGACTATCTGTTCAATGGACCCACAAGGTAGTCAATGTATCGAGAACGAATGGTAGTTTGGAAATATTCACACTTCTTGCAAAGAATATGCATGCCTAGAAATTTGACCATGTTTTGAAAACAATTAATGATACTACGACTCACCGTGTTTGGAAATTTTGGCTGTGTTTCGAAATTAACTTCACACCTTGCGATAATCTATTAGTGGTCCCACCAGACAGTCAATATATCGAGAACGAGTGAGAGTTTGGAAAGATTCAACTTCTTGCAAAGAATATGCATGCCTAGAAATTTGGTCGTGTTTTTAAAACAATCAAAGAGACTATGACTCACCATGTTTTGTAATTTTGGCTGTGTTTCGAAATTAACTTCACACCTTGCGATAATTTGTTCAGTGGATCCACCAGGCAGTCAATGTATCGAGAACGAGTGAGAATTTGGAAAGATTCCACTTCTTGCTAAGAATATGCATGCCTGGAAATTTGACCATGTTTTCAAAACAATCAAAGAGACTATGACTCACTGTGTTTTGAAATTTTGGTTGTGTTTCAAAATTAAGTTCACACCTTGCGATAATCTGTTAAGTGGACCCACCATGCAGTCAATGTATCGAGAATGAGTGAGAGTTTGGAATGATTCAACTTCTTGCTAAGAATATACATGCCTAGAAATTTGACCTTGTTTTGAGAACAATCAAAGAGGCTATGACTCACCGTGTTTTGAAATTTTGGCTGTGTTTCAAAATTAACTTCACACCTTGCGAAAATCTATTCAATGGACCCACCAAGAAGCTAATGTATCGAGAACAAGTGAGAGTTTGGAATGATTCAACTTCTTGCTAAGAATATGCATGCCTAGAAATTTGATCGTGTTTTGAAAACAATCAAAGAGGCTATGACTCACCGTGTTTTGAAATTTTGGCTGTGTTTCGAAATTAACTTCACATCTTGCGATAATCTATTCAGTTGACCCACCAGGAAGTCAATATATTGAGAACAAGTGAGTGTTTGTAAAGATTCAACTTCTTGCTAAGAATATGCATGCCTATAAATTTGCCTGTGTTTTCAAAACAATCAAAGAGACTATGACTCACCGTGTTTTGAATTTTTGGCTGTGTTTCGAAATTGACTTCATACCTTGAGAAAATCTGTTCAATGGACCCACCAGGCAGTCAATGTATCAAGAACAAGTGAGAGTTTGGAAAGATTCAACTTCTTGCTAAGAATGTGCTGGCCTAGAAATTTGATCGTGTTTTGAAAACAATCAAAGAGGCTACGACTCAACATATTTTGAAATTTTAGCCAAGTTCTAGGTTAGGAAGAACATTGCGACCCTATCGATCTATTCACCATGTATGTATGTTATGTGCTTGATTTATCCAAGTCAAATGTGTTTTGAGGATCGATACACCACCTAAGAACTCAATCACCCCAGTTAGTGGTAGCTAACGAGACCCAGGCGAACCTCGAGAGTTATGAGAGGAAGAGTATCTCAAGAATCAGGACCTCGACATCGTCAAGGTAGAACCATTTGAAGGTTTTTCCTTAGCAGGATGGCATGATTAGTCAAGCTCACTTCTCAAGACTTGTCACCAACACAACATGTCATCATTCCTCCATCGACAATAGAAAGAGTTCTTCTGAAGACTGGAGTCTACCACCGAAGGAATCCATACAACCCACATGAAACCAACTACTTGCTAAGCAGGATAAGAGTTCCTCAGCTGAAGGCCGGAATACTGCAAAATCCTGATAACAAGGATGCATTTAGATAACAAGCATACTCCACTATCAAGAGGAAGCAATGCAACAAGATCAAGTGGAGACAACTCCTCGGAAGATGGATACCTTTACCCTGACTAAAGACTAGCAAGAAGCATCATTAACCGTTAACCTTCTTGAGTTAACTCCGTAAAGTTTCGCTAGGAAACCACCCCTGACTAGATGTTTCGCAATAAGGCATCCCTCAAAAACCAAAACTTAAGAACCAGAGAAATATAGCCTCCCTCTAGTCTCATGCCAGCACTCCAAGATGGAGGATCGACACGAGCCTAGACTCACCTTAGTAAAGATCTAAAGTGACCGCCTACCGGAAGATACTCCAGGAAAAATTTCTAGATCCAACGTCTTTCGCCCAACTTCAAATCACGAGTCATCAGATGAGACAATGACTGAAGATTTATTAAGCCCCTCTGGTACTTTAGCTAAAACACACCTGAAGGACCGCTAAATTGCTAACTCCCTTAGTTCTAACTTGTCTAGATGATCCGCTACTTCAACTTCTCCATTAGGCTTAGTACGCATACAAGTAGTATATAAGCCTCATAAGACATAGCTGGCAAATTTCATTGAAGATTTCATCTCCAGAAGGAAGGACTGAGTTATCTCCGAACTACCTTAGTTTAACCCTAAGGGGGAAAGACTTTGTCTTTCCCACTATAATAGAATAAACGATTGATCTAAAGACAACCTCCAAAACCCCAACCCGTCAAGCTGACTAAGCCCCGAACCAGAGAGAAGCGGCTCAACCTTTGTCAACCAGAAGGGAAGCCTACCCCCTCAAGCTACGCCAGGACTCCTGCCAAGAATATGCATGCCTAGAAATTTGACCGTGTTTTGAAAACAATCGAAGAGGCTATGACTCACTGAGTTTTGAAATATTGGCCGTGTTTTGAAATTAGCTTCACACCTTGCAAAAATATGTTCAATGGACCCACAAAAAATTCAATGTCGTATCGAGAACGAGTGTGAGTTTGGAAAGATTCAACTTCTCGCAAAGAATATGCATGCTTAGCAGGAATTTGACCATTTTTTGAAAACAACCAAAGTAGAAGTCAAAGATTATGGGCGTATATTTGGTTCTTGTACTTTGTATCATCATGTAGAAGTCAAAGAGTAATAGCTACCTAATACTTGAATTTTTTATAACATGGTCTAGACATAGTTTTAAAAACAGGACCGGTTTGGTGGTTTAACCGGAAAAAACCTAAACCCATGACCTCACTAGTTTTTTAAGAGGCACCAGTCCAAATAGCAAAAAACCAAGAAAAAGGAAGAAGTTGCAAGAAGAATTGAACTCAAGAATTTATGCTAGATATAAATAGCACCACATAAGGCCCAATACCACTTCGACACACCATGATTTGCGATTCATATTAAAATATCTGCTTAATATACATTTTATTGTCGTTTTGTTCCAAAATTTTCTTAAATTTTAATTAAAAGGAATGGTTTTTTGTCGCTATTGAACCAAATGAACCGGTGGTCCGATCAGCGAATCAGTGAACCAGTCACCTCACCGGTTCACTAACCGTTCCAGTTTTTAAAACTATGGGTCTAGAGAAACGAGGGAGAAGATTCTACTCCCTAGTACTAGTATGATGGAGAAGTGTGTTTTGAGGTTTGTACATAGCATTTATTATGCTGAAGACTATCAATAGAATCTTCTAGATGCTAGAATTGAAAAGAAAATCCAGCAGCTAGAGATGTTCAGATTCGCGAGTCTTGATCCAACTGTCAATATTCAAAGTTATTCGTACACTATATAATGGTAAGAACAACAAGATATACCAATATACATATGTGTGCAAATTGTTGGCTCATTCAATATCACCAAATAGTAGTGAGAATGTTTTTTCTGTTAAGCAAAGGATGTAGAATATGGTTGTGAATGCCACAAATCCATTTTTCATACAAAGAGGACTCTTGCCTAGAAACTTGAATACACCGTCCTACTTCTATTGAACCAGGGATACAAGAAAATTAACCCCAAATCTTCAGAAGATAAGAAGAAATGTAAGGGAAAGAAAAAGGAGGAAAAATAAATGGGAGGCATTGCGAGAGCAGCGAACATAATTAGGTGATGTCAGGGCGAAGCTATGATGGGATACTAACACGAGGTACAGGGTACAGTGAGTAGTAGTACTAGTAAATTTCATGATCTTTACTATATATGCACGCAAAATAATTTGTGTTTTCTATCTCCTTCACTGCCTCCCATCACCATCCTTCCTCCCATCTCCCCGTGTGCACCGGCCCCGCTGATCTTTCCCTTGTCCACAACTTGGGGACTACGCATGCGTGCCTTGTAAGGCGGCTCTATGTCTGTCCTATGTCTGGCGTGTTCATCAGATACGTTGTTGTACATTGGAAGGAAGCATTTTGGATCTTGTCGGCATTTTAAAGTAGGAGTACTAAGTACTACTACTCACCAATCCGTGTATTTTTTGACAAATTTGCCAAGATTTGAGAACTAATTCCGAGTCTGGCCCCTATGAGGAACTAATTCGAAATCTGACCCCTCAGATCGGCACCATTTTAAACGGAGCTAGACTTATACAGGTCGGCACCAACACGTGACAATAGGGGGTAACCTAGGGAGGACGGCGCCGTTTCACATGGAGCCAACGTCAGCGCCGTTTTAAATGGAGCCGACCTCCTTCGGTTCGGTTTTCTAATATGTTTGCGCTGATCTGTACAACTTAGGCTCCATTTCAAATGGCGCCGACCCCAGGGTAGATTCTGAATTAGTTCCTCGCAGGGCCAGACCCGGAATTAGTTCTTGAATCTGGGCATATTTGTCAAAAATACCCAATCTGTACTAGTACTAGCAAATCAAACGTTCAAACTTGTCGAGTTTCGAAATTAATTTCACACCTCGTGATAATATATTAAGTGGACCCACCAGGCAGTCAATGTGTCGAGAACCAGTGAGAGTTCGGAAATATTCAACTTCTTGCTAAGAATATGCATGCCTTGAAATTTGATCATGTTTTGAAAACAATCAAAGAGGCTATGACTCACCATGTTTTGAAATTTTGGCTATGTTTCAAAATTAACTTCACATCTTGCGATAATCTATTCAATGGACCCACCATGCAGTCAATGTATCTAGAACGAGTGAGAGTTTGGAAAGATTCAACTTCTTGCTAAGAATATGCATATCTAGAAATTTGACCATGTTTTGAAAACAATCAAAGAGACTATGACTCACCGTGTTTTGAAATTTTGGTTATGTTTCGAAATTAACTTCACACCCTACGACAATTTGTTGAGTGGACCAACTAGGCAGTCAATGTATCGTGAAAAAGTGAGAGTTTGGAAAGATTCAACTTCTTGTAAAGAATATGCATGCCTAGCAGAAATTTGACCTTGTTTTGAAAACAATCAAAGAGACTCTGACTCATCGTGTTTTGAAATTTTGGCTGTGTTACGAAATTAACTTCACACCTTGCGACAATTTGTTGAGTGGACCAAGTAGACAGTCGATGTATCATGAAAAAGTGTTAGTTTGGAAAGATTCACAGTTCTCGCTAAGAATAATATGCATGCCTAGAGAAATTTGACCGTGTTTGAAACATTTGAAAACAACCAAATAGATATGACTGACCGTTTTTTGAAATTTTGGTTGTGTTTCGAATTAACCTCACACCTTGCGATAATCTGTCCAGTGGACCCACCAGGCAGTCAATGTATCGAGAACGAGTGAGAGTTTGGAAAGATTCAATGATGTAGCCTGACCTTCGGTCATTACCACATCATGGTCTCCAACTTATGCCAAGTCGTCATGGACTCCAAAGGTGAATCCGTTCCTCTATGCGAGCCCACTTCCTACCCCATTGAATGGTATACTACTTCATACTCCGTCATGTATTCATGATAGGTTCATACCGACAAGTACGGAGGCATGGCAGGAAGCCTGGAGCACCAAGCCCGACAAGACGAAGGCTTGGAAGAGAAGACGGAAGAAGCAGCAGCTGGAGCACCGGAGTCTCCAGCCTGTGCACACCGGAGTCTCCGTCCTGCGCACACCGGAGTCTCCGGTCAAACCGGAGTCTCCGGCCTAAAGACACTGGAGTCTCCGGCCTGCAGACCCAGAGTCTCCAGACCCATCTCCGGACTGACCCCCAGATCGAGCTTGAGGACAGTCTGTCTGCCACTACGGAGATGGACTGGAGACAAACCGGAGTCTCTGGCCCAGACCGGAGTCTCCGGACCACCACACCGGAGTCTATGGCCTGACCGTATGGGCTTGCGCGCCACCAGCTGGGGTTTCGGCCCATGTACCCCTTAGTCCGCCCAGACTTTTCCCCTTCCTAAAGTCCCCTTGAACTAGTGTCTGGCTTATATATAGTGCCCCACCCCCTCATGTAACCCTAGGCATAAATGATAGACTAAAGACAACCCCCTTTGTGGAATCTCTAGTTTCTCCTCATCCCCTTCTACCAAAGGGGATCGACTATCGTCACCACCTCGTTGGAGTTTGCATCGCGCCTCCCTCGTTATACAAGGCCTTGGCATCGGTGTCCCTTTGCCAAGACGTCAAGACCCTCTCCAAGGTGTTCTTCCCTCTCCGCGTGGGATTGAGGGAGCATCTTGACCGATCTTTCCTTGCGAGGATTCTATCGGAACGGTGGCCACCGGCGGGAGCAATCGGCCTTGTATCGTGTGAGTTTTGCGTGTGTTCATCGTGTTCTTCGCGAGGTGTGCATCTGCTTCTGCTACCTTCTCTCTTTCCCCTCGCTTTCCCATCGACTGGACCACGAGATCAGTGAAGATCAGGCCACCCACGGGGTTACCCCATAACATCTGGTATCAGCAGCTTTTGGTTGCCACGGATTTCTCCTTGATTTGGTCTTTTTCCCCATAAATTCGAAAATTCCACCAAAAACAGCCCCAATTCGTGTTTTGGATCGATCTGTGATTTGAGTGCATTTTGGTAGGTTTTCATCCGTGGATTACTTGCTAAACTTGTTGCTCTACCTTCCCCTGCGTTTCCATGGCCTAATTCCTTGATTTCCCCCACCAATTTGAGGTTTTGGTTCGAGTTTTTCCGCCCAAACCTCGTCCCATTCGTGTTCTTGATGCGCAGAAATCGCCTAGACCATAGTCTCCGGCCCCGGACTGGAGTTTTTGGTGTGAGTCACTCTAGACCAGAGTCTCCGGACTCCCAGACCGGAGTCTCCACCCCACCTGGTGATAGAAAATCTGCATCACGGTTTTGAGCATAACTTTGGCATACGAACTCGGATTTTGGTGTTCTTTAGCTAGTTTCGAAGAGGAGAAGGAGATCTACATCATCATCTCTGTGGTTAATGCTATCTACTCTATCTAGATTCCGTGAGCAAGGCGGATTCCACTAATAAAGGGTGAAGATCAGCGATGAAATGTATAAAAATTCCACGACTTCTCCCCACTTGCATCCCTTTGTGAGGTACACTATCTTTGCGATTAACAAACACTTATTGAGACTAGTTCCTCCTATGATTTCTTGGGCTATGCACATTTGATACCTTATATAATTTCGAGCAAAAGTTGTGAGCACGCTATCTCATATTGTTATCTTGTATAGTTGTTGGCACAAGGAAGAGGCAAGTGAAAAATAAAAGAAAAAGAGAAAAAAATAGAAAAAGAAGAAGAAGAAAAAGAAAGAAAGAAACAAGTGCCTCATAGAATAGGAAGCGCAAGCTCGATGAACATCATATAGGTGGTACTTATTATGCATATCTTGTAGCCCACCAATTTATTGCAATCAAACTAGCGTCTCTCCTTTCACTTGTGTGACACGAGCTTATAGTATTCGCTAGGTAATCATTTGGTTCTTAGCTCACTTTCTCCGTCGCACAAGTCCCATTTATCCCACCGTGTGTGTTTCCTTGTACATAATTCCTATCTCGTGGATTGACTTGTTTTGCTTTGTGATCATCATGGTTTTTTACTTGCCATTACAATATCTTGATTTCGGATTGTTCTTGGACACGCCACCTTCCATACCTATCCACCATAAGCTTTGTGTGTATGTGTTTTTTAGTGGTTAGTTGGTTTTGGTGTTCCGCGTTAACTTCACTTTCAAGTGTTGCCACTTGCACGATACTATCTTCCAAGGTAAAGTCAGGTTTGACGTTGCATCCCTAACCCCCCTACCACTTCCATATACACCACTTGGTCTTGTGAATCATGTCTAGGGACTCTGGAACCGAGGATGATATCTATGAAGGATCCACGATGAGCCACTGTTCATATGCCTCCACAAGCATGGATGACATGATGGAGCACTACACCGACAATGGCTCCACATGCTTGGGTGATATGGAGTTCTACAACAACACTAACTCCCCAAGCATGGAAGACTTCAAGAACGACAACGACAAGCTCCTCAAGTCGCGTCAACCAAGACGGAGCCTCCACCTAGAGAGCACCAAGGTCCATCATCAAATGGACAACTTCAAGCGTGACATGGACAATGACTTCGCCAAAACAATGAGCATGATGGCCAAGACTAATGATGCTTTGCGCTCATTACAATGCCTCACCAAGAAGAGTGCCAAGGACAAGGAACATCATCGCGAGCGTCTTGTGGATGACCAAGTGCGTCATCTACATCAACCTTTGGCAAGGCACGCCAATGACCTCCGTCAGCACCATCATAAGGCACCTTCAACTACTCGTGCCACCACCAAAATGGCACCAAGAGCAAGCTCTCCTCCACGCCATCAAGCTTCAACACCCAAACTTGACGTCCTATATGACGCATGGAACTTCATGGATGAGGAACACGAAGACCTCTACTTCTCCAAGTTGGACGAGTACGTCAAGAGGACTACACAAGCCAAGGTGCAAGATGGCGACGACAAGGTCAAGATTGGTGAGCATGGGATTTTCCCTTCACCAAAGGAGGCGCATGGAGTTGAGAGAACCAAGCCTACCCCTACATGCTTGAGTGATGATGTGGTACCAATCCCATGTGAGTATGAGAGCCACTTAGCCCACTTGAGTGAAAACAAGAGTGAGATGGGCGACTCCACCATACGTGAGATTGAGTGCTTCCACTTGGAGGGCATGAGTGATACACCGAGTGAGTTGATAGTGGTAGTTGATAGGTCATGTGATACCACTTTGATTTCTAACGACTTACCCTCTACCTCCAGTGTGTTATCTCATGATGTGCTAGGTTCCATGGATCAGGAAGCGCCAAGCTTGGAGATGATGATGCCTCCAACCGAAAAGATGTACATGGTGGATGAAGAGGATGCCATCCCCATACATGATGAAGAAGTCGCCCACATGGATGCCAATACTACCACAACACCCACTTCATATGAGCGGTATAAACAAGGTAAGAATACGGGCGTTGATGATGCCATGATCCCACTAGTGGACATGATGACTTGTGATGATTGGCATGCTATGGATGATGTTTGTGATATCACATATGCCATGATAAGCCGGTTCCCCACTTGCATACTCACCATGCACCTATGTTACACTTGATTAACACTAATGGTGATGTGCACAAGAAGATATATGTCATGATGGATGATGTATTTCTCTACCATGCACACACGTTCTTCCTTTTATGTTTGATGTGTGTAGGTACCTGCATGATCATGTCAACCTTTGTTGAGCACGAGTTGACAAAAAGAGCTCTAGAGAGCATCCCCCAAGTGAGTTCAAGATCGAACCCAACTCTGATACCTTTCGCATGCTTCACATCTATCATGTTGACAAATTGCTCTTTCCTATGGTTTGATTGCAAGCATGTTGATGGTATTCTTTCACCTTGTGGCAATCATGTCTCATTGCTATTGGATATTGATGCTTTGTGTGTTACCACAAAAATGTTGAACAATTTCTCTTTTCGATGTTTTGTGTGCAACCATACTGCCATTATGAGCATGTATTTTCACGAGAGCTTCCAAGTCTCTCGTATTGTTGTTGCAACAAACATAAGGACCACTTGCTCTTTCATATGGTTTGTTTGCAAACATGTTGTTTTTGCTTCCGCTTGTGATACTCCAATGCCCATGATCTTTAAGTTTGATGATTTGTGTGTGGCATCCAACATATTGAACAATCCAATGGTTGGTTTGCACACATAATGATGTTGTTTTGGATATTCTTCCTCATGTGTTTTGCTAAATTATCCTAGATTTGCATCAAAGATGTTGACCAATATTTCAGTCCATTGCTTTGAGTGCCACACTAACATGTTTTATGGAGTTTTTGAGTTCCCACATTTGGATGATGTTCAAACGATTTCCATGCACTTTGAACTTGCATATGCATTCCGTTTGCTATACTTGAGTTGTGCTAATCGTGTTGTGAACAAGAATGGACATGCCACAAATGGCATGGTCCTCTATCACACACAAATATATGTTGCTTGGTATTTTTTGTGTGAAGGTACAATTGCTTACGCGTCAACCTCTATGGAACATAAGTTGACAAGACGAACCGTAGAGAGTTACCTATGGCTTCCCCTCAATGAGCTATCTCTACATCCTAAGGTGACTTCACTCTACTTGAGGACTCATGCTATAATCTTCATGAATTGGCTATGCTTTGAGTGTTGCTTCGCTTTTGTGGTGAGCTTTGTTGGCTTCATTGAAGGTGAAGGAACATTGAGGTGTTCTCAATTCAATCTTCTCGAGGACGACTATATGGTGAACCCCAGGATCAAGAAGGTACCTCGACATCTTCTACTTTGTGATAAGCGTGTAGAGTCGAGGACGACTCTTTTTGAAGGGAGGGGAGATGATGTAGCCCGACCTTCGGTCGTTACCACATCATGGTCTCCAACTTATGCCAAGTCGTCATGGACTCCAAAGGTGAATCCGTTCCTCTATGCAAGCCCACTTCCTACCCCATTGAATGGTATACTACTTCATACTCCGTCATGTATTCATGATAGGTTCATACCGACAAGTACGGAGGCATGGGAGGAAGCCTCGAGCACCAAGCCCAGCAAGACGGAGGCTTGGAAGAGAAGATGGACGAAGCACCAGCTGGAGCACCGGAGTCTCCGGCCTACGCACACCGGAGTCTTCGGCCACACCGGACTCTCTAGCCTGAAGACACCGGAGTCTCTGACCTGCAGACCCCAGAGTCTCCGGACCCATCTCCAGACCGACCCCCTAATCGAGCTCGAGGACAGTCTGTCTGCCACTCCAGAGACGAACCGAAGACAGTCCAAAGTCTCCGGACCACCACACCGGAGTCTCCGGCCTGACCGTATGGGCCTGCGCACCACCAGCTGGGCTTTCAGCCTATGTACCCCTTAGTCTGCCCAGACTTTCCCCTTTTATACCTAAAGTACCCTTGAACTGGTGGCTGGCCTATATTAGTGCCCCCACCCCCTCATGTAACCCTAGGCATAGATGATAGACTAAAGACAACCCCCTTTGTGGAATCTCTAGTTTTTCCTCATCCCCTTCTACCAAATGGGATCGACTATCGTCACCACCTCGTTGGAGTTTGCATCGCGCCTCCCTCGTTGTACTAGGCCTTGGCATCGGTGTCCCTTTGCCAAGATGTCAAGACCCTTTCCAAGGTGTTCTTCCCTCTCCGCGTGGGATTGAGGGAGCACGTTGACCGATCTTTCCTTGCGAGGATTCTATTGGACCGCTGGCCACTGGCAGGAGCAATCGGCCTTCTATCGTGTGAGTTTTGCGTGTGTTCATCGTGTTCTTCACGAGGTGTGCGTCCGCTTCTGCTACCTTCTCCCTTTCCCCTCGCTTTCCCATCGATTTAACCATGAGATCCGTGAAGATCAGGCCACCCACGGGGTTACCCCATAACATTCAACTTCTTGCTAAGTATATGCATGCCTAGAATTTGACCATGTTTTGAAAACAATCAAAGTGGCCATGACTCACCGTGTTTTGAATTTTTTGCTGTGTTTTGAAATTAACTTCACACCTCACCAGTCAGGCAATGTATTGAGAATGAGTGAGAGTTTGGAAAGATTCAACTTCTTACAAAGAATATGCCTACCTAGCAGGAATTTTACCATGTTTTGAAAACAAACAACGAGACTCGTACTCACCATGTTTTGAAATTTTGGATGTGTTTCGAAATTAACTTCAGACCTTGCGATAATCTATTCAATGGGCCCACTAGGTAGTCAATGTATCAAGAACGAGTGAGAGTTCAGAAAAATTCAACTTCTTGCTAAGAATATGCATGCCTAGAAATTTGACCGTGTTTTGAAAACAATCAAAGAGGCTATGACTCACCGTGTTTTTAAATTTTGGCTGTGTTTCAAAATTAACTTCACACCTTGTGACAATCTATTCAATGGACTCACCAGGCAGTCAATCTATCGAGAACGAGTTATAGTTTGGAAAGATTCACACTTCTTGCTAAGAATATACATACCTAGAACTTTGACGGGTGCTTTGAAAACAATCAAAGAGACTAGGACTTAGCGTGTTTTGAAATTTTGGTCGTGTTTCAAAATTAACTTCATACCTTGCGATAACCTATTCAATGGACTCACCAGATAGTAAATGTATCGAGAACGAGTGACAGTTTGGAAAGATTCAGACTTCTTGCTAAGAATATGCATGCCTAGAAATTTGACCCTATTTTGAAAACAATCAAAGAGACTTTGAATTACTGTTTTTTGAAATTTTAGCTGTGTGTTTTGAAATTAACTCCTTGCAATAATCTGTTCAGTGGATCCACCTGGCAATCAATGTATCGAGAACGAGTGAGAGTTTAGAAAAATTCAACTTCTTTCTAAGAATATGCATGCCTAGGAATTGGACCGTGTTTTGAAAACAATCAAAGAGACTATCAGCTTAGAGAATACTAGTAAAGGCATGTGCTACACAAGTATATATATTGTATGAAATCTGATTTATTAACAAGCATTAAGTTGCTATTAACCAACAGTCTTGTTAGAGAAACGAGGAACAAGATTCTAGTATGATGGAGAACTGTGTTTTGAGGTTTGTGCATAACACTCATTGTGCTGAAGACTATTGATAGAATCTTCTAGATGCTAGAATGGAATAGAAGATCCAATGGCTAGAAGTGTTCGGATTCACGAGTCTCATTCGATGGTTAATATTCAAAGTTATATTGACCGTCGGATCAAGACTCGTGAATCCCAATATTTCTAGCCGTTGGATCTTCTTTTCCCATTCTAGCATCTAGAAGATTCTATTGATAGTCTTCATCACAATGAATGCTATGCACAAAACTCAAAACACACTTCTCCATCATTCTAGAATCTGCTCCCTCGTTTATATAGACCATGTTACCAAAATTTTCAAGTTTTAGATAGCTAATAATTATTGACTTCTACATGATCTTACCACTATATAGTGTACGAATAACTTTGAATGTTGATCGTTGCATCAAGACTCTCAAATCGCAGCATTTCTAGCTGTTGGATCTTCTTTTCTATTCTAGCATCTAGAAGATTTTATTGATAGTCTCCAACATAATGAATGCTATGCACAAACCTGAAAACATACTCTCCATCATACTGGAATCTTCTCCCTCGTTTCTCTAAACCATGTTATGAAAATTTTCATGTGTTAGGAAGCTAATAATCTTTGACTTCTACATGATGATACAAACTACAAGGACCAAATATACACCCATACTTTATATATGTTGATCAAATTTATAATTTTTTATGCTTTGCCAATTATAATTTTATATAGTGATGATATGTCACACGTCTACTATTTGTGTCTCACGTGCAAGGCACATGCAACTTACTAGTATACAAAGTAGAAGAATGAAATATACACCCATACTTTATAGATGTTGATAAAATTTATATTTTTCTGCTTTACCTATTATAATTGTATATAGTGATGATATGTGAGACGTCTACTATCTCAGTCTCACGTGCAGGACACGTGCAACTTACTAGTAGTGGTAAGAGGTAAGATAAGATATGCACACAAAACAAATTGGGTTTCCTCTATCATTCTCTGCCCCGCACCGACCGACTCATCTCTCCCTCGTCCACAACAGGCCGATGTGCATGTTGGGACGACCTCCCTTGTGTCGATGACTTTGTGTGTTTGCCTCTAGCCTTCTTGCTTCTTCACCACTTGTGTTGGCGTGTATAGGAAATAGTAGTAGCAATTCAAACGTTCATCTTTTCCCGTTACTATATTTTCACTTCCTTTCTTTACCAAACGGCTCAATCTCTCAATGGAAGGAGCTTTACCCGACTATCGTGCCTTGCGTCATAGCACTCTTTTTGATTCAAAGGATTATTCCCATAGAAATCCTAGAGGATTTTGATCCACTCAAGCCTCACATATTTAAAATTATAAAGAGCATCCTAAATTTTGTAATTAGTCTAAAAAATTTCAAATTACAAAAGCATAGCATAGTTGTAAACAGTCTAACAAAACGCCCCACATATTTCAAATTATAAAAATCATCATAAATTTTGAAATAGCCTCACCAGTTTCCAATTACAGAAAGAAACGCAGATTCATAAATAGCCTCACAAATTTCAAATTATAAAAAACAACACAAAGAGCCTCACAAATTTCAAAATATAAAAGGGTCATATATTTATAAACATCCTCACAAATTTCAACTTATAAAAAGGATCAAGAAATCCTCACAAAATTCAAATTATAAAAGGAATCCTATATTGGTAAACATCTCATAAATCTTAGCTTATAAAAAGGATCACAAAAAGACTCACTGATTTAAAATTGTAAAAAGCATCATAAAATCCTCACAAATTTCAAATTACAAAGGGAATGATTCCCAAAAGGCCTCACAAATTTCAAATTATAAAAAACATCACCGGAAAAAAGCCTAGGGTTTTTCGAAGAACATTTTTTATGGCTTTGGTGATGAGGACATCCCTACAATTACACCTACCCCAATTACTAATGATGATGTTCCAACTACTGCAAAGAAAGATCAATCCAATGAGATAAGGATTGGACCAATTACAAGAGCTCGTGCTAAGCTACTAGAACAACAGGTGAACTTGTTTCTTAATGAACCTGGTGTTTTAGTTAATGAGAATTTTATACTACCTAAGTCTTTGAATTATTGTATGATCAGGTACTTGGGAGAAGAAAGCATAGCATGGAGCGAGGAGCTAATGGAACATGGCGTGTTGATCAATGAAGAATGCGCGAGGGAGGAGAGGGAGGAAGCGCAAGGAGCTGTCCAAGATGAAGATCAACAAGTGGAGCAAGTTCTCTGCCACGACAGAGAAAAGCATCAGTTTTCTGCCACGGCAGGCTGCCGTGGCAGGAAAACCGGGTCAAATTCTGCCATGGCAGGCTGCCGCGACAGAGAAGCCGAGTAAAACTCTGCCACGGCAGAGTCATGAGGCCGAACCATCTATGGGTCGGTTTGTATCTTAGTTGGGTGGGACCAACTCGGATCCCACCTTAGCCGCCGCATCCCCAGACTCATAAATAGATGGGGCACACTACTATCTAGGTTTAGACCACGTTAAAATTATTTTGGAGTTGTTTCTTTTATAGAACCTCCAGAATTACCCTGTGATCAAATTCTACCAATTGCAATTGACTGTGATCTGTTGTTCCACTGGGAATTAGTAGATTGCAAACTACCGTTCGTGGTCGACGGGTGCGTGCACAAGAGTATGGTGTTGTGAATATCCTACAAGGTTCGAGAGATGTTGCATTGGCATCAGGGTTCGAGCGGGAGAGATCATAGCTACGCACTAGTTATCTATCATCCACCATCATCATCGACAAGTGCTTGCTGAGAAGTTTGGGCCACCCCATATCATCTTGGTATCAGATTTCCTCATTGCCTCGGTAAGCATCCACAAATCCATCCGTAGATTAGTTCGTGTTTTTCGTCCTATACAGAAAAAGCCCCACAAAAAGAGTTGCCATAGCCTAGATTACATCGTATTCGAGTAATAGTTGCTAGTCGTATTCATCTTTTAGTTTAGATCTAGATTTGTTTCATCGTTTTTCTTCTAGTCTAAGTCGAATCCACCATCTTTTCCGCCGCCTCTAGCAGATCCGATCCGTAGCTATTATCACCCAGCGTCTTACCCAACACGACGAGGTAGACCTCTTCATTAGCCTCCTTGAGGAGTGCGTATTCCAGGGCACGTCCGGCGTGAACAACGCCCGCACAGCCGCCAGCCTCCGTCGCAGGGATATGAAGGAGATATGCCCTAGAGGCAAATAAGAAATAGGCTTTTATTATCATATCTCAATTAGTTTATAATAGTTTCATATTGTGCTGTAACTATGCCAAGTAGAAACATTGGTACAGGTGTGGTATGAAACAACAAAGTCCCTAGTAGCCTCTATTCATACTAGTTCGTTGGTCACGAAGATGATCTGGGTTTCAAGATCATGGGCATTTATGCCGACTGACAACGAGATCATATCATTGGAGAATGATGTGATTGGACATTCCTCGAAGGATTGCAACACGATCAAGTCATACAGTTCATTGTTGCAACAGCTATACCTAGACTACTTCTCCTTAGACCATGAGCTCATATTACTCACTGTTTCCCTATGCTGCTTTGACTGCATCAAACGTCATCTGGTAATACGGTGATTATAAAGGTGTATGTTGGGTATTCTGAAGGAACAGTAGATGACATGTGACTGCAAGACCGGGATTTGTTCACCCACATGACGGGTTAAAGATACATACGGCCGGCTTGGTGAGATTACATCTATAAATGTTGCAACATGTGACTAGGTCACGGGGATGTAATATCACGGTAACAAGTAAACATAACTTGTTGTGAAAAAGATTGAACAAAGTATAAGATACCATTGATCGGATCTCGGACAAGTTGTATCGAGAAACAAAAGGAAGAGGATGCTACATTTAGACGGTTCAAACGACATTGTAATCAGGAATGCATAGGGGTCACATGGATATCCCTGGTCCCTCTGTTGATCATTGATACAGATCATGTCTAGAGCATTCCCGAGCCGTGAGAGGATACACTTAAGGGTACGATGAGAGCGATCATTCGTAAGATGGAATCACAGTAGAGAAAGAGAGAAAGCTGGAATCGTTCCGCAAAGAGATCCGAAGTTGTTCAGAGAAAGAATAAAGGACCGGAATCATTCCGGGAAAGATCCGAAGTCGTTCAGAGCAAATCAAAAGGGAACCGAAAGGTTTTTCGGGTCAAGATGGATTTTGTAATATGTATTTACATATTAATTAATGTAATTAATATTAAATATAATATTAAAATCTAATTTGAAGGGTTATTCCACTAATGGGCCAAACTTCCTAGGGAAATAGGGCCCATGAGGGAAAACCGGAGGAGGAAAGGGCCAAGGGCCAAGGCCTACGCGCCTAAAGGGGGCCCACCCGGCCAGCCTAGGGCTATGCGCGAGGTGGGGCCCACCCCTGGCCGGCAGCCCATGTGGCCCATGCGCCCCCTCCCCTCTCTCCCTTGTTTAGTCCCACATGGGAAACCCAAAGGGGAGGGCACACCCCCTCCCCCTATATAAAGGGGTGCCCATTGGTGCGATTAAGACACCAATATTTGGAGAAGTCCTTTGGTTGACTTCCCCCTTCTCTATCTCTCTCCATGCCTCGTGACCATGGCCCTAGTCTGGGCTGTGCGATCGAGGCACTCCTGCAGTACGCCATTGCGCTACAGGGATTCCTAGCCCGATATCACTTCCGCACTCCCGGCAGGATCGGGGAGCCGGAGGTCTCATCGTGCACCAGATGTGTACGAAGACACGAGGCACAACACTTGGGGCGCTTAAATGTCATGAGCCAGAGCTGTTGCACGATGAAGATGATAAAGATCAAGAAGGAGCAAGGGGTGACCTGCGAGGAGCTTCGCGACCTTGAGGTCGGCTACGAGTACAACTACATCAACCACGTTCCCCGTGGAACGTTAACCGTGTATAGACTACAAGGGTATGTATTCTTTATGCATCGGCCGTTACCGCATTACTACATAGATAGATCCTAGGCAAGTTTCCGGGGATCCTCCGTAGGAAATTTTTTGTTTTCCGCGCCGATCCCCAACAGTGGTATCAGAGCCGATCTATGCGTAGGAGTGCTGTACGGCCAGTACACACAAGTATTGTGCGGGCATTGATCCCTTAGTTGTTACCCTCTAACGTGTACTTGTTTATATCGCGGTATTGTTTGATGAAGCGGCCCGGACCGACCTTACGTGTATTCGTATGCGAGACTGGTTCCAGGCTCAACATACGGCTTGTACCGTATAAGTGGCTAGCGGGTGTCTGTCTCTCATTCGATAGTTGATATAGCATTTACAACGAAGGGCGCCGAAAGGGGTGTAGTAGAGACAACTGTCGGATCCATGTTGTGGTTGGAAAGTTCTCAGTTTAGAAACGGTTCTAGTGCGAAAGCCCTAACAACCACGTAAAACATGCAATAGATAAAGTAGAGGTGTCTAACTTTATTTTGCAGGGGGCATGTGATTATGATATGGCATTGGTCGTTACAAAGGTAAAGTAGTTTACTTTTCTGTTGCTAAGTAGTATAGTAATAGTCATTGTTCCGATGAACGAACTGGTGGAGGCGTCGTGGACTTGGCGTCAAACCAAGGGCACGATGGAGATCATGCCGGAGCGCTCGATGGAGATCAAGGCGCAAAAGAAAGACCATATCATATCACATTATACATATGATATTGATACTAGTTTTTACATCTTATTGTGTGCTAGTATTTAGATACTCAACGGTAGCAAATAAGATAGTCCCTATTCAATTCCAATGTTCCGTGTTCCTCTTGTGTGTGCACCACCAAGAAAGTTCTTCGGTATGAGGCGAACCAGGGTTACAGGCCTAGGTGTCAGACATATCTACGTTCGCATACAGTGGGTGTAAGCCATGTTGCATAGCGAATACACACAAGTTAGATTTGGCGAGCCTAGAACTCTAGAGAAGCGTGGCCTCAGAACACAAGAGATCGAAAGATCGAGCATGAGTCACATGGATGATGTGATTGGCATTATTGAATGTCTACCTTTGATAATGCACTGATGGCCGTGACGATCGGGGGAGGTGCATAGGATAGGGATCATGCGATCACTAAAATCATCCAGGGGATGACCATTTTAGTGGATACCAATTATAAATTGATCTCTTATTATAAACTTTGTCAAGATGTCTGTTTGCAAATATCTTAGTAGATCTTAGCATATCCCATTGAGGTCCTTTTTGACCATGGGAATATATTGCTTAATTTGGAACTTAGCAAAAGGGTCCAACTTCATAGATTAATACCCACGCCTGAGGGATATCCTCATAGAAGGTGATCTTCTCTTCTTAATACAATAACCATTAGGAGATAATTCGATGACTCTAGAATGTTTGTGTTTTCTCCATAATCATCCAATAAGCCATTCTCTATTCGATGGAGAGTTGGGCTACATTTTGTATTCTACAGAATAAGGCACATAGAGTATGAGCCATTGGATGAGTTTTCCTCCATCATGGATGAAAACAGAATGTTTGGAAAAACACTTAGAGATCTTGCATTAGAGTTGAGAACTCTTAGAAGGGCTTGATTGCAAATGGAGGTCATGAATGAGAAGGTATATATAAGATATACAAATTATAAATGTGGTTCTTGCAAAACTCATTGCAGTTTGCAAAGTATTTGATACTTGTCCCATTTTGTGAAAAACAGGATTATCTGCTTGAGAATTGATGGATTTGAGACAACGTGACTTGATGACGGCAAGCAAAACAGTTTGATGGCCGACATCACCTCTTCCCTCAAAATTTGTCATTTGGATTAGTGGACTTGAATATAAATTTGTAATCCTTGTTTGTGTGTCTTGCTTTTGGCAAGACGATTATTCATATGAACAAGTTACAAACCAGTTTGTACTATTCTTATGAACGATACCTTATGGTCACATTATGATTACAAATATGTTATTCTCATCACTATGTTAATGATAATAGTTTAAACATTTATAAAGTATTAGAATGCTAAAAGATATCCAAAGCTTAATAATGAAAAGACACTACAGTTTAAGTCATTTTTGGTTATTGCATGTTCTTTATGAAAGATCGGGGTCCTAGATGCTTAATCTAGAGACTTTGCAAAACCAAGCCTCTTGGGCAGAATGACTAAAAGTCTGCATTATGGTAAAACGGTGATATGCGAAGATATGATGAAACTTATACATAATGATGTATCATATTTTCAACAAGTAGTGAAAATCATTTATTGTGGACTTAAGTGAATAAGTGTATTTACTTAATGAAACATGATGTTTGAAATGATTTGAATTGTTCAAATGAGTTCATAACAAAATGGGATATTGAATTAACTAAATTAACAAGTCTCTTCGATTTGATCGACACAACAAAAGTATTCAAGTTAAAGTTTAGCATAAAAGGAACTTGTGAAAGATGTTTCACAAATTATGATAATTGGATGAATTCAAACCATGTTGAAATATCTAAACATCATAATGATTATGTATTGGATACATATGGTATAATATTATCTCTTATCGGGGTTATAGTTGTCATTTAGAGTTAAAGGTCGAAATAAGCAAACGCTCATTTGAAATACAAAGGAACATCTAAAGATTCATGGAAACAACACCATAAGTGTTATGGCAAGTTCGAGTTTCTGGAGACTTCGACAAGTCGAAGTCATGGCAAATAAACAAGTCTCTGTAAAGGATTCTTAGGAAGCTATGAATGCATCTTCCACAAGGAGCAAACTTGTTGTTGTCCTAAATTGGTGTGTCTTGATGAAGATACAGGTAGAAGAAAGTAAAAGATCATAACAAGGTATTTGACCTTGCCTCTGAATTGTTGAGTGGCGCAGCGGAATTTGTTTCGTGAATCCAAACTCTGCAAATAGAGGAGAAACCAATGATAATGATCATAAAGTTTCAGTGAATACTTTTACTAAAGAAAGTGGGATTCAACTATATATTCTACAAGTTTGTGGAATTATATTATTGTTTCACTTGTCATGTTTTGAACAAGACATACCTACGAATTACAAAGAAGCGTGATGGACCTGAGTGCGAGAAATGACTAGGAGTCATAAAATCCTATATTAAGTTACATTTGAGATTGCAAAGTAATGTGTTACTTGATCTTATTAAAGTAAAGAAGTTTACTTGATACTTCTGAATGACTGCAAAGTCATAAGAAGGAAATGAAACTTAATGAATGACAAAAGCTCGATTTGTCACAAGTTTAGACGAATTCAAGGAGTTGACTACAACAGTAGTGATGCTTAAGTCTTTTGGATTTACACTAGAAATATATGGATATTAAAGTCTCGTAATTCGAATTCTCAAATTGATGATGATCAAAGAATATTGGAATATCCAAGATTATCGAGAGGACCTAGATTTCAGTGGGAGCAAATCATCTTGGCTAATTCATAATATGTAACTGACATATTTTGAGTGGGAGCTAAGTGAAATCTCTGGATCTCAAACATTAATGTCATATTTGAGTGGGAGCATGAAATCATTCTGTGATATGTGGACGACATATATGTGAATGAGGTAATTGGTGTTAATAACGTTTAAGTTAGATAAATAAGGATGAAGTTCAAGTTATTAAACAATAAGATCTATCAAGATAGATTGGTGATTTTAATAAACACTGAATGTCGAATGCTTCCTGGACTTGATTCTGAAAGATGTTCAGAAAGTCCTAAGACAAGATTCTGAAGAAGTTCAGAATAGAACAAGGTAAGAAAGAAGTTCTTACTGTATGAAGCATTGAGTATTGCAACTATGGTTGAAAGATGGAGATGCATTGCATCTCCTATGCCTCAGTCATAGGTTCTTCCATATAACCATGTTGTATACTCGATATAATGTGACCCGAGGTTTTGGTTGGTAGGACAAACGTCTTAACTATAAGAACATGTCCTTGAGTGATTCCTGAGTTGATCACTGAACCAGAATTAAGTTTGTACTTAAGTAGCAAGAAGCAATGTAAGTGGCATAGATGCATTTCATGCACTAGGAGCTACATAGATATAGAAGTATAAAAGGCTACATCTAATGTGATGTATAATGTTATGGCGGGGCTAATTCACCTTTAACGTAGAATGATGTGTCCCAGGGCCCAATGCCCACGAGAAAGCCCTCGAGGTTGATCTAAAGTCACTGTAAGCTCCTGGAATCAGGCCTCGTTCTGCTGCCATGACTATTGTATATACACAAAGGATAGCAAAGTGTGTTTCGAAGTTTAGATGACAACAGTGAATAATGACCTTCATCATAAACACTAGAAACAAAAGTCTCACTTTGTTACCGAACAAATACTTCGACCCATTATAAGATAATGGAGTGAATGTCAAAATTAGGAAGATATTAACGATTTGCAAAAGACATAATGATCTGGTAAAACAGAACATAGACATGACGTTTCCCATGAGCATGCATGATCTGTAAACACATATGGTATATGGTTTATATGAGTAAAATGCAAGCTGGATTATTTGTACTCTAGTGCAAGTGGGAGACTGAAGGAGATATGCCCTAGAGGCAAATAAGAAATAGGTTTTTATTATCATATCTCAATTAGTTTACAATAGTTTCATATTGTGCTATAACTGTGCCAAGTAGAAACATTGGTACAGGTGTGGTATGAAACAACAAAGTCCCTCGTAGCCTCTATTCATACTAGTTCATTGGTCACGAAGATGATCTGGGTTTCAAGATCATGGGCATTTATGCCGACTGAAAACGAGATCATATCATTGGAGAATGATGTGATTGGACATTCCTCGAAGAATTGCAACACGATCAAGTCATACAGTTCATTGTTGCAACAGCTATACCTAGACTCCTTCTCCTTAGACCGTGAGCTCATATTACTCACTGTTTCCCTAGGCTGCTTTGACTGCATCAAACGTCATCTGGTAATACGGTGATTATAAAGGTGTATGTTGGGTATTCCGAAGGAACAGTAGATGACATGTGACTGCAAGACCAGGATTTGTTCACCCACATGACAGGTTAAAGATACATACGGCCGGCTTGGTGAGATTACATCTATAAATGTTGCAATATGTGACTAGGTCACGGGGATGTAATATCACGGTAACAAGTAAACATAACTTGTTGTGAACGAGATTGAACAAAGTATAAGATACCATTGATCGGATCTCGGACAAGTTGTATCGAGAAACAAAAGGAAGAGGATGCTACATTTAGACGGTTCAAACGACATTGTAATCAGGAATGCATAGGGGTCACATGGATATCCCTGGTCCCTCTGTTGATCATTGATACAGATCATGTCTAGAGCATTCCCGAGCCGTGAGAGGATACACTTAAGGGTACGATAAGAGCGATCATTCGTAAGATGGAATCATAGTAGAGAAAGAGAGAAAGCCGGAATCGTTCCGCAGAGAGATCCGAAGTTGTTCGGATAAAAAATAAAGGACCGGAATCATTCCGGGAAAGATCCGAAGTCGTTCGGAGCAAATCGAAAGGGAACCGAAAGGTGTTTCGGGTCAAGATGGATTTTTTAATATGTATTTACATATTAATTAATATAATTAATATTAAATATAATATTAAAATCTAATTTGAAGGGTTATCTATAAAAACTAAATAGTTCATCCCCACTAACATATTTCTCTAAGCATGCAACCTATCCACCTCAGCAAGTCTGCCATGTCACCATTTCTTTGAAAAACTTTACCCAAGATGCCATGTCAGCATTTACTATTCGTGGGTTGGCCTTCCGCTCAATCCACAAAGCACCGAAACTATGCGGCCTTTGATTCAACCCGCATGGAGACTATTACTCCATCATCTTTGATGCTCAACTAATGGACCACCGAATTGTTGTTTTTCTTTTTTTCTTCACAAGCACAAAAAACCAGGAACGAAATTAGACGAGTCGTCTCTTCTTCCTCAATTAATTATTTTGCATGTTCAGCTCCTTTCCACGGTTCCAGAAATAGTACTTTTCATCTTCTTGCCTTCCCCAACCCAACCCCTTCATCTCTCTATGTATTCTTAGATGTCCAACAACATCATCGACTGGAATCTGGAGGAGTGCAAGCCTGCGGATAATTTTCGAGTAGCCATCTTCCAGACGCACACATCTGATCCAGCCATGCAAGGATGGTGGAAACAATGGCCAGTGGTCCACCAATTTGCCTCCAAGTGTTCGTGTTACATATAGCCAGGTTGTTCAGTTTGTACAGTGAGGTTTGTATCGTCGCCTAGAAAGCCACATAATGGCATGGACCTTTCTTGCGTTCTGAGCGATTTGGATTGGATATTTGTCTAATTATTTTTCTTAATACAGCCAAGTGATTATTTGTCTGATATAGACATGTAGGAATGAGGTGTACACATTCTGACGGTTGTAGTGCATACATCAGCGGTTGTTCTAGGATAAAACTGGGAAGACTTAGAAGTCCAATGATTGATTCTCTGGCATTTTTAATCACTTCTCATATTTCGAAGCCACGCCATAGCATGGTATTTGTCTTTGTCTTAATACAACCAACTGATTATTTGTCAGATTTACACATGCAACACAAGGTGTAGGCATTCAGCACTCACACAGTTGTCCTACATACAACAGCAGTTGTTCAAGGATAAAACTGGGGAGACTGAAGGCAGATGATTGATTTTTTGGTGTTTTTACTTC
This sequence comes from Avena eriantha, assembly GCA_910589775.1. Lineage (NCBI taxonomy): Eukaryota > Viridiplantae > Streptophyta > Magnoliopsida > Poales > Poaceae > Avena > Avena eriantha. Next base: position 395,488,667 of record OU342743.1, on the reverse strand, counting down.
TCATATTTCTACTCTCCTTTTCCATGTGGTATCTTTTTGTTGTTTCCTTCAGAGATTTTCTCATGTCTTCCCAAGGTATGTCCACTATTGGTTTGCAACAGATTCTCTCAATTCAGAGTCATGTAAGTACTGCAGTTTTACATATCACAAATTACACATTTGAGAATGTTGAATATAACTTTGCTGCAACACTGGCTACCGACTCCATGTGATTATTGCATCAGGTTTTGTGCCCAGCCTCACCCTTATCTCTCTTAACCAATTATTTATTTTGACTATTCCTAGGATGATTTCATCATTTTTTGTGTGTGGTTGATTGCTTACACACATTCTTGCTGAATCAGCCTCTTCTAAAATTTGACAGAGGAGCGAGGCATGATTTTCCTTTATGAAGATCCAATTGGTCTTTGCAAGATTTATTTTTGGTATGGATATTGATGGACAAATTATGGATGTACCCTACCAAGATCACCAGTGGCTTCTTTTGATTTAGCCTCTTCTATAGTTGGTCAGATGAAACATAATTTTCAGCTGAAGAGTATTGATAACAACAATGGAGAGTCAAGAATAGATCAGCTCCGCACAACTTGGGATCTGACGGTTATATCTTCAACTACTTTATGAATGCATGTGTTGGCTGATCCTTAATAAATACTCACTCCATCCCAAAATATAAGGCGCTTAAGGACCGGTCAAAAATTAAATATCAATAATTTTGACCAAATATTTAGAAAAAATATGTATATCTATATTATGGAATGGACACATTAAGAAAATATACTTTATGATAAATCTATTGATTGATTTGGTATTATAAATATATTTTTTTGTATATAATCTTGGTCAAACTTAGAAAACATTGACTTTTGACAAAACCTTTGGTTTCTTATATTTTGGGACGGAGGGAGTATTTTTGGTATCTACAATGTCAGTGCTTACTATGTTTTCCTTTGCGAGATAATGCCTTTATTTATTCTAGATATTACAACTGCAATTATGTAATTCATATCACCTTCCAATTGTGTCATCACGGGATGTTGGTGTGTTCATGTTAAACACAATATTTTCCCTCCCTTTGTTGGCCCTTCATACTTATGTTGAAAATACCATACCATAAAAGTAAAGCACTTCTTTCAGAACACTTGGTTTATGCTTTATGTTTATACATACTGATAATTTTTTTAACCTCACATTGTTTATATAGTGTTTAACAAATTTTACTATTTTAGCATGTGTTCCTGCAGCAACGCGCAGGGTACCATCTAGTTCCACTAATGGGCCAAACTTCCTAGGGAAATAGGGCCCATGAGGGAAAACCGGAGGAGGAAAGGGCCAAGGGCCGAAGGGCCAAGGCCCAGGCGCCTAAAGGGGGCCCACCCGACCAGCCTAGGGCTGTGCGCGGGGTGGGGCCCACCCCTGGCCGGCGGCCCATGTGGCCCATGCGCCCCCTCCCCTCTCTCCCTTGTTTAGTCCCACATGGGAAACCCAAAGGGGAGGGCACACCCCCTCCCCCTATATAAAGGGGTGCCCATGGGTGGGATTAACACACCAATATTTGGAGAAGTCCTTTGGTTGACTTCCTCCTTCTCTCTCTCTCTCCATGTCTCGTGACCATGGCCCCTAGTCTGGGCTGTGCGATTGAGGCACTCTTGTAGTACGCCGTTGCGCTGTAGGGATTCCTAGCCGGATATCACTTCCGCACTCCCGGCGGGATCGGGGAGTCAGAGGTCTCATCGTGCACCGGATGTGTACAAAGACACGAGGCGCAACACTTGGGGCGCTTAAATGTCGTGAGCCGGAGCTGTTGCACGATGAAGATGATGAAGATCAAGAAGGAGCAAGGGGTGACCTGCGAGGAGCTTCGCGGCCTTGAGGTCAGCTACGAGTACAACTACATCAACCACGTTCCCCGTGGAACGTTAACCGTGTACACACTACAAGGGTATGTATTCTCTATGCATCGGCCGTTACCGCATTACTACAGGCAAGTTTCCGGGGATCCTCCGTAGGAAATTTTTTATTTTCCGCGCCGATCCCCAACAGGATATCCTCGACAGCTTTGCAAAAAAACATGTCAATCTGGCAGGTACCATTGCTCCTCGTCGTGCGGGAAACTGAGGTTGAAGACGAAGGACATCTGAAGGATTTCGATGTAATTTAAGTTTTTGTTGAGGTGCTTTGTACTGTTCGATGTTTCTTTTAATGCCAGGAAACTTTTCGAAAAAAGGAGAAGGGAAGACGTATGACGATTCTCCATTGTTATTGTAACTGTGTCATTTATATGGACAAATCACATGTGGGTTTAACAAACATTATGTTTTTATTAACCAACAGTCTTCATAGAGAAAAAAGGCATACATTAAGTAACTAAGGTTTATACACATCAGGTCATTGCATATGGTTATTGTGTTGGAATTCATTTCTTGTGCTATATATTCTTGGTGATAAAGACATTATTTTTTGTCATGTAATGGAAACATTTCCCCTGATGGTGAAAACATTGTTTTGTTTTATGGAATGCTTTGTAAAATGGTAAAAAGAATTATTAACAATGAGAATACTTTTAGATACTAAAAAAAGGTCACAACTCTTTTTTTGTCGTTTCATGCATCATTGGAAATGATGGTAGTTTAATGTAACATTTAGAAAGTAGGGAAAAACAACGAAACTTACACGTAACATTGAGTGTAGACTCCAAACGTTGTTCATGGAGAGGTATATGTACATTGTCTGCCTTGACGTCAAATGTGAACAATGCAAAACAAAAATTGTGCATGTCGACAGTCATGCAAAACCATCCATAATACTGCATCCATTAAAAAATACATGATATCTTGGTAAGCTAGAAACATGTTTGGGAGTACTTCTAAAATACCCGAGAGATGTTTAGTTCTAATAAGTCGACCAAGTATTGCACCAAAGTTCTAAATTATGCAGGATATTATTATGCTTTAATAATGATGCAGCCCATCCTACGGATGCTCCTACATCTACACCACCAAGTCCCCTAAGTGGACCGATTACCCGTGCCCAAGCCAAGCTTCTTCAAGCTAAGGTGAATTCGCTCCTCTCATCATGTGACTTTGACATACACTTGGATGGCTTGCTACTTCATACCACTACTCTATGCATCATTAGGTACGAACTCCCGCCGCATCGACCCACGAGCCCTGAAGCTACACCTATCCTGAAGATGCCTGAGCTAGAGTGTCTGCCCCAATCCAGCCGGAGTGTCCCATGCAGCTGAAGTGTCTGGCGCGACTCAGCCGGAGTGTTCGACCTGCCCTAGCCCCAACCTGGCGTGGACATTCAGAAGGCCAGTTTGGACACTACCCGGACACTACCCGGAGTGTCCAGCCACCCCGGACTATCCGGTCCACTCAACTTGGACTGTCCGGCCTGAAGATGGGCCTGCAAGCCTTAGCTAGGCCATGTGGCCCATGTACCCCTCTACTACACCCAGAACTCTACTTTAATGCCTTAATTACACCTGAACTTTTGGTTAGCCTATATATAGTCCCCCACCTCCATTGTAAATCCTAGGCATGATATTTGGCATTAGTGGAAACCCCTTGTGGATCTATCTAGTTCTTGCCTCGTGCTCCTTTGACAAAGGAGCACCAAATATCCCAAACCTCATTGAGTTTGCATCTTGCCTCCGCGTTGTACAAGGCCTAGGCAACGGAGTCCCTATGCCTAGACGTCAAGATCTCACCGAGTCTCCCTCCTCACCGTGCCGGTTCGAGAGAGAGTCCTCCGCCCGACGCCGATCCTAGGGATTGCGCCGGACCGGTCACCTCCAGCGTGAGCTATTGCTGTGTATCGTGGTTTTGCGTGTGTGTTCATCGCATTCTTCGTGCGTGCGTTCATCGTGTTCATCCTTCCCTCCTCTCCCCGCACTCCATCCTCGATTTGAATGGGATTCGTGAAAGATCGGGCCACCCTATTGGTTTGCCCTCCACAGATTGGTATCAAGAGCTTCGTTGCTCACGATTTCCCCCACAAATTTTTCTTCTATCCACCAAAAATTTGAAAATCCCCAAAAAACAGCCCAAATTTGCCTTTGGATCGATCTCTTGATTTGGAGTGTTATTTGTGGTTTTGATCCAACCAAACCTTGTCCTACGAGTTGGTCCAGCTTTATCCTGCATTTTCCTAGCCCAATTTGGCCAATTTTTTCGCGGATTTGAGGACCAAGGCGAGAATTTCCGCTCAAGAACATGAGCAAGAAACCCGCACCGGAGTGTCCAGCCCAACCCGACCGGATTGTCCAGCCGAACCTGACTAGAGTGTCCGGCACAGACAGACCGGAGTGTCCAACTGTAACGCCAGTTTTGACATTTTTGCCTCATTTTTCGCATTGGCTAATTTCCTTTGTTTGCTCAAGTCCCGTGTGCATGTCAGCAACTAACAACAAGCTTCCTCATCAACAACCTCTGCGCTCATTGACACCACGGCCCACGAACATCATCCCGCACAACCGACGGCAAGTTCATCATCACTAACGAAGGTATAACTTGCTTCACCTTGTTAACCCCTATCTTCCTTTGCGTGTACCTATCCCATGAGAGTGGCTCATCTTGTGTTTGCTTGAGCATTGTGCATTTGTCCTTGGATAGTGAGAGTGCAAAAGCAATACCAAGAGTGACTCGGTAGCATCAAGGGAGAGCAAAAAAAGATACAAAGCAAAAAGAAAAAGAAAAATAGTCTCCCATTGCAAAAGAGAGTCTCAAAGCTTGTAAGCAAGAGAGAAAAAGAGCGCCCAAGACAAGTGCACAAATCTGTTGCTCATTTTTCTTCTTTGCAAATGAGCCACGGTCTCTCCTTGCATTGGCACGACAACGATCTTAGTCTTCGTTAGGACCTTTTGTTTGCTCATTTGCATAGTGGTGTCAATCCCAACAATCTCCACGTGTGTGTATATAGTCGTAGGTTCCTGTCACCCCTTTGAGTTGTTGACCTTCGCCTTTGACTTGAGTTTTGTTGGGTTTTACCCACTTTTGACTATCCCTTTTCTTTTGGTTGGTTCTTTGGCTTTCCACAACCCTAACCTACCACCAACAAGCTTTTGAGAGTTAGTTCTTTCTTTAGTGTGAGTTTTCTTTGCAATTCCACTTTGCACACTTATAGCTCTCACTTGTGGTTTCTAGTTCGGTGCAATCCCGAGGTTGAAGGTTCCCCACACCATATATTGCTCTCCATATACACCCCTTTGTGTTTTGCATGATGGATAGGCACGGTGAGTCGAGTCAACCACCTCCCCAAGAAGAAGAAAAGGGACCGTACATGACGCGCGCAAGTCACTTCATTGTCCGACAAGAGTTCCGTGAACGTTGCCAAGCATTTGAGATGTGACAAGATGAACAATTTGGCGAGACGCAAGCCGAGTTCAAGAACATCGACAACCGCTTCGACAGCCTCGAATGACAAATGCATGCGATGCATCACAACTTCGGCCACCAAAATGAAGCGCTTCAACGCTCCGTCACCGAAAGAAATGACAATCATGCCTCATCGACGGAATGGCAAGACCACGTTCCCATGCATCAAGCTCTTCAAGTTCTTTGCGTCGTCATGCACCTCTTCAACAAGATCTACAACCAAGTGCTCCAAGATGTAATGATGCCCCCGTGGTTGAAGATGGAAGTTCTTCGAACTATGTACCTTCCCCACGGAACATCGCGATGTCAAGATATGATGGTGATTTCTCTTCAAGACCACGAGCAAGGAAAGAACAACACCGTCATCACGCAAGGGCTTTGGTGATTCAACAAGAGCAACCACAAGAAGAACAGCAACTGCAACCGCAAGTCTAGCACCATCGTCCGTGACACGTACTTGACATGATAAGTGATGACTCCAATTTGGTAAATCAAGCTCGTCATCGACGTGAAGCTCTTCAAGATCCTCCTCCTCGTCATCACCGTCATGAACGTCTGCACCGACAACATGGTCATCATGAGGCGCCTCCTCCACCACACCAAAACATGGAGCGTCAAGTGGTACAAACTGAGCGATGGACACCAAGTCAAGAGGCTCAAGACCATGATCTTCGCCGTGAGGCCTACGCGCCTAATCCATGTCACCAACCGAGGAACGAACCTCCTCTTCGTCATCAACCGCGTCATGAGGCTCCACACCCTCGCCACCATGAGGCCCAAGCGCGTCAAAACCGTCAACAACTACACCAAGAGCAAGACCAAGCTCCGCAACAACAACATCAAGAGCAAGCTCCGCAACAAGGTCACGAGAACCAAGTTCCACCCCTCAACCACAAGATTGTCAACAAGCTCGTCTCAATGATCACATGGAAGATGAAGAACATCATCAACATGGCAACAATCTCTACTGTGACCGCAATGAGGAAGAAACATTTGGCAAGCTCAAGTTCATAATGCCCAAGTTTACCGGATCCAATGACCCCAAAGAATACCTCGCATGGGTACTCAAAGTCGACAAGATCTTCCGCATGCACAATTATAGCAATGAGAAGATGGTCGCCATGGCTTCGCTTGAGTTCGATGATTACGCCAACCTTTGGTGGGAACAAGTTCAAGTTGCTCGTGATGCAAGTCAAGAACCGCCAATCACAACTTGGCATGACAGGAAGGCTCATATGAGATCCCGCGTTGTCCCCGCGCACTACACGCGTGACCTCTTCAACAACCTTCAATCGCTTCGTCAAGGACAAAGACCGTGGAAGAGTACTTCAAGGAAATGGAACTCAACTTGATCCGCGCCAACATTGATGAGCGCATGGAGCAAACTATGGCACGTTTCCTTATTGGCTTGAATCACCCAATCAAGCGCATCATCGAGTTCCAAACATACAACACCATGGTTGAGCTTGTGCACATCGCAACAAAGGCTGAACGTCAAGTGCAAGAGGACATCAAGTACAACAAGCCCAAGACGTACTTAACCTACAAGCAAGCTTCAACCGCTATGCCAACAACTTTCAATGGAAGCTCCTCAAGTACCTCCAAGCCTTCCTTCAAGCCCACACTTCCTCTAGGAAAACTGGCCCCAAGTGGCAAACAAGCAAAGAATGATACACCCTTCAATGGTGAATGCTAAAAGTGTGGAGGTAAAGGACACAAGTTGGAAGAATGTGGAAACAAGAAAGTATTGTTCATCCATGACAATGGCGATGAAGAGTACTTGAGTGAACATGAATTTGATGCCCGAGTCAAGGAAGCAATGGCAAGGCAACGAGTGGAAGATGACCAAGAACTCCTCATGTGTGAACATGACGCAAGTCCATCCCTTGTCGTCATAAGGATCTTGACCACTCAAGCACAAGAGCATGAAGACCAACGCTCCAACATCTTCCAAACACGAGCCGACATCAATGGCAAATCTATTAAGGTGATCATCGACGGAGGGAGTTATCACAACCTTGCTAGCACCAAGTTATGTGAGAAGCTCAACCTCACTCTCCATCCACACAAGCACCCGTACCACATGCAATGGCTAAGTGACCAAGGGTCCGTGAAGATCAAGAATACCACTTAACAAGTGCAACATATTGTGAGTCTATTCCTTTGTTGATGCCTCCTTGTGATTTGCCTTGCACTAATGTTTCAACACCATGTGATAGTTTACCCAATTTTAATTTTGATCATGTGGTACTGATTACACATAAAGAAATACTTGCTAGAATACCACCTACTGATATTGTGTATTCCATCATGCTAAATAAACCTATGAGTATGAGTTGTGGTATGGACAAGATTTCTAAAATTTCATGTCTAAATTCTAGCACATATTCTCCTTGTTTCACTTTCATTCTAATTGGTGAATATAGCATGGATGAAAATTTTCTTGTGGATCACATATCCATTACTTGTGATAGAATCGCTGAACTGAAACAAGCTGTTTTCAGCCATACATCACAAAATGTTTGCTATGGGACAATAGTTCATGTTCCAGATATTATGGAAATACATTCTGGTCTAGTTGATATATTGCAACCAACACAAGTAATTTTACCTATGTTGGATTGTTCTAATCTTGCTAGAATAGGACCCAAGTTTTCATATTCATTGTGTTTGTCCCAAAAGTGTTTGTCTAGTTTTGTTACTACTTTAGACTTCCTTGATATTTGCCAATTGAGTTGCATCTTACATACTAGACAACATGATCATGTTCATAATAATCAGAGTAGCGCAGTTGAAGCATTGCATGATTCAGTTTGGTTTTCAGACATATTGAATTGGTTTGATCTTGTTCACAAATTTGATCATAGATCTTCTTTGAGAAAACTGAATTTAATATTGAAGAACAAGACTATCTATTTAGTTGTTTTTCACCATGAGCATGATTCTTTGTACTTCACATATACCTGCAATTTAAGTTGCTTGATGCATACTGGACATACTTTTCATGTGAACAACAATAATACAACATGTCATGTATACATATACTTTGCGTACATTTTGTTCTTTTTGTTTCTCCCACTTTCAGCTTACCTAAAGCCGAGGACGGCTTTTCATGAAGAAAGGGAGGATGATGAGGATATATACATGGATTATGATGATTCTGACTGCTTGAACTAGAAGGAAATATTGAGTCAAATCAATAATGACTATCAGGTGAATTCATTCCTAATTGAACCTGATGTTTTACTTAATGAGAACTTTATACTACCTAAGTCTATGCATCTTTGTATGATCAGGTTTATTGATAACACAAGCATTGCACGAGGAGGAGGAGAGTTGCAGCAAGAAGGATAAGCACTGATTTCCAATATCAACAAGTGCGCGAGGGAGGAGCGGGAGGCATGCACACTAGGAGGCAATGAGGAAATCACGTATGAGCAAGAGAGAGAGATGGCGCACCAAGAATTACATGTTTGAGGTGTTCCACGACGTTTGGACTGCGTGCCAATAAGGCCGAACACATATATGGGTCGGTATGTATCAGTTTGAGTCGAACCGAGTCAGTTTGGGCCAAGTTATGGCTGTTTTTAGGCCCGTTTAGAGGGGAGGACGCCCCAACCCTCATATAAACCTTCGTAGTCGTCACAAGTTAGGTTTTAAGACCACGTTAAAATATTTTGGAGTTGTTTCTTTCATAGAACCTCTGGAATTACCCTATGTTCAAATCTACCAACTATAATTGAGTGTGATCTGTTGTTCCATTGGGAATTAGTAGATTGCAGACTACCGTTCGTGGTCACGGCTGCGTGCGCAAGAGTGTGGTGTTGTGAATATCCTACAAGGTTCGAGAGCTGTTGCATTGGCATCAGGGATCGAGCAGGAGAGATCATAGCTACACACTAGTTATCTATCATCCACCATCACCGTCGACAAGAGCTTGCTGAGAAGAACGGGCCACCCCATATCAGAGGCCTTATGGGTCACTTTGGCCGTGACAAGACATTGGACATGCTCACTGTAACTCCCTCGAATCGGCCCTATGCAAGTTTTAGCCCTTTCTGCCAAACCCGCATAGAAACGATCCAAGGACGCCCACTAGGCACTTTCGTGCGGGTGGAAAATGAAGTAATACCATTACACAACAGTCCTCGATGGGAGCCACATAACAGATATATATACAAAAGCGACTTAACAAGTCAAAAATACAGATATACAATACAAAGATCCAAATCACCTTGAAAACGTTACAGCGTCCGAGTACGGACAAGATGCAAATGGGGCTAAGAGCCCTGAAGAATAACCAATGGCGTCCATAACCCTGCCCAGGCCAAGCCGGAAGGGTAACCCTGCTAACGACGTCGATCTCAAACCTGCTAAAACAAAAGGGGTGCCGACAAAGGGCAAAGGAAAAACAGGAGCGTCAGTACTGAGGCCAGTACACGGCGAGGCTAGAATTCGGCGGTCCTCGCCTACATAGGTATGGTGGCTGAAGCGGCAGCGCAGCGACACGAAACAACCTATAGAGACTCTGTAATACTGGCGACTATTAGAGAGGGATAAGAAAGACCTATTCGGATCCAACCTGATACTAACAACAAACATACCCATCCTGGTATTCCCCCTCGAGACCAAACGAGGAAGTCAAGCCAAGGAAAACTCACACGGTTGGTAGTTTTATTTAATCTTTTCATGGCAGTTATCCAACTTACTATTCATCTCAGATACAGGTCAAATTATAACAGTAAACTTTAGTTATAGTTGTCTATGGTCGAGAAACTGTGCTCCAAGTCGTCCATAATCGTGGACACGGCTTTTCGAAAAGATTTAACCCTGCAGGGGTGCACCAAAGTATCCACACGCACTTCGACCCTTTTTGCCAGATCAATTAACATACACCCATCGGTATGTCGGCGGGGCCTAAGTCATGATGTTTCCCAGACCCAAAGCAAGTACATGGGGGGCCACCCCACTAAGCTACCCGCAACAAAGTCGGCCGGCTCCGAGGCAGACCCAGGGTTTGCGACGACGGCGGTAAACGACTAGGAACCCGAAAAAGGGGGATTGGGCTTGTCGATACCGCGAAAACGTGGCGCGATCCAAAACAGTACATGTGCTCCACGCACAAATTAAATAAAGCAGTAACATGACATAAGTACAAAATAGTAATAAAGCCCCAAACTACTTGTGGCCCCCGGTACAGTACTTTGAAATCAGGTAGTAAGCCGGTGGGGGTGCCCACACACCCCACCTGTGGTTAGCGCGCTTGATCTCGGAACAGGTGCCAAGAACTCGGGTCCTAGGGGACACTAGTGAGCGGTTAAGAACCAAATATTGACTATTATCCACCGGTGCCTCTGCATTATATCTACCATTTTAATAGTTGTGTTTAAAGTCATGGTCATCTCTACCATAAACATCTGCCAGCATTCCAACAACTGTGGTACTTGACAACACGAGATCGCACTTGAGCAAGCAACTACGACCCGCAGGGCCAACTATCTACCAAACACAGGTAATAGGAGGTGTCCAAGGCGATTTAGAGGCTGCACGGGATATAACTGGTGCACGGAAACTAAAGCATCGTGACACGGATAGCAATAGATCAACAGGAGGAAATAAAGACTACAAAATGCAAAATAGGTAGAAGGGGAAGAGATGCTCTCCTGGAAACACTGCCGAAGGTTCATATCCGGAGAACTTTTTGATACTCGCATCCACTCTTCGGCCTAATCCGCGAAGAAGCAAACACTAGAAGAAACACCGGATGCAATATTTAATACTACGGCAGAAGATCCGGCATGATTATGGTATGATGTAGATGCTGTGCAATTAGGCAATATTAAGCGGAACCGGCGCCCCGACAATTAATTAGGCGGTGTAAGTTATTTAGAAGCCCCGCAATTTAAATGTTGTATTAACAAGGCAAATCATGGCATCGGTTCGCTACGCAATTTAAATGGAGTCCGGAATAAGACAAAGATATCCAGCATATGGCCTTCTTATTTAATTATTAGATGAATCGATATAATACCCCCAAACCCCATGATAAGATGCAAGCATGAACAATTTAATATGCAACAATTATATATAACATTTATAAAATAGGGATAGGTAGGGGTCACACATCTAGGGTAGAAGATCTTGGGGTTCTGAAGGTTTGATGGGGTTCGGGCTTGGAGGATCGGTCTTCGGACTCCAGGAACGGGGCTCCAGGATCTGCGAGGAGATCTTGGCGTCCAGGGTCTCGGCGTCTTCGGACTCCAGGTCGGAGAGCTTGGCGTGGCGCCGGGGTTCGGTCTTCGGATCCATGTCATCGACAACTTTTGGTTCTTCGGTTTCAAACATCGACGGCCACGCGAACATAGACGGGGTAGCCAAGCCGCGTCTTCAACTTATCTATCTTGGCCAAGGGCATCGGCAAATATTGGGGCACTGATCTCTCTTCACCGGGTCATCAACTCACTAACACCATCTCTCCATGTTGTCCATCGTTCCTTGCATACAAGCACTGTTTCAACCAGAAAAACTAGCAGATCATCACACCGAAGTGGTTAAACGGAGGATTAACCGAGCGGCAGAGAAACGACCAGGTCGCATCGGACCCGAGTGTGGCCGCTGGCCTCACAAGCCAGAGAGGCGGCGATGGAACATCACGTCGAGGTGAGAAGGGAGGCGTCAGGGCGAGCTCGCGGGTTGGTGCTAGGGCACACCGCAGAGGAAGGGGATGCTGGGGGACGCTGAGAGGAAGGCGCGGAAGAGGGGCGTCGACGACGGTGACGGGGCTGAACGGAGAGGAGGCAGTCTGAGGTGGCAGACGGCGACCTTAGGGGCGCGTGGTGGCGGTGGGATCACACGGGCCTCCAGCGGCATCGTGCGCGGCAGAGCCAGGCGAGGCTGAGGCAGCGGCGAGCTTGGCGCGGCCAGAGAGAGGGCGCTGAGGCAGAGAGGGTCCGGGGAGGAAGACGGCGATGCAGAGGAGGGAGGCAATGCCGGCCGGAGGGTGGCGGCGCGCTCGCGACGGCGGACGGCGAGCAGGGCCGAGGACGAGCTGGGGCGCGGGGCGGTGAGGAGAGTGAGGCCCAACGGGTCCGGGGCGACGCCGGGGGTGGAAGGGCGCAGAGGGTCGCCAGGTCGCAGGCGGCGGAAGGGGCTTCCGGCGGCAGGGTCGGCGTGGCCGATGACGGACGGCAGTTGTTGAGGTGCAAGGCGAGAGAACAGGATCAGGGAGAGAGAGGCGAGGGGAGAGAGAAGGGGGCGCGGGGCGCGTGGGGTTGGTGGGCCCGCGGGGGAGGGGATCGAGGGAGGCGACAGGCAGGTGCAGGCGGTCGGTGGGGAGGCCTGGGGTGGAGCGTGCGTGGGGATGTGGCCAGGTGCTGCGGGAGGCGTGCGCGGTGCGCGGGTGTGGAGTTTGGTGGGCGGGAGCATGTGGAGCGGGTCCAGGGTGGGGTTGGACAGGTGGGAAGGTGGCCGGCGTGGTGTGTGTTGTGTGTGTGGGGTGAGGTGGAGGGAAAAGGAAGGGGTTGGTGAGGTGGCCCGCTACTAATGGGCGGGGTGAGGTGGAGGGGGGCTGGGTAGGATTAGGGGTAGGGTATTGGGTAGAAAATAGTTTGGGTGGTTCTGGTTTTTTTGTTTATTAGGGGTGGCCGGCTGGGCCGTTTCGGGCCTAATTCGGCTGCCCCCTAAAAATAAATTAAAATTTTATTTGTTTAAAATGGGGCGTTTGAAAACTGTTTGTAGACGAAACAAAATATTCCGGAGACCCGGGTTTTACTTTGAATAAAGACGGGAATATTTAGAAAACAAAACTAGGCATTTCAAAAATAGTTTAGACAAAACCCATGCATGATGATGCGATGCTCAAATGCAATGTGGCATGATGACATGAGCATGCGGTCATGCCGATGCAATGCACAAAAACACCGCGATTTTCTAGTAGTGGTTTTAGCGGGATGCCACAATTCGACACCACTAACAATGGATCTCGCCCTCGAGATCCGCCTCATAGTATGGGGAAGAAGGACGATGAGCTGAATCTTCGCGCTTCGTGTAGATCCTCGCGACACCACTAACAAGAGGTCGTTGTCCGGGATCATCGAGGACACTCCGGAAACAAAGGACGAAGGTAAAGGTATCCAAAAATAAAGCCACCTCTAACTTCGATAGAAAAAGAACCGATGCATTCTCATCCACTTCAATGTACACGAGCAAATAGAATGAGTAGTCGGCATGGGGTCCAATCCATCACGCACTGAAACTATTACTCCGCACAATCAGTAGAAAAGTGTGCAACCATTCTCGGAATCAGACTAAAGATCTCGACAACGAGGTTCGGAAACAAAGGAGTGATGCAGACTCTGCATCGGATCTGGCGTAGATGATGTCGTCGCGTCGGAGAACACTAGAAGGCACAAACAAGGAACAAAGAATGGTACCACAGATAAAGGATCACTTAGATAGCATGAAGTCCGGAGATAGAAACACCGTTGCCAAAGGAGGAAGCGATACCCTGAAGGTACAACGGAACCCAACCACGAGAAATCCTGGACTCGAAGAAAGGGAAGAGAGAAGATTCAAAACATGCAGAGGTAAGAGGAGAATAGCAGAAGGGTAAGGAGTAAAAGAGACCTAATCATATCTATCCAACCGATTTTTGCAAAATAGTTTTGACACTCTACTTTGGCCGTTAGCTAGGTTATCCTATAGGCTGGACTTGTGGGGTATCGTAACTGCTGGGCTCTGATACCACTCTATAACACCCTCGAATCGGCCCTATGCAAGTTTTAGCCCTTTCCGCCAAACCCGCATAGAAACGATTCAAGGATGCCCACCAGGCACTTTCGTGCGGGTGGAAAACAAAGTAATACCATTACACAACAGTCCTCGATGGGACCCACAGAACAGATATATATACAACAGCGACTCAACGAGTCAAAAATACAGATATACAATACAAAGATCCAAATCACCTTGAAAACGTTACAGCGTCCGAGTACGGACAAGATGCAAATGGGGCTAAGAGCCCTGAAGAATAACCAATGGCGTCCATAACCCTTCCCAGGCCAAGCCGGAAGGGTAACCCTGCTAACGACGTCGATCTCAAACCTGCTAAAACAAAAGGGGGGTCAACAACGGGCAAAGGAAAAAGAGGAGCGTCAGTACTGAGGCCAGTACACGGCGAGGCTAGGATTCGGCGGTCCTCGCCTACACAGGTATGGTGGCTGAAGCGGCAGCGCAGCTACACGAAACAACCTATAGAGACTCTGTAATACTGGCGGCTATTAGAGAGGGATAAGAAAGACCTATTCGGATCCAACCTGATACTAACAACAAACATACCCATCCTGGTATTCCCCCTCGAGACCAAACGAGGAAGTCAAGCCGAGGAAAACTCACACGGTTGGCAGTTTTATTTAATCTTTTCATGGCAGTTATCCAACTTACTATTCATCTCAGATACAGGTCAAATTATAACAGTAAACTTTAGTTATAGTTGTCTATGGTCGAGAAACTATGCTCCAAGTCGTCCATAACCGCGGACATGGCATTTCGAAAAGATTTAACCCTGCAGGGGTGCACCAAAGTATCCACACGCACTTCGACCCTTTTTGCCAGATCAATTAACATACACCCATCCGTATGTCGGCGGGGCCTAAGTCATGACGTTTCCCAGACCCAAAGCAAGTACATGGGGGGCCACCCTACTAAGCTACCCGCAACAAAGTCGGCCGGCTCCAAGGCGGACCCAGGGTTTGCGACGACGGCGGTAAACGACTGGGTACCCGAAAAAGGGGGACTGGGCTTGTCGATACCGTGAAAACATGGCGCGATCCAAAACAGTACAGGTGCTTCACGCACAAATTAAATAACGTAGTAACATGGCATAAGTACAGAATAGTAATAAAGCCCCAAACTACTTGTGGCCCCCGGTACAGTACTTTGAAATCAGGTAGTAAGCCGATAGGGGAGCCCACACACCCCACCTGTGGTTAGCGCGCTTGATCTCGGAATAGGTGTCAAGAACTCGGGTCCTAGGGGACACTAGTGAGCGGTTAAGAACCAAATATTGACTATTACCCACCGGTGCCTCTGCATTATATCTACCATTTTAATAGTTGTGTTTAAAGTCATGGCCATCTCTACCATAAACATCTGCCAGCATTCCAACAACTGTGGTACTTGACAACACGAGATCGCACCTGAGCAAGCAACTACGACTCGCAGGGCCAGCTATCTACCAAACACAGGTAATAGGAGGTGTCCAAGGCGATTTAGAGGCTACACGGGATATAACTGGTGCACGGAAACTAAAGCATCGTGACACGGATAGCAATAGATCAACAGGAGGAAATAAAGACTACAAATTGCAAAATAGGTAGAAGGGGAAGAGATGCTCGCCTGGAAACACTGCCGAAGGTTCATATCTGGAGACCTTGTTGATACTCGCATCCACTCATCGGCCTAATCCGCGAAGAAGCAAACACTAGAAGAAACACCGGATGCAATATTTAATACTACGGCAGAAGATCCGGCATGATTATGATATGATGCAGATGCGGTGCAATTAGGCAATATTAAGCAGAACCGGGGCCCCGACAATTTATTAGGCGGTGTAAGTTATTTAGAAGCCCCGCAATTTAAATGTTGTATTAACAAGGCAAATCATGGCATCGGTTCGCTACGCAATTTAAATGGAGTCCGAAATAAGACAAAGATATCCCGCATATGTCCTTCATATTAAATTATTAGATGAATCGACATAATACCCCCAAACCCCATGATGAGATGCAAGCATGAACAATTTAATATGAAACAATTATATATAACATTTATAAAATAGGGATAGGTAGGGGTCACACATCTAGGGTAGAAGATCTTGGGGTTCCGAAGGTTTGATGGGGTTCGGGCTTGGAGGATCGGTCTTCAGACTCCGGGAACGGGGCTCTAGGATCCGCGAGGAGATCTTGGCATCTAGGGTCTCGGCGTCTTCGGACTCTAGGTCGGAGAGCTTGGCATGGCGCCGGGGTTCGGTCTTCGGATCCATGTCATCGACAACTTTTTGTTCTTCGGTTTCAAACTTCGACGGCCACGCGAACATAGTCGGGGTAGCTAAGCCGCGTCCTCAACTTATCTAACTTGTCCAAGGGCATCGGCAAATATTGGGGCACTGATCTCTCTTCACCGGGTCATCAACTCCCTAACACCATCTCTCCACGTTGTCCATCGTTCCTTGCATACAAGCACTGTTTCAACTAGAAAAACTAGCAGATCATCACACCGAAGTGGTTAAACGGAGGATTAACCGAGCGACAGAGAAACGACCTGGTCGCATCGGACCCGAGTGTCGCCGCTGGCATCGCAAGCTAGAGAGGCGGCGATGGAACACCACGTCGAGGTGAGAAGGGAGGCGCCGGGGCGAGTTCGTGGGTTGGTGCTGGGGCACGCCGCAGAGGAAGGGGATGCTGGGGGACTCTGAGAGGAAGGCGCGGAAGAGGGGCGTCGATGACGGTGACGGGGCTGAATGGAGAGGAGGCAGTCCGAGGTGGCAGACGGCGACCTTGGGGGCGCGTGGCAGTGGTGGGATCACACGGGCCTCCGGTGGCATCGTGCGCAGCAGAGCCAGGCAAGGCCGAGGCAGCGGCGAGCTTGGCGCGATCAGAGAGAGGGCGTTGAGGCAGAGATGGTCCGTGGAGGAAGATGCTGATGCAGAGGAGGGAGGCGATGTCGGCCGAAGGGCGGCGGCGCGCTCGTGATGGCGGACGGCGAGCAGGGCCGAGGACGAGCTGGGGCGCGGGGCGGTGAGGAGAGCGAGGCCCAGGGGGTTCGGGGCGACACCGGGGGTGGAAGGGCGTAGAGGGTCGTCGGGTCGCAGGATGACGGAAGGGGCTTCCGGTGGCAGGGTCGGCGTGGCCGGTGACGGGCGGCGGTTGCTGAGGTGCAAGGCGAGAGAACATGATCGGGGAGAGAGAGGCGAGGGGAGAGAGAAGGGGGCGCGGGGCGCGTGGGGTTGGTGGGCCCGCATGGGAGGGGATCGAGGGAGGCTGTAACACCCTCGCCTGATAAGGCTGAGTTCCTGTGTATAGTGCCAATCCCTGGATCGGTTCACTGGCACACACAGTACAGATGAATACCAAAGAATATAACAGTGCATCATTATTACATCGAATGATCCAGAATCTGTAATTATTACATAATGGATAGCTCAAAGGCTAGCTAAAATAACAAAGTAGCATACGGAAGCATAAACAGATAGTAGGCTCCATCTTCAATTGTGCCACAGGCGAACAACTGTTGAGTGGAGTATCACGACCTATTCGATCACTCATAATCGGTATAACCTGCAACATAAAACATAGCAGCCCTGAAGGGTCAGCACTTGGAATGCACTAGCAAGTGGAACAATGAGAGAATCAACAAGGCTAATAACTATATGCATATCTAGCTTGTGGGGTTCAGGCTTAGTTGCAGCAGCAAAATACTTATCCTATCTTTTGTAAATCATTTGTAAAACATTTGATCTTCTTCACACAACCGAATTATGTTTCAACCACAAGTTTTAGCAATTACAAGTTAGAATAAATGGGAACATGTCATAGCACCCATAATTCAGCAACTCAATCGTCCATTACCGGGGACACAACTAAGTACTTAGTTTTACACCCTGCAGGGGTTGCACACTTTACCCATATGACTTGGTCGACCCGCTTGTACTACGACACGCATTTTGAGTCATGATAGGGAGAAGTCCAAGAAGAGACAATTCGGGAAGTAGCTCCCCAAGCCCATCAACGCACCGTACCAACCTATCACATTCACTACATCTCTGGATACGAAGAGCTTGGGTCGCCACAACCTACTAAGTCCATCCAGCCACCCATAACTCACTGGCATATGGTTGCACACGGAAGCTACCAAATCAAGACACTAATCATTTCTCAGAAACCTGGGTGGCCATCCACAAGTGAGCTACTCGGGTAAACCATAGACATGGGCCCGACATTCACAAACCAAGCAATTACCTATCCACCCAGAGAGTTCATTAATTAAGTTGTTTTCAAACTTTCCAAACACGTTCTTTCAAAACAATCTTTGCCATGGTGTATCCCACCCTCGTCTACATAAGCACAACTAAGCACAACTACTTACGACGGCTCACCTAACGAGAAAGGCTACGACATAATAGGATATATCATAGCAATAGATAAACTTGTAAAAACAAAACAAGCTACAATGCATATAGAAAGTAAATAGGACATTTATGAAGCTCCATTTGCCTTTAGTTGATGTAGTCGTTCAAACAATCTTCACAATTGCAATCATTGCATTCGTCGCACTCAAAAGACTTGCAATCACATGCTCGCAATCATAGCTGTAGCAATCATAGTAGTTACACTCCTCGCGATCTATCGTTCAAAAGCAAAAGCACACCAACATATCATTCAAACATTGCAATCATGCAACAATACAACAATAGAATAAAACAGTGATGATCCAATGCATGCATGATGATTTAATATGTCACAATGGTTGTAATTAGTTATCTAAACAATACTAGATCACATGATGCATGTAGAAGTGTTTTAATGCAATATAGTATTTGTTATCCAATTTCAATTGCCAATAAAGGTGTTTTAACATAACTGTTGTAGCTTCTGTACTAGTTGCCTAATTAAATTTATATCTGAACTGTAATGGATAGAGGGCTTTAATACGAACCAGTAGCAATTGGATTCACCCTAATCGGAGTTATAGATCTTTTTCTAGGATTTATTTAGTGTTGAATGGAGTTTAATAAATCTGAACAGATCGTACTAACAACCAACAAAACTAAGTACAGATCTGAAAACTACGCAAGCTTATGAACTCAGGGACATATTACTCATATTTTTGGATCTGTAGATTATTTACTATGAATTTAATAATTTAAAAGGCCAATAATACTAATTAATTATTCGCCAGTAATCTATACAGTAAACTTGTAATTTTATTCTAGAATCATGTTCTATACAATTTTGTGAATCCAGGGGTATATCATTTTTTTTTCTGAGTTGTATTTTATTTTCTGTGAATTAATTGCTCCAAAAAGTGTATTAAACCATTTAAATAATCATGACAAATACTTACAATAAATGTCTGATACAATTATATATTAATACTCTACACAATTTTTTGATTCCAACGGTATATTATTTGCAATGTTTGGACATAGTATGAATTTTCTATGGGTTTTAAAAGTTAGATCTATAATCTGCAATTTTAAATTCGAACGGAATATTCCAGGGAATATTCCGCTAACTGGACAGGTTGACCGTGCAGGCTGACTGGGACTAGACGCTGACCTGACGATGACATGGCGGTGACGAGGCAACTGATCGGGACGATTGAATCTCGACCGTCGGGATGAGATCCGGTGGCTAGAAGAGAAGTTGGCTCAAAATAGACCCGATTTTGTCTCACAAAGGACTAGAAGTAGATCTGTGTTAGAGAGACAAATCCGTAGGTCAAATCGAAAAACTTTGAACATGAAAGTTCTGGAGGATGATTAGATCTACCTTTTCACCAAATGAATTTGGATTTCAAGAAACGAGCGCGAGGAGATCTTGCAATTACGCCATCAGATCTGAAATATTGCGTTACGAAATTCTTCGGCTGTGGTGGATGAAAAGAGGTGAGGTTTGTCAGAATTGAAAGATTCGACGAGATCTATAACTTTCGTGTTGAAGCCGAAGGCATCCAACAAAGTTTAGATGGGTTTAGAAGCGAAATACGATTCAGTAGGGTGTAGATTCGGGATTTCATAAAGGAAAAGTGTTATACCTGTGGCTCCGAGGGATTATTTAGGCTTTCAGGATGATGGGAACATAGATCTTGAAGTAGAGAACAAGTAGAAACAAACGGAAGTCAATTCGGAGTTATAGATAAAAAGTTATAAGTGTTTGAATAGAGATAGGTTTAGAAATCAATTTTCGCACGCTTTTTAAAGCAATCCGTGGGATCGATCCTTTCTCCCCTGCGCGGCTGGCTGCTTTGGTCGGCTGAGTGGGCCGGCCGGGTGGCCCATTTCGTTTTGTTTTTTTCCTTTTTCTTTTCTTTTTCTTTTTCTTTTTCTATTTTGGTATTTTCTTTATATCTTTTGCATACGAACTCTAAATGACATGATTCTTGTTTTTAAATTTTTCTAAAATTCAGTAGATCATTATAGGATCATATTTATAACATTTTCACTAGTTTTAAGATGGTGGATTCACAAATTTCTATATATTCCTGTTCTTATTTCTTTAATAACTTTTGAAATATAGCTCTAAATGAGTTCAAACCAGTTTGTAAAATTTTCAAAAATTCAAAATATCTTTATAGGACTACTAGGGCACATAATCCTGTCCATTCAAAATTCAAACATGTATTTTTCAAATAAAACCTTAATAGGTTAAAATAGAGATTTTGAAATAGGGTTTTGACACAAAGGGTTTTGAAGATGAAATTTTTGCATGATGCTTTATGCAATGCATAGATGCATAACATATGTCAATCACCAAAACACAAATAATTTTATGCCCTTTTGCCAAATAGGGTTACTTAGGCGTTATCAAAAGGATATGTGGTTTTATGCAATTGGCCTTATATGGCTACTATGCAATATTTCTAAATAGTTTATTATGGTTTATTTTTAGTCACTCAATCAAGACACACAGTGCCACAAATCCCAAAACAACAAGTTCATTCATATAACATAAAGGAACATAGTTTTTAACATCCAATAAAATGGAGATGTCTTGTTATCTTCTCTCTTTTCAGGCAAGTGGTGAAAAGCATCTAGAATGATTTCATAAATCGAAGTAGAGACTTTAAGGGTCAAATAGGGAAATGAGAATATCACTCCACCATAATTGGGAAAGTCATTTTATTCCCTCTCTTTAATCATCTAAGCATGGTTGGATATTTAAAGAATCAAATGGTTGAAAAGAAAATGAAAACAAGTTGGATAGTCATGTTAATCCAATCTCATACCAGTTTCTGAATTCAAGGAAGGAAAATCATAACAGAAAGTTTCTTTTCTTTGAGAAATTTCAACAAAGTCAAACAATTCAACCAAGTTATTTTATTAACTTTACATTCCAAAATTAGGAGAATTTTGGGATGTGACAGAGGCGACAGGCAGGTGCGGGCGGTCGGTGGGGGGCCTGGGGCGGAGCGTGCGTGGGGATGTGGCCAGGTGCTGCGGGAGGCGTGCGCGGTGCGCGGGTGTGAAGTTTGGTGGGCGGGAGCAGGTGGAGCAGGTCCAGGGTGGGGTTGGATAGGTGGGAAGGTGGCCGGCGTGGTGTGTGTTGTGTGTGTGGGGTGAGGTGGAGGGAAAAGGAAGGGGTTGGTGAGGTGGCGCGTTGTTAATGGGCGGGGTGAGGTGGAGGGGGGCTGGGTTGGATTAGGGGTAGGGTATTGGGTAGAAAATAGTTTGGGTGGTTCTGTTTTTTTGTTTATTGGGGGTGGCCGGCTGGGCCGTTTCGGGCCTAGTTCGGCTGCCCCTAAAAATAAATTAAAATTTTATTTGTTTAAAACGGGGCATTTGAAAACTGTTTGTAGACAAGACAAAATATTCCGGAGACTCGGGTTCTACTTTGAATAAAGACGGAAATATTTAGAAAACAAAACTAGGCGTTTCAAAAATAGTTTAGACAAAACCCATGCATGATGATGCGATGCTCAAATGTAATGTGGCATGATGACATGAGCATGCGGTCATGACGATGCAATGCACAAAAACACCGCGATTTTCTAGTAGTGGTTTTAGCGGGATGCCACACTCACCACTCACTACTTTTGGCCCAATATGAAGCGCGACGTGGAGCGCTACGTTCAATGATCAACGACATGTGTTCAAGCTAAGTCGCAAGCTAACCCCTATGGTCTTTATATGCCATTTCCTATCCCTCATACACCTTGAGGATTTGTGTTAGGATTCCCTAGATCTAAGCATGTTCATGATTCTATCTTTGTTGTCGTGGATCGCTTTTCCAAAGTGGCACACTTCATACTGTGCCATAAGACCGACGATGCTTCACATGTTGCCAATTTGTTTTTTAGGGAAATCGTCCGTCTTCACGGTGTGCCACGAACAATTGTCTCCGACCGCGACGTCAAATTCATGAGCTACTTATGGAAGACCCTCAAGGCCAAGCTCGGCGTCAAGCTCCTCTTTTAATCCGCATCGCATCCTCAAACCGATGGACAAACCGAGGTTGTCAACTGAAGCCTCGGAAATCTTCTACGTGTGTTGATCAAGAAGAACTTGAAGGATTAGGAGGAATGCATTCACCATGCCGAGTTTGCCTACAACCAAGCCAAGCACTCAATAACCAAGATGAGTCCCTTCATGATCGTCTATGGGTTCGAGACCCTCACCGTGCTCGACATCCTACCACTACCTCTTCATGAGCGCACCAACATGGACGTCGAGAAGCACGCCCAAGCTATGAAGAAACTTCATGAAGGAACAAGAGCTACTATCAAGCAACAAGTCCTTCGCCAAGCTTCAAGGTTAAACAAGTTCAAGAAGGAGATGATATTCCAAGAAGGTGATCTTGTGTGGATACACTTGAGCAAGGACCGCTTTCCCAAGGAACGAGATCCCAAGCTCAAACCAAGAGGA
This sequence comes from Avena eriantha, assembly GCA_910589775.1. NCBI lineage: Eukaryota > Viridiplantae > Streptophyta > Magnoliopsida > Poales > Poaceae > Avena > Avena eriantha. The sequence continues at coordinate 395,465,645 of OU342743.1, read as the reverse complement.
GATGGCCCCTTCAAGGTCCTCAAGAGAATCAACAACAACGCCTACATCATCGACATACCGACCTCCAAGTACCTTGCAAGCAATACATTCAACGTCAAGGACCTTTCACCCTACCATGGAGATGTTCAAGATGATAACCATGAAGAGTCTAGGACGAATCTTTCCCAGGGGGGGGGAGCTAATGCAGTCCGTCCTACGGATGCTCCTACATCTACACCACCAAGTCCCCCAAGTGGACCGATGACCCGTGCCCGAGCCAAGGTCCTTCAAGCTAAGGTGAATTTGCTCCTCTCATCATGTGACTTTGACATACACTTGGATGGCTTGCTACTTCATACCACTACTCTGTGCATCATCAGGTACGAACTCCTACCGCATCGACCCACGAGCCCTGAAGCTGCACCTATCCTGAAGCTGCCTAAGCCGGAGTGTCCGCCCAAATCCAGCTGGAGTGTCTGGTGCAGCCGGAGTGTCCGGCCTACCAAGCCCGAACCTGGCGTGGACATTCAGAAGGCCAGTTTGGACACTACCTGGAGTGTCCGGCCATCCCAGACTATCCAGTCCACTCGACCCGGACTGTCCGGCCTGAAGATGGGCATGCGAGCCTTAGCTGGGCCATGTGGCCCATGTACCCCTCTACTTCGCCCAGAACTCTACTTTAATGCCTGAATTACCCCTGAACTATTGGTTGGCCTATATATAGTCCCCCACCTCCATTGTAAACCCTAGGCATGATATTTGGAATTAGTGGGAACCCCTTGTGGATCTATCTAGTTCTTGCCTCATGATCCTTTGACAAAGGAGCACCAAATATCCCAAACCTCGTGGAGTTTGCATCGTGCATCCGCGTTGTACAAGGCCTAGGCATCGGAGTGCCTTTGCCTAGACGTCAAGATATCACCGAGTCTCCCTCCTCACTGTGCCGGTTCGAGAGAGAGTCCTCCGCCTGACGCCGATCCTAGGGATTACGCCGGATCAGTCACCGCCGACGTGATCTATTGGTGTGTATCGTGGTTTTGCGTGTGTGTTCATCGTGTTCTTCGTGCGTGCGTTCGTCGTGTTCATCCTTCCCTGCTCTCCTCGCACTCCATCCTCGATTTGAACGGGATTCGTGAAAGATCAGGCAATCCTAGAGGTTTGCCCTCAACAAATAAGGTAAGTTATTAGAGTGCACGCAATAAAATAGTCGTGCGAAGCACGTACAGTTTACTAGTATACACCAAGGCAGCTGACCAACACGTTAGATACTCTTGTCAAGAAAAAAAAGGAAAAAACAGGCCACACACACACATCGCCGCCGTACCAAGTCACACGTGTGCGGCACGACGCAATGGGACGGGGGAGAGATCAGCCGGCCGGTGCACGCGGGGCGCTGCACATGAGGGGGAGAGAGGATGGATGGTGAGAGACAGCGAAGGAGAGTGAAAATATAGTATTACTACTAGTAGTACTATGCTACTAGTAGAGGTACATGTACCTCATGTCAGAAACCCGTCAAACTAGCTTTACTCTGACATCGCACCGCCTTCAACTCATTTGCTACTCTCGCGCTGCCTCCCGTTAATAATCTCTTCTTGCTCTTCTTTTTTTCTTCTGTTGTTTCTTTGGCAGCTTTGGGGTTAATTTTGTAGTGCCCCTGGTTCAGTAGAAGTATGGACTACTCAAGTTTTGCACAATAGTCCTTTTTTCTGAAAATTGGGTCTGCGGCATTCAAATCCAAAATATTCGTGCGCAAAATAATTCCGGTCACTGAGAACTTTTTCTTTTTCTTTCTAACGAGGAATCTGCCCCGAAGTACCAAGAACATGCGCGTTAAAATCCAATGGTGGGCATGAAAATTACATAGTGGTCCAAAAAGAAAACCAAAATACATCTGGGACCGATACTTTTACAACATGGACCCTAAAGATACAACTCGAAAATTTGAACATGTTTTTCCTAATACTAGTTCGAAACTACCACCCCAATATTATTGTATACCATGGCAAGACACACCCATCTACCAAATATGGGAACATTATCATGAATTATGATGTAGATATGGCCATGACCTAATTGGTCGTTCCGCTCGAGAAACCCTCGAGTGTTCAGGACATATCTAATGTGACTACGACTTTTTCGAATGTTTCAAATCTCATGTTTACCATTTTTTCATGGTTGGTACTGCAAACAAGAGGATGTCATGCGAACCCTTTTCGTTTATTCATTTTCCTTTATATCCTTTCGTTTTTTAATCTATGTAAGAGATGCCAGCATGCAAATTCATATATATCAAGATATTGAGTCATTCAGAAATCTCGGCGATTTTCAAGATATTGACCCACAATGTACACCTTCAAAATAGTTTCATAGTATAACTTCAAGAGCAATCTTTGTGAGTCTCTCTCTCTGTATGTGTGTGTGTGCTTCTTCTTCTCGGGGTGTGACATGGAGCAACAAGAGTAGTATATCTTACCACTACCTCATCTTTCCATTATCTTACCACTTTTTTTATATAGTGTACGAATAACTTTGAATGTTGACCATTGGATCAAGACTCGCGAATCCCAACATTTCCAGCCGTTGGATCTTCTTTTCCATTCTAGGCCATCATGTTTTATTCAAAGGATTTACATGGGAAATTTATAGGATTAAATCCCACAATAATTTTTTCTATAATGGTTGTTTGATTTGTATGATTATTGATTCCTATAGGAAATTTTCCTAGGGAATCCTTTGCACTAGATTGCATAGGAAATCTAACACCGATCCACGCCCAAAACTCTTTCTTAGAATCCTTTTTCCTTTGATGGAATCAAACTTTCTTGCATATATATATGGGTTCCTATAGGATTAAAGTGGGCATGGCATTCTAATCCTATGTTTTTCCTATTCCTATGCTTTTCCTATCCTACGAATCAAACAAGCCCCTAGCATCTAGAAGATTCTATTGGTAGTCTTCAGCATAATAAATGCTATGCACAAACCTGAAAACACACTTCTCCATCATACTATAATCTTCTCCCTTGTTTCTCTTGACCATGTTACCAAAAATTTCAAGTGTTAGGTAGCTAATAATCTTTGACTTCTACATGATGATACGAAGTACAAGAACCAAATATACACCCATACTTCTTATCTTATCTTACCACTATATAATGTACTGATAACTTGGAATATTGACCGTTAGATCAAGACTCGCGAATCCCAACATTTCTAGCCGTTGGATCTTCTTTTCCATTCTAGCATCTAGAAGATTCTATTGATAGTCTTCATCACAGTGAATGCTATGCACAAAACTCAAAACACACTTCTCCAACATTTTAGAATCTTCTCCCTCATTTCTCTGGACCATGTTACCAAAAATTTCAAGTTTTAGATAGCTAATAATCGCTGACTTCTACATGATATATATACTATACAAAGTACAAGAACCAAATATACACCCATACTTTTTATATATGTTGATCAAATTTATATTTTTCGGCTTTACCTGTATTATAATTTTATATAGTGATGATATGTGTTAGACGTATATTATCTGAGTCTCACGTGCAGGGCATGTGTAATTTACTAGTTATATATATGTTAATCAAATTTATAAACTTTTGTGCATTACCTATTATAATTAAGAGCTACGTTCATAAAGTACCAGGTGTGTGTATTTGGTTCTTTGTACTTTGTATCATGTAGAAATCAACCTACTATTAGTTACCTAGTAACTGACATGCTCTAGAGAAATGACGAGATGATTCTAGAATTAATGAGAAGTGTGTTTTGAAGTTTGTGCATAACATTCAATGCACTAAAGAACATCAATAGAGAATCCTCTAGATGCTAGAATGGATTGAAGATCAAATTTAATTCTATTTAGCAGTGTTGGGATTTGCCAGTCTTGATCCAACGTTCAAAGTTCAAAGTTATTTGTATACTATATATATAGTGGTAAGATATGATTGTTGATATGGGGTGGCCTGATCTTCTCAGCAAGCACTTGTCGATGGTGATGGTGGATGATAGATAACTAGCCTGTAGCTATGAACTCTCCCGCTCGAACCCTAAGGCCAATTCAACAGCTCTCGAACCTTGTAGGATATTCACAACACCACGCTCTTGTGCATGTAGCCATCGACCACGAATGATAGTATGCAATCTACTAATTTCTAGTGGAAAAACAGATCACACTCAATAATAGTTGGTAAAATCGATCATAGGGTAATTCTAGAGGTTTTATGAAAGAAACAACTCCAAAATATTTTAACGTGGTCTAACCCTAACTTGGTGTGGTGCCCCCATCTATTTAAGAGTCTAGGGCGGCAGCCTAAGGTGGGATCCGAGTTGGTCCCACCCAACTACTATACAAACCGACCCATAGAGGGTTCGGCCACATGACTCTGTCGTGGCAGAGTTTCAATCCGTTTCTCTGTCGCGGCAGCCTGTCGTGGCAGAGTTGGACGCGGTTTTCCTACCGCGGCAACCTGTCGTGGCAGAGAACTGGTGCTTTTCTCTGCCGCGGCAGAGAACTTGCTTCCCTTGTTGATCTTCGTCTTGGATAGCTCCTTGCGCTTCCTCCCTCTCCTCCCTCGCGCTTTCTTCATTGATCAACAGCCATGTTCCATTAGCTCCTTGCTCCTTGCTATGCCTTCTTCTCCCAAGTACCTGATCATACAATAATTCAAAGACTTAGGTAGTATAAAATTCTCATTAACTAAAACACCAAGTTCATTAAAAAACAAGTTCACCTGTTGTTCTAGTAGCTTAGTACGAGCTCTTGTAATTGGTCCAATCCTTATCTCATTGGATTGATCTTTCTTTGCAGCAGTTGGAACATCATTATTATCAATTGGGGTAGGTGTAACTATACGGATTTCCTCATCATATTCCCCTTCAAAAGGCGTCGACCTCGATGCTCCAAGGTCTTCTCCAGCATATGGTGACAAATCAGCAACGTTGAAGTTGTTGCTAACTCCACCAAACTCCTCAATAGGTATATCAACTGAGTAGGCATTATCATTAATTTTGGCTAACACCTTGTAAGGACCAGCACCATGTGGCTTCAATTTGGACTTGCGAAGTAGTGGAAATCTATCCTTGCGTAGATGCACCCAAACCATATCTCCAGGCTTGAACAACACTTCCTTTCCTGCTTGATTCCTTGCAGCAGCAATGTTCTTGCCTTTCTTTTCAATAGCCTATCGAGTCTTCTCATGAATTTTCTTCACATAATCAGCACGTTTTGAGGCCTCCATATCAACTCCCTCATGTAATGGCAAATGCAACATATAAGGTGGCGTCAATGGCTTAAAGCCATACACCACCTCAAAAGGACAAAGCTGAGTAGTGGAATGCACAACCCTGTTGTATGCAAACTCAATATGTGGCAAACAGTCTTCCCACTCCCATAGATTCTTCTTTATCATAGTCCTTAGCAGTTGTGACAATGTTCGATTCACCACCTCCGTTTGACCATCTGTTTGGGGATGACATGTAGTACTGAATAGCAGCTTCGTTCCCAGCATCCCCCATAAGGTCTTCCAAAAGTATCTCATGATTCACATCACGGTCAGAAATAATCGTCTTAGGTACTCCATGTAATCTCATGATGTCCCTGAAAGACAGGTTAGCAACATGTGACGCATCGTCGCTTTTGTGGCAGGAAATAAAATGAGCCATCTTAGAGAACCTATCCACTACCACAAATATAGAATCATGACCTCTCTGAGTTTTAGGTAGACCTAGCACAAAATCCATACTAATGTCTTCCCATGGAGTAGTAGGTGCAGAGAGAGGTGTATACAAACTGTGAGGCTTCAGCTTGGATTTCGACTTGTGGCATGTAATACATCGGCTCACAAATCTATACACATCACGTCTCATATTGGGCCAATAAAAATGATCAGCAAGCATGAGCAACATCTTCTCAAGCCCAAAGTGACCCATCAAACCACCAGCATGTGATTCCCGCACTAAGAACAAACGCAACGACGATTCTGGAATACATAGTTTGTTAGCTCGAAACAAATATCCATCATGTATATGATACTTATCCCATGTGTTTCTAAGAGCACACAAATGATATGTGATGTAGCCCGTCCTACAGACGCTCCTACATCTACACCACCAAGTCCCCCAAGTGGACCCATGACTCGTGCTCGAGCCAAGCTTCTCCAAGCTAAGGTGAATTCGCTCTTGTACTCATGTGACTTCGATACACCCCTGGATGGCTTGCTACTTCATGCTCCGACACTATGCATCATCAGGTATGAAGACACGAGCCAGGGGTGTGACGCAGCAGCCAACAGCTACCAGGAGACCGCGATACTACCGGCCCCTGGAAGCGGTACTACCACTACCGCCCCGGATAGAGAGATGGACCCGAAGCCCCAGATCCCACCGGTACTACTGCACTCTGCAAGCGGCACTACCGCGCGCACCTGAAGACTCACGCCAAAGCTCTGCCCGCTCCAGTACTACCACAACCTTCTAGCGGTACTACCACATCTGACTGGTACTACCGCTCGACCGACCGGTACTACCGGACACCCTAGGGCCCACGCGCTCCAGCTCGGCCCTTTGGCCTTGTAACGTACCCTTTTGATACTTTAGTTGCCTAAACTACCCCTAAACTTGTGGCTGGCCTATATATAGCCCCCCTACCTCTATTGTAAACCCTAGGCATGATATTGGAATTAGTGGAAACCCCTTGTGGATCTATCTAATTCTTGCCTCATGCTCCTTGACCAAGGAGCACCAATATCACCAAACCTCATTGGAGTTTGCATCATGCCTCTGCATTGTACAAGGCCTAGGCATCGGTGTCCCTTTGCCTAGACGTCAAGATCTCACCGAGCCTCCCATCTCGCCGTGCCGGTTCGAGAGAGAGTCCTCCGCCCGACGCCAATCCTAGGTATTGCGCCGGACCGGTCACCGCAGGCGTGAGCTATTGGTGTTTATCGTGGTTTTGTGTGTGTTTGTTCGTCGCGTTCTTCGTGCGTGAGTTCATCGTGTTCATCCTCACCTCCTTCCCCCGCACTCCATCCTTGATTTGAGTGGGATTCATGAAAGATCGGGCGACCCTAGAGGTTTTCCCTCAACATATTGGTATCAAGAGCTTCGTTTCTCACGAATTCCCCCACAAATTTTTCTTCTATCCACCAAAAATTTCGAAAATCCGCAAAAAAAGAGCCCCAAATTTTCCTTCGGATCGATCTCTAGATTTGGTGCGTTTTTCGTGGTTTTGGTCCATAGATCTATTGCTTGGGGTATCGATCTATTTTCCTTGTGTGTCCCTAGCCCCAATTTTGTTTAGTTTTCCGCCAATTTGAGGATTTTTGGGCCGATTATGTGTTCAAGTTAAAGATCCACGCGCCCAGGAATCCGCGAAGCGTTACTACCGCTAAAACAAGCGGTACTACCGGCGAGCGGTACTACCGGCTGTTCACAGCGATACTACCTGTCACTAGTACTACCAGCCTTTTTGAGCGGTACTACCGCACCTGTCAGACAACAAATTTTTCACCACCATTTTGGTTCGCTAATTTTAGTATTGGCTTGTTCGTGTTTCGCATGCATGTCGCCCAACTAACTTCAAGCTTCCGCAACAATATTCACATGCCGTGCTCATCGACACCGCGACACCGAACATCATCCCCAACACCGGTAGCAAGTCATCAATACCGAAGGTATAACTTGCTCCACCTTGTTAACCCTTCTTCCTTGTGTGTATCTATCCTATGAGAGCAGCTCATTTTGTTTTTGCCTAAGCATTGTGGACTTGTCCTTGGAAAGTGAGAGTGTGAGAGCAAATACAAGAGTTAACATAGTAGTATAGAAAGGGAGAAAAAAGAATCAAAAAAAAAGAAAAATAAAAAAATAGAAAGATACATAGTCTCCCAATATAAAGAGAGTCTCAAGCTTGTAAGCAAAGAGACAAAAAGAGCGTGACCGAGGCAAGTGCACAATTCCGTTGCTTATTTCTCTTTTGGCGAACGAGTTGTGGTCTCTCCTTGTGTTGGCACAAAACCGAGCGTAGCCCCCATTAGGACCTTTTGTGCTCATTTTCATAGTCGTGCTAACCAGATCCGTCTCCACGTGTGTGTATCTTTGTGTTTTGTAGATCGTTTCCTTTTTGCTTTGATCTTTTGGTTCTCTACCATGTTTGACAATAACCTTTTCTTTGGATAATTTCGATTGGTCTTCCACAACCCTAACCTTCCAACCACAACTTTCGAGAGTTAGTTCTTTCTTTAGTGTGAGTTTCTTCACGATTCCACATTGCACGCTTATAGCTCTCACTTGTGGTTTCTAGTTCGGTGCAATCCCCAAGGTGAGGAACAAGGCTAACATCACCATATTCCACCTCCATATACAATACTTGTGTGTTTTGCATGATGGATAGGCACGGTGAGTCGAGCCAACCACCTTACCAAGAAGAAGAACAAGGACCATACATGACATGCGCAAGTCACTTCATTGTCCGACAAGAGTTCTGTGAACGTTGCCAAGCCCTTGAGACGCGACAAGATGAATAATTTGGCGAGACGCAAGCCGAGTTCAAGAACATCGACAACCGCTTCGACGACCTAGAATGACAAATGCACGCAATGCATCACAACTTTGGCCATCAAAATTCAATGCTCCGTCGCCGAAACAAATGACAATCTTTGACACCTAATCGACGGAATGGCAAAACCACGTTCACGTGCTTCAAGCTCTTCAAGTTCTTCGCGTCGTCATGTTCCTCTCCAACAAGATCTTCGTATAAGTGCTCCATCATGCAATGATGCCCCCGTGGTTGAAGGTGGAAGTTCTTCGAACTATGTACCTTCCCCACGGCACGCCGCAACGTCAAGCTATGATGGTGATTTCTCTTCAAGGCCACGAGCAAGGCAAGAAGCACACTGTCATCACGCAAGGGCATTAGTGATCCAACAAGAGCAACCACAAGAAGAACCGCAAGTGCAACCGCAAGTCTACCACCATCGACCGCGACACATACTCGACACAACAAGTGATGACTCCAATTTGGAGAATCAAGCTCGTCATCGACGTGAAGCTCTCCAAGATCCTCCTCATCATCATCAACGTCATGCACGTCCACACCAACACCATGGTCATCACGAGGCGCCTCCTCCACCACAACAAAACATGGAGCGCCAAGTGGTACAAGTTGAGTGACGCCCACCATGTCTAGAAGCTCAAGACCATGATCTTCGCCGTGATGCCCATAACGAGCCTCCTCTTTGTCATCAACCGCATCATGAGGCTCCACAACCTCGACACCATGAGGCCCAATCGCCTCAACACCGTCAACAACCGCGCCAAGAGCAAGAGCAAGCTCCACGACAACACCTTCAAGAGCAAGCTCCTCATCAAGGTCGCGAGAACCAAGTTCCACCACATCAACCACAAGATCATCAACAAGGTCACCAAGCTCATCGCAATGACCGCAATGATGAAGAAACTTTCGGCAAGCTCAAGTTCACAATGCCCAAGTTTACCGGATCCAATGACCCCGAAGAATACCTTTCATGGGAACTCAAAGTCGACAAGATCTTCCGCATGCACAATTATAGCAACGAGAAGATGGTCGCCATGGCTTTGCTTGAGTTTGATAAGTACGCTAACCTTTGGTGGGAACAAGTTCAAGTTGCTCGTGACTCCAGGCAAGAGCCAGCAATCACAACTTGGCATGACATGAAGGCTCATATGAGATCCCGCTTTGTCCCCGCGCATTACACGCGTGACCTCTTCAACAACCTCCAATCGCTTCGTCAAGGGACAAAGACCGTGGAAGAGTACTTCAAGGAAATGGAACTCAACTTGATTCGCGCCAACATTGATGAGCGCATGGAGCAAACTATGGCACGTTTCCTTATTGGCTTGAATCACCCAATCAAGCGCATCGTCGAGTTCCAAATATACAACAACATGGTTGAGCTTGTGCAACTCGCAACAAAGGCTGAACGTCAAGTGCAAGAGGACATCAAGTACAACAAGCCCAAGACGTATTTCACCTACAAGCAAGCTTCAACCGCTACACCAACAACCTTCAATGGAAGCTCCTCAAGTACCTCCAAGCCTTCCTTCAAACCCACACTTCCTCAAGGAAAACTGCCCCCAAGTGGCAAACAAGCAAAGAGTGATACACCATTCAATGGTGAATGCTACAAGTGTGGAGGTAAAGGACACAAGTCGGCTGAATGTGGAAACAAGAAAGTGTTGTTCATCCACGACAATGGTGATGAAGAGTACTTGAGTGAAGATGAATTTGATGCCCTCGTCAAGGAAGCAATGGCAAGGCAACGAGTGGAAGATGACTAAGAACTCCTCATGTGTGCACATGATGCAAGTCCATCGCTTGTCGTCACAAGGATCTTGACCACTCAAGCACAAGAGCATGAAGATCAAAGCTCCAATATCTTCCAAACACGAGCTAACATCAATGGCAAATCTATCAAGGTGATCATTGATAGAGGGAGTTGCCACAACCTTGCTAGCACCGAGTTGTGTGAGAAGCTCAACCTCACCCTCCATCCGGACAAGAACCCCTACCACGTGCTTGGCTAAGTGACCAAGGGTCCGTGAAGATCAAGCATACTGTATCGGTCTCCTTCGCCATTGGTCCTTACAAAGACACGGTGGAGTGCGATGTGGTTCCTATGACAGTTTGCCACATGCTTCTTGGTCGACCATGGCAATTTGACAAGGCTACTCAACATGATGGTCGCACCAATGTATACACCTTCAAATGGCTCAACAAAACATGTGTTTTCAACCAATGACTCCTAGCTAAATAACTGGGGCAATGCAAAGGCTTTCGCGAGGGCGCAAAACACAACACCTACTTGTGAGATGAGCGGTGAGAGAGAGAACCACCTCATAGTGAGTGAGAGACACAAGCCAAACTTGAGTGGAAAAACTAAGAGTGTTCTCCTTGCCACCAAACGTGAGATGAGAGATGTTCGGAACAACCCATCCATCTTGCACTATGTCCTCCTTTGCAAGGGACTAGCGCAAGGAACTAATGAATTAACCAATGTTCCTCCATCTTTGATGAATGTTTTGCAGGAATTCAAGGACGTTGTCCCCGAAGAGCTCCCACATGGATTACCTCCTCTTCGCGGCATCGAACATCGCATTGATCTCATCGCCGGTGCACCACTTCCGAATCGTGCCGCTTACCGCATGAAAAAGGAGGAGACAAAGGAGATTGAACGTCAAATCAACCAACTCATCTCCAAAGGTTTGATCCAAGTTAGCACTAGTCCAAGTGTCGTACCCGTGATTCTTGTTCCAAAGACGGATGATACGTTATGGTTATGCATGGACTGCCGTCCAATTAATGCTATCACCGTGCGTTATCGACATCCCATACCACGTCCCGATGACATGCTTGATGAGTTGTGTGGAGCCACTATTTTTTTGAAAATTGATCTTCGTAGTGGTTACCATCAAATACGCATGGCTGAAGGTGATGAGTGGAAAACCGCCTTGAAGACCAAACTTGGTCTCTATGAATGGTTGGTTATGCCCTTTGGCGTATCAAATGCCCCATCCACCTTCATGCGCCTTATGAATCACATCTTGCGTTCACTCATTGGAAAAAGTGTTGTTGTCTATTTCGATGATATTCTTGTTTATAGCAAATCACTTGAGGACCATATAACACATGTCAAGGAAGTTTTGCAAATCCTCCGACATGAAAAGCTTTATGCTAATCTTCCCAAGTGCACGTTTGCTAAAGAAAAGTTGATTTTTCTTGGATTTGTCGTTTCTTCGAAGGGAATTGAAGTTGATGTTTCCAAGGTAAAGGACATACGAGATTGGCCCATCTCAACAAATGTGAGTGAACTCCGAAGTTTTCATGGGTTGGCCGGTTTCTATCGTCGCTTTGTGAAAGACTTTTTGACCATTGCTTGTCCTCTCAACGAGTTGACGAAAAAGAATGTCACCTTCGTGTGGGCAAAGCGCAACAAAAATCTTTTGATGAACTTAAAAAGAGGCTCACCAAAGCACCTCTCCTTGCATTACCGGATTTCACAAAAACTTTTGAGATAGAGTGTGATGCTAGTGGTATTGGCATTGGAGGAGTCCTTATGCAAAACGGACGTCCTATAGCCTACCATAGCGAGAAACTTGATGGTGCTCGCCTTAATTATCCAATTTATGACAAAGAGCTTTTTTGCCTTAGTTCGTGTCCATCAAGTTTGGCAATACTACCTATGGCCCAAAGAATTTATCATACATTCCGACCACGAGTCGTTGAAATATCTCAAAGGCCAAGCCAACTTGAGTAAGAGACATGCTAAGTGGGTTGAATTTATGGAGTCTTTTTCGTACATTGTCAAGTATAAGAAGGGCAAAGATAATGTAGTTGCAAACGCTTTGTCTCGCAAACACACAAGCCTTCTTACAAGACTTGAAATCAACGTGTTGGGTCTTGAGGAAATAAAAACTTTGTATGCTTCCGACTCGTTCTTTGAACCAATTTTCGCAAAGTGCTCCATTTCCAAAGGAGTTGATGATTTCTATTTGCATAAGGGCTTTCTATTTAAACAAAACAAGCTTTGCATTCTGAAGTCGTCGCTTCAACTTTTACTTCTCCAAGAATCTCATGGTGGAGGCCTCATGGGTCACTTTGGCCGCGAAAAGACATTAGACATGCTCTCCAATCACTACTTTTGGCCCAAGATGAAGCGTGATGTGGAGCGCTACGTTCAACGATGCACGACATGTGTTTAAGCTAAGTCGCAAGCTAATCCTTATGGTCTTTATATGCCATTGCCTATTCCTCATACACCTTGGTCCGACATTAGCATGGATTTCGTGTTAGGATTGCCTCGATCTAAGCATGGTCATGACTCTATATTTGTTGTCGTGGATCGCTTTTCCAAAATGGCACACTTCATTCCGTCTCATAAGACCAACGATGCTTCACATGTTGCAAATTTGTTGTTCAGGGAAATCGTCCGTCTTCACGGTGTGCCACGAACAATCGTCTCTGACTGTGATGTCAAATTCATGAGCTACTTATGGAAGACCCTCATTGCCAAGCTCGGCGTCAAGCTACTCTTTTCATCCGCGTCGCATCCTCAAACCGATGGCCAAACCGAAGTTGTCAACCGAAGCCTCGGGACTCTCCTTCTGTCTTGATCAAGAAAAACCTCAAGGATTGGGAGTAATGCATTCCACACGCTGAGTTCGCATACAACCGTGCCAAGCATTCAACAACCAAGATGAGTCCATTCATGATCGTCTATGGGTTCGAGCCACTCACCGCGCTTGACATCCTACCACTACCTCTCCACGAGTGCACCAACATGGACGTCGAGAAGCACGCACAAGCTATGAAGACGCTTCATGAAGAAACAAGAGCTACTATCGAGCAACAAGTCCTTCGCCAAGCTTCAAGGTTAAACAAGGAAAATAAGGAGATGATCTTCCAAGAAGGTGATCTTGTGTGGATACACTTGAGCAACGACCGCTTTCCCAAGGAACGAGATTCCAAGCTCAAACCAAGAGGAGATGGCCCCTTCAAGGTCCTCAAGAGAATCAACAACAACGCCTACATCATCGACATACTGACATCCAAGTACCTTGCAAGCAATACATTCAATGTCAAGGACCTTTGACCCTACCATGGAGATGTTCAAGATGATAACCATGAAGAGTCGAGGACGACTCTTTCCCAAGGGGGGGAGCTGATGCAGCCCGTCCTACGGATGCTCCTACATCTACACCACCAAGACCCCCAAGTGGACCCATGACTCGTTGAAAGAACATTTCATGTTTTCCTATGTTTTGTGTATTAGATAACAATACTATGGAGACTATTCATGTGCGCTAAGTGTTTAGGAAGTTTTGAGGGGGGGCGGATAATTCGCCCAACTAAGGGCCGGATAATCCGGCCTACCTCATTGCTCAAAGGGAGCCAAGGCGCGTCGCTCGGTGTCTGGTCGGATTTTCTCCCAGAAAATCCGAACTGGGGCGGTTTTTCCTCCCCAGGCCGAATAATCCGGGTGTCGCATGGGCCGGATAATCTGGCCCCCAGTTTTCGAGCAAAAAGAGCCAAGGCGCGTCGCTCGGTATCCGGTCAGATTTTCTCCCAGAAAATCCGAACTGGGGCGGTTTTTCTCCCGGGCCGGATAATCCGGCCCTCGCATAGGACCGGATAGTTCGGGCCCCAGAAGTTGATCAAGGGAAAGCTCAGCGCGATGCTCTGAGAGGGGGCGGATTATCTGCCGGATATTCCGAGTCTGGGGCGGTGTTTTCCCTAGACCGGATAATCCGGCCCTCACTTGGGCCGGATAATCCGGCCCCCAAATTGTGCAACGGCTGTTTTCTGAAGGGGTATAAATACCCCTTCTTCCCCAACGTTCAGATCTTGTGATTCATTCGAAATTGACCAGACATTTTGCAAGAGCTCTCATTCTCGATCTCCCACTTCAACCACCTGAAGGTCTTGATCTTTGGGGGAATTGAAGGAGGAGAAGTTCATCATCATCAAGAATCAAGCGCTTCAACTCCTCTCCATTCACTTGGAGAAATCCCTGATCTAGTATTCTTGTCAATACCTAGATCTTGTTTATTGTGTTTGATAAGTTTGTTCTTGTGACAGCTTGTTGTCATTTCGGGAGCCTCCAAGTTGTTGTGGAGTTGTTGCCCCGCTAGTTGTGTAAAGGTGCCGGTGCCTGCCTCGAAGGGTACCTATAGTGGAAGGTGGATCGGGCCTTTTGTGGCGAGATCCATCGGAGAACAGGGTGAGGCCTTTTGTGGCGTGGTGGTCTTAGTACCGCCCACCCCTCCAACGCAGATGTACTTCCCTTAACAAGGAAGGAACTACGGTCAAACAAATCCTGTGTGTCCGCGTGATTCATTTAGGTTTACCCGTTCCTCTTCCACTCGCTCTTTACTCGCTAGTAGATAGGGTTGCATATAGGGAAATTCCACCTAATAGTTTATCTAGTGAATTTACCCTTTGTGCTAAGCCTAAAATTGAAAAATAATTAAAAATTGGTGTAGCACCCATTCACCCCCACCCCTCTAGGTGCCCATACAATCCTGTTCAATTGGTATCAGAGCCCTGGCTCTTAATTCGGGATTAACCACCTAAGAGTAGTATGGGTACCAAGGATGATGGAAATGAGGCTGTGGATAAGGTCACAATGGATGATCACAAGTCGTTGGAAACAACCTTGTTGAAATCCTTTGAGGCCAAGCTGGAGGAGATGAATCAAATGATTGCTCGCCTTACATCATCCATAGCCCCATCTCTATCCTCCTCTGAGGCTGCCACACCATCATCTAAGGAAAAGGGTAACACCGGATCCAAGGATGATGATGTGGAAGGTGAAAAACTTAATGGTTTCACCTCCAAGAAGGGAAGTGGTAAGGAGGAATATAATGAGGTTCGCCACGTATATTCCCCCGACCCACCAATCCCTCATCCTCATAGAAACAATAGGGGTGATCCACCCAAGCTCACTGCATCCTCTTTTAATCAATGGCAATTCCTAATGAAATCTCATGTTTGCAGCTCCTCTATTGAATTGTGGAGGATTATTGAAGAGGGTCTTCATATTGGAGATCAAACCAATCTAACGAGAAGAGAAGTTGTGGATAGCCAGTTGAATGCCACCGCTCTCCAAATGATATACCTGGGTGTGAGTCCCAAGGACATGCCACACATTGAACATCTCAACACAGCTAAAGAGGCTTGGGATGCTCTTACGGATCTCTTCGTTGGAAATCAAAGCATGACAAGAAATAGGTATGATACATTTAGTAATGAAGCTGAGGGATTCTACATGTTGGATGGTGAAAACCATGAGGACATGTATAGAAGACTCAAGGGCATCGAACAACATTTCGAAAGCATGGGGCCACTCACATTGATGATATGTTGAGGGCAAACCTCTAGGGTGGCCCGATCTTTCACGATCACCTTTCAAATCGAGGGTGGAGTGCGGGGGAAGGAGGGTGAAGGATGAACACGACGAACACACGCACGAAGAACGCGATGAACACACACACGCAAAACCACGATAAACACCAATAGCTCACGCCGGCGGTGACCGGTCCGGCGCAATCCCTAGGATTGGCGTCGGGTGGAGGACTCTCTCTCGAACCGGCATGGCGAGATGGGAGACTCGGTGAGATCTTGACGTCTAGGCAAAGGGACACCGATGCCTAGGCCTTGTACAACGCGGAGGCACAATGCAAACTCCAACGAGGTTTGGGGATATTGGTGCTCCTTAGTCAAGGAGCATGAGGCAAGAATTAGATAGATCCAAAAAGGGGTTTCCACTAATTCCAATATCAAGCCTAGGGTTTACAATGGATGTGGGGGACTATATATAGGCCAGCCACTTAAACAGGGGTACTTTAGGAATAAAAGACAAGTTCTGGACGGACTAAGGGGTACATGGGCCGAAGGCCCAAAGGCCTTTTCATGCCTGGTGACGGTCGGACCGGAGACTCTGGTGTGGTGGACCAGAGACTCCGGTCTAGACCGGAGAATCTGGTGTAGTCTCCGGACCAGCCTCCGGAGGGGTCGTCAGACTGTCCCAGGGCCTGGTGCAGGGGGTCAGACCGGAGAGAGGGCCGGAGTCTCCGGTGTCTTCATGCCGAAAACTTTGGCAGGCCGGAGACTCCGATGTGCGCAGACCGGAGACTCCGGTCTGAGCAGCTCCAGCATCGTTTGCTTTACGTTCTGCTCCTTGTCCACCATCCTTGGGTGCTTGGTGATGTGTCGAGGCTTCGTACCTGATGATGCATAGGGTAGTTGCATGAAGTAGCATACCATCCAAGGAGGTATCGAATTGGCAAGAGGAGAGGAGCGAGTTCACCTTAGCTTGTAGGAGTTTGGCTCGGGCACGAGTCATGGGTCCAATTGGGGGACTTGTTGGTGTAGATGTAGAAGCGTCCATAGGACGGGCTGCATCAACTCCCCCCCTTGGGAAAGAGTCATCCTCGACTCTTCATGGATATCATCTTGAGCATCTCCATGGTAGGGTGCGAGGTCCTTGACATTGAATGTATTGCTTGCAAGGTACTTGGAGGTCGATATGTCAATGATGTAGGCGTTGTTGTTGATTCTTTTGAGGACCTTGAAGGGACCATCTCCTCTTGGCTTGAGCTTGGAGTCACGTTCCTTGGGGAAGCGGTCCTTGCTTAGGTGTATCCACACAAGGTCACCTTCTTCTAATATCATCTCCTTCTTGTCCTTGTTTAATCTTGAAGCTTGGCGAAGGACTTGTTGTTCGATAGTAGCTCTTGTTTCTTCCTGAAGCGTCTTCATAGCTTGTGCGTGCTTCTCGACGTCCATGTTCGTGCGCTCATGGAGAGGTAGTGGTAGGATGTCGAGCACGGTGAGGGGCTCGAAACCGTAGACGATCATGAATGGACTCATCTTGGTTGTTGAGTGCTTGGCTCGATTGTTGGCGAACTCGGCGTGTGGAATGCATTCCTCCCAATCCTTCAGGTTTTTCTTGATCAACAGACGAAGGAGAGTTCCGA
Source organism: Avena eriantha (assembly GCA_910589775.1). Classification (NCBI taxonomy): domain Eukaryota; kingdom Viridiplantae; phylum Streptophyta; class Magnoliopsida; order Poales; family Poaceae; genus Avena; species Avena eriantha. Next base: position 395,448,146 of record OU342743.1, on the reverse strand, counting down.
GGATTCGGTTGACAACTTCGGTTTGGCCATCAGTTTGAGGATGTGATGCGGATGAGAAGAGGAGCTTGACGCCGAGCTTGGCCATGAGGGTCTTCCACAAGTAGCTCATGAATTTGACGTCGCGGTCGGAGACGATTGTCCTTGGCACACCGTGAAGACGGACGATTTCCCTGAAAAATAGATTTGCAACATGTGAAGCATCGTCGGTCTTATGGCACGGTATGAAGTGTGCCATTTTGGAAAAACAATCCACAACGACAAATATAGAATCATGACCATGCTGAGATCTAGGAAATCCTAACACGAAATCCATGCTAATGTCGGACCAAGGTGTATGAGGAATAGGAAATGGCATATAAAGACCAAAGGAATTAGCTTGCGACTTAGCTTGAACACATGTCGTGCATCGTTGAACGTAGCGCTCCACGTCATGCTTCATCTTGGGCCAAAAGTAGTGATTGGAGAGCATGTCCAATGTCTTCTCGCGACCAAAGTGACCCATAAGGCCTCCACCATGAGATTCTTGGAGAAGCAAAAGTTGAAGCGACGACTTCGGGATGCATAGCTTGTTTTGTTTAAATAGAAAGCCCTTATGCAAATAGAAATCATCAACTCCTTTGTTATTGGAGCACTTTGCGAAAATTGGTTCAAAGAACGGATCGGAAGCATACAAAGATTTTATTTCCTCAAGACCCAACACGTTGATTTCAAGTCTCGTAAGAAGGCTTGTATGTTTGCGAGACAATGCGTCCGCAACTACATTATCTTTGCCCTTCTTATACTTCACAATGTACGGAAAAGACTCCATGAACTCAACCCACTTAGCGTGTCTCTTGCTCAAGTTAGCTTGGCCTTTGAGATATTTCAACGACTCGTGGTCGGAATGTATGATAAATTCCGTGGGCCAAAGGTAGTGTTGCCAAACTTGAAGGACACGAACTAAGGAAAAAAGCTCTTTGTCATAAATCGGATAGTTAAGGCGAGCACCATCAAGTTTCTCGCTATGGTAGGCGATAGCACGTCCGTTTTGCATAAGGACTCCTCCAATGCCAATACCACTAGCATCACACTCTATCTCAAAAGTTTTTGTGAAATCCGGTAAAGCAAGAAGAGGTGCTTCGGTGAGCTTCTTTTTAAGTTCATCAAAAGCTTTTTGTTGTTGTTTGCCCCACACGAAGGTGACATTCTTTTTGGTCAATTCATTAAGGGGACAAGCAATGGTTGAAAAGTCTTTCACAAAGCGATGATAGAAACCGGCCAAGCCATGAAAACTTCGGAGTTCACTCACATTTGTTGGTATGGGCCAATCTCGTATGTCCTTTACCTTGGAAACATCAACTTCTATTCCCTTCGAAGAAACGACAAATCCAAGAAAAATCAACTTGTCTTTAGCAAAAGTGCACTTGGAAAGATTAGCATAAAGCTTTTCATGTCGAAGGATTTGCAAAACTTCCTTGACATGTTTTACATGGTCCTCAAGTGATTTGCTATAAACAAGAATATTATCGAAATAGACAACAACACTTTTTCCAATGAGAGAACGCAAGATGTGATTCATAAGGCGCATGAAAGTGGATGGGGCATTTGATAAACCAAAGGGCATAACCAACCACTCATAGAGACCAAGTTTGGTCTTGAAGGCGGTTTTCCACTCATCACCTTCAGCCATGCGTATTTGATGGTAACCACTACGAAGATCAATTTTCAAAAAAATAGTGGCTCCACACAACTCATCAAGCATGTCATCGAGACGTGGTATGGGATGTCGATAACGCACGGTGATAGCATTGATTGGACGGCAGTCCATGCATAACCGTAACGTATCATCCGTCTTTGGAACAAGAATCACGGGTACGGCACTTGGACTAGTGCTAACTTGGATCAAACCTTTGGAGACGAGTTGGTTGATTTGACGTTCGATCTCCTTCATCTCCTCCGGGTTCGTGCGGTAAGCGGCGCGGTTGGGAAGTGGTGCACCGGGAATGAGGTCAATTCGATGTTCGATGCCGCGAAGAGGATGTAGTCCATGTGGAAGCTCTTCGGGAAACACATCCTTGAATTCCTGCAAAACATTCATCAAAGATGGAGGAACATTGGTTAATTCATTAGTTCCTTGCGCTAGTCCCTTGCAAAGGAGGACATAGTGCAAGATGGATGGGTTGTTTCGAACATCTCTCATCTCACTTTTGGTGGCAAGGAGAACACTCTTAGTTTTCCACTCGAATTTGGCTTGTGGCTCTCACTCACTATGAGGTGGTTCTCTCTCTCACCGCTCTTCTCACAAGTAGGTGTTGTGCTTTGTGCCCTCGCTAAAGCCTTTGCATTGTCCGCAATTATTTGGCTAGGAGTCATCGGTTGCAAAACACATGTTTTGCTGAGCCATTTGAAGGTGTATATATTGGTGCGACCATCATGTTGAGCAGCCTTGTCAAATTACCATGGTCGACCAAGAAGCATGTGGCAAACTGTCATAGGAACCACATCACACTACACCGTATCTTTGTAAGGACCAATGGCGAAGGAGACCGATACGGTATGCTTGATCTTCACGGACCCTTGGTCACTTAGCCATTGCACGTGGTAGGGGTGCTTGTGTGGATGGAGGTTGAGGTTGAGATTCTCACACAACTCGGTGCTAGCAAGGTTGTGACAACTCGCTCCGTCAATGATGACCTTGATAGATTTGCCGTTGATGCCAGCTCGTGTTTGGAAGATATTGGAGCGTTGGTCTTCATGCTCTTGTGCTTGAGTGGTCAAGATCCTTGTGACGACAAGCGATGGACTTGCGTCATGCTCACACATGAGGAGTTCTTGATCATCTTCGACTCGTTGCCTTGCCATTGCTTCCTTGACACGGGCATCAAACTCATCTTCACTCAAGTACTCTTCATCACCATTGTCATGGATGAGCAAGACATTCTTGTTTCCACATTCGGCCAACTTGTGTCCTTTACCTCCACACTTGTAGCATTCACCGTTGTAAGGTGTATCACTCTTTTCTTGCTTGCCACTTGGGGGCAGTTTTCCTTGAGGAAGTGTGGGCTTGAAGGAAGGCTTGGAGGTACTTGAGGAGCTACCATTGAAAGTTGTTGGTGTAGGGGTTGAAGCTTGCTTGTAGGTGAAGTACGTCTTGGGCTTGTTGTACTTGATATCCTCTTGCACTTGACGTTCAGCCTTTGTTGCGATGTGCACAAGCTCAACCATGGTGTTGTATGTTTGGAACTCGACGATGCGCTTGATTGGGTGATTCAAGCCAATAAGGAAGCGTGCCATTGTTTGCTCCATGCGCTCATCAATGTTGGCGCGAATCAAGTTGAGTTCCATTTCCTTGAAGTATTCTTCCACGGTCTTTGTCCCTTGACGAAGAGCTTGAAGGTTGTTGAAGAGGTCACGTGTGTAGTGCGCGGGGACAAACCGGGATCTCATGTGAGCCTTCATGTCATGCCAAGTTGTGATTGGAGGTTCTTGTCTTGCATCACGAGCAACTTGAACTTGTTCCCACCAAAGGTTGGCGTAATCATCAAACTCAAGCGAAGCCATGGCGACCATCTTCTCGTTGCTATAGTTGTGCATGCGGAAGATCTTGTCAACTTTGAGTTCCCACGAGAGGTATTCTTTGGGGTCATTGGATCCAGTGAACTTGGGCATTGTGAACTTGAGCTTGCCAAAAGTTTCTTCATCGTTGCGGTCATTGCAACGAGCTTGGTGACCTTGTTGATGATCTTGTAGTTGGGGAGGTGGAACTTGGTTCACGCGTCCTTGTTGCGGAGCTTGCTCTTGATATTGTTGTTGAGGAGGAGCTTGCTCTTGCTCTTGGCGCGGTTGTTGACGTGGTTGAGGCGCTTGGGCCTCATGGTGGCGAGGGTGTGGAGCCTCTTGACGCGGTTGATGACAAAGAGGAGGCTCGTTCCTCGGTTGGTGATGTTGGTTAGGCACATGGGCCTCACGACGAAGAACATGGTCATGAGCCTCTTGACGTGGTGGGCGTCGCTCAACTTGTATCACTTGATGCTCCAAGTTTTGTTGATGTGGAGGAGGTGCCGCGTGATGACCATGGTGTCGTTGTTGACGTTCATGACGTTGATGACGAGGAGGATGATCTTGGAGAGCTTCACGTCGATGACGAGCTTGATTCTCCAAGTTGGAGTCATCACTTGTTGTGTCAAGTATGTGTCGCGGTCGATGGTGGTAGACTTGCGGTTGTACTTGCGGTTGCGCTTGTGGTTCCTCTTGTGGTTGCTCTTGTCGGATCACTAGTGCCCTTGCGTGATGACGGTGTGCTTCTTGCCTTGCTCGTGGCCTTGAAGAGAGGTCACCATAATAGTTTGACGTTGTGGCGTGCCGTGGGGAAGGTACATAGTTCGAAGAGATTCCATCTTCAACCACGGGGGCATCATTGCGTCTTTGAGCACTTTGATGTAGATCTGGTGGAAGAGGTGCATGACGATGCAAAGAACTTGCTGAGCTTGATGCGCGTGAACGTGGTCTTGCCATTCCGTCGATGAGGTGTCGAAGATTGTCATTTGTTTTGGCGACGGAGCGTTGGAGCGCTTCATTTTGGTGGCCGAAGTTGTGATGCATTGCATGCATTTGTCATTCGAGGTCGTCGAAGCGGTTGTCGATGTTCTTGAACTCGGCTTGTGTCTCGCCAAATTGTTCATCTTGTCGCGTCTCAAGGGCTTGGCAACATTCACGGAACTCTTGTCGAACGATGAAGTGACTTGCGCGCATCATGTACGGACCTTGATCTTCTTCTTGGGGAGGTGGTTGGCTCGTCTCACCGTGCCTATCCATCATGCAAAACACACGAGTATTGTATATGGAAGTGGAATATGGTGGTGTTAGCCTTGTACCTCACCTTGGGGATTGCACCAAACCAGAAACCACAAGTGAAAGCTATACGCGTGCAAAGTGGAATTGCAAAGAAAACTCACACTAAAGAAAGAACTAACTCTCAAAAGCTTGTTGGTGCTAGGTTAGGATTGTGGAAAGCCAAAGAACCAACCAAAAGAAAAGGGATAGTCAAAAGTGGGTAAAATCCAACAAAACACAAGTCAAAGGGGAAGGTCAACAACTCAAAAGGGTGACGGGAACCTACGACTATGTACACACGTGGAGAAAGGATGGATTGACACGACTATGAAAATGAGCAAACAAAATGTCCTAACGAAGACTAAGCTCGTTGTCGTGCCAATGCAAGGAGAGACCGTGGCTCGTTTGCAAAGAGGAAAAATGAGCAACGGATTTGTGCACTTGCCTTGGGCGCTCTTCTTTCTCTCTTGCTTACAAGCTTTGAGACTCTCTTTGGAAACGGGAGAATATTTTTCTTTTGCTTTTTTTTGCTCTCCCTTGATGCTACCTAGTCACACTTGATATTGCTCTTGCACTCTCACTATCCAAGGACAAATGCACAATGCTCAAGCAAACACAAGATGAGCCACTCTCATAGGATAGGTACACATAAAGGAAGATAGGGGTTAACAAGGTGACGCAAGTTATACCTTCTTTGATGATGAACTTGGTGTCGGTGGTGCGGGATGATGTTCGTGGGCCGTGGTGTCGATGAGCGTGGGGGTTGTCGATGCGGAAGCTTGTCGTTAGTTGACGACACGCACACGGGCACAAACAAATAAGGAGAAATTAGCCAATGCAAGATTAGAGGCAAAACTGTCAAAATCAGGCGTCAGGCCGGAGACTCCGGGTTTCAGGCCAGAAACTCCGGTCTAGGCCGGAGACTCTTGTGTGGGTAGGCCGGAGACTCCGGTGTAGGCTGGAGACTCCGGTGTGCAGGCCAGATACTCTGGTCTGGAGTCAGATCGCGAAATGCTCGTGTTCTTGAGCGGAAATCCATGCCTTGGGTCCTCAAATCCGCGAAAAATTGGCCAAATTGGGCTGGGAAAATGCAGGATAAAGCTGGACCAACACCTAAGACAAGGTTTGGTCGGATCAAAACCACAAATAACACTCCAAATCAAGAGACCGATCCAAAGGCAAATTTGGGCTGTTTTTTTGGGGGGTTTTCTCGAATTTTTGGTGGATAGAAGAAAAATTGGTGGGGGAAATCGTGAGCAATGAAGCTCTTGATACCAATATGTTGAGGGCAAACCTCTAGGGTGGCCCCATCTTTCACGATTCCTTTTCAAATCGAGGGTGGAGTGCGGGGGAAGGAGGGTGAAGGATGAACACGACGAACACACGCACGAAGAACGCGATGAACACACACACGCAAAACCACGATAAACACCAATAGCTCACGCCGGCGGTGACCGGTCCGGCGCAATCCCTAGGATCGGCGTCAGGCGGAGGACTCTCTCTTGAACCGGCACGGCGAGATGGGAGACTCGGTGAGATCTTGGCGTCTAGGCAAAGGGACACCGATGCCTAGGCCTTGTACAACGCGGAGGCACAATGCAAACTCCAACGAGGTTTGGGGATATTGGTGCTCCTTAGTCAAGGAGCATGAGGCAAGAATTAGATAGATCCACACAGGGGTTTCCACTAATTCCAATATCAAGCCTAGGGTTTACAATGGATGTGGGGGACTATATATAGGCCAGCCACTTAAACAGGGGTACTTTAGGAATAAAAGACAAGTTCTGGACGGACTAAGGGGTACATGGGCCGAAGCCCCAAAGGCCTTTTCATGCCTGGTGACAGTCGGATCGGAGACTCCGGTGTCGTGGACCGGAGACTCCGGTCTAGACCGGAGAATCCGGTGTAGTCTCCGAACCAGCCTCCGGAGGGGTCGTCAGATTGTCCCAGGGCCTGGTGCAGGGGGTCAGACCGGAGAGAGGGCCGGAGTCTCCGGTGTCTTCAGGCCGGAAACTTTGGCAGGCCGGAGACTCCGGTGTGCGCAGACCGGTGACTCCGGTCTGAGCAGCTCCAGCAGTGTTTGCTTCACGTTCTGCTCCTTTTCCACCATCCTTGGGTGCTTGGTGATGTGTCGAGGCTTCGTACCTGATGATGCATAGGGTAGTTGCATGAAGTAGCATACCATCCAAGGAGGTATCGAATTGGCACTAGGAGAGGAGCGAGTTCACCTTAGCTTGTAGGAGTTTGGCTCGGGCACGAGTCATGGGTCCACTTGGGGGACTTGTTGGTGTAGATGTAGAAGCCTCCGTAGGACGGGCTGCATCATGATGCATGGATAAAAAGGAAATATGTGAGTGCCTTAATGCCTTTCGAGCCAACGGACTTGAAGAGCCTGCAAGGTAGACATAACTATCATGAAATGACATCCAACGAAGTCATGCAAGAAATAGTGTCATTCAAAGTGGTAGCAAAGAATGCTGAAGATGCCCGTGCACAGGCCATTGGAATGCAAAAGGGTGTCAATGTGGCTCTCAAAGCCAATGTTGTTGAACAAGAGGAAGATGAAGGAGCTTTTGAGGGGGTATCCATGGACTGCCCCGATGAAGTCAAACGTGCTCATGGTGAGTACATGGCATTTTATGCAAGGAACTTTTGGAAGGACCTTGCTAAAGCCAAGTCTGAACTTGAGCGCAAGAACGGGTCAAATGGAAGAAGAGAAAGTGGCCCAAGATTGAGAACTTGCTTCAACCGTGGAGATAGAATGCACTTTGTAGCCGAGTGCCCTTATCAAAATAGAGAAGACAATGGTGGCAGGCTCATTCTTAAAGAGAAATCTAAAGCACCTAAGAAGAAGCCATTTATTAAGAAGAATGGCCCTTTCAAGAAGCAACCCAAGATTGTCTTGGTAGCTCAAGAGGAATACTCCTCCGCAAGTGAAGATGAAGAGGATAATGATAGTTTCCGCGAGGTGGCTGCTATAGCCACCACATTGACTCCCTCATCTCTCTTCGACTTGCTGAACGAGAACGCCATCAACAACAACGCCACTTGCCTAGTGGCAAGAGGATCCGAGGTATCAACTTCTAGCTCTTCATTTCCTAAGACTAACATAATTTTGGATATGGATGATCATGACAGTCTTAAAATGAAAGAAGAAGTTGTTGCCTTGGATACTTTTTTTACTAACCTACAAGGTGAGCACAAACTCCATTTTGATGCTCTTATGAGTCAACTTGCTCAAGCCGAAGATCTTCTTGAAGAAAAGGGCAGAATTGAAAGAGAAGATGCCTTGGAGATAGCTTCTTTGAAGAATGCCTTGGAAGAGGAAGAGGAAGCTCGAGTATCTTTAGAAGAAAAACTTGAATCCCTTGAGGAGTCACAAGAAGAAGTAGTAGCTCAGCTCATTAAAGAATGTGACCATGCTCTTGCCAAGGTAAAGAAACTAAATAAAGAAAAGATTGACTTTGGGGTTGTTCATGCTAGACTTTTGGAGAAGTTTGATAATCTTGAAAGTGCTCACAAGGCATTGAAAAGTGATCATTCTACTTTAAATGAGTCTCATGACCAGCTCCAAACTCAATTTAAACGGTATGATGTGCCAAGTACCTCCACTTCATCCTCTGGAAAAGAAGACCTTGCAAGAAGTTCTCAAAACAAAGGTAAAGGGGTTATTGATGAGATACTGGGCAGGCAAAGGACAAACAATAGTAAAGAAGGTCCTGGTTACATACCCAAGACAAAGAGCAAGAAAAACAAGAAGAAGAAGAAGAGCAAGACTGCTCAACCAAAGACTAGCAACATTACCAATGACAAGACTAATTATGATGGTTTTGCAGGGATCAACAATCCTAACTTTGAACTATATTGTGATTATTATGGTGATGTTTATGCTAGTTATGTAGGCCCTTATGATTGTTACATTCCTTGGTCTATTTGGGTTCCCAAGACCCTTGTTACTAACATGAGAGGACCCATTGAAAAATGGGTACCTAAAACCAAGAAGTAATTTTCTTGCAGGGCTATGCTTCCGGTGGTTCTAAATGGTACTCGATAGCGGTTGCACGAGTCATATGACCGGAAGCAAGGAGATCATCATGGAGATGCGGCCAAACCTTGATCACATAACCGTCTCCTATGGGGACAAGTCAAAATCTAAGGTATTGGGTCTCAGCAAAGTTGTGGTGGCTCACGATATTTCTCTCGTGGACGTCATGCTTGTTGAGACCCTCGGGTACAACTTACTTTCAGTTCGCGCCCTTGGTAAGATGGGCTTTGCAGTTAATATTGATACTGATTTCGTGGTACTCTTGTGGAGCAAGTCTCTAAAAGTCGCTTTCGTGGGATATGTCGAAAACGACCTGTACGTGGTGGACTTTTCGGGGAAAACCACTACAGGCCCTATGTATCTTTTCGGAAAGGTTGACGCGGGTTGGCTATGGCATCGCCGACTAGCCCATGTCAATATGAGAACTTTGCAAACTCTCCACAAGGGTGGCCACCTTCTTGGACTAAAAGAAAATGGCTCTTTTGCCAAAGATCGTGTTTGCAGGGCGTGTGTTGAAGAGAAAATGCATGACTCACCTCATCGAAGGAAAACCATTATCTCTTCAAAAAGGATTTTGGAGCTCCTTCATGTGGACCTCTTCGGACCTCCATCTCATGCAAGCATCGGTGGGAAGAAGTATTGTCTAGTGATTGTTGATGATTACTCAAGATATACCTGGTTTATTTCTTCAAGTTAAAGAGTGAAACTCAACAAACTGTCATCGACTTCGCCAACGAGGTTCAACATCAACAGAACGTCCCCATTCTAGCTATAAGGAGTGATAACGGCTCTGAGTTCAAGAACTACACACTTAAATGAGTTCCTAAGTGAAGAGGGGATAAGACATCAATATTCCGCTGCGTACACCCCTCAACAAAATGGTGTAGCCGAGAGGAAGAATCGAACTCTAATGGATATGGCAAGATTAATGTTAGCCGAATTTAAATCTCCATATAACTTCTGGGCTGAAGCAATCTCTACTGCTTGTCATTCATCCAACCGTTTATACCTCCGTAAGATTTTGGACAAGACTCCGTATGAAATACTTACCGGTAACAAGCCAAACATCTCATACTTTCGGGTATTCAGGTGTAAGTGTTTATTTCTTATTAAAGGAGTTCGTTTATCTAAGTTTGAATCTAAGGCATTAGAAGGTATTTTTGTTGGTTATGGTGCCGAATCCCACACATATAGAGTCTACAATAAGCTCTCCGGAACTGTTGTAGAATCTTGTAGTGTGGTGTTCGAGGAAAATGACGGTTCCCGTGCGGAGCAAGTTGGTGTTTGAGTTGTAGATGTTGAAATACCCCAAGATGCCATAAGAAGAATGAGCGTGGGATTTTTCCGCCCCATTGAGGAACCCCTTATGGCGGACCGGGAAGGACAATGCTCTACTCATATAGAGCCCTCATCTACACATACTCAACATGTTCCAACCACGAGGGCAACTTATACACCATCTCCATCAACTGCTGAAGGTCAAGATGTTCCAAAAAGCTCCAGGCCGGATTTTCCGGTTGACACCGGATTATCCGGCCACCCCGCTCCAGCTGACCATGCTGCTCCTAGTGGTGAAGATTTCAACACAATCTCTAGGCCGGATTTTCCGGCTAGCCCCTGATTTTCCGGCCCCTCGCCAGTTCATGCAAGTCCCAGGCTTCCTGATGAAGCTGCTGCAAGTTCTCCCAGGCCGGATTATCCGGCCTCTCCATCGGCCGGATTATCCGGCCCTGACTCTCCAGTTCTGCAGCCTCCTGTTACGGCTACGGACTCACCTCAAGGGCACGCGTCTCCACCACCTGCTACTGATGTTCCAGTTACTGATCAAGGTCGAGAAAATGCTTCCAATGAAGACTCAAGTGATGAATCTCCTCCTCCAAGAGACAACAAACTTATTGAACTTCGTCGCAAGGCTCGGGCTGATCGAAACCTTGAGTTGAGGGGTCACACTCTCGACAAGGTTGTTGGTGATCTTCGACGAAGGGTTTCTACAAGAAGAGAATTGGCCAGTTTTGGTGAGCATCAAGCTCATATCTCCATGGTGGAACCTAAGAAGGTCTTTGAAGCTCCTGAAGACCTAGACTGGGTTGTTGCTACACATGAAGAATTGAATAATTTTGAGCGCAACAAAGTCTGGAAACTCGTGGAGAAACCCAAAGAGTGCCGCAATGTTATCGTCACCAAGTGGATTTTCAAGAACAAGCAAGATGAGAATGGCACTGTTGTGAGGAACAAGGCAAGACTTGTGGCACAAGGTTACTCCCAAGTTGAGGGCATCGACTTCGGCGAGACCTATGCTCCAGTGGCTCGCCTTGAGTCCATCTGTATCCTTCTTGCTTACGCTGTACATAACAATTTTAAGTTGCAGCAAATGGACGTCAAGAGTGCCTTCCTTAACAGTCCTCTACATGAGTTGGTATACGTAAAGCAACCCCCGGGGTTTGAGGATCCTAACTTTTCGAGCCATGTCTAAAAACTTGATAAGGCACTCTATGCCCTAAACAAGCCCCACGTGCGTGGCATGAGCACCTTAAAGAGCTTTTGTTAGATCGTGGCTTCGAAGTTGGGCAAATCGATCCCACTCTTTTTACTAAGAAGGTTAAGGGGGAGCTCTTCATATGCCAACTATATGTAGACGGTATCATTTTTGGTTCTACTAATAGAGCTTTTAATGATGAATTTTCAAAGCTTATAACTGACAGGTTTGAGATGTCTATGATGGGGGAATTACGGTTCTTTCTTGGATTCGAGATCAAGCAACTTAGAGAAGGAACCTTTATTAATCAAGCAAAGTACATCCAAGACATGCTCAAGAGATTCAAGATGACGGATCTAAATGGTGTCGCCACTCCGATGCAAACAAAATGTCATCTTGAACTTAACCCTCATGGTAAAGATGTGGACCAAAAGGTATACCGGTCCATGATCGGCTCTCTTCTTTACCTCTGCGCATCTAGACCCAATATTGTGTTGAGTGTGGGAGTGTGTGCAAGGTATCAAGCAGCTCCTAAAGAAAGCCACTTAGTGGCGGTCAAGAAGATCTTTCGATATTTGGTTCATTCCCCTAACTTTGGTCTCTGGTATCCCAAGGGCTTCAATTTCTCTTTATGTGGTTATACTGACTCAGATTGGGTAGGTGATAAGGATGATCGGAAATCCACTTCTAGAGCTTGTCAATTCCTGGGAAGATCTCTTGTATGTTGGTCTTCTAAAAAGCAGAATTGTATATCTCTCTCTACCGCCGAAGCTGAATATGTTGTTGCTGCCAGCGCTTGCACTCAATTACTATGGATGAGGCAAACTTTAAAGCAATACGGTGTCAATTGTGACAAAGTGCCTCTTTTATGTGATAATGAAAGTGCAATCAAAATTGCGTACAATCCTGTTCAGCACACTAGGACGAAGCATATTGAGATCCGGAATCATTTTATTCGAGACCATGTTGCTCGCGGCGATATTGATCTATCCTTTGTGAGCACGAAGAACCAACTTGCGGGTATTTTTACAAAGCCACTTGATGAAGCAAGATTCTGCTACTTGAGTAATGAGCGAAATATCATTGATTCTAGGAGCTTGTCTTGATTACCCATGCACTCACTCGTACATCTCAATCCTTCTTTGGTCTAGATGTGGGCATGGATATAGGGGGAGTGTGGTCCTAACTCATTGGGCTAACCCTCCCCCCATAATGCCAAAAGCAATATAAATCATTTATCTTAATATCATTTTGTGATATGTGAGCTTATTGATGAGTATTGGTCGTGAACCCAAGATATATCTTCGCGGTGTCACACCATACACTCCAACAAGGTGGCTTCGGCCACCGCCCTCTCCCTTGAGGAGAATTGGATCTTTTTGGATGTTATTTGCTCTCTCATGTTCTTATGGGAATCACACTCATTCTTGGCTTTTATTTGATTTGGATTTTGCAAGTTTGAGTGTCTAGTACCATCTCAGTTTGGCTCTCTTAATCCTAAGCCTTCCCCTACCCCTAAGCCATCTATTCTAACACACAAGTCCCTTGTATACCTTGTGGGGGTGTTGTTTGGGGACGCGCGGGCCTGGTTCTGTGTGTAATAGAATACCAGATTTGAGGCCGGATAATCCGGCCCTGGCGGATTTCATCTTAAAGGGCAGGGCTCGAGGGAAGGGCTCATAACGAGTAGCACTTCTCCCCCAGCCCTCTCCTCCTCCTCAGCCGTCGTCTGCCGTCCCCCACCCTCCCCGGAGCCTCTCCGGCCACCGGATTTTCCGGGCCTCCCCGGATCTTCTTCTCCGCGCCTCCGGGTACCTTCTCCTCCGCGTTCTTCCTCCAATGAGTGAGGGTAACTCCCTCTCTCCCCATCTTTGGCTAGATGTGTAACTTGTTGGGTGGAACGTTGTCTAGAAGGTTGTGTTTTTGCATAGAAATCGTAGTCTTACAGTTTCTAGGACCGATCTATGTTTTTGCATTCAATCTAGGTGAAATCGAAAAATTCTGTTAGGGCTGGATTATCCGCCCCTGGCCAGGCCGGATAATCTGGCCTAACAGATTCGATTCTGGTTCAGTTTCACTATGGAATATGCATTGAGTAGTTTTGTCCTATGCACTTTTTGACTACTTTTTCCATGCTCTCTCATGGACTTGTGTGTATGCTTATCCCCTTGCTATCGCCCTTATTCTCCTCACAGGTGGTTCCGGTGTTCCCAAGACCTACACGCGCCGTCTTCACGCCAAATACTTTCAGGACGACGGACAGGGTAACTTAGTGGACGAAGTTGAGTTGAGGAGAAGGAAGAACGAAGAGAAGCGCATGGCTGAACAAGCAAAGAGGACTAGGAAGGGGGTGTCTAAGAGGAAGGGCAAGGAGCCCAAGATCAATTACAGGACTTTGGATGCGGTCTCCTATTCCGCCATCCGTCACCGTGACTTGTTTGCTGAGCTGCCTCGTGATGATGAGCTGGGGGATTCTCGTTTTTGGTGTGCAGAACATAAGGGGATCTATGAAGACATATATGTCAGGCTGAACATTAGGCCTATGCACCCACTGGTACTTGTTGATGCTTTGGAGAAGGCGCATCTTGTGGATGCGATGTATGTTGCTGAGAGGATGGGGCTGCACCATCTCATGTCTCTCCAGTGCTCCTTTGACTCTGAGGTGGTGAAGCATTTCTTCTCCACTTTGGTGATTTGTGGGGATGAACGTCGCACCATGAAGTGGATGACTCATGACAGGCCTATGACTGCTGATTTTCACGTGTTTGCTCAGGTTCTGGGGTACTCCTTCCGCAGCAGGGATAGATCCAGTGGCCACCACATCATCACTCAGCTGAAGCCCAACAAGGATGTAGCTCTCTCCCCGTGCACTGTGGACAATGGCATTGTCGGTACTGTGGCTGGCCTTGCTCCCATCTCTGCTGCATTAGTGGGTCTCTTCCGTGACTCCATTACACAGAGTGGGGGCAACAATGACAGCATCCGTGGTCACCTTGTTCAGCTACTTCAATTTTCTCATGAGGTTGCCTCCTGCGAGGACGAGTCAGTGCAGTACAGGCTGGATGTCATGGACTTCATTTACCATGAGCTGTGTGATGCTATGTTCAACCGTATGTCCATTCCCTATGCACCCTACATTATGATGCTCATTCGTCACCTGCTACCTGCTGAGGAATTCCACATCGACTCGGTGCACAAGGCCAAGAAGATCTACACCAAGGTTCGGAAGACCTCTCACCCCTCCTCTGCTCCTGAGGGGCTCATGAGGGATGCTTGCAGGCCCCCTATACCTCCCGTTGCCCGTGAGATCAAGAAGCTGAACTAGTTCCAGCGTCACATTCTCTGCATGGGCGTGGACACGTGCAAGGGTCAGTACGAGGCATAGAAGCAGCGCCATGAGTTGGCTCACTCACTCCCAGCAGCTCATTCTCCACCATGTGTCCAGCGCTTCGGGTGCTCCTCCAGCTCCTACACCTCCCACTCCATATGCTCGGTGGAACTCTTCCTCCGGGTTGAACTATGGTGAGCTGGAGCATCACTTGTTCCCCTCTGCGCCTGCTGCTGATGCTGATGATGAGGAAGGTGACACTGAGGAGCTTGAAGATGAGGATGAGGAAGAGAATGAAGAAGAGGACGAGGACGAGGACTATGTGTGATCCCATGGGGCGCTAGCATCGCTCTTCTCCCTTTTTGGTGTCTCGATGCCAAAGGGGGAGAATTAGTTCTATTAGGTTGTCCGTGGATTTGCATGGGTCGGGCATAAGCACTTGCACTTGCACTTTTCTATTCGTTTTTTTCTTGCTTATGCCCATTAAGCGTTGAACTTTAAATTCGTGATTTGTGGTTGGTTGAGACTTTATGTGGTTGTATGGATTATGCCTATGGATTTCGTATCATGGATTATGCTTATGGATCTATCTATTCATATCATTTTGCTGGAGGTTTATCACGGAAGGCACGCTCATAATGGTTATCCGGTAATAATTGTGACTTATGTCAAGGATGCCTACTCTCTACTTTCTCTACTTTGGTGGTATGTTTTTATTGCTCATATGTCTATGGAATAGATTCGCCTATTTGTGTGCATTTGTATTCCAATGCAAAACTCTATTATGCACACATTGAGGGGGAGTCACTTTCATAGTTATCACTGTTTGTCTTGTGTCTTTCTCCTACAAATCCTGGTATTGTCATCTAACACCAAAAAGGGGGAGATTGAAAGAACATTTCATGTTTTCCTATGTTTTGCGTGTTAGATAACAATACTATGGAGACTATTCATGTGCGCTAACTGTGTAGGAAGTTTTGAGGAGGGGCGGATAATCTGCCCCACTAAGGGTCGGATAATCCGGCCTACCTCATCGCTCAAAGGGAGCCAAGGCGCGTCGCTCGGTGTCTGGTCGGATTTTCTCCCAGAAAATCCGAACTGGGGCAATTTTTCCTCCCCAGGCCGGATAATCCGGGTGTCGCATGGGCTGGATAATCATGCCCCCAGTTTTCAAGCAAAAAGAGCCAAGGCGCGTCGCTCGGTATCCGGTCAGATTTTCTCTCGAAAAATCCGAACTGGGGCGGTTTTTCTTCCCCAAGCCGGATAATCCGGCCCTCGCATAGGACCGGATAATACGGTCCCCAGAAGTTGATCAAGGGCAAGCTCGGCGCGACGCTCTGAGAAGGGGCGGATTATCTGCCAGATATTCCGAGTCTGGGGCGGTTTTTTTCCCCAGACCGGATAATCCGGCCCTCACTTGGGCCGGATAATCCGGCCCCCAAAGTGTGCAACGGCTGGTTTCTAAAGGGGGTATAAATACCCCTTCTTCCCCAACGTTCAGATCTCTTGATTCATTCCAAATTGACCAGACATTGTGCAAGAGCTCTCATTCTCGATCTCCCACTTCAACCACCCGAAGGTCTTGATCTTTGGGGGAATTGAAGGAGGAGAAGTTCATCATCATCATCAAGAATCAAGCGCTTCAACTCATCTCCATTCACTTGGAGAAATCCCTGATCTAGTATTCTTGTCAATACCTAGATCTTGTTTATTGTATTTGATAAGTTTGTTCTTGTGGCAGCTTGTTGTCATTTCGGGAGCCTCCAAGTTGTTGTGGAGTTGTTGCCCCGCTAGTTGTGTAATGGCGCCGGTGCCCGCCTCGAAGGGTACCTATAGTGGAAGGTGGATCATGCCTTTTGTGGCGATATCCATCGGAGAACAGGGTGAGGCCTTTTGTGGCGTGGTGGTCTTAGTACAGCCCTCCCTTCCAACGCAGACGTACTTCCCTTAACAAGGAAGGAACTGTGGTCAAACAAATCCTGTGTCTCCGCGTGCTTCACTTTGGTTTACCCGTTCCTCTTCCACTCGCTCTTTACTCGCTAGTAGATAGGGTTACATATAGGGAAATTCCACCTAATAGTTTATCTAGTGAATTTACCCTTTGTGCTAAGCCTAAAATTGAAAAAGAATTAAAAATTGGTGTAGCACCTATTCACCCCCCCTCTAGGTGCCCATACGATCCATTTCACTCGTGCTCGAGCCAAGATTCTCCAAGCTAAGGTGAATTCGCTCTTGTACTCATGTGACTTTGATACACCCCTGGATGGCTTGCTACTTCATGCTCCGACACTATGCATCATCAGGTATGAAGACACGAGCCAGGTTAGCGACACAGCAGCCATAGCTGCCAGGATACCGCGGTACTACCGCCCCCTGGAAGCGGTACTACCACACCAGCGGTACTACCGCATCTGATCGGTACTATAGCTCGACCGACCGGTACTACCGGACACCCTAGGGCCTGCGCGCTCTAGCTCGTCCCTTTGGCCTTGTAACGTACCCTTTTGATACTTTAGTTGCCTAAACTACCCCTAAACTTGTGGTTGGCCTATATATAGCCCCCCACCTCTATTGTAAACCCTAGGCATGATATTAGAATTAGTGGAAACCCCTTGTGGATCTGTCTAATTCTTGCCTCATGCTCCTTGACCAAGGAGCACCAATATCACCAAACCTCGTTGGAGTTTGCATCGTGCCTCC
This sequence comes from Avena eriantha, assembly GCA_910589775.1. Classification (NCBI taxonomy): domain Eukaryota; kingdom Viridiplantae; phylum Streptophyta; class Magnoliopsida; order Poales; family Poaceae; genus Avena; species Avena eriantha. The sequence goes on along the minus strand of OU342743.1, from coordinate 395,430,785 downwards.
GTGTTGTACAAGGCCTAGGCATCGGAGTCCCTTTGCCTAGACGTCAAGATCTCACCGAGCCTCCCATCTCATCGTGCCGGTTCGAGAGAGTCCTCCGCCCAACGCCGATCCTAGGGATTGCGCCAGACCGGTCACCGCCAGCGTGAGCTATTGGTGTTTATCGTGGTTTTGTGTGTGTGTGTGTTTGTCGCGTTCTTCGTGCGTGAGTTCGTTGTGTTCACCCTCACCTCCTTCCCCCGCACTCCATCCTTGATTTGAGTGGGATTCGTGAAAGATCGGGCCACCCTAGAGGTTTGCCCTCAACAATATGGTTCAACAAAATCATGGTCAGTTGCATAAAGTGCACAAATTGCTTCTAATCCATGAATTCTAACATCAAGATTGGTTAATAGCATGTTCTTCCTAGATAAAGCAACAACAACAACAACATTCTCTTTTCCCTTCTTATACTTAATGGTGTAAGGAAAAGATTCAATAAACTTAACCCACTTAGCTAATCTTCTATGCAAATTTGGTTGAGCTTTCAAATATTTCAATGCTTCATGATCAGAATGTATGATAAATTCCTTTGGTCACAAATAATGTTGCCAAACTTCAAGTACTCTAACAAGTGCATACAATTCCTTTTCATATAGGATAATTCAAGCAAGCGCCAGTAAGTTTCTCAGAAAAATATGCTATAGGGCGACCCTCTTGCATCAAAACGCCACCAATGCCTATACCACTAGCATCACATTCAACTTCAAATTGCTTCGAAAAATCAGGTAATGCAAGTAATGGTGCAGAAGTAAGCAAACATTTCAATGTATCAAAAGCAATATCTTGGGCCGCGCCCCATACAAAAGGAACACGTTTCTTTGTCAAATCATTCAAAGGTGCAGCAATGGTGCTAAAATCTTTCACGAAGTGCCTATAGAAACCAACTAAGCCGTGGAAACTATGCACTTGACTTACATTCATGGGAGTAGGCCAATTCTGAATTGATTCAATTTTAGATTGATCTACCTCTACCTCATTCTTAGATACAACAAATTCCAGAAATATTACCTTATCTTTTGCAATGTGCACTTCTCAAGATTAGCATATAGTTTATTATCACGCACCACTTGCAAAACTTGTCGTATATGATTACAATGTTTAGTTTCGTTGTGGCTATAGATAAGTATATCATCAAAGTAAACAACCACAAAACGACCAATAAAATCTCTCAAAACATGACTCATTAATCGCATGAATGTACTAGGTGCATTAGTAATACCAAACGGCATGACTAACCACTCATACAAACCAAATTTCGTTTTGAAAGAAGTTTTCCACTCATCCCCTTCTTTCATCCTAATTTGATGATAACCACTACGCAAGTCAATTTTAGAGAAAATAGCAGCACCACTCAATTCATCTAGCATATCCTCTAAGCGTGGAATAGGATGACGATATCGAATAGTGATGTTATTAATGGCTCTACAATCTACACACATGCGCCATGTACCATCTTTCTTAGGCACTAAAATAACAGGAACAGCACAAGGGCTAAGAGAGACACGAATGTACCCTTTATCCAGCAACGCTTGTACTTACTTATGTATATCCTTAGTTTCTTCGGGATTGGTCCTGTAGGGTGCACGATTGGGAAGTGTGGCGCTAGGGATCAAGTCAAATTGGTGTTCAATACCACGCAATGGAGGCAAGCCTGAGGGTATATCTTCTGGAAACACATCCCCAAAATCTTGCAAAACAGAAGAGACACCAAGAGAACAGGGGTCATGTCATTGGAAACAAATACCTCACCCTTATACATGAGAACAAGTGGCATGGTTGTAGGATACTCACGAAATCCTCTCATATCTTCCTTGGTGGCTAATATCAAAATATTAGGCACTCTCTCACTTTTCGTTATATCACTCAATGTAGGCTCGATTACATCAGACACAGCTGTCACACAATCTCGCCGAGCTATAGGATCTTCCTACAAATTCACTTCTATCTTTTGGTGAGAATCATTCACAATGTCTTGTGGTGTCATTAGCTACATAGTAATCTTCTTTCCTTTGAACTCCAAGTGATATGTATTGGCTCGTCCATTGTGTTGCACATGGCGATTATAAAGCCAAGGCCGACCCAGTAGAAGATGGCAAATAGTCATAGGAACCACATCAAAGTCAATAGAATCTTTGTATGGCCCTATTTGAAAATTCACACGTACCATATGATTTACCTTCATCTCACCATTGTTGCTCAACCATTGTATGTAGTATGGCTTGGGATGAGGCAAATATGTCAAATTCAGCTTGGCGCATAATTCCTTACTTGCAAGATTTCTACAGCTACCTCCATCAATAATGACCTTGCAAGCTTTGTTAGGTCCAATGAGAGCTTTTGTTTGGAACAAGTTGCAACGCTGAGAGTCATCAATAGGTTGCACACTAAGTATATGTGAAGATACGACAATAGTTGGTGCACGCTCAAGATAAGCACCTGCACCATCCTCGCCATCATCGTCATCGGCTTCATCTCCACTATCTACTTCACCTTGTTCATTGACAAACATCACCTTGCTGTTTGGACCATCCTTCTTGTAGTGTACTCTACCTCCACATGTATGGCACACCACATCGTGAGTACGCGCAGTCGACATATTGGAACCCGAACTAGCAGCAGGAACAATGGGCTTCCGAGCAATGGAACCAAACGAAGACGTAGGTGCTGGTTTGGCTGAAGGTGAAGGAGGGCTAGCAATACGTGGAGCCACGGTAGGAGGTGTGGATCTGGCCGAAAAATGGCTAGAAGATGGAAAACGTGCACATGACTTCGCCTCCTCAACTAGCTGTGACTCGGCCTCCCTAGCATGGTGCAGCAGCTCGTTCATCGTCTCGTACTTGTGTAATGCACAATGCTCTTGATTTGAAGATTCAAATTGTTGAGAAAACGATGCATTGTCATCTCACGGGATTCACGAACGTTAGCACGTTGCATAAGCATCTCCATCTCCATGTAGTACTCATCAACTGACATTTTTCCTTGCCTCAACTGTGTAAGCTTGTCAAAAACTGATCTCAAGTAATTGGTGGGGACAAAACGATCCATCATAATGCTCTTCATCTCATGCCAATCCATCATAGGAAGTTGATTGTCGTTCCTTGTATTCTGCACAATAGCATCCCACAACCGCAAAGCATATCCATAAAATTCTGACGCAACAAGCTTGACCTTCTTGTCTTCTGGATAATCAAACAAATGCCAGAGCTTCTCAATCTTCAACTCCCAAGTAATATAATCCTCAGGATCAAGTGAGCCATTGAAAGAGGGAATTGAAAACTTGAGCTTGCCCAAACCATCATCAGCTTGATTTGGAACACGCTGGGCACGTCCCAAAGGAGCATAACCACGGCCATAAACAGGAGCAGCAGCAGGTGCAGGGGGAATGGCATGTCCCCTGCCATGATATGGGGTAGCATCAGCCGCACTACCCTCATCAAGATCCTCAAACGCATCATCATGTTGGTGTGCGTGTCCTTGCTGAATTGTCGCTTGAATAGCCTCAATTGAATGCTGCAAGGTGGCAAAGTTGAGATTCATTGCTGCCAGTTGAGTCTGAATATTATTGATTGCTCCAGTATTCTGCTCCACTGCATCTTGCATGTCCTTGATATTCCCATCAACAGACTCACGCCAATTAACAAGCTCCTCAAGATGCTTTTTCTGTGACACAACTTCATCATCACTCAAAAACATGATTAGTAGGTTAGTGCAAAAATCAAAATCTGTATGGTGGAAACTCTCACAACTCACTCACAACTAACAAGAAAGGAGATCTTACCGTTCCAAATTGAATAGAGATGCTTTACCAAATGGAATCAAAGACTTATGCACTGATGTGATGGAGTGAATATCGAAGGTATAGAGAATGATCGCAGGACACACAGGTTATTTATGGTGGAGCTATAGGTATGGTATCCTATCTACACCGCAAACAAGTCCTAGTGTTGATCGTGCAAAACCCCAAGAAACACACACGTGGAGAAAAACATGGCAATGCAACTATGAAGTGCTCTACTCTTGAGAGACCCTAGCAAATCTCAAAGTAACACAGGCACAAGATTGCTCAATCTACCGGTGCAAAAATAGATGACTAGGCCTCTTGCTCAGATTCTCTTTTTCTATTTTTCTTTTGTATAGGTTCTTTTGCTTTTTCTTTTGCTAGTTTGCTTTTTATATATATATATCACACACGGCCAAATTACAAAGTACAATACCAAAATCCTAAGAGCAGACTGTAGGAGCGGAAACTAGTCTCAATGTGCAAGTTCCTACACCTATGGAATAGAATGGTTGTGGCTAAATTTAAGGAAAAGTGCAATTTTTTGTCACACTTTGCAATTATGTTGTCGTGGTAGAAAACTAGCTCAAATCGCGCCGTGGCAAAAAAAATCCTGCCGTGGCAGAGAAACAGGGCAAAATCCTGTCGCGGCAGAGCGGCGGTAGAGCACAGACGCGCGGCAGAAAACACGCAAAAATCGTGTCGCGGCAGAGCGACGGCAAGAAACTGGCGCGCGGCAGAAGAAATCATGCCGCGACATAGTTCTGATCCGGGGCGGACACGTTGTCGCGGCAGAGAAATGGGGTGATTCCGTGCCACGGCAGAAATCAGTAAGAATTTTTTTATCAAACCGACTCGGCCAAGGGTGTTTGACCAGGACTCTAGCTGAGAACGGATCTGACTATGATGGCGGAAAAAGATGGTGGAAACGACTAAAACAAGAAGAAAAACGATGAAATAGATCTAGATCTAAACTAAAAGATCAACACGACCAACAACGATTACTCGAATACAATAGCAATCAAGGCTATGGCTACACTTTTTGTGGGGCTTTTTCTGTATAGGACGAAAATACTCTAATCTATGGATGGATTGTGGATTGCTTACCGAGGCAACGAGGAAATATGATACCAAGATGATATGGGGTGGCCCGATCTTCTCAGCAAGCACTTGTCGATGGTGATGGTGGATGATAGATAACTAGCCTGTAGCTATGAACTCTCCCGCTCGAACCTTGATGCCACTGCAACAGCTCTCGAACCTTGTAGGATATTCAAAACACCATGCTCTTGCGCACGTAGCCGTCGACCACGATCGGTAGTATGCAATCTACTAATTCCCGGTGGAACAACAGATCGCACTCAATGATAGTTGGTAAAATCGATCACAGGGTAATTCCAGAGGTTCTATGAAAGAAACAACTCCAAAATATTTTAACGTGGTCTAACCCTAACTTGGTGTGGCGCCCCATCTATTTAAGAGTCTGGGAGCGGCGGCCTAAACTGGGATCCGAGTTGGTCCCACCCAACTACTATACAAACCGAGCCATAGAGGGTTCGGCCACATGACTCTGTCGTGGCAGAGTTTTAATCGGTTTCTCTATCGCGGCAGCCTAGCGTGGCAGAGTTGGACCCAGTTTTCCTGCCGCGGCAGCCTGCCGTGTCAAGAACTGGTTCTTTTCTCTGCCGTGGCAGAGAACTTGCTTCCCTTGTTGATCTTCGTCTTGGACAACTCCTTGCGCTTCCTCCCTCTCCTTCCTCGCGCATTCTTCATTGATCAACACACCATGTTCCATTAGCTCCTCGCTCCTTGCTATGCCTTCTTCTCCTAAGTACCTGATCATACAATAATTCAAAGACTTAGGTAGTATAAAATTCTCATTAACTAAAACACCAGGTTCATTAAGAAACAAGTTCACCTGTTGTTATAGTAGCTTAGCACGAGCTCTTGTAATTGGACCAATCTTTATCTCATTGGATTGATCTTTCTTTGCAGCAGTTGGAACATCATCATTAGCAATTGGGGTAGGTGTAACTGTAGGGATGTCCTCATCAATTATATAATAGGTTAAGCTCAAAAAGTTTTAAATTTGATGGACATCTATAAAGTATCGGTGTATATTTGGTTCTTGTACTTCGTATCATGTTGAAGTCAACGTAGAAGTAAATGTCTGTTAGCTATACCTAATACTTCCAATTTTGGTAACATGGTCTATAGAAATGTCTGAAAGATTCTAGAATGATAGATAAGTGTTTTAAGATAAGAAGTATGCGTGTATATTTGGTCCTTGTAATTTGTATGTCACATAGAAGTCAAAGATTATTAGCTACCGAACACATTCAATTTTTGATAACATGGTCTAGAGAAACAATGGAGAAGATTCTAGTATGATGGAGAAGTGTGTTTTGAGGTTTGTGCATAGCATTCATTATGCTGAAGACTATCAATAGAATCTTCAAGATGCTAGAATGGAAAAGAAGATCCAACGAATGGAAATGTTGGGATTCACGAGTCTTGATCCAACGGTCAATATTCAAAGTTATTCGTACACTATATAGTGGTAAGATAAGATAAGATGGTAGAATAAGATGGTAAGATAAGATAAGATAAGATATAGCAATCGTAATGCTTTTTTGTGTGTGTGCTAACGGGTGGGGCGAGTATGTCATACATACAACACAATAGCACATACTCTAGATTTACGGATGTATCTAGCACTAAAACTTGACTAGATACATCCGTATCTGGATGAATCTAAACCAACAAATATGGGTCAGAGGGATTACATGTTTGTAGCACAGCTCGCTCTCATATATATACTCATATTAAAACATGTCATGTATATGGAAATGTATATGTACACGTCTGCAGATACTTGGACACTCACACGTCACACACACACGCAAACAGCTACATGTATACATGTACATGGCCGCACACCACACACGCGTACACAGACACGTACAAATACATGTACACATGGCAAGACACATGTATAAAAATATAAGCCTTAATTAATAAGCTCTAGGATGGAGGTAGTACAAATTAATTTTACGACATTTAGGCCTTAATATTGTATTGTTTAGAAGAAGAAAAGTTAGTGTCCTACGACTTCTCTAGATTTTCTTCTACAGTATAAGTTAGAGGATCTGTATAGCTTGTTTCTTGCCAAAGATCGTGGTAAATATAGTTTTAGTCCCACTTCTCGCACCCGGGGTACAAATTAGTCCCATATCTTGTAGAGTGGATAAAATCAATCCCAAAGCATGCATCCCTGGTGCAAATCAGTCCATTTCAAACAAATTTGAGCGTATTTGACCAAATTCGTACACGTTTAGCTGTCATGATCGTGCCTTTTTGCGATTGAGACAGTAAAATAGTACCGGCCTGCAACTGGTGTCCTTCCACGACTTCTATTGTTTTTGAAAGTTCATGTAGAATTTTTCCGTAGATTGATGTCATTTTAGCTTGGTTGAACACTGTCATTTGCAAATGCTCAAGTTAACTAAAACTATACATGTGTGCATTTCACTCAATATTTCATCGTTAGTTTCAAGTTAGCTGAAATCTAACCAAATTTGATTCTTTTCTTATACACTTCACAATCCATATGCATCAATTGTTTTATATGTGATGATTCAACTTGAGCATTGCGAAGTACGTTGGATGAGCACATGGACATATGTTGTTCGCATATCATGTCAAATTCCCAAGATTTTAGCTTCAGCACATGGACTTTTCTGTAAACAACGATGCCTTGCGTGGGCCCATAAATTACCCTCGCCTCGCTTTTCTTATGTTATCTTACATCTTACAACTATATGGTGTATGGAGAACTTTCAACACTGGCGTTGAATCAAGATTGTCAAATCCCAACATTGCTAGCGGTTGTATGTTCTTTTCCATTATGAGATCTAGAAGATTCTATTGATAGTGTTTAGCACAATGAAATTTATGCACAAACCTCAAATACACTGTGAGGGTAGTTCCATATTTGCTTCATGTGTTGTTTTAGCTAGATGGTGGGACCCACATTATAAATATTTGGAACTAGTACATTGTGGAGCTCTTGCTATATTTTATACTAAAGCCAAATTTATCTTTACGTCAGATTTGGCAATGGCAACATTGTGGGTGCCCTTGGACAAGCCACAAGCTTATGGGTCACCCTTAAGAAAATTACCTTAAGGTGAATCTCTACTATGTATATATATACGTGGTCATCCATAAGGACTACTTTTTGCTTGTGGACCCTTATGGACAACATAGTGGATGCCCTAGGTGAACTTTTGCCATAAGGTGGGTCCCACGCAGCTTGTGAAAGTAGCTATAATATCACCTATGTATAAAGTGAACTTTTGTCATAAGATGGGACCCATACAGCTTATAGAAACTAGTTATTAACCTGTGCACCTGCATGGGCTAGATATGTTAAGGAGTGCATATTTATCAAACTACATAAAACAATCCTCATATGTGGTTTTTATTTTCGCATTGGAATGCAAGCAAGAACTATGAATATACTTTTAAAATATTATAATTTAGAACATTCACTACTTAAGCACATTAATTTAGAGGGCTGATATATATTATTAGTTCTTAAAAAGAATATTTAAATTTATGCTCTACAATGGTTACTAACTGATTGTGCGGGTATTTCTGTCTTGTTGTTGCACAACCTCCAATTTGTGAGCATCGTTACATATTTAGATATGTGTCCTACATCAACCGCTTAAAAGAATCACTTTAACTAAGGCAAAAGAATGTTTATGTAAAGTATCATGTGACGCTAAACATTGCAGCAAAAAAAGAAAGATGAAGTATCAAGCTTGTGATCACATCAGCCGCGTCACCGTAATTTTTCATGGTCATGGAGGGAAAACTCTGGAAGAAACACAATTTTTTATATAAATTACCATATTGTGACTAAAAATTGAAAAAAAAACAAAAAATTAAGTGTCAAGATTTTGATTAGAGCTAAGAACGGCAAGTTATAAAATCATGCTGGACTTGATACTTTTCAGAGCTTCCATGAAGAATTTCCTTAGAATTCATAAAAGCATATGAGCAGATGGAAGAATTAAGATCCTAGGGCGCATATTGAAAATAGAAGTGCATGATCATGTTTTCCAAATACGGTCCCACAACTATACATGGAATCCTACCCGCAAAAATATATATATACATGGAATCCGTTAGATTGGGGAAAATCCTTAAATCCATATAATACAGAAGTAAATGTTTGAGTAAAACAAAGATAATATAACCTATACTTCTAGCATATCTGGCCAGTGCGAAGAGGCAATCACGATGTACATGAGAAATTTGCTCCGTAGATCCTTCACTACAACAACCATCATATTTGTTTTTTTCAAACAACAATCGGCAATGACATTTTTTTTGAAAAGGGGAATAAGACCCCGGCCTCTGCATTAATTGATGCACACAGCCTTTTATTTCAAATATTAAAAATCTATGTAGTGTAAAAATGCCATGTAGTGTGAAAATGCCATGTAGTGTGAAAATGACACAATCGGCAATGACATGTAGTGTGAAAATGCCATTATGGCATATCGAGGTAGTAAAATTTGATAAAATACATACTATTCTATCAGATTTTTAGAAGGAATCAGGTTCTTTCAAATATTAACACGGAGGACTTAAATTCTTCCAAGTATCACTGAAACATATTTCATTGATTCGGTCTTCAGAGTAGTGAGCCATACCAAAAACTATTTATTTCCACGAGTCTATCATGCTATTCTAGGCTAACGGTGATGCCATCGATCATGAACGATGGAGAAGTTCCTCGAACTGAAACGGAAGTGGAGAGACGCATGACTTACCATAATAAGCTAGCTAATGCCTGATCGATCGGAGCTGAAGCTAGGGCGCAAATATTGGCCATTAGGGGGCGCCCGGCCCTGTCGCAGATTGCTGTGTGATCTTGGCGTCCGGATGACCAAAATTTTGGCAGTCGAGGCCAATAGAGCACACGACACAGGTGGCATCTCCTCCTCGCGCCGCCATAAAAGGGAACAGCCAGAGACTGGCCGGGGCGTGTGACTAAAATTATTGCCATCAAATCAAAGAGAAGGTGGCTGTTAGAGATGTTTATACGATGAGCAAAATGATTTAACTTCAACATATTTACTTTGATGTAAAGACCAAAAAATAGATTTGCCCAATCGAGAGACACAAACTGAAATTTCATCTCATTTCAGGGAGCTAGGACCTTTTTACTCTGCTTTACCATTAAAAATTGGATATGAATATGACAGGAAGAAGTTAGCAATATGTGGAGGTTTACTTGAATTAGTACAAAGGTTTCTGTTGGCTTACCTATTGTCGGACGCTGCAGGAGAAGAACGCAAGACGTAGCCTGCTCGCCCATGTGCATCCTTGGTGTTCTACAACAGCTCCCGCTCGTCAAACCACTTTGATGAATTGCCAGCCACCTTTTTTTAGCACTGACTGATGCACCTCCTCTTGAGTAGAAACACATTAAAGGATTGCATGGGAGTGCGCTCAATTGGTTAAGAGCAGCTGGGAGAGTAGCGATGATAATAACAACCTAGACAAACACTTCGTCTTATCTCTCCTCAGTTTGATCAGTGGGGATGTAAGCATTAGCAGATTATCATCTCTATCATTTGGAATAACTGATGGTCTAAAGCCTCCGACGTCGAACTTCTTACCATCACTTGTGCTCTCCCTATCACCTCCTTCAATGACCTAGATAAGTTACTGAACCGGCACTGATCATGTGCACCCTTGTACGCATGTGAGATGATTCCGCCATATGGCTCATAGGTTTTTTTTGCCATACGCTGCAGCTGAGGCTTCACCGGCGAGTACACCAGCAATGATTTTAGCGTGAGCCGTGTCCAATCGACGTGCATGAGGATTGCTTGACTCCAGGGACAGGAGTGGATGAAATTCATGACAAAGGGATGAGACATGCCGATGGCACCAAGAGGCGTATGTGTATGGCGGTGGCGTAGGAATGTGAGGGCCAACAGCCGTGGTTGATCTTAATCGTAACATCGAGATAATTTTTTGAACGGAACATATCTTTACTATTGGGTGGGAGACCAAGGAGACGACGGCTTATATTCATGAGACGACATATCCTGTTTCACCATTCATCCAACGGCTTTGGATGGTTTATACATTAATCGGATGGGGTAAAATTCTTAACTTCTAGGATTAACGTGGTGCTTACTAAGGTGTCTCCAATTAGTAAATATATAAGATATAAGATATAAGATAGCTAGTACAATATATAAGGTCGAATTCACCTTAAGCTGGGACCCACATGTTTGTTAAAACTACACACAAGCAAGAGAGAGGAGAAATTCAAATAATTTTTTATTGCTTATGGACAACCCATAAGCTTGTAGGTCAGCCTTAAGGAAATTCCACTAAAGTGAACCTCTACTATGTATATGGATAGGCTTATAGACTACTTTTTGGCTTGTGGGTTGACAACATAGTGGATGCCCTGGGCACCCACAATGTGTTATGGGGTAACCCCGGGGTGGCCCGATCTTCACGTATCTCGTGGTCAAATCGATGGGAAAGCGAGGGGAAAGGGAGAAGGTAGCGGAAGTAGATGCACACCTCGCGAAGAACACGATGAACACATGCAAAACTCACACGATATAAGGCCGATTGCTCTCGCCGGTGGCCACCGGTCCGATAGAATCCTCGCAAGGAAATATCAGTCAACGTGCTCCCTCGATCCCACGTGGAGAGGGAAGGACACCTTAGAGAGGGTCTTGACAAAGGGACATCGATGCCAAGGCCTTGTACAACGAGGGAGGCGCGATGCAAACTCCAAAGAGGTGGTGACGATAGTCGATCCCCTTTGGTAGAAGGGGATGAGGCAAAACTAGAGATTCCATAAAGGGGTTTTTCTTTAGTCTATCATCTATGCCTAAGGGATACAATGAGGGGTGGGGGCTCTATTTATAGGCCAGCCACAAGTTCAGGGGTAGTTTGGGCATAAAACTAGGGTTTGGTGCGGAATAGAGGGGTACAAGGGCCAAGGGCCCAGATGTTCGCTCGTATGCCTATTACTTAGGCCGGACAGTCCAGGTTGGGTAGACCGGATAGTCCGGCGTGGCCGGACACTCCGGGTAGTGTTCGGGTAGAGTCCGATGTAGCATACTGATTGTCCGCGCCAGGACAGGGTTGGGGTAAGCCGGACACTCCGTGTTATAGGGTAACCCTATGGGTGGCCCGATCTTCACGGCTCTCGTGGTCAAATCGATGGGAAAGCGAGGGGAAAGGGAGAAGGTTGCGGAAGTGGACACACACCTCGCGAAGAACACGATGAACACACGCAAAACTCACACGATACAAGGCCGATTGCTCTCGCCGGTGGCCACCGGTCCGATAGAATCCTCGCAAGGAAAGATCGGTCAACGTGCTCCCTCGATCCCACGTGGAGAGGGAAAAACACCTTGGAGAGGGTCTTGACGTCTTGGCAAAGTGACTTCGATGCCAAGGCCTTGTACAACGAGGGAGGTGCAATGCAAACTCCAACGAGGTGGTGACGATAATCGATCCCCTTTGGTAGAAGGGGATGAGGCAAAACTAGAGATTCCACAAAGGTTTTTTTAGTCTATCATCTATGCCTAATGGATACATGAGGGGTGGGGCTCTATTTATAGGCCAGCCACTTACATAGGGGTAGTTTGGGCATAATACTAGGGTTGCAACATAATAAGTGGGTACATGGGCTGTGGCCTAGCTGTTGAGGCGCGCAGGCCCAGTCTTGACCAGTAGTACCGGTCCTCGGGTCAGGTAGTACCGGACCGAAGCGGTAGTGACTTCAGGGAGCAGTAGCTCCGGGCTTCAGCTGTCGTCGAGCTCTAGGTCCGGTAGTACCGGTTAGGCAATCGGTAGTACCGCTTGGGGGCGGTAGTACCGCAAGCCGATACCGGGGCGTCCAGAGGCGATGGCGTGGGCTTCAGTCATGGCCGGTAGTACCGCTGAGGCTGAGAGGTAGTACCGGGGCATGGTAGGATCGCTATTGGGAGTGGTAGTACCGCTTGCGTCTGTCTTCTTGGGTGACTTGGAGACGAGTTTGGACTTGGCGTTGTAGATGTCGTAGCATCTGTAGGACGGGCTGCATCAGCTCCCCCTTCTAAAAGAGTCGTCCTCGACTCTAGACGCTCGTTATGTAGAGGTGGTCGAGAGACATTCTTGATCCTGGGGTTCGCCAAGTAGTCGTCTTCGAGTAGCTTGATGTGGCAGCTCTTCAATGTTCCTTCACTTTCCATGTAGCCTACAAAGCTCACACCAATAGCGAAGCAACACTCAAAGAGTAGCCAATTCTTGAAGATTATAACATGAGTCCTCGAGTAGAAGGAAGTCACCTTATGGTGTAGACATAGCTCGATGAAGGGCATCCATAGGTAACTCTCTACGGTTCGTCTTGTCAACTCTTGGGTGGTAGAGGTTGACGTGTATGCATTCATACCCTCACACAACAAAGACCAAGCAACATATGTTTGTGTGTGATAGAGGAGCATGTCATTTGTGGCATGTCCATTCTTGTTCACAACACAATTAGCACAACACAATTAGCACAACTCAAGTGTCGCAAACGAAATGCGTATGCAAGGTCAAAGTGCATGGAAGTTAATTGAACATCATCCAAATGTGGGAACTCGAAAACTCCACATAACGTCTTAGTGTGGCACTCAAAGCAATGGACAAAAATATTGGTCAACATCTTTGATGCAAGAATAGGAGAATTTGGCAAAAACACATGCGGAAGAATATCCAAAGAAACATCATTATGTGTGCAAACCAACCATTGGAAAGAACAATTGTTCAATATGTTGGATGCCATACACATATCATCAAAAACAAAGATCATGGGAGTATGCATATCGCAAACGGAAGCAAAAACAACATGTTTGCAAACAAACCATATGAAAGAGTAAGTGGTCCTTATGTTTGTTGCAACAACTATACGAGAGACTTGGAAGCTCTCATGACAATACATGCTCATAATGGCAATATGGTTGCACACAAAACATCGGAAAGAGAAATTGTTCAACATTTTTGTGGCAACACACAAAGCATCAATATCCAATAGCAATGAAACATGATTGTCACATGGTGAAAGAATTAACATGCTTGCAATCAAACCATAGGAAAGAGCAATTTGTCAACATGAAAGATGCAAAGCATGCAAAAGGTATCAGAGCTGGGTTCGATCTTGAACTCACTTGGGGGATGCTCTCTAGAGCTCTTTTTGTCAACTCGTGCTCAACCGAGGTTGACATTTTTGTGCGGGTACCTACACACATCATAGATAAAAGGAAGAACGTGTGTGCATGGTATAGAAACACATCATCCATCATGACGTATCTCTTCTTGTGCACATCACCATTAGTGTCAATCAAGTATAAAACATATGCATGGTGAGTATGCAAGTGGGGAACATGCTTATCATGGCAATCATCAAAATCTCCAACATTTGAGAAAGCTATGGGGGCCATCTCAATATAAACCATATGAAAAATATTGTTGCAAACAAAACAAGTGAAAGAGCAATTTTTCAACTTATTGCAAGCAACGGGAGAAATTGTGGAACACTCATGACAAATCATTATTCGAGGGGTACCATTGGTAACATCATTACAAGCAAAACATTGGAAAGAGCAATTGTTCAACAAAGTGCAAGCAATGATATCATCAATGTAACATGTAGAGCATGGCATGTCTATGCCAACATCATCACAATCAAATAATTTCACATGCTCAACATTATGCAAAGGTAAAGTATGACATGGAAATATCAATGAATCATATGTCATATCACAAAAATCATCCATAGCATGCCAATCATCACAAGTCATCATGTCCACTAGTGGGATCATGGCATCATCAACACCCATATTGTTACCTTGTTCATACCTCTCATATGAAGTGGGTGTTGTGGTAGTATTGGCCTCCATGTGGGCGACTTCTTCATCATGTATGGGGATGGAATCATCTTCATCCACCATGTACACCTTCTTGGTTGGACACATCATCATCTCCAAGATTGGCGCTTCTTGATCCATGGAACCTAGCACATCACGAGAAAACACACTAGAGGTAGAGGGTAAGTTGTCAGAAATCAAAGTGGTCTCACATGACCTATCAACTACCACTCTCAACTCACTAGGTGTATCACTCATGCCCTCCAAGTGGAAGCACTCAATCTCACGTATGGTGGAGTCACTCATCTCAATCTTGTTTTCACTCAAGTGGGCTAAGTGGCTCTCATACTCACATGGGATTGGTACCACATCATCACTCAAGCATATGGGGGTAGGCTCGGTTCTCTCAACTCTCTGCGCTTCCTTTGGTGAAGGGAAAGTCCCATGCTCACCATTCTCGAACTTGTCGTAGCCATCTTGTGGTAGTGGTGGAAGTAGGCTCATGTTGTTGTCAAGAGCGGTGCTCGGATCGACTTCATCACATATGTGGCATTGGCTTCCTCCATATTGAAGTGTAGACTCTTGGCATGAAGCTTGATGGCATGGAGGAGAGCTTGCTCTTGGTGCCCTTTTGGTGGTGGCACGAGTAGTGGAAGGCGCCTTATGATGGTGTTGACGGAGGTCATTGGCGTGCCTTGCTAAAGGTTGATGTAGATGGTGCACTTGGTCATCCACATGACACTCACGACGATTCTCCTTTTCCTTGGCACTCTTCTTGGTGAGGTGTTGTAATGAGCGCAAAGCATCATTAGTCTTGGCCATCATGCTCATGGTTTTGGCGAAGTTGTTGTCCATGTCGCTCTTGAAGTTGTTGAGGGAGCTTTCGAACTTGTCCATGTGTTGGTGGACCTTGGCGCTCTCGAGGTGGGGGCTCCCTCTTGGTCGATGCGACTTGAGGAGCTTATCATTGTCGTTCTTGAAGTCGTCCATGCTTGGGAAGTTATTGTTGTTGTAGAACTCCATATCACCCAAGCATGTGGAGCCATTGTCGGTGTAGTGCTCCATCATGTCATCCATGCTTGTGGAGGCATATGCACGGTGGCTCATCGTGGATTCTTCATAGATATCATCCTCGGTTCCGGAGTACCTAGACATGATTCACAAGACCAAGTGGTGTATATGGAAGTGGTAAGGAGTTAGGTATGCAACGTCAAACCTTACTTTACCTTGGAAGATAGTATCGTGCAAGTGGCAACACTTGAGAGCAATCAAAACCAAGCAAACTGAAGTTCACGCGGAACACCAAAACCAACTAACCACTAAAAACACACACACGCAAAGCTTATGGTGGATGGGTATGGAAGGTGGCGTGTCCAAGAACAATCCAAACTCAAGATGTTGTAATGGAAAGTAAAGAACCACGATGATCACGAAGCAAAACAAGTCAATCCACAAGAAGGAAATATGTACAAGGAAACACACATGGTGGGATAAATGGGACTTGCGCGACGGAGAAAGTGAGCTAAGAACCAAATGATTACCGAGCGAAGATTATAAGCTCATGTCGCACAAGTGCAAGTAGAGACGCTAGTTTGATTGCAATAAATTGGTGGGCTACAAGATATGCACAATAAGTACCACGTATTTGATGTTCATCGAGCTTGCGCTTCCTTTTCTATGAGGCACTTGTTTCTTTCTTTCTTTTTTCTTTTTTTACTCTCTTTTTCTTTCTTTTCTTTCTATTTCACTTGCCTTTTCCTTGTGCCAACAACTATACAAGATAACTATATGAGATAGCGTGCTCACAACTTTTGCTCGGAATTCTACAAGGTATCAAATGTGCATAGCCCAATCAATCATAGGAGGAACTAGTCTCAATAGGTGTTTGTTGAACGCAAAGATAGTGTACCTCACAAGGTAAAGCAAGTGGGGAGAAGTCGCATAATTTTGTATACCTTTCGTCGCCGATCTTCACCCTTTATTGGTGGATTCCGCCTTGCTCACGGAATTTCGATGGAGTAGATAGCATGAACGATTTAGATGATGATATAGGGCTCCTTCTCCTCTTCGAAACGACCTAAAGAACACCAAAATCCAAGTTTGTATGCAAAAGTTATGCTCAAAACGGTGAGAAGGTGAAATCTGGGAATTCTGCTATTTTTTTTCTCTGTACCGGGCGGTAGTACCGGGTTTCTGAGCGGCAGTACCGGTCTTCCAGGGCCTCAGTAGTACCGTTAAGATACCAGGGACGTGCGGTAGTACCGGGTTTTGACCCCGATAGTACCGGATGTCGCAGAAACACCCAGTTTTGACGCGTTTTCGCGATTTTGGGACGATTTGGGCAGAAAATCTTCAAGGAAAACACCAAATCGGAGGGGTAAATGATGGAATTAGGCCATGGGAACGCAAGGGGAGGTAGATCGACAAGTTTAGCAAGTAATCCATGGATCAAAACCTACCAAAATGCACTCAAATCATAGATCGGTCCAAAACACGAATTGGGGCTATTTTTGGTGGAATTTTCGAATTTATGGGGAAAAGACCAAATCAATGAGAAATCCATGGCAACCAAAAGCTGCTGATACCAGATGTTATGGGGTAACCCCGTGGGTGGCCCGATCTTCATGGATCTCGTGGTCAAATCGATGGGAAAGCGAGGGGAAAGGGAGAAGGTAGCGGAAGCGGACGCACACCTCGCGAAGAACATGATGAACACACGCAAAACTCACACGATACAAGGCCGATTGCTCTCGCCGGTGGCCACCGGTCCGATATAATCCTCACAAGGAAAGATCGGTCAACGTGCTCCCTCGATCCCACGCGGAGAGGGAAGAATACCTTGGAGAGGGTCTTGACGTCTTGGCAAAGGGACACCGATGCCAAGGCCTTGTACAACGAGGGAGGCGCGATGCAAATTCCAACGAGGTGGTAACGATAGTCGATCCCCTTTGGTAGAAGGGGATGAGGCAAAATTAGAGATTCCACAAAGGGGGTTTTCTTTAGTCTATCATCTATGCCTAATGGATACATGAGGGGTGGGGGCTCTATTGATAGGCCAGCCACTTACTTAGGGGTAGTTTGGGCATAATGTCGTCGGATTGAGGATAGGTACACCATGTGGGGGTCCTCGAGGCGTACGAAAGAGAGGGGTGTGAGACGTACCGTATTCCGGGACGGTGAGCACACAAGTTTACCCAGGTTCGAATCCGCCAGCTTTGGACGAATCCTACTCCTGCTAGCAATCCAGTAATACGGCAGAGCCGGAATATGGGTTACAATGGTATCGCCTGTGCGAGTTGAGGGTCTAAAGTATTGGGTGTGTCATAAAGGCTCTCCCTAGGACGGCTTATATAGATATCCGGCCTAGGGTTTACAGGAGAGATCAATCCGGCTACGACTAAGAGTTGGTTAGAGAGTACATCTTGAACTACAAGTAACATTATGGGCCTAAGTCGGTAAGTCTCCTGAGCCTTCCCGTAGCCGGATTGGACTCCGTCTTCTCTCCCTGACTGGCCGCCCGTGAAGCAAAGCTCTAACCCGAAGCGGGCCACCCTGGTCAGTGAGGAACTGTGAGGATACCCGGAAAGTATATCCCCAACAGCAGTCCCCGGAGGCCTCCAAGATCCAAAGTCGGATTTTATCATCGTCTAGCTTGATCTTCGGCTTGCAGAATCTTGAAGGGTTCCTGAAACTTCACAAAAAATATGATCCGGGTCTTAAAAATAAGTCGGACCTATCAATTAGTTACTCGGATTTTCCAGCTCGATTTTAAACTAAGCCGGAACTTGGTTTCTACGCCACCTGACACAAGCATGGTCAAGTCACGTCATCTGACAGGCGTGCTGTCAGCACGACCGTTGGTGGGTCTGCGGTTCGCGGAACCGAGGCGCTGTTTCAATGCGAGCATGGAGATCGAGGAGATGCAATCATCGCGTGGGTCCTTTCCAGTTCTTTCCACGACGCGTGGCGGTTTCACTATAGCATTTGCACGAATCTTGGCGCAGTTAGGTGGATATAAGGGGTTTGGATTTCTCCTTCTCCTTTCCACCAGTCTTTGCCGTTTCCTTTCCTCCCAATCCTCATGTGCGCTCAGAGCTCTCTCATCCTTCCCCCCACAGAAACTCCCAGCGCCGCCACTTTCAGGTCATCTTCTCACCGGAGAAATGGCTTCATCGTCTTCTTCCTCCGGTTTGGCGGCAGTAGCGGCGGTGGCGACAACGGAAGCAGCAGCGGAGAAGGATAGCTTCCAGGGAATCTGGATCCCCTGCGCCCTTGACGAGGACGGCCTCAAGAACGTGGAGAAGGAGGGGCTTCTCGCCGCCGGCGACTGGCGGACCGGCTCCGGCGAAACCGTCCCCAACCCGCGCGAGGGCGAGCGTGTCCATTTCGGCACCCATCTGGACCGAGGTCTGTCTTTTCCTCCCTCGGAGTTCTTCTCCGAGGTGATAGATCACTATGGAGTTCAACTCCACAATCTTCCTCCCAATTCTCTTCTAGAAATGAGCGTATATGATGCGCTTTGCAAGGGCTTTCTCGGCATTAGGCCGAGTTTGCTTCTCTTCCGGTATTATTTTCATGTCCGGAGAAATTCCATCACTGCCGGTGTTCCTTACATCACCAGCACTATTAGCTTTTCACTTAGACGTGATCGGGCATATCCCAAAATTTCTGCCAGTGACTCGGTCAAACAATGGCCAGCCACTTTCTTCTATCATAGGGATATTCCGGCTCCCGGCAAAGTTACTGCTTTGCCGGCTTTTATCGACGGAGCCGCCACTGCCCAGCCTTCCTGGGACGAGGCTGCTCCGGCTCTCACCGACGATCTGATCCTCGCTAAGAGGCGGATCGAATATCTGATCAAACACATGGATCTGAAGGGATCCGACTTGGTCCAGTGCTGTGTCTCACGTAGGATCCAGCCACTTCAGTACTACGGGGATAGACTGATGCACTCCATCACGTCTTCCAAAAAAGACTCCCTCCGCATCATCCCCAAATCCTACACCACTCAAGGCTACATCAGCCAGATCAAGTGGCTGATCAAGGAGCGGATCGAGAGGAGGATTCCGGAGATTTCTCTGGATATGTACACAACAGAAAACCCTGTGGTGCCGGTAAGCTTCCATCAATACACCTTTTATGTGTTCCAATTTCTATGTTATATACTACAATGCTGATATGCTTTCTTGTTTTCAGCTTGCTGACCTCCCCGAGTCGGAGCTTGCTCCACTCGAAGGATATCCTCCTGAGTTTTCTCAGGAGACTGAAGTGGTCCCATTTCCGGACCTTGCGCTCAAGAAGCGCAAACTTCCGACAGTGGCTGTTGGCACAAAGGAAGTGCCTGTTGTGAAGAGGTAACTTTCATTCACAATTTCCGCCTTTGTACCTTTCTCGAATTTCTTTCTGAGATGTAATGTTTCTGACTTTACTACATTCTCAGAGCAAAGCCTCTCATCAAGGGTAAGGGGAAAGGGATTCCTGCAAAGCCCCTGCGACAGACGAAGCTCACCATAGCTTCTCCTGTCGTGGCTCCTCCAACTCCTGCCCCTCAACCTTCTGCAACTCCGGCGATCATTCCTTCTCCGGTGGTCGCAGAAGATCCGGCTCCTCCAACAGAGCCTGCGATCCTTGGGTCGCAGACTGACGTCACCGTGGGTGTGTCAGCTCAAGATAAGGGTGAAACCTCTTCGGGTAATGATCCCTTGGCTGAAGTCTTCGCCGAAAACCTCCTCAGCAATCCGAGACTTGCCAAGTTTGGCCTATCCCGGAAATCTGCAGAGGAAATCCAGCGGCTGGCCAGGCAAGTCCTGGACAAAATCCATCTATCCCCCGAGGAGGAAGCGCAAGAAGCAGAGGACGTCAAGTTCTCTAACCTTCTCGCTCAAGTCCGCCTTCACGACGAGAGGATCAGGACTGGCGAGCTTCCAATAGCCCCAGTAATCCCTCTTACCGCCGAGAAGGTGGCAGCTGAAGTGAACGCGGGTTTAGACAAACTCACCCACGAGCAATATGTAAGTCGGAACCAACTCTTGTTTTTACATTATGTTATATCATATCCTCTAGCCCCCAAGCATGAAGTAGGATATAGAATCCGAGTTTATGCTTCATTAGGATGCCAAAGAATGAACTAGTGTAGCCCCCAAGGCTCATGCTGATATTTAGCAAAAACTATTAGCCCGAGTCTTAAGTAGCTTTCTGACTTTGGGTATTCTGACTTACAGAAAGTATGTTCCTATAACCAGGAATTATTATCCAATGTCTGTGATAAGCGGAGAGAGATCAAAGCTCTCCGGATTAAAAATGCTGATCTCAAGGTAGCCAAGGATGAAGCCGAAGGTAAACATTTCGAGATTCAAACCTTGTCTTTTGCTTTTTCAATGTCGATTTTTTCTGAACTATTGTTCTTTTTGACTTACAACGTTGGTGAAACAATCCATCGCTATGATTGAAGAGGCCGAGAACCTCAAGACCCTGGTGGTGGAGAACAAGGGACTTCGCCAAGAGCTGGATAAGCTCAAGGCAGATCATGAAAGGAGCATAGAATCCTCCTCCATGGCCACTGAAGAGCGTGATCGCAAGATCGCTGCTCAAGATAAAATTATCTCGGACCTCAAGAATGAGCTTGGCAGAGAGAAGGATATCTCCGAAGCGCTCCGGGATGAACTCTAGAGTCTTCGGGAGGAGAAGACCAAGATTGACGACGTCATTCTTGGTACGTTCCATCTGTCTGACTTATCATTTCTTCAGGTGCGGGACATGGCCAAGGAAATGCCGCAGCTTGTTCGGGACTGGAACATGTCCTACGCACGGACTGCTGCACAGAACGCTCTCACCATGGTCATGAGCCGCCATGGAAACATGGAGATATGGCAAGTGACCAAAGGGTACTGCAAGGTAGACGAAGACGGCCAGGAGCAAGACCTTCAAGCCATCATGCACTCCTGTGCTGGATATGGGTGCCATGTAGCTGATCTGACCAGCTACGAGATCCCTTTCTTCACCCGCGTAGATACTCCACCACCTCCTCCAGAAGAAACCGAAGAAGTTTCCGATGATGAACGGACCACCTTGGATCCGGACATCTCGGAACAATATCAAGGCAGAGTAACCAGTGAGCCGGCAGCTGCTTCATCTCCTCCTGCATCATAGACGACAAATTTATGTATTATTCTGTGAAAGAACATGATGCGTTTGTAAATATTAAGTTCTATTGACTTTTGCTAGTGCTAAGCTTTTTATCTATTTAGCACTTGTTGGCTTTTGAAATTTTTGCGTGCCTGAAATGTTCACATAAGCACTTGAAATTTTTCGTCTCTACTTATCGTTTTTTGGCTTTCCGCCTCGTCCCTTTCGTGAGCCGGCTAAACCTTCAGCCGGAAACTTTGCCGAGCAACGGAGCTCAATTGCTAAACCAGTTTAAACTCGGAAACAAAGCCGACTTCTAGTACCAACAATTCACAACTCAGAAAATACCCGCATCCAGCAATCAGACAAATAACCCAAGTGAAGACTAGAATTTTTAGAGTTATACCCAAAGGTAGCAGTTTTAGAATCGGAAATCTAAACCAGAACGAACATGAGCATAAAGTACTTTCAAGCATTCTGGGATTTTCGACTATGACATGATCATTAGGAAATAAGATGGTAAAAACTTCTCAGAAAAACTTTGAGGTAACCAAAACTTTTATTTCTCACAGAACATGTACATATGTATGATTACAAAGAAGGATAAACTAAGAATAAAAGGGACGTTGCTTAGCAATATTCCACGGTCTGTCTAACTCATCCGGATTTGTACTGCCTCCAGCTCTCTTTCTCTTCTTAGTAGCAGGTCTTTCTTTGACTGGCCTCATGTCAGTTAAGTAGTATGATCCATTGTGCAATACTCGACTAACTAAAAAGGGCCCTTCCCATACTGGGGAAAGTTTGTGCTTTCTTTGTTGCACAAGCTGGAGAACCAAATCACCTTTACTGAAAGATCTAGTTCGGACTCTCTGGCTATGATACTTGTTTAACTTCTGCTGATAGGCTGTAGATCTCATTTCAGCAACGACGCGAACTTCTTCGACTAAGTCGAGATCATATTGTCGAGAAATATCGGCATCCTCTTCGATATACGCGGCCACTCTAGGATAAGTATGAATTAAATCGCTGGGAAGAACTGCTTCTGCGCCATAGACCAAGAAGAAAGGTGTGTATCCTGTTGACCTATTCGGAGTTGTTCATAAACTCCAAATTACAGAGGGTAATTCCTCTGCCCAAGCCCCCGCAGCACGTCGTAGTGGTGCTTCGAGTCTTGGTTTCAAGCCTTGTAGAATTAAACCATTTGCTCTTTCGACTTGTTCGTTAGCCTGTGGATGTGCGACTGACGCAATGTCAAGCCGGATATTTTGCTCATCGCAGAATTCAGCCAATTCTCCCATGGAAAATTACTCCCGTTGTCCATGATAATACTATGCGGATAACCATACCGGATTATAACATCCTCGACAAATCTTTTGGCTATTGCTCCATCACAACTAGTGACAGGTTTATCCTCGATCCACTTTGTGAATTTGTCCACCATCACTAAGAGGTGAGTGAATCCACTTGGGGCTCGTTTAAAAGGTCCTACCATATCAAGCCCCCAGACCGCAAAAGGCCATGTTATAGGTATTGTTCGCAGCTGATCAGCCGGAACATGAGCTTGCTTGGCGTACTTTTGGCAGCCTTTGCATGTCTTGAATAATCATTCGGCATCTGCCTGAGCTGTAAGCTAGAAAAATCCATGTCGAAAAGCTTTTGCCACTAAAGATTTGGCTGCAGCATGGTGACCACACTCGCCTTCGCGAATTTCCCTTAAGATTTCCACTCCTTCTTCCGGAGATACACAGCGCTGAAAGACCCCAGAAACACTTCGTTTATGGAGCTCACCTTTAACAATAGTATAGGCTTTTGCTCGTCGGATAATCTGTCGGCTCAGTACCTCGTCTTCGGGTAATTTGCCATCTACCAAATAATCAAGGTAGGGTTGAGTCCAGCTGGGGATTACAACCAGAACTGCTATCAAAGGTGAGTCGGATTTGGTCGGATATTCCTCATCTACTCCCTTTATCGAGGGAACTTTGAGGTGCTCTAAAAATGCGCCATCTGGGACCTCTTTCCACGCAGAGCCTATTCGAGATAGTGCATCTGCTTCCTCATCTTCTGCTCGAGGGATGTGTTGAACTTCAAACCCCTCGAACGATTTAGATAGATCATCCACGATAGTTTTATATGCTGCCATGTGCTTATTTGCATTAGAAATATCCGAGACTTGCTGAGCAACAAGATCCGAATCTCCGTAACACATCAAACGTCGGATGCCAATATCCTTAGCAATCCGGATTCCATGCAGCAGTGCTTCATACTCGGCAATGTTGTTTGTCGCTGTGAAGTGGATCTGCAACACGTATAAAAGTTTATCTCCTTGGGGTGATTTGAGCACCACGCCAGCCCCCGAGCCCCCTCGAGCCTTAGACCCATCGAAAAAGAGGGTCCAATATTCCAACTCAGGGAGGACCATGTTCTCCTTGGTCTCTGTCCAATCAGCGACAAAGTCACCAAGGATCTGGGATTTGATTGTTGTCTAGGGTTTGTACTCAATATCGAAAGCTGCAAGCTCTATGCCCCATTTGGCGATGCGCCCTGTGGCATCGCTATTGTTGATTATATCTCTCATGGGAGCTTTGCTCACCACGGTAATTGGATGTTCCTGAAAATAGTCTCGTAACTTACGAGATGCTAGAAAAACGCCGTAAGCCAACTTTTGATAGTGCGGATACCACTGTTTTGATTATGTCAGGACCTCGCTGACAAAGTACGTCGGACGCTGCACCAGGTGTTCCTGATTTTCTTCTGGTGTCTCCACTACCATAATGATACTGACAACCTTATTTGTCGCAGCAATGTAGAGCAACATCGGTTCCTGAGGTTCCGGCACTGCAAGGATAGGAGTAGATGAGAGTACTTTCTTCAGGTCTTGTAGTGGAGCTTCAGCTTCGTCAGTCCAGACAAAATCCTTGGTCTTCTTCAGGAGTTTGTATAATGGTGCGGCTCTTTCACAAAGCCGGCTTACAAATCGACTGACCGCAGCAATGCAACCAGTGAATCTTTGTACGTCCTTCAGGCGAGTTGGCCTAGAAATATTGAGAATAGCCTTGATCTTGTCGCGGTTCACCTCTATGCCTCTTTGAGACACGATGAAACCTAACAATTTTCCGGCTGGTATTCCAAAGAAGCATTTCTTCGGGTTAAGCATGATGTAGTATTTTCGTAGATTGGCAAACGTCTCCTCCAAGTCGGAAATCAATGTTTCCTTCTTTTTGGACATGACCGTGATATCATCCACGTATGCATGTACATTGCGTCCGAGTTGATCATGGAGGCAACGCTGCATCGTGCACTGGTACGTAGCTCCTGCGTTCTTCAGCCCAAAGGGCATCGTAACAAAAGGTTCACTGGTTATGAATGAAGTATTGAATTTATCAGATTCCTTCATCCGGATTTGGTGATAACCGGAATATGCGTCGAGAAAACAGAGGAGTTCTGAGCCTGCCGTAGAATCGATAACTTGATCAATTCTAGGCAGAGCGAACGGATCTTTTGGACAAGCCTTGTTCAAGGCAGTATAATCAACACACATCCTTAAATCAGTTGTGTCCTTTTTAGGGACCATTACAGGGTTAGCCGACCAATCAGTATGGATGACCTCTTCTATGAATCCGGCTAGCTCGAGCCGCGCTAGTTCCTTAGCTATTGCCTTACGCTTTTCATCGCCAAACCGTTGTAAGGACTGTTTGACGGGTTTAGCATTCGGGTTTATATTTAGAGAGTGCTCGGCAAGTTCCCTAGGTACTCCGGTCATGTCAGATGGCTGCCATGCAAAGATATCTTGATTTGCTTGGAGGAACTTGACGAGCGCGCTTTCCTATGCGCTACTTAGGCCTACGCCTATCTAGGTCACCTTGGAGGGGTCAACATCCTTCAACGGCGTCGTCTTCGTCTCTTCTGATGCTTTGAACTCCAGATTTGGCTTTGTGACCTCCTTCTTCGTTGCGGGCATCTCGGACGGATCTATGATCTTTTCGATCTGCTGGTACTCCTGGGCGTGCAGCACGGCTTCGGCAAAGGCGGCATTTCCATCTTCGCACTCTCGCGCCTTCTTCGGGTCTCCCCTGATGGTGATCACGCCGTTGGGACCTGGAATTTTCATCATATTGTAAATGTAACATGGACGAGCTATAAAAGCCCAGTAAGCCGGGCGTCTAAATATAGCATGGTATGCGCTCTTGAACGGGACTACTTCGAAGGAAAGTGCCTCCGTCCGATAATTCTTTGGAGTTCCAAAAGTAACATCCAAAGTGATCTCTCCCAGGGAATTAGCTTGTCTTCCTGGGACAACTCCGTGAAAGATCACAGAGCTATGGTTCAGCTGTGTTTCCGAGATCTTCATCCGACGTAGCGTTTCAACATAGAGAATATTGATGCTGCTACCACCGTCCATGAGGGTCTTAGAGAAACCATAAGCGTCAATAAGTGTATTGACGATTAAGGCGTATTTTCCTCGCCTGTGTAGTTTAGGTGGATGATCAGCACTGTCAAACGTGATTGCCACTTCCGACCAGTCCAGATATTGAGGGACAGCCGGAACTGTTGCATTGAGCTCGTGGAGAACTGTTTCTTGACCTTTGCTGGTTGAGATCCGAGGAAGGTGACGTAAGTGTCCTTCTTGGTGGGAAAAGTCTACTTCCCTTCCGGCTTGGGATTTGAAGCATCAGCTTCCTCCATGTCAGAATCTTCCTTGGTCTCCTTGTCTTTTTCGGGGGTTTTCTTTCCTTTCTTCCACTTAGCTTTGTAGCCCGCGATATCATCTCTCTTGATGTCGTCATTAAAACGACATTCAGCGTTGGTGTGGGACGAGCCCCCATTACTGTCTCCGTGTTGGGTTTTTCTTCCGAGGTATTTTTGCGCTTCTGAGCTTGTTGCTTTGGTTGTTTTGCCGACTGAGGCACAACCAGGACATTGAGTAATCCCTCTGCATCGTCGTCAGCATCTGCATACTTGCTCGCTGTTTCTATCATCTCTCCCAGATTAGTAACCTTGTCACACTTCAAGCGATTGCGTAGTAAACCAATTGGGAGACCTGCGATGAAAGCTTCAATCGTAGTTTGATCATTTACTCCTTCGGAGGAGTTCTTTGTGTCGATCCATCGTCCGAAATAATCCCGGCAAGTTTCTCCGGCTTTCTGGGTGCAACGCTGTAGGTCTCCAACCGTACAGGGCCTCCGATATGTGCCTTCAAAATTCCGAAAGAACGCACTTTGCAAGTCATACCAGTTGTGGATGGTGTTTGCTGGAAGTTCATTGAGCCATGATCGTGCCGTCTTCCGCAACATAAGTGGGAGATATCGGGTTGCAACCATGCTGTTTCCGCCTTTAGCGATGTAGGAAGCTTGGAAGAAATCCTATAACCAGGTGTCTGGCCGAGCAATGCCGTCGTAAGCTTGGATATGAGATAGCAAATGCTTCCGGGAATTTTGTAGCTCTGATGCGTGGTCCGAAGCACTTTGGGCCCACGTACACGTCATCGTTTTCATAGCGCCGAGCCTCTATGTTGGAGTTGATCTCGTGCCTTGCGTCGTTCGGGGATAGAGATCGTCCCGAATGTCGGCTGCGGCTGCGGTGCCCTGGAGCCGGACTTCGGCTTCTGCCACCACCTCCTCTACCATGTAGTCCTCCTTGACCTCCTTGGGGGCCGTTGTGATAACTATGTGGTGGAGAGGGTGGTGCAGCTGGATAGTTTCTAGCTGATCGCTGGCCTCCGTCCGGAGCGTCATTATTCCGGTTCCGGGGAGGTTCTTGACTATGACGAGCCCCCTGTAGGCTTGTTCCAGCGTGGTTTCCGTCGTTCCTTCGTCTGTCGTTCCCACCATGGTGAGGCTCAGCCGGACGGCTCTCATGTCCAAGAGGTGGCATTCTCTGATGATCCTCCTCCTGACGTTTCTCCTTATCTTCTCCCTTTCGATCGTTGAATTCTCTTCGGGGAGGATTCCTCGGATTCAGTGCAGTGATTGCGGCTCTCGGCTGCTGAAGCGACATTGCTCCAGTTATGTGTAGCTCTGCGATGCTGTCCCAGCGATCCGGTTCTTGAATAATTGTCTTCCCTGCGTTCGGGGTGATGGTACTGCGCCCGAACGTAATGGGTTCTTACGTCAGCCCATGTCGGATCTGTGCGACATTGGTCAGAATCGGAGACTAGTTTTTGACTTCCGGACAGGGTGACCTTCTGCTGCTCTAGTCCCTTGTTGAGTAGCTTGATACCCAACCGTATCTCCTCTGGCCCTGGATTAGCTGATAGAATTTCACGAGCCGCCACGGTATTTTGCACTGGTGTTGGGTATACCTAATCTCCGTTGCTATCCTTCCGTGGCTTCCCCATCTCATCTCC
This sequence comes from Avena eriantha, assembly GCA_910589775.1. Classification (NCBI taxonomy): domain Eukaryota; kingdom Viridiplantae; phylum Streptophyta; class Magnoliopsida; order Poales; family Poaceae; genus Avena; species Avena eriantha. The sequence goes on along the minus strand of OU342743.1, from coordinate 395,402,554 downwards.
GAAAAGGACGGCACGGACACGTGGGAATTGGTTGTCATCTATGTGATGCTTCCGTGTCTTCTGATGTAGACGGGACATGTACTCCTTGTTTGACATGCGCTTCTTCTCCACCTCGATGTTTTTGGCTTCATCGAGGAGTTGTTGACAACGCGCTTCTAGGGCATGGGCCCTTTCGTCCAGCTCATCTGCAGTAAGTTCTGCAGCTGTAGGGATAGGTGTGGTTAATGCGGGATAGGTGTGGTTAATGCGGGATAGGTGTGGTTAATGCGGCATCGATGAGTTTACGCCCACCTTCAGTGATCACGTATCCATCCACCGATGCTTCTTTTTTCAGCTCGTCTGGGATAAGTGCTCCATCCGAGTCTTCTTCGTATCCCTCGGCGATTACCTCCTCTGTGAGGGGTCTTTTGCCGGGGTCTTGTTCTTCTTCTTTGCCTTCTTGGCAGCGCCGTAGCAAAAACGGCTTTGGGTCCGTTTCCCGGAGTCAAGCTCTGATCGGTACTTTCGGACATCTAGACTTCGGGATTATCTCCGACGTCCATGTCATCCTGCGCTTTGGGAGAGTGTTCCCCAGATCCTTCATCCATGGCTTCTCCTTCTTCTGCAGCTTTGGAGTTGTACTCCTCTTCATATTCCACGGAGAACTTTCGGAAATCTGCTGACGTCATAGATTCATCTGAGGATGCGGGAACGTCGGCGTTTGTTCCAATTGCCTCCAGCACCGAGTCGGTGTTTTCTCCAGCATCGGCAGAGCCGGATCTGGATCCTACGTATCCGACAAAGTGCGATGCGTGCTTCCTAAGGTACCTGCAGCTTTCGCGATCAGCCATATCGAAACTTTTAATGGTTTCGAGGATTGCATCTGCGCTAGCGCCTTGTAGTATCATACGTCTTAGTGTGTACCTGAGGAAAGGCCTGTCTGTCCCGGCATCGTCAGAGCCGGAATCAGTGTCGTTGATATGCTCCTCCTGGATTTCGACTTCCACGGGTGGGTCGATCTGGGATCCAGATTCTCCAGGGAGATCCACTCCAGATTCGACTTGGACCGTGAGGTCTTCTTCAGGCTCAAATTTCTCCACTATCTCCGCAACTAGTGCGGGCTGGGTGGGATTAGGGTTTTCTGAGATCCGGAACTCTGCCGCCTCTACGGACAAAGGGGACACAGAAGATTCTTCTGCTTCTATCATCACCGCTGGGGTGGGTTGGGCAGGTTCCGCGAAACCAATGTAAACATCGATCTCGCCAAAAGACATGATTGTATAGGCAGTCACGGTCTCCCTAGCCGGAATCCAAGTCTCGTCGAAAACAATGAGAGGGACGTTGCTGGCGTAGAGGGTGCGACCGACGGCGATGGTCTCGCCGATTCCGATTCTGGCAGATTCCGCTTGGAACGCAGATCCAAAGCTCACTTGCCCCACGGTGGGCGCCAACTATCGTCGGATTGAGGACAGGTACACCATGAGGGGGTCCTCGAGGCGTGCGGAAGAGAAGGGTGTGAGACGTACGGTATTCCGGGACGGTGAGCACACAAGTTTACCCAGGTTCGAATCCGCCAGCTTTGGATGAATCCTACTCCTGCTAGCAATCCAGTAATACGGCAGAGCCAGAATATGGGTTACAATGGTATCGCCTGTGCGAGTTGAGGGTCTAAAGTATTAGGTGTGTCCTAAAGGCTCTCCCTAGGATGGCTTATATAGATATCCGGCCTAGGGTTTATAGGAGAGATCAATCCGGCTACGACTAAGAGTTGGTTACAGAGTACATCTTGAACTACAAGTAACATTATGGGCCTAAGTCGGTAAGTCTTCTGAGCCTTCCCGTAGCCGGATTGGACTCCGTCTTCTCTCCCTGACTGGGCCGCCCGTGAAGCAAAGCTCTAACCCGAAGTGGGCCACCCTGGTCAGTGAGGAACTGCGAGGATACCCGGAAAGTATATCCCCAACACATAATAGTAGGGTTGCAACATAATAAGTGGGTACCTGGGCTGTGGCCCAGCTGTTGAGGCGCGCAGGCCCAGTCTTGACCGGTAGTACCGCTCCTCGGGTTAGGTAGTATCGGACTGAAGTGGTAGCGGCTTCAGGGAGCAGTAGCTCCAGGTTTTAGCTGTCGTCGAGCTTCAGGTCCGGTAGTACCGGTTGGGCAACCGGTAGTACCGCTTGGGGGCTCATGAGGGTTTAACTCATCAATGCCCATTGTTATGGACTTGGGTTTTGGAGGAGGGAGCGCTGGAGACATATATCGGCTAGCAAACAAGCACACAGGGGACAAAGGATTTACCTAGGTTCAGGCCTCGTAGAGGTCCCTACTCCTGCTTGTCTGCTCGTGGAATTATCGAAGGAGTCGAAAGTTACAATGGTGCGCAGATGCAATCTGGCGAGGGTTGTGGAAACTAGGGTTGTGTGTGTCCTCTTCGCCGCCACCTCCTAGCCTTTATATAGATAGGCTAGGTCTCGGGTAGCAGGTCAAGTCGGTTACAAGTTAGGGTTTTTCCCCTTCAAACTTTCTATCTTTAACTTCTTCTTGTTCTTCAAGCAATCGAGAGTCCGTAGGCCACTCGAATCCCTTGTTTTGGACCTTGGCGACACCGTGGGCCTGTACGTATTTGGACCAAGCTTGAGTACCTGTAGGGTATACCCATGTCAGTAGCCCCCGAGTGTCCAGTGGAATCGCATATTCGACTAGGGACTTTTTGAAGTCTTCGAGTGCCTGAGTGCATTTCGACTGCTTTTATTTGTGTCATAGGGATTGTTGATATACGCGCCTGATATAACCGAAGTATCGGTATCAATTAACCACCTTAGGGTGAAACAACGCAATCTACTCGAACTCGAGTCACCGGACTCGAATCCGGAAAAGTGCTGGCATAAGTCCACTCAGGCCGCGGAGGTCTTACAGGAGTCGAATTCCAGTTATATGGGTGTGAGCACTCGGCGCGTCCGTCAAGGCTTGTTCATCGTACCTGTAGGCACGGATATATTTTTGGTAGTGCGCAGCTAATGCATTGCCAGGCCTTATTCACGTCTTACCTTCACGCTGTAAGCGCGACATCCGAATTTTATCATCGCGGAGATGATTCGGGTGACCCAGGAGACGCAATCTCTTTGTAGGGAAAAATTATGAGGCGGTGTCGCCATGCGTTTTGAGTGTGGATGTTATCAACACATGGTTTTCTGTATAAATAATCATAGGGTGCGCGACCAGCGCTCCCTATGGGAGTAGCCCCCGAGTGCATGGTTGAGTCGAAGACTCAGGCAGGGACTAAAGAACTTTTGCGACTGCTGTCGTATTTTGCTTGTTTGTTTTAGTCGAATTTGTTTTCGGCGCTCCCTATGGGACTAACCCATGTCCAATGTCGAATTATGTTTCGAGTGGTTTGGGTTTATTTCTGATTGTCCATGTTCCTGTAAAAAGAAAAAAGAAAAAAAATCGTAGGGTGCGCGACCAGCGCTCCCTATGGGAGTAGCCCCCGAGTGCTTGGTGGAGTCGAAGACTCCAGCAAGGACTAAAGTAGTCGAATTTTTCCACTGCATAGCTTTGATGACGTCAGTGCTGACGCTTGCATGACCTCAGTTGCCCGCGTGAGCGGGTTTGACAGGACGTGACGAGCGGTGGGTCCCACTTCCTGACTTTGATTTGACTGGGTGTGCGTAATCTTTAATTTAGCTGTGCCTCCTCGATTTCCGTGCGTAATGGGAGTAGTGGAGGGACGGTTCGTGCTTCCCCTTCTCCACGTGTCCAACGCGATGTGTGCCATGCGTCCGGTAGGGTTTTTCTGAGCGATAGTAATTTTCCCATCTATGCTCTTTCTTCCTTGCTGCCATCGCCATTGCTGTTGCTATCTGCTTCCTCACGCTCTTTCTTGCCGCGGCGCTGGACCAACTCCGCATCTTCCCCAGCTACTTTCTCTGTTCACACCGCCGTCGCCCAATGGGGAAGAAGAAGGGAGGCGCTGTTGTTGATTCCACGGCCACCGCTGCCACGCCGAAGAAGAAGGGTGGCTCCCCTGCTGCGGGCACTAGCACCGCCGCCGGCGGGAAGAAGAAGGTCGCGGGCACCCACGTGACAAATGGTGCGTGGCGCCATTCCATCATCAAGGCGTCGGATCTCCGTCTTCTTCGCCAAGACGGAGTTATCTCCGCAGCAGTCGCCGATACGCGCGTCCATAGCGGTGAGGCCATTCCTGATCCTCCCACTGGTTTTCGAGTGATGTTTCTTGCATTCGTCATTCGCGGTCTTTCCTTGCCTCTCTACCCCTTTCTTAGGGGTCTTCTTTGTTTCTACGGGCCCCCGCTCTATCAGCTATCCCCAAATTCTATTCTCCACATCACCTGCTTCATCACTCTTTGTGAGTGCTGGCTCGGAATCGAGCCACACTTTGGTCTTTTCAAGCGCATTTTTAAATTGAAGCGTCAGTCCGCATCTAGCTCTTTAGTTTACGACGTAGGTGCTTGCGGAATCCACGTCGACCCATCCACCACCTACTTCGACATCAAGCTCACCAAGTCCGTCTAGGGATGGAAGGACAGATGGTTCTATGTCCGCGATCAGAAGTCGAAAGATGAGCACTTTGGACTCGCGCCCTTCGATCCCGCGACTCCCTGCAAGAAGATGCGTTCCTGGAAGAACGTAGTTATGCCTGGCGAGCTCGCGGAGACAGACGTGCTGTATCAACACGTCTGTGACCTCGAGAGTCGCATAGGCGCAGAAGAGGGAGGCTGCGCCCTTATCTGAACCTGGCTGCGCCGTCGAGTCCAACCCCTTCAAGCTAGAGTTCATCCCATGTTTCAATGGGCTGGCGCCGATGATGCCACTCGTGTGTCTGCCGATGGCATGTCCGCGAGTGAGGTGGATAAGAGGGTTCGACTGGTCACGAAGTACACCGGCAAGGATGTGCTTTCAAATGAGCCAGTTGTTCCTCCTTTTGATGCTTCGAATCCTCCTCATGAGGTACAGTTGTGCTACGCAGTAGCTTATTTTCTCGATTGCTTTTCTGTTGCTTACTTGATTTTTGCTGATTTTTGTTGTCTGTATGCAGGATTGGGCGGTGTCGCCTTGTATGCCTCGTCTCCCTGAGGGGGTTATTCCTCGAGAAGCTTTGGAAGAGGACGAGTCTGAGTCGACTGTCCCTTCTGATGTGGAGGAGGAAGCCCCCGAGTCCGAGAGTCCGGACACTCGCAAGCGTTCGCGCAACGAGGATTCGGACGCGTCGTCTCCTTCGACTCCAAAAGGTACGATCGGTGGTGTGGAGTCACCAATACCTGCCGTCCCTGTGAGGGTTGTGGCACCGTCTTCTCGTAAGAAGATGCGATTGCCAAAGGAGTCTTCGTCGGAGTCGGCGGAGGCCACGTTTGATCTTGACAAGTTTGACTGGTAAGTTTTCGAGCTCATTTGCTCTTCTCTGTTTTCTTGTTGTTGACTTGCCCTGGGAGTTTGCCTTTTCTCAAGGTGAGTTTTGTCTTGTAGTCAAGAGGCGTCGTCATCTTCTGGCGATGTCGAATTTTTGAAGGAATCTAGAGTCGCGACCTCGAAGGCCAAGAAAGAGGTCGAGCGTGCTCCTTCCCCTCCAGTGGCGGCCCACTCCAGGCATAACTCTTCTAGCTCTCCTCACGCAGGGGAGCATCGAATGGTTGCCCGGATGATGGCACATCAAACATCTTCGGAGTCATTGGAGGACCATGTAAGTGTAGTTGTTTCCTTCTTTGTAGTGTTGCAGTCGATGTTATATATTTCCTCTGATGGTTCTTTGTTTGTGCGACAGCTCCTTGTAAAGGAAGCCACGCACTTGGCAGAGCAAGTGATGGCGATGGGCCGCCAGCATGCAATGCTGGAGACGCGTCACCGCGTGGTTGAAAGTGAGTGTTCTACACTTACTCTTTTTCGTCTTCTCTTTTTGGTGTAGTCGACTGATAGTCAACTTTTGTTTGTTGTGTAGCTGAGCATAATGCTCTGTTGCGTGACGCCGCCACCTTGGAGAAGACACTGGCCGCGGCTGTGAAGGGTCGCGACGAGGCAATCGCAGCGCGTGACGAGGCGCGGAAACATGAAGAGGATCTGCGTGCCTCCTTTGCTACCAGGGAAAAGTTGTTCGAAGAACAACTGTTCTCAGTCACCAAGGCTCTCTCAGGTACTTTTGCTTGTGAATATTGTTGTCCTTCTCCGCATCGAATGTTTTTGCTGGTGAGATTGAAGTTTTGATCCATGTGTGGGTTCATGTACAGATGCTGGCGATTTGAGCTTTGACCCGTAGGTCCTTCGTCGCGATGACGCTCTGGCAGGTGCGGTGGCTGCAGTCGAGGACCGTAGCGCCGCCGTCCAAGATACACTTTCCAAGGCCAAGGTCGCCCTCAGTCGCCTCCGGGAAGAGTTGATGCCGAAGGCGGAGCTGGTCGATAATATGGACGAGCTGGCAGAGTCACTCGCCGGGGGTGTGCCTTCCACCTACAAGAACTCCCTCCGCGCGGCTGGCGCGACCATGTCACTAGCCATCGTGCAGGCCCACGGAGTCGAGATCGATCCCTCCGCGGTGTCAAAGGCGATGCCTGTTGGCGCATATGGTCAGTAGGTAGTCTTCGCTCCTTTTACGACTGCTTGTGGCAAATATGGGCATCATTTGATAAATACTGTCGCGAAGTACTCGGAGGAGCTCCAACATGCCAAGAAGGCGGCGAAGGCTTCGGCCTCAGGGGCCGGCGGAAAGTCAGTGGCGTCTGACACTGCTACGGACTTGATGAAACCCCGAAGCCGTCGAAGTCGAAGAAGCCAGTTGCTCCGTAGTTAGCTTTTGTAATAGTTGATTAATTGTCCTCTTGTTTGGGAACATGCCTGCTGGCGAGTGTGCCTGTTGATACTTATGCCAGTCTTGAATGCATCTGACCCTTTTGCCTTTGTGTTGATTTGGTCGCCTTATTTTCTTCTATCTTGACTTGTGGTAGGGTACATCAAGTGATCCCGTGGGGGGAACCCAGGACTCGCCATCTCTTGGTGATACAGTGGCACCACCGCACTCTAGGGTAGAGGAGCTATCCTTGCTTTCGCGATTTCATGACCGCATGAAGCAGCTGGAGCGTGAGTTGCCCGTGATCCGCGGTAGCGCAGACGTGTGGAAGTCGAAGGCGGAAAAAGCCACCGCCCGCGAGCAGTATCTTCTTGGCGAGGTGGCGCAGCTGGGCGACCAGTTTAAGTGTTAGTTTGCCTATTCTCATCTTTTCCTTTGTAGTTTCTCGCAGCGGTACGATGTACTCATGCTATGGATGCTGCTTCGTGTAGTTGTTGGCACGCACCATCCGCAGGAGGATTAGGATAGAATTGCCATTCGCCTTCATGATCTCATCCAGGAGCAACTTCAAGAGAGTGGATACTTCTAGGTAGATCATGATCGTGCGACTGCATTGGCGACCCTGCAGGATCGCGCGTCGCGAGTGCTTATTTTTCTGAAGAAGTCGCAGTCGTGCTTGAAGAACATCTATCGGGCGATGTTTCCGCGGGACGACACTCCATCAAGCCTGCTGGCTCTTCTTGCCAAATTTCAAGATCTGTCCGCGGTTCGCGAGTGCGTGAGGCAGCAGTTGGTGGCTGGTGCCAAGCCTGCCCTCTCAATGGTGCGATTGCACAGGCCTGACGTGGATATTTCCGCCATTGCCTCTAGGCCGCCAACGCCACCAGTAGGATCTGCCTGGAATATGGTACCGCACTATCAGGCAGTGGTCCGTCCAGCAGAGGAGATTGTCGACTTCTTTGAGGAACAAACCAACGTTCATTTATTGCAAGAGTAGCCAAATTTGTATCCTGCACATAAGTGTACTTGTGTTGTAAAGTTCGTATAGATGTTGTAGATAATTAATTGTCGAGTGTGTATAAAGAGTTCTATGAGTGTCAGGTGCGTTGTACTATGCGAGTCCTTTTCGTTAGCCTGGCCATCGTTTATCTCGGTCCCTTGTCAACCTGTCAGGCGCGTTGCAACTGAGTGGAGGTCGTGTTTTAAGGGTTTCGATTGATGTACCAGCTACTCAGGATATCACGTTTTGGTTCGAAGAACAGATGTGTATAGGGTGGCACAGCCCCCGAGTATATAAATTGAAAAAGTAAAGGAGAACACTGAGTTTTGGGGCACTTAGCTTTTATTTATTCGAAGAACAGTGCGAGGTACAATGTGTGGCTAAGTAGCCTTGGCTGAGTAGCCTTATTTGTAATGTAAAAGTAAAAACGAACTAAGGGTAGAAGCATCGCAGCTGTGCGACGTTCCAGGGGTTGGAGTATGCGACTCCTGTCTCTAAATCTTTAAGGCGATAGGCGCCACCTGGGATTACTTCTGTAATCATGTACGGTCCTTCCCAGGGGGACTCAAGCTTGAGATGCCCCTGCTGCTTCAGTCGCAAGACCAGGTCACCTTCGACGAAGGATCTGGGGTGAAGCCTCCTACTATGGTAGTTGTGCAGGTTCTGCTGGTAGATCGTGGATCTTTCTGCGGCGATTTCTCTTGCTTTGTCAAGGAGGTCGACGGAGTCTTCGAGTGCGTGGGATGATTCTTGTTCGCTGTAAGCGACCACACGCGGCGCCTTGCACCGTACTTCAGCTGGTAGCACTACCTCTGCTCCGTGCACCATAAAAAATGGAGTGTAGCCCGTGTCGCTGTTTGGAGTTGTACGTAGGCTCCAGAGTACAGATTACAGTTCATTCGGCCAGTAGCCCGTGGCTTGTTCGAGTGGTCGGAGGAGTCGCTTCTTGATGCCGCTGCAGACGAGCCCGTTTGCCTTTTCCACCTGACCGTTGGTCTGTGGATGCGCTACTGAGGCGTAGCTAATGTTGATCCCCAGGTTCTCGCAGAATTCTTGGAACTCCTTAGATGTGAAGTTCGTCCCGTTGTCGGTGATGATGCTATGTGGCACCCCGAAGCGGTAGACGATGGACTCAAAGAATTCGACTGCGCTGTGCGCGGATTGGTTGGTTACTGGCATGGCCTCAATCCACTTTGTGAATTTATCGACTGCGACCAAGAGGTAGACGTAGCCTCCTCACGAGGACCTTGGAAGCTTGCCGACCATGTCGAGCCCCCATTGCGCGAAGGGCCAGGCCAATGGGATTGGCCATAGCTCTACGCCCGGTGCGTGCGGCTTGTCCGCGAATCGCTGGTAAGCGTTGCATTTTTGGACGATGTCCTTGGTGTCGCGCATGGCCGTGGGCCAGTAGAATCCAGCTCGTAGAGCTTTGGCAACGAGGGCGCGGCTTCCAGCATGGTGCCCACAGGTCCCTTCATGAATGTCAAGGAGAACTGCTCTTCCATCGGCCATGGAGACGCATCGTTGTAGCACTCCTGTGATGCTGCGTTTATACAATTCGCCGTTGATAACGACGAATGCCTTGGAGCGCCGCGCGATGTGCCGTGCATCTGTCGGATCGTCCGGTAGCCTCTTGCTGAGGAGGTACGTGATGTACGGCTGCGTCCATGATTGCTCAATCAGCATGACCCTCATTGGTCCTTCGAGTCCGGTGTCCAACTCCAAGTCATCGAGTGCCATGGGCTCAATGGGTGGCGTAGCCCCCGAGTCCGTTGCTGCGCTTGTTTTCTTCTCTGCGGCCTTTGACTTGATGGAGCGTTCGCATATGCGCTCGAGAAATACCCCAGGTGGTATGGGGGCGTAGGTAGAGCCTGTGTTGGCGAGTGTGTCCGCCTCCTCATTGCTTTCGCGACCTACATGTCGCAGCTCGCAACCATTGAAGTCTCCTTCGAGTGTATCATAGAGGTCGCGGTACGCGATCATGTTGTCGTTCAGTGTGTCGCACTCATGCATTGTTTGGTTGACGGCCAACTTGGAGTCGCCATATATGATGAGCCTCTTAGCACCGCAGGCTTTTGCCATCCTCATCCCGTGCAATAGGGCCTCGTATTCAGCCTCGTTGTTTGAGGCTGTGGACTGCATTCGCAAGATATATTTCAGCTTGTCCCCTTGAGGTGACGTCAGTATGACACCTGCGCCTGCTCGGTCTTTCCGCTTGGACCCGTCGAAGTGCATTGTCCAGAGGTAGGACATATCGGGCTTGTCCGGGAGTTGGTTCTCCATCCAGTGCATGAGGAAGTCAGGGTGGACTTGCGACTTGATTGCGTCGCGCTTTTCGTATGTGATGTCTCGTGGAGATTGTTCTATTCCCCAATGTGCGACTCACCCCGTGGCGTCGGGGTTATTGAGGATATGTCCCAACGGGGCGTCGCTGACTACCACGATTGGGTGTTCCTGGAAGTACTGGCATAGTCGCCGGGCGGTCATAAAGACACCGTACGCCAGCTTCTGGTAGTGCGGATACCGCTGTTTTGTTGGCGTGAGGACCTCGCTGAGGTAGTATACCGGGCGTTGTATGCCATGGACCTTGTTTTCCTCAGCCCGCTCGACGACCAGCACTGTGCTAACCACCTGGTTGGTGGCGGAGATGTACAACAATAGTGGTTCTCTTTCTCGTGGAGTCACCAGCACTGGCGAAGTGGATAGCAGGCACTTGAGACCTTCGAATGCTTCTTGCGCTTCATTGGTCCACTCGAATTTTTCAGCTTTGCGGAGGAGCTGGTAGAAGGGCAGTGCCTTTTCACCCATCCCACTGATAAATTGACTGAGGGCCATGATTCGTCCGGCCAGTTGCGCCTCTTATGTTCTTCGGCTTCTCCATGGCCAGTATGGCTTTTATCTTCTTCGGGTTCGCCTCGATTCCCCTCGCGGAGATGAGATACCCAAGTAGCTGCCCAGATGGTACGCCGAAGGCGCATTTGTCCAGATTGAGCTTGATCCGGTAGCGGTCGAGGTTGGCGAAGGTTTCGTGCAAATCATTGATTAGAGAGGCTTCCTCCTTGGTCTTGATTACTATGTCGTCGATATAGACTTGGATGTTGCAACCCAGTTGTTCCTTGAGGCAAGCCTGCATGCACCGCTGGTAGGTGGCTCCCGCGTTTTTTAGCCCGAAGGGCATTGTGTTGTAGCAGAACACACCAAAGGGCGTTGTAAACACTGTTTTCTCTTGATCTTCCTCCTTCATTCGAATTTGATTATAGCCTGAGTAGGCGTTGAGGAAGCAGAGACGCTCGCATCCCGCGGTGGAGTCGATGATTTGGTCGATCCGTGGCAGCGGGAAGTGATCCTTTGGGCAGTGCTTGTTCAGAGAAGTGAAGTCCACGCACATCCGTAGGATATCCGTGTCCTTTTTTGGTACCAGCACCGTATTGGCGAGCCAAGTGCTTTCCTTGATCTCGCGTATGAACTTGGCCTCGAGGAGTCTGTTGATCTCCATTCCGACTGCCTGCGCCCGTGGCTCGGACAGTCGCCTGATTGTTTGCTTGACTGGCCTTGCGTCAGGGGTGACGTTGAGTGCGTGCTCGGCGAATTCCCTGAGAACTCCTGGCATGTCCGCAGGACACCAGGCAAAAATTTCCCAGTGCTCACAGAGGAATTTGACGAGCGCGAGTTCCTATGAGGGACTCAAGTTGTTGGCGATGAGGGCCGTCTTGGCGGGATCCGATGGATGGACCTGCACCTTCTTTGTGTGCACAGATGAGTCGAAGGAGAGGTCAGGTGAGCTTGGCCTACTCAGGGGAGGCAGACTGTTGTCTGTCGTCTCTTTCAGTCGTGCGAGTTCCTCTTGCATGCCAAAGGACTGGGAGATTCTATTGAATTCCCTTTCGCAACTGTCAGATCGCTCAAAGCTCCCGTTGATCGTGATGACACCGTTGGGACCTGGCATTTTCATCTGCACGTAGGCGTAGTGGGGCACTGCTATGAACCTAGCGAACGCGACGCGCCCGAGGATGCAGTGGTATTGTGAGGGCCAGTCGACGACCTCAAAGTCAATGCGTTCGCGCCGGAAGTTCTTCGGCGTGCCGAAGATGACATCGAGGTTGATTTTGCCTAGGGGGTATACGCCTTTCCCTGGGACGATGCCGTGGAACATTGTGTCCGATGCCTCCAGGCAGGTTAGAGGGATCCTCATCGCTCGCAAGGTACTCGCGAATATGAGGTTGATGCCATTGCCGCCGTCCATGAAGACGCGACTCATGTCGAATCCTCCAATTTGCGCCTCGAGTACAAGGGGGCAATGACCTGGGTGAGGTATCTGAGGCGGGTGGTCGCGTTTGTCGAAGGTGATGCACGACTCGCTGCCACTGAGGTACTCAGTGGTGGATGGTGGGGAGTGCGTGGCCAAGTTGACTTGGCGAGTGATGGCCTTCTACAACCTGTTGGAGGGGCGCCCTTTTTGGATCATCATGGTACCCATGGTCCATGGGTACGGTTCTCCTCCGTGGTGCTGGTACGGTGTGGCTCCGTTCGGCGGTGGCCCAGGTGGTGGTGGTGGTGCGCCGTGTGCCACGGCGCCTGGAGCGGCTCCGTTGCCTCTTTCGACTGCATTGCGGTTCATCCGAACCAATCCCTCGTGTAGCTTGAGGAACCCGCGACAGTCTTTGAGGAGGTGCCTGGACTTTCTCTTGCCGTCATGCTTGTCGATGTAGAAGTGTACCGTGCATGGCCGGACAGTTTGTCTTCGATGGAGGTCGTCGGTGCCTCATCGCAAGTGCGGCGTTGCCATACTTGCGTGGTTTTCCCGGAGTCGTGGTATCCGCCGCTACGGTATCCGCTGTTGCGGTTATCGTCGCATCTATCGGCGTAGCCGGCTGCGACCATGTTGACGTCATCGCGATCGTCGTAGATGTGCATGCGACGCTTGCCTCGGCGGCTGCGGCTGTGTTCGAGTTCCACCTCCTCGTCGGAGTGAGCGCGATTCTTCACCGAATCTTCTCCATCGGCCCACCGATTCGTGATCTCCATCAGGTGGTCGATGGTCTGGGGCTTTGAGCGGCCCAGCTCCTCCCTGAGCTCTAGGTGGCGGACGCCACCATTGAATGCATCAATCGCGCGGTCTTCCGAGATGTTTTCCGCGGAGTTCTTGATGATGGACCACCTTTGGATGTATGAGCGTAGCGATTTGCCAGATCTTTGCTGGCAGCATCTCAGCTCTTCGATTGATGCGGGCCGTTTGTACGTGCCCTTAAAGTTGCGCACGAAGCTGTAAACCAGCTCATCCCAACTGCGAATGGATCCACGTGGGAGGTTATTGAGCCATGCTCGGGCGGCGCCCTGCAGCTGTAGCTGCAAGCATTGCATGGCAGTACTTCGACTGCCTCCGTGGAGCCTGACGGAGGAGATGTGATCCTCTAGCCAGATCTTGGGGTCCTGTAGACCGTCGAATTTTGTGTTCTCCGACGGGAGTTTAAACCCTTTAGGCATCCGCTTCTGCCTAATGGATCTGCTGAAGCATCTGGCGCCACAGAGCTCCCCATCTTCCTCTTTTGTGTCAGTCGATCGAGCATGTCGTGCCCTTGACTTGTCGATCTTGCGATGCGTGAGGTCGTCACGCGCATCATAGTCACGATCATGTCGCCGTGAGCGGCGGCTCCGAGACAGGTCGTGACTGTTGTCGCTGGATGAGGTCGAGGAGTGGTGCTTTGCTAGCGCTTTGCCCTTTTTTGGGTCTGGCGTTGGCTCCTTGTCGAGGGCAGCGTCGATTAATCCCAAGCCCGCGATCGTAGATCGGTGCATGGCAGTTCGGGGATCTCCAGCTGGTGACTGGTTATTGAGGAGGTACATGGTGGCTGCCGTCACCGCAGCCTGCGGTGTTCTAGGAACCACGTTGCCTCTCGTGTCGACTGTCATAGAACCGAAGTCGAGGACTTTTGCGGCCTCTATGCGCTCTTGCTCGGTGAGGTGATCCATCCGCGACTGCCTCTTCTTGGCGAGGTATTCATTGCCCTTTGAGGAGGATCCTCCGTAGGAGGAGAGCCCGGCGCGACGAAGGCTCGATTCGTCCGCTACCTTTTTACGTGCCTCAAGTTGCGCGATTGTTTGCACCTGGCGCTTAAATTCTTCCTTCAAGAGCCAGTGGTAGCCCATCAGCAGTTCTTGCGGGGACCCAAAGGGTAGAGTTGTGCCCCGTAGGGCCTCGTGGCAGTGAGCCCACTCTTGCTCGTTGAGCTTGATTATGACGCGTTTGCCGGTTTGCTCATTGATTATGTTGGGAGGTTCGACTGCTCCTCCATTGTTGACGGGAGCGCGATTGCCGCCATTACCCCTGTTGCCACCGTTGCCGGTGTTGGGTGGATCGGTGCCGTTGCTAGGGTTGCCACCGTTGTCGCGATTGGCAGAGGTGTCGCCTGTGTTGATGACGGCGCACATGAAGTGATTGGGGAAGTTGTTGCTTCCACAACTCTCAGATTCGGAACCATAGGTTCCATCTTCAGTGGCCAGATCACTCAGATCGGAATCGTCACTGCTGTCGCTGATCGTGTTCTCGACTGCCACCGGGGCGTTGAGCTCGCTAAGGGTGCCGATCGATGGAGGGAACCATGACGCCGGGGCAATCGCCGGTGCTGTCGGCTGATCAGGCATGCGAAGCGTGCCCATCTGACCAACTTGGAAGCGGAAGCTTCCAATCGCCAGGCTGATTCCGTCGCCCATGGACTCGAAGGCCGAGCGGGTGGCCGGCGTGTGGACGGTGAAGTCGAAGGCACCGAAGAGCTGGCAAATCTCCGCTGTTGCGGAGTCGTAGATCGCAGTTGATGGGGCCGAAGAAGCCGCAACATCAGCACTCCCACTTCCCACAGACAGCGCCAATTGACGAGGGTTTAACTCATCAATGCCCATTGTTATGGACTTGGGTTTTGGAGAAGGAGGGAGCGCTGGAGACATCTATCGGCTAGCAAACAAGCACACAGGGGACAAAGGATTTACCCAGGTTCAGGCCTCGTAGAGGTCCCTACTCCTGCTTGTTTGCTCGTGGAATTATCGAAGGAGTCGAAAGTTACAATGGTGCGCAGATGCAATCTGGCGAGGGTTGTGGAAACTAGGGTTGTGTGTGTCCTCTTCCCCGGCCCCTTCTAGCCTTTATATAGATAGGCTAGGTCTCGGGTAGCAGGTCGAGTCAGTTACAAGTTAGGGTTTTTCCCCTTCAAACTTTCTATCTTTAACTTCTTCTTGTTCTTCAAGAAGTTGAGAGTCCGTAGGCCACTTGAATCCCTTGTTTTGGGCCTTGGCGATACCGTGGGCCTGTACGTATTTGGACCGTATATACCAAGCTTGAGTACTTGTAGGGTATACCCATGTCAGGGGCGGTAGTACCGCAAGCCGATACCGGGGCGTCCAGAGGCGATGGCGTGGGATTCAGTCATGGCCGGTAGTACCACTGAGGCTGACCGGTAGTACCGGGGCACGGTAGGATCGCTATTGGGAGCGGTAGTACCGCTCGCGTCTGTCTTCTTGGGTGACTTGGAGATGAGCTTGGACTTGGCGTTGTAGATGTAGTAGCGTCCGTAGGATGGGCTGCATCACTCCGGCTGAGTCGTGCCGGACACCCCGGTTGGGCCGGACACTCCGGCTGGAGTCGGGTGGACACTCCGGGGCAATGACGATAGAGACTCTGAGCGATGACGGCGGAGACTCCGGTTCTGGAGTTGGCCAATTCATGAAGATTATAGCATGAGTCCACAAGTAGAAAGAAGTCACCTTATAGTGTAGAGATGGCTCGTTGAAGGGCAACCATAGGTAACTCTCTTCGATTCGTCTTGTCAACTCTTTGTCCATAGAGGTTAACGCAGAAGCAATTGTACCTTCATACAACAAAGACCAAGCAACATATGTTTGTGTGTGATAGAGGAGCATGTCATTTATGGCATGTCCATTCTTTCACAACACTATTAGCACAACTCAAGTATAGCAAATGGGATGCATATGCATGGTCAATGTGCATGGAAATTGACTAAACATCATCCAAATGTGGGAACTCAAAAACTCCATATAACATCTTAGTGTAGCACTCAAAGCAATTGAATAACATATTGGTCAACAACTTTGATGCAAGGATAGGAGAATTTGGCAAAAACAAATGAGGAACGACATCCAAAACAACATCATTATGCGTGCAAACCAACCATTGGAAAGAACAATTGTTCAATATGTTGGATCCCATACACATATCATCAAAAGCCAAAATTATTGGGGTATGAATATCGCAAGCGGAAGAAAAAAACAACATGTTTGCAAACAAACCATATGAAAGGGCAAGTGGTCCCTATGTTTGTTGCAACAACAATACGAGAGACTTGGAAGCTCTCATGACAATACATGCTCAAAATGGCATTATGGTTGCACACAAAACATCGGAAAGAGAAATTGTTCAACATTTTTGGGGCAACACACAAAGCATCAATATCCAATAGCAATGAAACATGATTGTCACATGGTGAAAGAAAACAATTAACATGCTTGCAATCAAACCATAGGAAAGCGCAATTTTTCAACATGAAAGATGCAAAGCATGCAAAAGGTATCAGAGTTGGGTTCGATCTTGAACTCACTTGGGGGATGCTCTCTAGAGCTCTTTTTGTCAACTCGTGCTCAACCGAGGTTGACATTCTCTTACGTGTACCTACACACATCAAGCACAAAAGGAAGAACATGTGTGCATGGTAGAGAAACACATCATCCATCATGACGTATCCCTTGTTGTGCACATCACCATTAGTGTCAATCAAGTATGAAAAATATGCATGGTGAGTATGCAAGTGGGGAACATGCTAGTCATGGCAATCATCAAAATCTCCAAAATTTGAGAAAGCTATGGGGGCCATCTCAATATAAACCATCAACGTAATAGTCAAGCTAAACATTGGAAAGAGCAATTGTTTGACAAAGTGCAAGCAATGATATCATCAACTGAATGTTTAGAGCATGGCATGTCTATGGCAACATCATCACAATCAAATAATTTCACATGCTCAACATTATGCAAAGGCAAAGTATCACATGGAAATACCAATGAGTCATATGTGATATCACAAACATCATCCATAGCATACCAATCATCACAAGCCATCATGTCCACTAGTGGGATCATGGCATCATCAACACCCGTATTGTTACCTTGTTCATACCTCTCATATAAAGTGGGTGTTGTGGTAGCATTGGCCTCCATGTGGGCGACTTCTTCATCATGTATGGGGATAGCATCATCTTCATCCAAGCTTGTCGCTTCTTGATCCATGTAACCTAGCACATCACGAGAAAACACACTAGAGGTAGAGGGTAAGTGGTTAGAAATCAAAGTGGTCTCACATGACCTATCAACTACCACTCTGAACTAACTAGGTGTATCACTCATGCCCTCCAAGTGGAAGCACTCAATCTCACATATGGTGGAGTCACTCATCTCAATCTTGTTTTCACTCAAGTAGGCTAAGTGGCTCTCATACTCACATGGGATTGGTACCACATCATCACTCAAGCATATGGGGATAGGCTCGGTGTGCTCAAGTCCTTGCGCTTCCTTTGGTGAAGGGAAAGTCCCATGCTCACTATTCTTGACCTTGTCGTCGCCATCTTGTGGTGTAGGCCCTTGTCTTGGAGCTTGCTCATCCTTTGCCATGGCCTCCTTAGCTTGTGTAGACATCCTCTTGGCTTACTCGTCCAACTTGGCAAAGTAGAGGTCTTAGTCTTCCTCATCCATGAAGTTGCATGCGTCATCTAGGACGTCAAGTTTGGGCGTTGAAGCTTGATGGCACGGAGGAGAGCTTGCTCTTGGTGCCCTTTTGGTGATGGCACGAGTAGTTGGAGGCGCCTTATGATGGTGTCGACAGAGGTCATTGGCGTGCCTTGCCAAAGGTTGATGTATATAGCGCACTTGGTCATCCACATGACGCTCGCGACGATTCTCCTTTTCCTTAGCACTCTTCTTTTGATGGTGGTGCCTTCTTGAGCTTGGTTGAGCATTATGGATGGAGCTCAACATGTATTCTCCGTCTTCATGGCGAAGATACCTTGAACGACATCTTGTATCCTCTTGATGTTGGCAATGATCATGAGAGGATGTATGTCGATGAAGATTCTTGCTTTATGGTGCCTCTTTTGGAAGATGATGTTTGGGCGCCACTCTTCTTGGAGTAGATGGCACTTGATGCCTTGGAGGTAGATGCACTTGACGCCTTGGAGATGGTCGTGCCTGGCGCCTTGGAGATGGTGGCGCTTGATGGCTTGGAGGTGATGGCGCTTGTCGCCTTGGAGATGGTGGTGCATGACGCCATGTAGGTGGTGGCGCTTGACGCCTTGGAGGTGGATCATCGAAGTAGGTGGTGCCCTTTGGTGTGGCACGCTTGGCCTTGACTGTCATGGTTTCTTGATGATGCGCCTCCGCTAGCTTGGCGTAGTAGTCTTCCATCTCCAAGCGGTGGAGGTATTCTTCATGGCTCATGGAAGAGCCCTAGAAGTGGGTGAAGCTCGCCATGTCCTCCATGCTTGGTGAGGCATCATCGTTGAAGCACTCGAAGTCATCCATGCTTGGGGAGTCGTTGTTGATGTAGTAATCCATATCACCCAAGCATGTGGAGCCATTGTCGGTGTAGTGCTCCATGTACTCCATGCATGAGGAGCCATTGTCGATGTAGAGCTCCAAGTCCTCCATGCTTGAGGAGCCATAGATGACGTGCTCCATGTCTTCCATGCATGTGTAGCCGTCATATGTACCATGCTCCGGGTCCTCAAATCATATGGAGCCATTGTCGGTGTAGTGCTCCATCATGTCCTCTATACTTGTGGAGTCGTAGTCATGGTGGCTCTTTATGGATTCTTCATGGATATCATCCTCGGTTCCGGAGTCCCTAGACATGATTCGCAAGACCAAGTGGTGTATATGGAAGTGGTAGGGGGGTTAGGGATGCAACATCAAACCTTACTTTACTTTGGAAGATAGTATCGTGCAAGTGGCAACACTTGAGAGCAATCAAAACCAAGCAAAGTGAAGTTCATGCGGAGCACCAAAACCAACTAACCACTAAAAACACACACAAAGCTTATGGTGGATGGGTATGCAAGGTGGCGTGTCCAAGAACAATCTGAACTCAAGATGTTGTAATGGCAAGTAAAGAACCACGATGATCACAAAGCAAAACAAGTCAATCCATAAGATAGGAATTATGTACAAGGAAACACACACGGTGGGATAAATGGGACTTGTGCGACGGAGAAAGTGAGCTAAGAACCAAAAGATTACCTAGCAAAGACTATAAGCTCGTGTCACACAAGTGCAAGGAGAGACGCTAGTTCGATTGCAATAAATTGGTGGGCTACAAGATATGCACAATAAGTACCACCTATTTGATGTTCATCGAGCTTGCGCTTCCTATTCTATGAGGCACTTATTTCTTTCTTTCTTTTTTCTTCTTTTTATTTTTCTATTTTTTCTTTTTCTTTTCTTTTTCACTTGCCCGTGCCAACAACTATACAAGATAACTATATGAGATTGCGCGCTCACAACTTTTTCTCGGAGTTCTACAAGTATCAAATGTGCACAGCCCAAGCAATCATAGGAGGAACTAGTCTCAACCGGTGTTTGTTGAACGCAAAGATAGTGTGGCTCACAAAGGGATGCAAGTGGGGAGAAGTCGCGGAATTTTTATACCTTTCACCACTGATCTTCACCCTTTATTGGTGGACTCTGCCTTACTCACGGAATTTGTATGGAGTAGATAGCATGAACCATAGATATGATGATGTATAGATCCTTGTCCTCTTCAAAACGAGCTAAAGAACACCAAAATCTGAGTTCGTATACAAAAGTTATGCTCAAAACCGTGAAACAGATTTTTCTGTCAGCAGGGGGCGGACATTCCGGGGCGTGCAGGCCAGACAGTCCGGCCGGGGTGGATATTCCGGTCTGTCTACGCAGGAAACTCCGGTGGGGTGGATATTCCGGTCCGTTTTGGCTGGACAGTCAGGTCCGGTCGAACCAGAAGTTCCAGAACACAAACTGGACGAGTTTTGGCGGAAAAACTCGAACCAAAACCTCAAATTGATGGGGAAATCAAGGAATTACGCCATGGAAATGCAGGAGAAGGTAGATCAACAAGTTTAGCAAGTAATCCACGGATCAAAACCTACCAAAATGCACTCAAATCATAGATCGGTCCAAAACACGAATTGGGGATATTTTTGGTGGAATTTTCGAATTTATGGGGAAAAAGACCAAATCGATGAGGAATGTGTGGCAACCAAAAGCTGCTGATACCAGATGTTATGGGTTGGCACAAGATCCACTCGATTGTGTGGCTATTTTTGTGGTTTTTCAAGAAAAAAATTGGTGGGGAAGAACGAGGGTGAAATCTGTGGCAACTTGGGCTCTGATGCCAAATGTTGTAGGGTAACCCCGTGGGTGGCTCGATCTTCACGGATCCCGTGGTCAAATCGATGGGAAAGCGAGGGGAAAGGGAGAAGATTGCGGAAGCGGACGCAGACCTCGCGATGAACACGATGAACACATGCAAAACTCACACGATACAAGGCCGATTTCTCTCGTCGGTGGCCACCGGTCCGATAGAGTCCTCACAAGGAATGATCGATCAACATGCTCCCTCGATCCCACGCGGAGAGGGAAGAACACCTTGGAGAGGGTCTTGACGTCTTGGCAAAGGGACACCGATGCAAGGCCTTGTACAATGAGGGAGGCACGATGCAAACTCCAACAAGGTGGTGACGATAGTCGATCCCCTTTGGTAGAAGAGGATGAGGCAAAACTAGAGATTCCACAAAGGGGGTTTTCTTTAGTCTATCATCTATGCCTAAGGGATACAATGAGGGGTGGGGGCTCTATTTATAGGCCAGCCACAAGTTCAGGGGTAGTTTGGGCATAAAACTAGAGTTTGGTGCGGAATAGAGGGGTTGATGGGCCAAGGGCCCAGATGTTGGCTCGCAGGCCCATTAGTTAGGCCGGACAGTCCGGGTCGGGTACACCAGACATTCTGGGGTGGCCGGACACTTCGGGTAGTGTCCGGGTAGAGTCCGATGTAGCATACTGATTGTCCGCGCCAGGACGGGGCTGGGGTAGGCCGGACACTCCGACTGGGTCACGCCGGACACTCCGGCTGGAGTCGGGCAGACACTCCGGGGCGATGACGGCAGAGACTCCGGGCGATGATGGTGGAGACTCCGGTTCTGGAGCTGGCTGCTCCTGGTCCATCTTCTTGGTTGACTTGGGGACGATCTTGGGGACTTGGTGTTGTAGATGTAGTAGCGTACGCAGGACAGGCTGCATCACAATGTATAGCCAAATCTAGTTCCAAACTAGATATTGGCTTTTGGCACTAGTTCCATACATTGCAGGGTTAGTTCCAAATCTGAGAAACTAGGGAATCGGAGCAACTCTGTGCGCCGATGCCAAATTCCAAGTACTACTCTATCTGATCATGTGGTAGTGCACTGCTTCTCTCTCGTGCGATGGGGAGAGAGAACACCCTTTACTATGTTGTTTTATTCTGTGTAAGGGCCCACTATGCAGATATTTGGCAAGACCAACGCTGTGGAGCTAATGCCAAATTTTCCTCCCATGCTAAATAGTGTTGTGTGTCAAATTTCTCAACATCAATGCTGTGGCTGATAAAGTCAACTTATCTATAAACTGGGACCCATATGTCTGCAAAAAGTATACAGATGCAAGAGAGGGAGAGAGAGAGGAGAGAGTAAATAATTTTATATTGCTTATGGACAAGCCACAAGCTTAGGTGAAGCTCTACTATGTGTGTGGTCATCCATAAGGACTACATTTTTTCTTATGGACAACATAGTGTATGCCCTAATACATATCTCATTCCGTGAAAAAAGAAAAACAGAGCTCGTCCATGCAAGTAAAATACTACTGAGCTCGTCCATTACAACCCGTACCCTAGGCATCTAGTAGAGTCAGGCCGGTTACAGTCTCCTCCAAATTAACTACTCCGACCGTCTAGACGTCTACTGGTACTAGGGAGTAGGGAGTCGGCGGGTCACTATCTCCTCGAAATACAGCTGAGAAGCGCATGCTCGTGTTGATTAATCCAGCTTTTCCCCTTTCCTATTCCCCCACCCCGTCCAGGGTGTCTTCCCCTTCCGCACCACGCACCGCCGCTGCTGCCATATGCCGCTTTCAGATTCTCTTCCTCGTCTCACTCAGGCAGTTGCCACCCTCGATTCGCCCTCTCTTCCGAAACCCCAATCAACAAAATACACACGTTGCCTTGCGATGGCGTCAGCGAGCAAGAACAGCGAGCATGATTCTGAGCTTTTTCATGACGTGTTTACCAAAGGCCCCTTTGAAGAACTCATAACCTGATGTGACATCATCACTGCCGCCAGCCTAATCGGTTCGTCCAAACTTTTTCTTGAATCTGCGAAAGCTAGTGCAACTCTGGATGCTTCAATGTCATTTGGCCTCCCATGTGTTCTTCATTCACCCCTGACGAAGGGACCGCTAGATTTCTTGCATTACTTCAAAATTGATAGCCTCCCGTGCAAGCTGTCGCTGCTGGACAGGTTCTCCTCCGATGCTATGGTACTAGGCTATACTTCTGGGTAGTGGGTAGGCGCCAATGGAGATTGGATTGCCACGGCTAGCTTCAGAGGCAAGTTGGAGCTTTGCAACGTGTACACTCGTCTCAAGATTCCTCTCCCAGCATTGTTGTTCCAAGCAATAGACCAGCCAACCACGTTCTTGTTGGATAATGATCTTCCAGCTGTAATGCAGAAGATTACTCTTTACCAAGTTCCCACAGCTGCTCGGAGATATAAAGATTTCTCGCTTGTTTCATTCTTCAACATCAGAATTGCCATCCTTAAGGGCAGTGATGATGGATAGACAGATCTTCCACTTCCTCTTAACCACACCCTGAGCCCTTACAGTTACAATGATGGAATTACCCACGACGGACTGGTGTTCGCCACAGCTCTGTATGGCAACGTTCATGTGTAGTGTACTGGCTTAATTACTCATGTGCCCAAGCTATTGTACTGAATTGACATAGGGAGTGTTTTATTTAAATGAAAATACGAGTAGTTATTTTAGACTCTATGAACTATATGAATCACAGTTTTCTGTAGGATTTTTCTTATGATAGTTGTTTGATTCATTCGGATAGAATTATGCAAGGTTGATTTTTTCGGATGTCTTTTAATTCATTCAATAGGAATTTAAGATATACTTGAAGCTCCTGAAAAGAATCCATTCAATGGTTTTTTCGTGCACTATAATCCAACACAACTGCAATCCTGCAGGAGTATAGATGGACATGCAAATGTAAAATCCTGTGTCTTTCCTATCCTATGTTTTCTGCATTTGCACGGGTTTTCGGCAAGTTCCCTGCAAATGAACTGGTCAATTATCTTTGCCTTTTTTAGACAAAACGAGCCAAAATTGCCCCTCTTGTTCAAAAAAAGATGAGTTCGTTCTCTAGGAAATTTCCCTATTATATAATGCTTTGTTTCCTTTGTATGATTCTAGTCCGTAGTTGTTTTTCCTATGTTCGAGCTACTTTGCATGTTGTTCAATTGGAAGGAAATTTTTTAGTAGGATTCACTATATCATGCTGCCGGAATCATAAGTTAACGCATTCTGCTACCTTTTCAAGGTCCTACGCTGGTCTTGGCGCGACCAGCTGCCGCAGACGAGTTGGTGGATTCATTTCTTAATGCTACTGGAGGCGAGCATACTTTTTTTTTGGTTTTTGGTGGTTAGCAAGATCTGTAGATGGTTCTAGACTTCTTCATATATATACGCTTGCCGCTTCTGATGATCCCGGCTATCTTACTTGTCATTGTCGCCATCATACTGGTCCTGCTTATCCTCATGTTGTACACTGCGGTCGCACTATCTCCACTTATACTTCCGGGTTTGGCTGCTTGGTGTTCTCAATGAACACTGGTCAGGTTG
This sequence comes from Avena eriantha, assembly GCA_910589775.1. NCBI lineage: Eukaryota > Viridiplantae > Streptophyta > Magnoliopsida > Poales > Poaceae > Avena > Avena eriantha. The sequence continues at coordinate 395,378,803 of OU342743.1, read as the reverse complement.
ATCAAGATAATCCATGGGAAAGGATTGCTGACCTTAGATCATATTATCTTTTCCTTGGAGTGAACTATCCGGTTACAATGCGCGTAGGCGGTGCAGATCTTACTCAGGTTATCTGACGAGAAGCAAGTGTGTCTACATCTTACCAACTGCAACATAACTCTTAGTGGTAAAGACTGCGGTGTTACTTCTGAAATGAAGGTCCTTGAGGGAATTAGTAACCCTCGCTTCTGGACAGGAACGGTGAAGCATCCGCTTTGGTTCATACCGACCTTCGCGAACCCCGTCGATTGGAATCGGCCTCATGCTTAACTAAGAAACAAGACATGTTGCCATAGTACGTAATGATGCAATCCATATGTAATAGTTGGTACTACAAGTAGAGAAATAGTTCTGGACCATGTTGAACTATTTATTTTGTTTGGTTATCTGAAGTCATCGGCTTTCAACTTGTTGGTCTCCTCTCTTTTGAAACATGTCCTTGTATCGGTACTATGTTTATTTACTAGTTGACTATATTTTTTTGGACCTTTAGCATAATGCACTTTAATCCGCCGATTCTAGACTTCTTTTAGAAATTATGGAAATTTTAGCATCAATAGGATGTTACGGACCACATGCCGTACACTTGAACAATCACCTCAATGCTTGTGTAAGGGTCGTACTCTATGAAAACAACCTTGGCTTGAACGATTATAGCCTCATGCACTAGTCTTTGGTTAAGCTAATATGACGAGACCATATTTTTTAGAGATTTATCTTATCTTATCTTACCACTATATATAGTGTACGGTTAACTTTCAACATTAACCATTGTATCAAGACTAGCAAATTCGAACATTGCTAACCCTCGAATCTTCTTTTCCATTCTAGCATCTACTCACTATGTTCCATAATATAAAATGTTTTAACTTGTGCGAAACGAATGTATCTAGATGACTTTTAGTGGGCGGTTCACTCCGAACCTACACACTACTTTTAGTGTGTAGTAAAAGGTGTCTAGATACATTTTTTCACAAAAGCTAAACCATCTTATATTTTGAAACGGAGGAAGTAGGAGATTCTATTGATAGTCCCTCCAATCCAAATTAACTGACTTAGATTTGTCTAGATACATCCGTATCTAGACATATTTTAGTGCTAGATACATCCATATCTACATGAACGTAAGTCAAGTAATTTGGGTCATAGGGAGTACTAGACTTTAGCACAATGAACGCTATGCAAAAGTACAAGAACCAAATATACACTCGATACTTTATGGAAGCGGCTCGAAAATATAATTATTTTCTCAGCTTTACCTATTACTACTTTATGGAGTAGTTCCATTTTATATTGTGATGATATGGCATTCTACTAGACATCGTTGGCATGCTAGACTAGCTAGCTAATTACTACTAGTAAAGTTTCCTCGATACTACTACAGTAGTACTAGACAACGTTGGCGTGCTACACTAGCTAGCTAATAATTAAAGTCTCCTCGATGTAGCTACGCCCTGCAGCAGAAGGCCAATGAAGGAACACGCAAAAATCTCCTCGTTCAAAGAGCCATACCATCTTCCCCATCTCCGGCAGTATTTGGTATTGTATCCAATGCGCGCATCACTCATTTTCCTCGCCATCTCGCCCGCAACATCGGTCCTTCCAGGCCGCCACCCCTCTCCTCCAAAACCTCCCAACAGTCATAGATTGATCCGCCTCGCCCCCAAACCATTGGGACGCGATGGCGGATTCAGGGCCCAATCGGTGGACAGCGGATGGAGCAACGTCGACACCGACGTGTTCGACGTGATCACTATGCGTATGCACACTACCAGCGCCGTCCGGCTGGCCGCATGCTCTAAGGAGTTGAACCTCCGAGTCACCAACGGAAAAGGTAGCAGATGCCCCAACGACGGTTGCGGGACATTGGTTGCGTATCGTCAGGTCCACAACCACAAGATTGCGTGCGCGCACAACCCTTGCAACTGCATGGAGGATAGCTGCATTTTTTCCGCCTCGCCGGCGGCGCTCCTTGCCCACCTCTGTGAAGCTCACTCAATGAGGGTGCACAGTTTCCGCTACGGCAAAACACGCAGGTACTCCTCTAAGCCTCAGCCGGCAACAGGCCTGTGGACAGTAGATATCATCGGATCCAGGGACGATGGTACTATGTTCACGGTGCAATTTGACACGCGCCAAATGTTACATGTCGTATCCGTCGTATGCGTCAGGTCGGGGGCGTGCTTGTCGCCGCGGTACATGGTGAATTTTTGGCCGTCGACTGAAATTGAGGGGAGAAGGATAAAAAATTCCGGGCTATGCGTGCCGGAGAGCACCGCGTCGCCCGACCGCACCCCATTCAAAGAGCCGCAGTGGCTCCTGTCGGTGCCGATGTCGCACCTGGTTGCTCGTCAACCGTCGGTGTTCACCTTGGAATACTGTCTTCGGATTAACAGGATTCATGAGTGAGGTAAACACATCTTAATGTTCGTTGGAGTATTTGAACTGCTAGAAAGATTTACTACCTGTTCTTAGTAGTTGTTCTTAGGAGTATTTTTATGGAGTTCAACTATTGCTAATGTATTTGTAGTAATACCTACTGTATGTACTGGTACTTATCATTTTGGGTGACGTGGTTCCTAGCTTAAGGTAGTTCTGAGTATTTTCTATGGAGCTCTTCCTCTCCTAATCTATTTTGCAATAATAACTATGTACTGGTGCTTGTTCAGATCGACCGATGAAGTGCAGAATATGGTCTCACTTTACTTTTGAATCAGGCCTAGCTACATCTATTGAATTTCAGTGTGTGCATTGCTGAATCTATCAATTATTGTATGTGTTATGCTAATTCGGTCAGTTTGAAATGCTGCTGAATCTGTCAAGTGCTGGTGAATATGAACTGGGAATCTGTCAAGTACTGCTGAATATGAACTGAGAATTTGTCAATATTCTTTCGGTCATATTCTGTACTGCTGAATCTTTTAAATGCTACTGAATTTATCAAATGTTCTGTTGTTACTATTAGTACGTACAAGCCAATATTTTGTAGAACTAACTATGTTGTACATGTACTTGTTTAGATCAAGTATACCAGATTGTCTTGCTTTTCCTTTGGAACTTGGCATTTTCTAGAACTAATACTGATGTACTGCTACTTGTTTAGACCAAGTGCAGTACATGGTCTTGCTTTTGTTTTGGAACTTGGCATTTTATAGAACTAATACTGATGTACTGCTACTTGTTTAGATCAAGTGTAGTAGATGGTCTTGCTTTTCTTTTGTAACTTGGCCTCGTCATAAACTCATAATCTTGACGAGGCTTTGCAGTGATGTGAGAAGGAGGAATGAACAGAAAAGCAGACCTGATCGTGAGTTTTGCTTGCTCCAATGATTGATTGTATTAGGAGAATAGGCCAAACGGATCGTGGGCCAAGGTTTTTTTAGCTAGAACAAGAACTGATTCTCTCTGTACTGCTATTGAATTTCAAGCAGGAAAGCTACTGAATCTCTCAATATTCTGTCGTTGCTATTACTAAAGCATTTGTGCAACTAAAACTGATGTACTGGTATTGTATTTCATTGTATGTATTGCTACATTGGTCATTTTTGAAATGTTACTGAATTGGTCAAGTGCTCCCGAATATTAACGTCGAATCTGTTGATAATATTTCTACCTTATTCTGTACTGCTGAATTTTGTCATTAATATCTGCCAAAAAGAATTATCGCTTTTCCCCCGCCCTCGCTGAGGTCCTTGTTTCGAATCCGGCAGAGCACATCACAATGCAATTTTTATTAACCAGGAGAAGAAATCTAGTACTCCCTCCGATCCAAATTAATGTTCTTACATTTTTCAAGATTCTGACAAATCTAGTCATGTTTTAGTGCTAGATACGTCTGAATCTAGCCAAATCCGAGAACATTAATTTGGATCGGAGGGAGTAGCTCATGCGGCCCCTCTTTAGCCCAGAACATTTTAATTTGGTCTTTTAGGGGTCAGGTACTGCTGACCACAACCCAGCGAAATTTTAGAAAGGAGCCCATGGAGCAGAGCCAAGAACATATTAGTTCGATCTTTTACGGGTCAGCGGACTGCTAAGCACAGCCTAGTGAAATTTGAGAACGAAGCCCATGCAGCATAGCCTATGGAATATAACCCACGTAGAGAAATAGCCAAACTCTTTTTAATTCGGCCTTTTGGGCATTGCCCCCACCTCTCATAATAAAAAAAACTCTGCCCACCCATGTTTTTAAGAAAATACCCTATTATATGGCATTTTATAAATTGAGATGCCAGGAGCGCTGCCCTTATATATTTTAAAAGAGATAAACATAGACATACAAATATTTTAAGAAGACTAATACAGAAGTTGTAGTACTAATAAAAGTTTAATGATATCTTTTCTATAATTTCTTTGTTGTATTTGGCACTCAGTTTACGTTTATTTGATTTGAAGGTCTTTTGTTCGAATCGCATTTGTGTGTGTGTATCTTGGGTTTACATTTTTTTCTTCCAGCAATATCGCATTGCGGAGAGGCTGACATCACGGACCCACCAGCATGCAGCGTCCCTGGAGTTTGTTTCGAGGGTGGGTTTGAAAAAAGTTTAAATACTTGTACAGAGAGGCTCACATCAGGGACGCACCAGACAGAACATACAAGGCTGCATCGGGGATCCACAAGCGAGAACATGCTAGAGAGGCTGACATAAGGGCCCCAGTAGTAAGATCATACATGGCTGCCACGATGAAAATAGCGGACACGGCTAAAAAAAGTCCATCATACACACGCTGCACTTATAGAGAAGCTGACATGTCAGACCCAGCAGGCCCAAGCATAGCCCATGAAATTAGCATATCGCCCCAAGCATAGCCCAATACCTTCTAATTCGGCCTTTTCGTGGCCTTGTGGCCACCGACCGTAGCCCATTCAATTTAGGAGTGAGTCCATGGAATATAAGTCATGACGAATAGGGAATCCGCACCGAGTTAGCCTAGAATTTTTTTAATTCGGTCTTTCTGAGCATTTTTTGTACTCTAAGACTGACATCTGGACCCAAAAAACAGTCCAACATACTCACATTTCATTCAAATAGAGGCTGTCAGTTGGGACCCTTCATAGACACATTTCCTGCACAGAGGTGGTTGACATCTAGGACCCAGCAAGTTGCCAAGGTCAAAACAGTGGACATGGCCAAAAAAAGTCCATCATACGCACGTTTCATTTATAGAGAGGCTGATATGTGGGACCCAGCAGCGCAACCTTATACAGATGCTACATCGAGCAACGTAGCCAGTTCAAAACAGGGAGGCGCGAGCGAGAAAAAAGTTCAGCATGTACACGTTTCCTTTAATGAGAGCCTGAAATGGGGGACCCAGCAGCGTGAGAAAATGGCAGATTCGTCGAGCAACGCTATCTAGTTTAGAACAGGGTAGCGCTAAAGAATAAAAAAATTCCATCATACCCACGATTTTCTAATGTGAGGCCGACATAAGGGACCCACTAGCCTGAATAAACGGCTGATGCAGCGAGCAAAGCTATCAAGTTCGGAACACGAAGGCGCTACAGAGGGTAAAAAATCCATCATACACACGTTTCTTCTAAATAGAGGATGACATGTGGGGCCCAACATCGTGATTAAACGGTAGATGCATCAAACAGCGCTATCAAGTTCGAAACAGGGTTGCGCGAGCGAAGGAAAAAAATCCATCGTACACACGTTTCTTCTAATGAGAGGATGACATGTGGGGCTCAGGAGGTTGGTTAAACGGTAGATGCGTCGAGCAGCGCTATCAACTCGGAACGGGGTAGCACCAGCAAAGGAAAAAATTTCATCATACACACGTTTCTTCTAATGAGAGGATGACATGTGGGTCCTAGGAGGTTGATTAGACGGTTGATGCATCGAGCAGCGCTATCAACTTCGGAACAGGGTAGCGCAACTGAAGTAAAAAATTCCATCATACACACGATCCTTCTAATGAGAGGCTGACATGTGGGACCTAGCAGCCAGACTAAATGGTAGACGCCTCGAGCTATGTTATCGAGTTGAAATCAGGGAGGCGTGACCGAAAAGTATGGTCCGCTAGAGACACTAACGTCCGGGACCCACATGCCTCAAAAGACTTCGGCGAGTCAACATCACGCGAGGAAAAAAAACTTGCTTCTGCCACGCGCTGGCCTAGCTTCCTCCATGTTTTTAGCAGATTCATCATAGTAGAGGGCCGCGAAACCAGAAAAAAAAGTTTTTCATCGGCCACGGCCGAGCCGAGAATTTTTTTGCGGAAGACATGCCTTCTACGATGACCGTCAGGCCAAGTCGTTGCAAAAAGAAACTTTTCTTGTAGTGAAGAAAGGGATGGCCCACTCTCCCCGCCGGGATATGAAGCGTCCAAGGGCGGTGATGCGCCCGTTTAGACGTTGCACGTCCCCGAGCGTCGTAGGATCCTCCATCTGGTCGATGACCTTGATGTTTTCGGGGTTGGCCTAGATTCCATGGTGAGAAACCAGGAAACCAAGTAGCTTCCCCGAGGAGACCCCGAAAATGAATTTTTTGGGGTTGAGCTCGAGGTTGATCTTGCGCAGGTTTTTGAATGTTTCGTCCAAGTCCCCAAGCAAGGTCCGATGATTCTTGGTTTTAACCATGATGTCGTTGATGTAGGGTTCCACATTGCGTCTAATATGGGTCCCAAGACATGCCCGCATGGTGTCCTGGAACATGGCGCCGACATTTTTCAACCCGAAAGGCATGCGAGTGTAGCAGAAACAGCCCTTCGGGGTGATAAACATTGTCTTCTCTTTGTCTTCCCTAGCCATCTTGATTTGGTGGTACCTGGAGAAGGCGTCGAGGAAGCACAAGAGATTGCACCCTTCCGTGGAATCGACTATTTGGTCGACTCATAGCAATGGGTATGGGTCCTTTGGGCAGGCTTTGTTCAGGTCCATGAAGTCGAGACCTCTTGTTGTTGATGTGGGGCTTGGGCACCACAAAAGGGTTCATGATCCATGTCGGGTGCCATACTTCCTGGATGACCTGAGCGGCCTTCAGCTTCCAAACCTCAGAGATGATGATGTCTTTCTTGTCTTGGGCTTGATGTCGAAGCATCTGCTTTACTGGGTGGGCTCCCGGGATCACTGCCATTTGGTGCTCGATCACCTCCCTCAAAATCCCAGGAAAACACATCAGTTTTATCCCAAAGGAAGGAGACGAGCGTGCTTTCCTATTTGTCGGTGAGGCAGGCTCCATTGGTGATGGGGCAACCTCCCCCTCGAACAGAGGGATCTTCTTGTTCAGGTCGCGGTCCTCGGTCAGGTGCTTCTTTTGCATGAACGATGAACCTAGTGCATGTAGGTCTCGTTAGAACCAGGAAAACGATGTCATGGTCTCCCGGTATGACCGCTCCATGCAGAAGAATGTGTCCCGAGGACCGGCCTTAATAGTGATGGCCCCTTGCCCAGCCGTGATCTTCATAATGTTGTAGGCATAATGGGTGACTTCCATGAATTTGGACAAGGTCGGCCGCCCCAATATGCCATTATAAGGCACAAGGATATTCGCAACATCGAATGCGATGTTATCCATGTAGAAATTCTCAAGCGTCCCAAACGTGATGGGCAGGTTGACCTGCCCCAGTGGTTGGGTTACCCCTGGGTTGACCCTTGGAACGCCCATGTTAGGGAGAGGCGCTCCACGGGGATCTAGAGCTGTCTCATGAGTTTCGCGGATAGACGGTTTAGGCCCACGCCTCCGTCCACCAACATCTTTGTTACCCTGATGTTGCTGATGGTCGGGGAGACCACCAGTGGTAAGATTCCCACACCTGCACATCGGTCGGGGTGATCTTCAGCATCAAAGGTAACCGACACGGCCGACCACTTGAGGAGGCGCTCAGTGTCCACACTCGGATACACAGTGCACACCTCCTGGGAAAGACATTTGATGGTGCTATGCGAGGGAACGCTGATGCGCCCCCATGCATGCACAGGACTTCCCGCGGTCGAAGATTTGCCAGGGCGCGCTGGTGAGGCGCCTTGCAAGCATTCGCCTGGGGCATGACTAGGAGACAAGTGAAGTAAAAGTTTCCTAGTCTGAATCAAGAGGAACGATCTCAGCGGGGCTCGGTCCAGTCGACTGGTGGTGTCATAGAACAAATCCCACGAGATCCATGAGCCGAATAAGCCAAGACCCCACCCAAGGGCTATCTCCGATGGCTTCGGGCGGGAAACAAAAAAGAGCATCGGTTGCCGCCTGCGCAGCCCCTTGTCCGAGAAAATCTGTCGGGGGTGGTAGCAGCTCGCTAGCAACACCGTTTGTTCTGCCTCTCGGGGCCTTGAAACGTCCATGTTGCATCACTATTCTATGTCTTAATTCACTATCATTCATTGATATATTTCATATTGAGAGATGATACTTATGTTATTTCATCTATTTTTGCATGGTTGATGACTTTTGGAACATGGACCGCTGCAGTCAGGATTCTGATGGAAAATATGCTGTTTGGAGGCAAAATTCGCGAAGATCAGAAAATCCGGGAAAATATACGGAAAATCCTATTTTCCGAGAAGACTAAGGATGCCAGAAGACGGAGTGGAGATGGGCCACAGGGGGCCCACACCACCCCATGGCGCAGGCAGCCCTAGGCCCCGCCAGGAGGTGGTGTGGCCACCCTGGCCCACTCCAGCATCTCCCCTCTAGCGTATATCATCCTCCCGAAACCCTAACACTCAGAGAGCGACGATAGAAAGATTCCGCCACCTCTGCGGGGCGGAAAAGACCGAGAGAGAAAGATCTCTCCGGCAGACAGATTTCTGCCGGGGGAATTCCTTCCCGGAGAGGGGAGATCGTCGCCATCAACACCACCATCAAGCTGGACTTCATCGGGATCATCATCATCATCACCACCATCATCACCATCAACACCCTCATCACCATCTCCATATTGCTGTAACAATTGCGTTCAATCTTGCATAGTTCATAGAGGAAACTTGCCCGGTGTTGATTACTCTTTGTAGTTAATGCTATTGAGTGAACCATTGAATTATTGTTTATGTTCAGATTGTTATACATCATTATACCATCTCTGATCATGATCCATATGATGTCTTGTGAGTAGTTCGTTTTGTTCTTGAGGACATGTGAAAACTCTTGTTGTTAGTAGTGGAGTTATGTTGAGAAAGATTCAATAGATTGTTATTTAAGTTGTGGTGTACTTCTTCTAGTGGTGTCATGTGAATGTTGACTACATGACACTTCACCTATATGGGCCTAGGGGAATGCATTGTGTATTTGGCTACTAATCGTAGGGGTTGTCGGAGTGACAGAAACCTGAACCCCCGTTAGGAAACCATTGCACAAGGGACGTAAGGGTCTTAGAGTTTAAAGTTGTGGTTAGGTTTCTACCTTAATTACTTTCTTGTACTTACGGATGTTTGCAAGGGGTATAATCACAAGTATGTATTAGTCTTGGATGGGGCGGTACATTAGCACAGGTTCACCCACACAACACTTAGCAAGCTAGAGAAGATTAATCAGCTATATGAAGCGAAAGCACTTGACAGTCTTCCCATGTGTCCTCGAGAACGTTTGGTCATCTTAAGTAATACAACTGGCTTGTCCTTTGCTGCATAAAGGATTGGGCCACTTGCTGCATTTATTCCTACTGTCTTTTATTTACGCGTACTTTGTTTACTTGCTTTATCAAAAACCCCTAAAAATCTGTTTGCTAAGTATTTGCAGAGAATTCCTAATCCATACCACTAGCCAGGACCTTCTGCTCCTCGTTGGGTTCAACACTCTTACTTATCGAAAATACTGCGATACACCCCCTATACTTGTGGGTCATCAAGACTATTTTCTGGCGCCGTTGCCAGGGAGTGAAGCGATATTGGAGAGTGGAACTGGTAAAAAAAACTTCTACTGTGAGTATTGTTTACTTCTGTTAGTTGCTTTATTTTCGTTATGGATAATTCGCTGAGTTTCTTATTTGGTAATGCTACTACCACTGCTAAGGTAGTAGATAAGCCACCGCCTGCTGAGAATGATGTTTTAAAAATACCTACAAGAATTATTGATCGTGTTATGGATAACTATTATGTTGGGGATGGAGCTGTCCATCCCAGTGATCATTTACTTTTTATACACGAATTATGCAGGTTGTTCAAGTGTGCAGGTATTACTATAGATCAAGTTAAGAAGAAGTTATTCTCATTATCACTGAAAGGAAGAGCTGAGGAATGGTATAAGCTGATGAAGAATGGTCAAGCTCTGGAATGGGAGGAAATAGTGCCTCTCTTTTATTCAAAGTTTTATCCTCCTAGTGAGATTCATATAGATCGGAATCAAATATACAACTTTTGGCCTCTTGATGGAGAGAGTACAGCTCAAGCTTGGGGAATATTGAAGTTACTAATGCTCAAATGTCCCATTCATGAGCTCCCCAACGATATTATTATCAATAACTTTTATGCAAGGCTCCCTCTACATGATAAAGATTTATTGGATGCTTCTTGTGCTGGATCATTCACTCGCATGGAAGAAGAAGCTAAATGGGACCTTCTAGACCGTATTGAAGACAATGCTGAAGCTTGGGAGAATGAAAAAGGTAGAAAGTCAGGTATAAATTATGATTATGAATGTATTGAATCTTTTATGGGAACTGATGACTTTCAAAATATTAAAAATGCTTATGGTCTAGACTCTCAAGCTATTGCTTCTTATTTTAAGGCTTTTGCTTCCTACATTGAAGTGCCTAAAAAGAAGGTGGAATAAGTATCATGAACCTTATAAAGATGTTGCTAAGAGTGTTCCTGCAAGAAATACTGAAGTTTATACTGCTAATCATGTCTTACCCAAACCTTACATTGAGAAAATGCCTTTCCCAGTTAAGGTAAAGGAACATTCTATGATAGCTAGTATGGTTAATGAAAGTACAAATAAAGCTATTGAACCTGATAAACAAATGTTTGATGAACCTATAATAGAAAGTGTGAAAGACTTTGTTACTAAATATGAAAAAGAGGGACACCCTATCCTTTGTAAGGATACCTCTAATATTGTTTCACAAAGTAGTGTTATGAGAGCTAGTATTCCCGTGTTTTCTGTTAGAATAAGTGATCATTGCTATGATGGTCCTTGTGATAGCTATATTGTTAAGTTTATGCATGATACTGAAAGTTATTATGAGAGAGGGAAAAGTGTTCTTATACATCTCAATAATATCAAGTTTCCTCGTTTTATGCTGAAAGTTTTTATGTTACACATCTTTTGCCTTCTTATGCAAGTTGCCTCTGGTTTCAACAACTTGTTTGTTTACAAAATTCCCTTGCATAGGAAGTGGGTTAGACTTAAATGTGTGTGTTTTTGCTTCTTAATGCTCTCTTTCACTTCAATTCATATCCGTATGAGAGCTTCTTCGAAATTATCATGCCCATCTTAATGGCTATAAAGAAAGAGCTTTATGGGACACAACCCAATTTGTTTTTGTTTCTTTGAGTCTTAGAAGTTATTACTTCGGTAATAACCACTCCTTATCCGTTCTGTTTGGTTTTTGTATCAAGATCAACCTCTAATGAGAGAGAAGTAAGATTTGGGGAAGTTGCTGTCCCGAAACAGATTTTTCTGCTTCACCGTAAAATTTCGTGAGAGATCTCTGTATGTCGGATTGAGCTGTAATTTTTTGTGCTTCTGCCCCAGGTTGTTATTTAACTTACGTTAGTTTTGAACTTTTTTATTTGAGCAACATAAGATTTTCGAAAAAATTGATCTTTACCTGCTGGTCTGTTTTGATAGATTTTGCCAATCTTGCATTTGCTTCTTTATTCGATTTCCTTCTTGAATTCTTTTGGATTTTCGGAAGGAGTTGCTATAGTAGCTTATGTTTTGATGGTTTTCAGTTGAAGTTGGACTCAAAAGGTTTTATCACTTCGTATATACTAATGTTGCTAATGAGAACTGTGTGAAGTTTTGTGTGAAAGAAATTTCCAGATTGTCGAGATAATGGTGTAATAAGGAAGAGAAGGGTTTTATAACTCAAGTAATAATAAGTGTAGGAATATGAAGATATCGATGATATTCAAGAGATGACTCCGGAAGAATCTACTAAATACCAAATTCAGAGACCTGCAGAGTCTGCTTTCAAATAGGTAACAGTTCTGGTAAGAAAAGTTCCACGAAAATACAATCCAACTATATTTTTGCAGTTTTCAGTCGATAAGGAAAACTACGAAGCGAAAAAGGGCTGGAAACGGAGCCAGGGTGGCTCATGCCACCCTGTGGCGCGGGCCCACCCCTGTCTGTGCCACCAGGTGGTGAGTCCACCCCGGACTCCGCCTCCGACTCGTTTTCTCCTAGTACCTTCCTTTTGATATGAAACTTCGTAATATATAACGCCCCCCCGGATCCCCCGAGGTCCGTATATCGTGTTTTCGTCATGTTTTTTTTCGATCTGTTTCTACCAGGGCATACTCTTCGAAAGTTTAGAAGCACAATGGTGTCTGCCAAGGATAAAGGGAAGGAGCCCATGGAGGAAGACCTCCAAGACCCCGAGAAGGAGAAGGAGATCAAGAGTGAAGGTGAAGAGGAGCAAGGCCAACATCTGCATACCGGCACTACCATTGCAAGCATTGGAGTGGTGCCAAATCCAGCCATTGGAGGGAAGCCTCCTCATCACCGTTCAGATCCCTGGTCACTTCCTCCACGCACCAAGAATCCTTTCCATACCCTTATCCATGAGCATCAATACTAGAATATGCCCAAAGGGAAATTACCCTCCAATTGGGATTTGCCTCGTTCTAACCATGCAAGAAAAGAAGGCTTCAAGGAGGAAGAGTGGGGAAAGAATAGCAAGAGCTAGAATTCTCAACACGACATGATCATGAGCCGCATTGAGCAAAACTCACAGCTGATTCGTAATCTCACCTTCGAGATTGAGGACTTGGGGAAGCTAATTAGAGAGCTCATTGAGAGGATACCACCACCACCTAAGGAGTAATTTGTCATCAGGTTTGGCATCCCCTTGGTTTGTTCCAAGCTTGGGGGAGTGCCGCGGTATCATATCACTATCTTCTATCTTTTTACCTTATTAGTAGAGTCATATCATGAATAGAGGAGTTATTATGTAGGATGGTTTGCATTATGGAAGTGTCCCCTCTCTCGTTAGATATGTATCCCTTGGTGTGAGTTGCCGTTATGGAATATTAATGAGAAGTTCTATCATTCACTCTTTTGCATAGCTTATATTAGTTTTCAATTTGTGGTTATATGATTGATCTTGTTGTTAGTATTGGTAGCACTCTAGGATCATTGAGTTAATTTAGTTGGTTTTGGCAAACCTGGCTCGGTCAGTAGCAACACTATTTTTGAGAGTTGAATGAAAAAGATAAAAGTACCTTTAAAGAAAAATTATTTCATCATCTTTCTTTCTTGATTTGCTCATAAGTCTAGTATTCTCTAGTTAAGATATTTTGTGCTTCCAAGGAAGATTGCATGTTTGTCTTTATCACTTGTATGTTTGGTTGTTTCCTTCAACTCTTATACTTGCTACCTAGCCTTGCTAGCCAAAAACCTGTACTGAGAGGGTATTCTTCTCGTGCACCCACCTCCTTTAAACCAAAACCTTTGCCATTTGTGTCCACCATACCTACCTAGTAGCATTATTGCTATTCCAAGTAAATTCTTGTTTTATCTACATCCCTAATTAAACTTGTTATGTGAAAATTAGTGATTAAAGCTCTCACGAACTTGATGGCACACTTTACTTTCTTGCATTTAATAAACTTGAACCATTGGGCCCTTCTTTGTTGCGTATATGCTTGCGCTTTATGAGTTGAAGTTAGCAGAACCATGTATCATGGGGACCGCTTTCAACACTTCATTGGTACTTGTACCTAGTTGAGATCATGTTCTTTTGCTTATGGATCCCGGCGGTGTGAAATAAAAGTGGAACTTGTAAGATCATGGAGTTTATATGTGTGTTAGAGAAACGCCTGGGCCGCTAGCCTAAGCCATGCCTAATCATGGTGGAAACTTGCAGCATAACTATAGTGAGCATTCTATGAAGCATCCTCAATAAAAACCTATGCAAATAGCAAATAAAAAGATCGCTGAGATGCTCACTGTCTGCTTGCCTTATCATTTTGATTATGGGATAGCTCATGTGTCATGTGCAAGGGGTACCCCATTGGCGGTTCTCAATGATACACATGTATTTACAATGACAAGAGCTTGCTTGTGACTGAAGTTGAGTAGCATGAGGATCGGTACTCATAAGTAAGGGGCATGAGATTTCAACTTATAACTTGTCAAGCATATCCTCTTAGTTGTGTCACTTTAACCTTAATCACCTAAAGATGCCTATGATAGGGGCAATGTGAGCTGAAAGCTAGTAAGTATCATAATTTTTGGGAGCTCTTTATGAGACTTGCAATCCCTGCTTCCCTCTTTGAAGGGCCTTTCTTTTACATTGTAGTTGAGTCAGTAAACCTACTCCCTTCTATCTCAGCAAGTATTTTGAGTTGTTGTGTTTCATTCATTCATATGTTGATTTATTCAATCATGTTTCTTATGTTCCTTGTTTTGCACATTGCTCTTATCTTGATGTTTACTACTTTGATAGCTTTCATTGAAAACCAGCTACTTGTGAACTCGAGCAAATTATCAACTATTCTTCGACCAAGAGCTAAGTTTGCCATTACCAATTATGATTCACTTTATGTATCTTTATTGTGTTTCCCTTACTCATTGCAAGTTGAGGTATGTAATAGTGAGTTGTCTTCTATTATGATCTATGCTTTTGATGAATGTGATGCTTCTTGTCCGTATTCTTTTATCGACTCTTCACTCCATAAACCTACGGCCATGTTTATGGAGCTTAGTTTCGCTTGAGGACAAGCGAAATCTAAGCTTGGGGGGAGTTGATACGTCCATTTTGCATCACTATTCTATGTCTTAATTCACTATCATTCATTGATATATTTCATATTGAGAGGTGATACTTATGTTATTTCATCTATTTTTGCATGGTTGATGACTTTTGGAGCATGGACCGCTGCAGTCAGGATTCTGATGGAAAATGTGTTGTTTGGAGGCAAAATTCGCGAAGATCAGAAAATCCGGGAAAATATACGGAAAATCCTATTTTTCCAGAAGACTAAGGATGCCAGAAGACGGAGTGGAGATGGGCCACAGGGGGCCCACACCACCCCATGGCGCGGGCAGCCCTAGGCCACACCAGGAGGTGGTGTGGCCACCCTGGCCCACTCTAGCCTCTCCCCTCTGGCGTATATCATCCTCCCGAAACCCTAAGACTCGGAGAGCGACCACAGAAAGATTCCGCCGCCTCTACAGGGCGGAAAACA
The DNA here is from genome assembly GCA_910589775.1 of Avena eriantha. Taxonomy (NCBI): domain Eukaryota; kingdom Viridiplantae; phylum Streptophyta; class Magnoliopsida; order Poales; family Poaceae; genus Avena; species Avena eriantha. The sequence continues at coordinate 395,363,472 of OU342743.1, read as the reverse complement.
CCGAGAGAGAAAGATCTTTCCGGCAGATAGATTTCTGCCGGGGGAATTCCTGCCCAGAGGGGGGAAATCGTCGCCATCAACACCACCATCAAGCTGGACTTCATCGGGATCATCATCATCATCACCATCATCACCCTCATCACCATCTCCATATTGATGTAACAATTGTGTTGAATCTTGCATAGTTCATAGGGGAAACTTGCCCGGTGTTGATTACTCTTTGTAGTTGATGCTATTAAGTGAACCATTGAATTATTGTTTATGTTCAGATTGTTATACAGCATTATTCCATCTCTGCTCATGATCCATATGATGTCTTGTGAGTAGTTCGTTTTATTCTTGAGGACATGGGAGAAGTCTTGTTGTTAGTAGTGGAGTTATGTTGAGAGAGATTCAATAGATTGTTATTTAAGTTGTGGTGTAATTTTTCTAGTGGTGTCATGTGAATGTCGACTACATGACACTTCACCTATACGGGCCTAGGGGAATGCATTGTGTATTTGGCTACTAATCATAGGGGTTTCTGGAGTGACAGAAACCTGAACCCCTGTTAGGAAACCATTGCACAAGGGACGTAAGGGTCTTAGAGTTTAAAGCTATGGTTAGGTTTCTACCTTAATTACTTTCTTGTACTTACGGATGTTTGCAAGGGGTATAATCACAAGTATGTATTAGTCTTGGATGGGGTGGTACATTAGCACAGGTTCACCCACACAACACTTAGCAAGCTAGAGAAGATTAATCAGCTATATGAAGCAAAAGCACTTGACAGTCTTCCCATGTGTCCTCGAGAACGTTTGGTCATCTTAAGTAATACAACCGGCTTGTCCTTTGCTACATAAAGGATTGGGCCACTTGCTGCATTTATTCCTACTGTATTTTATTTACTCATACTTTGTTTACTTGCTTTATCAAAAACCCCTAAAAATCCTTTTGCTAAGTATTTGCAGAGAATTCCTGATCCATACCACTAGCCAGCACCTTCTGCTCCTCGTTGGGTTTGACACTCTTACTTATCGAAAATACTGCGATACACCCCATATACTTGTGGGTCATCAGGCCTCTCCTAGGCTAGCCGGTTCTACCCCACCGTAGGGGGCAGCGAAGAACGTAGGGCGGATCCCACCATGTCTGGTCCGATGGAGGACCTGCGCGATCCTTATTGCCTGTTTAGCTGCACTGATTGCATCGTTGTTAGTGCCCCATCTGGTTCCGTGCTGCCATGTGCGGAGGAGGGTGATGCAGCCTGTCCTACGGACGCTCCTACATCTACACCACCAACTCCCCCAAGTGGACCCATGACTCGTGCTCGAGCCAAGCTTCTCCAAGCTAAGGTGAATTCGCTCTTGTACTCATGTGACTTTGATACACCCCTGGATGGCTTGCTACTTCATGCCCCGACACTATGCATCATCAAGTATGGAGACACGAGCCAGAGGAGCGACGCAGCAGCTAACAGCTGCCAGGAGACCACGGTACTACCGGCCCCTGGAAGCAGTAGTACCGCACAAGCGGTACTACAGCTCATGGACAATGGTACTACCACCCCGGGCAGAGAGATGGACCCGAAGCCCCAGATCCCACCGGTACTACCGCACTCAGCAAGCGGTACTACCGTGCGCACCTGAAGACTCATGCCAAAGCTTCTGCCCGCTCCGATACTACCGCACCCCTCCAGCGGTACTACCGCATCTGACTGGTACTACTGCTCAACCGACCGGTACTACTGGACACCCTAGGGCCTACGCGCTCCAGCTCGGCCCTTTGGCCTTGTAACGCCCCCTTTTGATACTTTAGTTGCCTAAACTACCCCTAAACTTGTGGCTGGCCTATACATAGCCCCCCACCTCTATTGTAAACCCTAGGCATGATATTTGGAATTAGTGGAAACCCCTTGTTGATCTATCTAGTTCTTGCATCATGCTCCTTTGACAAAGGAGCGCCAAATATCCCAAACCTCGTTGGAATTTGCATCGTGCCTCCGTGTTGTACACGGCCTAGGCATCGGAGTCCCTTTTCCTAGACGTCAAGATCTCACCGAGTCTCCCATCTCACCATGCTAGTTCGAGAGAGAGTCCTCCGCCCGATGCCGATCCTAGGGATGGCGCTGGACCGGTCACCACTGGCGTGAGCTATTGGTGTGTATCATTGTTTTGTGTGTGTGTTTTCATCGCATTCTTCGTGCGTGAGTTCGTCGTGTTCATCCTTCCCTCCTTCCCCCGCACTCCATCCTCGATTTGAGTGGGATTCGTGAAAGATCGGGCCACCCTAGAGGTTTGCCCTCAACATATTGGCATCAGAGCTTCGTTGCTCATGAATTCCCCCACAATTTTTTCTTCTATCCACCAAAAGTTTCGAAGATCCTCCCAAAAAAAGAGCCCCAAATTTTCCTTCGGATCGATCTTTGGATTTGGTGCATTTTTCGTGGTTTTGGTCCATAGATCTGTTGCTTGAGGTATCGATCTACATTCTTTGTGGGTCCCTAGCCCCAACTTTGTTTAGTTTTCCGCCAATTTGAGGATTTTTGGGCCGATTGCGCGTTCAAGTTCGAGATCCACGCGCCCAGGAATCCGCGAAGCGGTACTACCGCCAAAACGAGCGGTAGTACCGGCGAGCGGTACTACCGGTCACTGGTACTATCGGACGTTTTGAGCGGTACCACCGCCCCTGTCTGACAAGAAATTTTTCACCCCCATTTTTGTCCGCTAATTTTAGTATTGGCTTGTTCGTGTTTCGCGTGCGTGTCGCCTTCCTAACAACAAGCCTTCGCAAGTCATTACATACCGCACAATTCGACACCGCGACACCCGAACAACATTCCCCTTCACCGGTAGCAAGTGGGTCAATACCAAAGGTATAACTTTCCCCACCTTGTTAACCCTTCTTCCTTGTGTGTATCTATCCTATGAGAACAGCTCATTTTGTGTTTGCCTAAGCATTGTGCACTTGTCCCTCGAAAGTGAGAGTGTGAGAGCAAATACAAGAGTTAACATAGTAGTATAGAAAGAGAGAAAAAGAATCAAAAAAAGAGAAAAAGAAAAAGCAAAAGAAAAATAGAAGGATACAATATCCCAATACAAAGAGAGTCTCAAGTTTGTAAGCAAAGAGAGAAAAAGAGCGCGACCGAGGCAACTGCACAAATCTGTTGCTTATTTCTCTTTTGGCGAACGAGTTGTGGTCTCTCCTTGCGTTGGCATGACACCGAGCGTAGTCTTCGTTAGGACCTTTTGTGCTCATTTTCATAGTCGTGCTAACCACATCCGTCTCCACGTGTGTGTATCTTTGTGTTTTGTAGATTGTTTCCTTTTTGCTTTGATCTTTGGTTCTCTACCACTTTTGACAATAACCTTTGTTTGGATCGTTTCAATTGGTTTTCCACAAGCCTAACCTTCCACCCACAACTTTTGAGAGTTAGTTCTTTCGTTAGTGTGAGTTTTCTTTGCGATTCCGCTTTGCACGTTTATAGCTCTCACTTGTGGTTTCTAGTTTGGTGCAATCCCCAAGGTGAGGTACAAAGCTAACACCACCACATTCCACTTCCATATACAATTTTTTATACTTGTGTGTTTTGCATGATGCATAGGCACGGTGAGTCGAGCCAACCACCTCCTCAAGAAGAAGAACATCGACCATACATGACGCGTGCAAGTCACTTCATCATCTGACAAGAGTTCCGTGAATGTTGCCGCCCTTGAGACGCGGCAAGATGAACAATTTGGCGAGATGCAAGCCGAGTTCAAGAACATCGACAACCACACGGCCTAGAACGACAAATGCACGCAATGCATCACAACTTTGGCCATCAAAATGAAGCGCTTCAACACTCTGTCGCCGAAACAAATGAAAATCTTCGACGCCTCATCGATGGAATGGCAAGACCACGTTCACGTGCATCAAGCTCTTCAAGTTCTTCGCATCGTCATGCACCTCTTCAACAAGATCTTCATGCAAGTGTTCCAAGACACAATGATTCCCCCGTGGTTGAAGATGGAAGTTCTTCGAACTATGTACCTTCCCCACGGCACGCCGCAACGTCAAGCTACGATGGTGATTTATCTTCAAGGCCATGAGCATGGCAAGAAGCACACCGTCATCATACAAGGGCACTATTAATCCAACATGAGCAACCACAAGAAGAACCGCAAGTGCAACCGCAAGCTACCACAATAACCCCGACACATACTTGCCACAACAAGTGATGACTCCAATTTCGAGAATCAAGCTTGTCATCGACGTGAAGCTCTCCAAGATCCTCCTCCTCATCATCATTGTCATGAACGTCAACAATGACACCATGGTCATCACGAGGCGCCTCCTCCACCACACCAAAACATGGAGCGCCAAGTGGTACAAGTTGAGCGACGCCCACCACGTCAAGAGGCTCAACACCATGATCTTCGTCGTGAGGCCCATGTGCCTAACCAACATCACCAACCGAGGAACGAGCCTCCTCTTCGCCATCAACTGCATCATGAGGCTCCATGTCCTCAACAACCTCATGGGGCCCAAGTGCCTCAACACCATTAACAACCGCGCCAAGAGCAAGAGCAAGCTCCTCAACAACAATATCAAGAGCAAGCCCCGCAACAAGGTCACAAGAACCAAGTTCCACCTCCTCAAGCACAAGATCATCAACAAGGTCACCAAGCTCGTCGCAATGACCGCAACGATGAAGAAACTTTCGGCAAGCTCAAGCTCACAATGCCCAAGCTTACCAGATCCAATGACCCTGAAGAATACCTCTCATGGGCACTCAAAGTTGACAAGATCTTCTGCATGCACAATTATAGCAACGAGAAGATGGTCGCCATGGCTTCGCTAGAGTTTGATGATTACGCCAACCTTTGGTGGGAAAAGTTCAAGTTGCTCGTGATGCAAGACAAGAGCCGCCAATCACAACTTGGCATGACATGAAGGCTCACATGAGATCCCGGTTCGTCCCTGCGCACGACACACGTGACCTCTTCAACAACCTTCAATCGCTTCGCCAAGGGACAAAGACCGTGGAAGAGTACTTCAAAGAAATGGAACTCAACCTGATCTGTGCCAACATTGATGAGTACTTCAAAGAAATCAGGTAATGCAAGTAATGCTACAGAAGTAAGCAAATGTTTTAACGTATCAAAAGCAATGTCTTGGGCCGTGCCCCAAACAAAAGGAACACCTTTCTTTGTCAAATCATTTAAAGGTGCAGCAATGGTGCTAAAATCTTTCACAAAGCGCCTATAGAAACCAGCGAGACCGTGGAAACTACGCATTTGACTAACATTCATTGGAGTAGGCTAATTCTGAATTGATTCAATTTTAGATTGATCTACCTCTACTCCATGCTTAGAAACAACAAATCCGAGGAATATGACCTTATCTTTTGCAAATGTACACTTCTCAAGATTAGCATACAGTTTATTATCACGTAACACTTGCAAAACTTGTCTAATATGAGTGCAATGTTTAGAGTCAGTATGGCTGTATATGAGTATATCATCAAAGTAAACAACCACGAAACGACCAATAAACTCTCTCAAAACATGATTCATCAAACGCATGAAAGTACTAGGTGCATTACTAAGACCAAACGGCATAACTAACCACTCATACAAACCGAATTTAGTTTTGAAAGCAGTTTTCCATTCATCCCCTTCTTTCATCCTAATTTGATGATAACCACTACGCAAGTCAATTTTAGAGAAAACAACAGCACCACTCAATTCATCTAGCATATCCTCTAAACGTGGAATAGGATGACGATATCGAATAGTGATGTTATTAATCGCTCTACAATCAACACACATGCGCCAAGTACCATCTTTCTTAGGAACTAAAATAACAGGAACAGCACAAGGGCTAAGAGAGACATGAATGTACCCTTTATCCAGCAACGCTTGTACTTGCTTCTGAATTTCCTTAGTTTCTTCGGGATTAGTCATGTAAGGTGCACGGTTGGGAAGTGTGGTGCCAGGAATCAGGTCCACTTGATGTTCTATACCACGCAATGGGGGCAAACCTGCGGGTATGTCTTCTGGAAACACATCCCCAAAGTCCTGCAAAACAGAAGAGACACCAAGAGAAATAGGGGTCATGTCGTTAGAAACCAATACCTCGCCCTTGTACATGAGCACAAGTGGCATGGCTGTAAGATCCTCACGAAACTCTCTCATATCCTCCTTGGTGGCTAATATCAATAACCCAGGCACTCTCTCACTTTTCGTTATATCACTCAATTTAGGCTCCATTACATCAGGAACAGCTGTGACACAGTCTTGCCGAGTGGTAGTATCTTACTTCAAGTTCACCTCTATCTTCTGGCAAGAATCATTCACAATTTCTTGTGGTGTCATTGGCTGCATAGTAATCTTCTTTCCTTTGAATTCCAAGTGATATGTATTGGCTCGGCCATTGTGTTGCACATGGCGATCATAGAGCCAAGGCCGACCCAATAGTAGGTGACAAACAGTCATAGGAACCACATCAAAATCAATAGAATCTTTGTATGGCCCTATTTGAAAATTCACTCGTACCATATGATTTACCTTCATCTCACCATTGTTGCTCAACCATTGTATGTAGTATGGCTTGGGATGAGGTAAGTACGTCAAATTCAGTTTGGCACATAGTTCCTTACTTGCAAGATTTCTGCAGCTACCTCCATCAATAATGACCTTGCAAGCTTTGTTTGGTCCAACGAGACCTTTTGTTTGGAACAAGTTGCAACGCTGGGATTCCTCAACCGGTTGCACACTAAGTACACGTGAAGATATGAGAATAGTGGGTGCACGCTCAGCATATGCATCAGCACCAAGCTCGCCGTCATCAATATCATCATCAGAAGCTTCATCTCCACTTTCTACTTCACCTTGTTCATTAACAAACATAACCTTGCTGTTTGGACAATCTTTCTTGTAGTGACCTCTACCTCCACAAGTATGGCACACCACATCACGAGTACGTGCAGTAGACATGTTGGAACCCGAGCTAGCAGCAGGAGCAGCGGGTTTCCGAGCATTAGAACCAAACGAAGGTGTACTTGCTGGCTTGGCCGATGGTGTAAAGGGAGCAGCAGCTGGTGGCACGGCTGTAGAAGGTGTAGACCTGGCCGAAAATCTGCTGGAGGACGGAAAACGAGCACGTGACTTCGCCTCTTCTGCCAACTGGGATTCGGCCTCTCTAGCATGATGCAACAACTCATTCATGGTCTCATACTTGTGATGACGAACAATGCTCTTGATCGGTAACTTCAAATTGTTTAGGAATCGCTGCATGGTCATCTCAATGGACTCACGAATTCTAGCACGCTGCATAAGCATCTCCATCTCCATGTAGTACTCATCAACTGTCATGGTGCCTTGCTTCAGTTGCGTCAATTTATCAAAAACTGATCGCAAGTAGTTGGTTGGTACGAAACGAGCTTTCATGATTTGCTTCATCTCGCGCCAATCCATCACAGGAAGTTCATTGTCCTCCCTTCTATGTTGCACAAGAGCATCCCACCAACGTAAAGCATAACCATCAAATTCAGATGCTGCAAGTTTGACCTTCTTATCTTCTGGATAGTCAAATAAGCGCAAGAGTTTCTCAATCTTCAACTCCCATGTGAGGTAGTCTTCAGGATCAATGGAACCATCAAACTTAGGAATTGAAAATTTTGGCTTGCCCAAACCGTCATCAGCAGCTTGGTTGGGCACACGTGGACCACGCCCAAGATGGGAAAACCCACGACCATGAGCAGGTGCATGGACAGGGGGAATAGCACGTCCCCTGCCAACATGTGGAGCAGCATCAACAGCGCTACCCTCATCGAAATCATCAAAGGCATCATCATGTTGAGGATCTTCCCTTCTATGTAAGGCGGCTGTCAAACCCTCAATGGACTGCTGCAAAGCGGTGACATTGCCATTGAGCATAGCCACTTGCGTTTGGATAGTATCAACCGTCCCAACATGCTGATCCAATCTCATATTCATATCTTGGAGATTCTTGTCAATGGCATCTGTTATGTTAGTAAACACACGTGTCAAGTGGGATTTCAAAGCCTCATATTCATGCCAATTGACGAGCTCCTCATCCTTCTTTTTCTGCAACACAACATCATCATCACTAGAAAAGACATGATTAGTAGGTTAGTGCAAAAATCAAAATCTGTATGGTGGAAACGCTCACAACTCACTCACAACTAATAAGAAAGGAGATCTTACCGTTCCAAAGTGAATAGAGATGCTCTACCAAACGAAATCAAAGACTGATGCACTTGATGTGATGGAGTGAATATCAAAGGTATAGAGAACGATCACAGGGCACACATGTTATTTAAGGTGGAGCTATAGGTATGGTATCCTATCTACACCGCAAACAAGTCCTAGTGCTGATCGTACAAATACCCAAGAAACACACAGAGTGGAGAAAAAATGTGGCAAAGCAATTTATGAAAAGGAATATTGCAATGCACAAGAGAGACGCTAGTAATAGCTCAAATAGAACAGGCACAAGATTGCTCAATCTACTAGTGTTGTACACAAAAAGGCCTCCAATATTGCACACTTCGATATCTCTTTTTGTCAGGCTTGTAGCTCTTTTCTCTTTTTTCTCTTCTCTTTTTTTTATACTGATTCTCTTTTCTTTTCTTTTTTTTTTGATTTTTCAACTATATTACTCAAATGCAATTGAGTACAGCAACTTATAAAAGAACTGGGTTGGATAGTCCGGTTGATATGCGCCGAAGACTCCGGTTGAGCCGGATAGTCCGGTGTGATTCGGCCGGATAGTTCGGTTTTGCCTGTCGAAATTTTTTTGCACTTCAAAACCCTAATGAGCAGCCTGTCGGAGCAAAGCAACTAGTCTCGTGGGTACGTTCCTAGGCACAGATGCTGTAGATAGGCTGTGTCTATGGTATGCAAACAAAGGTATGCTATGTGGACTCGGAAAAAACGATTAAACACTTGCGGAAACAGTAACGGTGGGAACAATGGAAACAAGATAAAACCCTAAACCTAGACACAAACGGAAAACTAGACTCCGACAAGGAAAACCTGCAGATCGGATCTACGAAAAGATACAATCAGCAACTAAAACTCGAAAACGATGCAATCTAGTCTATGGAAAATCTTTTTGTAAGGCTTTTTCTGTATAGGACGAAAAACACTCACTAATCTATGGATGGATTTGTGGATGCTTACCGAGGCAACACTGGAAATCTGATACCAAGATGATATGGGGTGGCCCGATCTTCTCAGTAAGCGGATGGCGGTGATGATGGTGGATGATAGATAACTAGCCTGTAGCTATGAACTCTCCCGCTCAATCCCTAATGCCAATGCAATAGCTCTCGAACCTTGTAGGATATTCACAACACCACGCTCTTGCGCACGCAACCGTGACCACAAACGGTAGTATGCAATCTAGTAATTCCCAATGGAACAACGGATCACACTCAATTATAGTTGGTAGATTCGAACACAGGGTAATTCCAGAGGTTCTATGAAAGAAACAACTCCAAAATATTTTAACATGGTCTAAAACCTAACTAGGGGTCGTCCCGGGGCTTATAAGGCCAGCTGGGGTGGCCAGAAACCGAAACGAAACGCAAACGACTCAAATTGATACAAACCGACTCGGACCAGATTCGGTCGGCGGGCGGACACTCCTGTTGAAATCGTCCGGACAGTCCGGTCAGGCCGGACACTCCGGGTGGAGCGTGCGGGACAGTCCGGTCTGGCCGGAAACTTCAAAGTTTTCGGATGGTGTCCGGGCAGTGTCCGATTTGATATACTGATTGTCCACGCCAGTTCGCCTCTCGACCAAGCCGGATAGTCCGGGTGGATTCGGCCGGACACTCCGGTCGTGGCAGATCTTCTTGCCTCCGTCTTGATGATCTTCTCTTGCGCCTTCCTCCTGCTCCTCCCTCGCGCATCCTTGGGCGATCATCATGTTGGGCTTCTCTTGTAGCCCTTCTCCTCCTCGCACCATGCTTGTTTCTCCAACGAACCTGTTGATCTAGTAGCTTAGCACGAGCTCTTGTAATAGGTCCAATTCTAATCTCACTGGACTGATCCTTTCTTGCAACAGTTGTAGCATCTTCAGTAGTCATTGGGGTAGGTGTAATTGTAGGGATGTCCTCATCACACACCCAATTCGATTTGCTCCCGTTGGTTCGAACAACCAATCCAATAGAATCCTTGGGGAGAGACCTTGCGGTAGAATCACCAAAGGAGAGATCGACAAGCGGATGGTAGAACCCAAACCAAGGAGAGAGTAGCAACCAAGTAGAATCCCAAAGGGGAGATACCAAGCACTACTAGAATCCTTGATAGGTAGAGACCAAACACTTGGGGAGGGTCTTGAAAACTTGGAGAAGGGCACCGACTCCAAGGCCTTGTACAACTCATAGATTTACTATTGAGAGGGGGTTCCCATCTAGGGGTTGGCACATGCCTCAATTCATCATCATCTCTAGGGTTTCAAGGAGGGGGTGGGTGCATATATATAGGCCAGCCACGAGCTAGGGGTAAAACAGGCATAAACAGGAAGTTTGGGGCGTTACATGGGCCAAGCCTAGCTTGAGGCGTGCAGGCCCACGATGCTCGGTCTGGAGACTCCGGGGTAGCGGTCTAGAGACTCCGGTCTGGACCAAAGACTCCTGCCGATCTCTGGTTCAACCTCCAAAGGGGGTCATAGACTGTCCCAGGCGTTGGTTCGAGGCTCGGTACGGAGACGGGCCGGAGACTCCTGTGTGGTAGACCGGAGACTCTGGTCTGCTGGTGCGGAGACTCCGGTCCTGCTTCAGCAGCTTCTTGCATCTTCTCTTCCAGGCCTCTTGCTTGGGTGTCTTGGCTCCAGGGCCATCCTTGCTGCATCTTCTTGGCATCATGTTCATGGATCTAGTCACATCAAGGGCATTTGTCTCAAGTAGGATTCCATTCGCATAATAACCAACGAAAGGCAAAGTATGGAAGGAGTTCACCTTTGGAGTGATGATTAGCGTGGCATGATGTGGACCCAAGGTGGTTTCCGTATGTTGGGCTACATCATCTCCCCCCGCTTGAAAACGAGTCGACCTCGACGATGTTCGTTCAACATGCAAGGAAGGAGGTGTGTCCTTGGCCTTGTTCTTGTACATAGTCGGATCACCGGTGTCGAAGCCATTCTCAAACTTGGTGAAGAGCTTGTTGAACTTCTTGCCATCATGTTGTGGTTGGAGATCATGTAGCCTTATCCTTGTAGTTGGTGGTCTATCTTGGGTACCTTGCAAAACCGACAACAAAGAGAGAGAATTGTATGAATGATTGTTAGTATGGGTCACACTCAAGTCTCTCTTCTCACATTTTGTGGCTTGCGTCGTGGCACTCGTGTTTTTTCCACTCATTTTCGGCTTGTGGCACTCACTCTCTTGATGGTGGTTCACTCTCTCACCACTCATCTCACAAGGGTACTTAGCTTGCTTTATCTTGTTAACGGGTGTCATGTTGGATGCGATGACTTGGCTAGGCATCATGGGTTGGAGCACAAATTTCTTGTCGTTCCACTTGAAGCAGCATTGGTTAGTGGAACCATGATGTATTGCTCCTCTATCGTATTGCCATGGCCTTCCAAGTAGCATGTGGCACACGGACATTGGCATGAAATCACACTCGACGGTGTCTTCATATGGGCCAATCTTGAAGGAGACGTGGACCTTTGATGTTATCTTGAGTGCTCCATTGTCATCGAGCCATTGGACATGGTAGGGGTGAGGGTGCTCTATGCTTACAACTTGAGTTTCTCACAAAGCTCTGTACTTGCAAGGTTTTGACAACTACCTCCATCAATGATCACTTTTATGGACTTGCCATCAATTCCGGAACGAGTTTGGAAGATATTGAGGCGTTGGTCCTCTCCTAGGATGGAGTTTGTTGGCGAGATTTGAGCTATGACAAGTGCGGGGCCCGAATCATGCTCGCATACAAGTGTGTCATCCTCTTCCATTGTGGTTGTCCTTGTAATAGCTCGTTGAGTGAGAGCTTCATATTCCTCTTCACTCACGGAGTAGGTTGCTCCATTCTCATCTGTAAGCATCACTCGTGAGTTGGTGCACTCATATGACTTGTGACCTTTCACTCCACACTTGAAGCAAGTGACTTGGCTATCCGATGTCGTGTTGGAGGAGGGTGCTATCACGGTCTTTTCTTGCTTGGATGAGCTCGTTGCTTGGTTTGTTGGCTTTGCGGGAGCATTTGCATTGATGGATGCAAAGTATGACTTGGGCCTCTCGTATGCATTCTCCTTTTGCAAGTGCCCTCAGCTTTGGTAGCTTGATGGAGGAGCTCGGTGAGGTTCTTGTACGGTTGAAAGTCAACAATCTTCCTTATTGGGCAGCTCAAACCGTTGAGGAACCTTGCTATGGTTTGCTCTTCGAGTTCTCTCACGTTAGCTCGCATCATGGTTTTTCTCCATTTCCTTGTAGAACTCTTCAATTGACTTGGTGCCTTGTTTTAAATTTTGTAGCTTGTCGAAGAGATCTTGTCGACAATCCTCGGGAACGAAACGTGTTTACATCACTTCCTTCATCTCGGTCCAAGTTTCAATTGGAGGTTCCTCGTTCTTCTCACGGCTCCTTTGGAAGTCTTCCCACCAAACATTTGCATAGTCCTCAAACTCAAGGGATGCCATTGCATCTTTCTTCTCTTCGAAGTAGTTGTTGACTCAGAAGATCTTGTCAATTTTGAGTTCCCAATCAATGTATGCATCGGCGTCTTCTTCTCCCTTGAACTTGGGCATAATGAATTTGAGCTTCCCAAACTTGCCCTCTTCATGTTCACGGTGGTAGTTGTGGCGATCTTGCCTTATGCTTGCTTCACTTGGTGCACGTGGTGGTGGAGGAGGAGGAGGAGCTTGATGCGCAAAGTCTCTTCTACGCCTTTGCTCAGGATCATTTGCATTCATTGGTTGTTGATGACGATGGTGGGGTTGGGCATAGCAGTTTTTGCGTCGCGCGCGGTGTGCATCCTCGTCATCATCACTTATATCCCATTGTGGTGCTCGATGAACTTGTTGTTGATGGCGATGGTCATGGTTCGGGTGTTGGCGCCTATCAACACGGTTGTGTTCACCATAGTGTTCTTGCTCTTGGGGTGGTGGTGACGCTTGTACCATAGATTGGTGTGGAGGGAAACCATGTTCTTCTTGGTGTTGCAGATGCGCCTGGTGATCATGTTGTCGATGACATCTTGCGTGGTGCGGTAGTTGATGTTGTGGCTCAACCACTTGTTCATGGCGATGACAAGCTTGATGTTCCCCATTGTGGTGGTGGGGTTCTCCATGATGAGAATGGGAGCGCGAGGAGTCGCCATGATGACTTGAGGAGCGTGCGCGAGACGAACTTCACTAGCTTGAATGGTGTCCATGACAGTTGCCGAGGTTGGCAATAGCCTGGTGAAGAGCCTGGAATTGAGCATTGTGCTCCACTTGGCGTTGCCAGTCACGGAAGTCGAATTCTCAAAAAGGTTCATCAAGCCAGTTCTCAAGCCTCTCAAATTGGGCATTGAATTCTTGGCGTTGCACCCATAAGTTGTGGCGTGTGGCAAAACCATCTTGGTTGTTGAAGTTGCCATCTCTGCTTTCTCCGCTTTCCCTAGACTTGTTGTTTGACCACAATTGAAATGTGGGTGGTATTGGTGGTATGGTATGTGCTACCTTGCCTCACCAAGTCAAAAATTGGAAAGGTTGTTCTTGCCGAGAGCAAAGCGAATACACAAGACACACACACAAAGGCCTATGGTGGATGGGTAGGAAGGTGGATAGCCAATGGAACAACCAAAAAAAAGGTTATTATCAAAAGTGGGTAAAATCCAAGAAAAACAAAGTCAAAGGAAAAGGTCAAAAGGGTGACGAGAACCTATGACTATACACACACGGTGGAGATTAATGTGGCTAACACGACTATGAAAATGAGCAACGAACAAAATTGGTCCTAACGAAGACTAATGCTCGGTGTCGTGCCAACACTAGGAGAGGCCGTAGCCCGTTTGCCAAAAGATGGAGAAGCAATGGATTTGTACGCTTGCCTTGCTCTTGCTCGCACTCTTGCTTAGAAGGTTTGGACTCTCTTTTGTATTGGTATCTTTCTCTTTTTCCTTTGCTTAGTAGCTTTTTTTTGTACCTCTTTCTTTGCTATGCTATGGAGTAAAGTTTTGCTATTGCCTCTACACTAGGACTTATGCAAGAGCAAGCGCACAATGCTTTGGCAAACACAAGATGAGCTACTCTCGATAGGTTAGGTAACACACAAAGGAAGAAGGGTTAACAAGGGTGGTGCAAGTTATACCTTGTGGTGATGTCGTACTTGCAATCATTGGTGGAGGGATGGTTCGAGTTCCATGGTGTCAATGTCGAGTGCGAGGTGTTGCGGAAGCTTTTATTAGTTGACAGACACGCACACGAAACACAAACGTCAAAAGGAAATTAGTCGAAAAAGGAAAAGGGGGTCACAAAATTTGTCTAGGCCGGAGACTCCGGTCCTGCGGTCCGGAAACTCCGGTCTGCTAGTCCGGAAACTCCGGTCTAGAGGCAGCGCAACGACAAGCTCGTGTTCTTGAGCAGAAATTCGACCCTTGAACCCTCAAATCCAGAAATTTTCGACCAAATTGGGCTGGGAAACGCAGGGCACAAGTAGACCAAATCCAAAGACAAGTTTCTATTGGACTAAAACCACAATCAACTCACCAAAACGAGAGGTCGATCCAAAAGCAATTTGGGGCTATATTTTTGGTATTTTTCAGTTTATGGTGGAAATCGAAGGGCGAAGTCAAATCCGTGGAAACCAAAACCTGCTGATACCAGTTGTTATGGGTCTCCTTGTGGATTTACCCTTGGGGTGGCCTGATCTTCATGGAGTTGTGGAAGAAATGAGGGAAAACACGATGAACACAACTCTAATGCAGGAAAGATACAAACACACTCCAAATCATACCCAATTCGATTTTCTCCCGATGGTTCGAACAACCAATCCAATAGAATCCTCGGCGAGAGACCTTGCGATAGAATTACCAAAGGAGAGATCGGCAAGCGGATGGTAGAATCCAAACCAAGGAGAGAGTAGCAACCAAGTAGAATCCAAAAGGGGAGAGACCAAGCACTACTAGAATCCTTGATAGGGAGAGACCAAACACTTGGGGAGGGTCTTGACAACTTGGAGAAGGGCACCGACTCCAAGGCCTTGTACAACTCATACATTTACTATTAAGAGGGGGTTCCCATCTAGGGTTTGGCACATGCCTCAATTCATCATCATCTCTAGGGTTTCAAGGAGGGGGTGGGGGCATATATATAGGGAAGCCACAAGCTAGGGGTAAAACAGGCATAAACAGGAAGTTTGGGGCGTTACATGGGCGAAGCCTAGCTTGAGGCGCGTAGGCCCGCGATGCTCGGTCTCGAGACTCCGGTGTAGCGGTCTAGAGACTCCGGTCTGGACCGGAGACTCCGATCGATCTCCGGTTCAACCTCCGGAGGGGGTCACAGACTGTCCTAGGCGCTGGTTCAGGGCTCGGTCCGGAGACGGGCCGGAGACTCCGGTGTGGTAGACCGGAGACTCTGGTCTGCTGGTGCGGAGACTCCAGTCCTGCTTCAGCAGCTTCTTGCGTCTTCTCTTCCAAGCCTCTTGCTTGGGTGTCTTGGCTCTAGGGCCATCCTTGCTGCATCTTCTTAGCATCATGTTCATGGACCTAGTCACATCAAGGGCATTTGTCTCAAGTAGGATTCCATTTGCATAATAACCAACGAAAGGCAAAGTATGGAAGGAGTTCTCCTTTAGAGTGATGATTAGCATGGCATGATGTGGACCAAAGGTGGTTTCCGTATGTTGGGCTACATCAAGAGATGTTCGGAACAACCCATCCATCTTGCACTATGTCCTCCTTTGCAAGGGACTAGCGCAAGGAACTAAGTGATTAACCAATGTTCCTCCATCTTTGATGAATGTTTTGCAGGAATTCAAGGACGTGGTCCCCGAAGAGCTTCCACATGGACTACCTCCTCTTCGTGGCATCGAACATCGCATTGACCTCATCCCCTGTGCACCACTTCCAAACCATGTCGCTTACCGCATGAACCCGGAGGAGACAAATGAGATTGAAAGTCAAATCAACCAACTCGTCTCCAAAGGTTTGATCCAAGTTAGCACTAGTCCAAGTGCCGTACCCGTGATTGTTGTTCTAAAGACGGATGATACGTTACGGTTATGCATGGACTGCCGTCCAATTAATGCTATCACCGTGCGTTATCGACATCCCATACCACGTCTCGATGACATGCTTGATGAATTGTGTGGAGCCACTATTTTTTCGAAAATTGATCTTCGTAGTGCTTACCATCAAATACGTATGGCTGAAGGTGATGAGTGGAAAACTGTCTTCAAGACCAAACTTGGTCTCTATGAATGGTTGGTTATGCCCTTTGGTTTATCTAATGCCCCATCCACCTTCATGCGCCTCATGAATCATATCTTGCGTTCTCTCATTGGAAAAAGTGTTGTTGTCTATTTCGATGATATTCTTGTTTATAGAAAATCACTGGAGGACCATATAACACATGTCGAGGAAGTTTTGCAAATCCTTCGACATGAAAAGCTTTATGCTAATCTTCCCAAGTGCACATTTGCTAAAGACAAGTTGATTTTTCTTGGATTTGTCGTTTCTTCGAAGGGAATTGAAGTTGATGTTTCCAAGGTAAAGGACATACGAGATTGGCCCATCCCAACAAATGTGAGTGAACTCCAAAGTTTTCATGGGTTGGCTGGTTTCTATCGTCACTTTGTGAAGGACTTTTCGACCATTGCTTGTCCCCTCATTGAATTGACCAAAAAGAATGTCACCTTCGTGTGGGGCAAGGCACAACAAAAAGCTTTTGATGAACTTAAAAAGGGGCTCACCGAAGCACCTCTTCTCTCTTTACCGGATTTCACAAAAACTTTTAAGATAGAGTGTGATGCTAGTGGTATTGGCATTGGAGGAGTCCTTATGCAAAATGGACGTCCTATAGCCTACCATAGCGAGAAACTTGATGGTGCTCGCCTTAACTATCCAATTTATGAAAAAGAGCTTTTTGCCTTAGTTCGTGTCCTTCAAGTTTGGCAACACTACCTATGGCCCAAAGAATTTATTCTACATTCCGACCATGAATCATTGAAATACCTCAAAGGGCAAGCCAACTTGAGGAAGATACACGCTAAGTGGGTTGAGTTCATGTAGTCTTTTCCGTACATTGTCAAGTATAAGAAGGGCAAAGATAATGTAGTTGCGGACGCTTTGTCTCGCAAACACACAAACCTTCTTACGAGACTCGAAATCAACGTGTTGGGTCTTGAGGAAATAAAATCTTTGTATGCTTCCGACCCATTCTTTGAACCAATTCTCGCAAAGTGATCCATTGACAAAGGACTTGATGATTTCTATTTGCATAAGGGCTTTCTCTTTAAACAAAACATGCTTTGCATTCCGAAATCGTCGCTCCAACTTTTGCTTCTCCAAGAATCTCATGGTGGAGGCCTTATGGGTCACTTTGGCCGTGACAAGACTTTGGACATGCTCTCCACTCACAACTTTTGGCCCAAGATGAAGCGCGACGTGGAGCGCTACGTTCAACGATGCACGACATGTGTTCAAGCTAAGTCGCAAGCTAACCCTTATGGTCTTTATATGCCATTTCCTATTCCTCATACACCTTGGTCCGACATTTGCATGGATTTTGTGTTAGGATTACCTAGATCTAAGCATGGTCATGATTCTATATTTGTTGTCGTGGATCGCTTTTCCAAAATGGCACACATCATACCGTGCCATAAGACTGACGATGCTTCACATGTTGCAAATCTGTTTTCAGGGAAATCGTCCGTCTTCACGGTGTGCCAAGAACAATCATCTCCGACCACGACGTCAAATTCATGAACTACTTATGGAAGACCCTCATGGCCAAGCTCGGCATCAAGCTACTATTTTCATCCGCGTCGCATCCTCAAACCGATGGCCAAACCAAAGTTGTCAACCGAAGCCTCAGAACTCTCCTTCGTGTGCTGATCAAGAAAAACCTCAAGGATTGGGAGGAATGCATTCCACATGCCAAGTTTGCCTACAACCGTGCCAAGCACTCAACAACCAAGATGAGTCCATTCATGATCGTCTATGGTTTCGAGCCCCTCACCGCACTCGACATCCTACCACTACCTCTCCACGAGCGCACCAACATGGACGTCGAGAAGCGCACACAAGCTATGAAGAAGCTTCATGAAGAAACAAGAGCTACTATCGAGCAACAAGTCCTTCGCCAAGCTTCAAGCATACACAAGGACAAGAAGGAGATGATTTTCTAAGAAGGTGATCTTGTGTGGATACACTTGAGCAAGGACCACTTTCCCAAGGTACGAGATTCCAAGCTCAAACCAAGAGGAGATGGCCCTTTCAAGGTCCTCAAGACAATCAACAACAACGCCTACATCATCGACATACCGACCTCCAAGTACCTTGCAAGCAATACATTCAATGTCAAGGACCTTTCACCCTATCATGGAGATGTTCAAGATGATAACCATGAAGAGTAGAGGGAGGGAGCTAATGCAGCCTGTCCTACGAATGCTCCTACATCTACACCACCAACTCCCCCAAGTGGACCCATGACTCGTGCTCGAGCCAAGCTTCTCCTAGCTAAGGTGAATTCGCTCTTGTACTCATGTAACTTCGATACACCCCTAGATGGCTTGCTACTTCATGCCCCGACACTATGCATCATCAGGTATGGAGACACGAGCCTGAGGAGCAACGCAGTAGCCAACAGCTGCCAGGAGACCGCGGTACTACCGGCCCCTAGAAGTGGTACTACCGCACAAGTGGTACTACCGCTCATGGACAGCGGTACTAACGCCCCGGGCAGAGAGATGGACCCAAAGCCCCAGATCCCACCGGTACTATCGCACTCAGCAAGCGGTACTACCGCGCGCACTTGAAGACTCACGCCAAAGCTTCTGCCCGCTCCGGTACTACCACACCCCTCCAACGGTACTACCACATCTGACCGGTACTACCGCTCAACCGACCCGTACTACCGGACACCCCAGGGCCTGCACGCTCCAGCTCGGCCCTTTGGCCTTGTAACGCCCCCTTTTGATACTTTAGTTGCCTAAACTACCCCTGAACTTGTGGGTGGCCTATATATAGCCTCCTAACTCTATTGTAAACCCTAGGCATGATATTTGGAATTAGTGGAAACCCCTTGTGGATCTATCTAGTTCTTTCCTCATGCTCCTTTGACAAAGGAGGACCAAATATCCCAAACCTCGTTGGAGTTTGCATCGTGCCTCCGCGTTGTACAAGGCCTAGGCATCGGAGTTGCTTTGCCTAGACATCAAGATCTCACCGAGTCTCCCATCTTGCCATGCCGGTTCGAGAGAGAGTCCTCCGCCCGACGTTGATCCTAGGGATTACGCCGGATCGGTCACCGCCGGCGTGAGCTATTGGTGTGTATCATGGTTTTGCGTGTGTGTGTTCATCGCGTTCTTCGTGCGTGAGTTCGTCGTGTTCATCCTTCCCTCCTTCCCCCGCACTCCATCCTTGATTTGAGTGGGATTTGTTAAAGATCGGGCCACCCTAGAGGTTTGCCCTCAATAAAGGGGTTGTGCTGCGGGCGACGGTTGCTTGTGGAAATGCGTCCCCTACCTCGCACGCTAGATGTCACGTCTTGATTTTCGACACCGGGGTTATGAGTCCCCCTCTGTTGTTCGGCCAGGGGTGCAACGTCCGGCGAGCTCGATCGGCGAGCCAGAGGAACACAATCCCAGAGAGAAAGAGACGGTGTTTTTATCCAAGTTGAGGTCTACAGTGAGAGGAGCCCTATGTTCTGCAACTAACTACTACATGTTTGTCATGCGGTTACAATGGGTTCATTCCCCGGGAAGGATCTCTCCTTTCTCCTCCTTCTTTTCCTCCCACTATAGGTTCGACCTGAGCCTCCTTTTATAGGGGTAAGGGGATACCACAAAGGTCAGATCACAGGCAGCATCGAGGGCTTACCCACGCGGCGGTTGTGACTTGCAACATGGCTTAGCAGTTTTGCCTTGCTGTCGTGTGTTCCTTATTTTCTGATATGGCATACTAGCGTTGGTCTAGTGTTGTCAGTTTGATTCTTGACTCCGAGTGGCCTTTCCTAGTCGGTTTTGTTGGCGGGAGTGCCTCCGGGGCCCAGGAGGGTGTCCCGGTAGAGTCTCCGATCGTCCACGTGGTGATGTGCTGTGTGCATGAAGGCCACACATCGGGTGGGTGCTACTATTGTGTGAAGTGTTGTCATGGTTCTTCCACAGTCTATACGCAGTGTTCTCACAGCGCAGTATTATATAGGGTTAGACATTGCAGGCCAACTATCCATCTCTGTCTTCGAGAGACCTCCGGACACGGGCATTTGATCCGTCTATATGCCTGGGGATAGCTCCCTGGGCCTGCCGGCTAGGCAGTCTATAGGATGCCTGGCCTGGAGCATGTGGTTCTATGACCCTTAAAGAGATCGGAACCGACAGAACTCTTAGTGGTTTTGTAACGTGATTTCCTCCTTTTGATGTGCGTGTGTGGAAGGTTATGGACCTCATGAACTGTAATAACCCAAGTTTGTAATATCTGTAATTAGTACTTAAGCATTGCATGCATGTGTTCAAATCAATAAAACCTATGCATGTGAGCTATATGTATGAACAAATGCAAGTGAAAAACCTTAGTATCTTTACAAATGGTTTCAAAATGTGCCCAAATTCAAATTTTGGGTTGCTATAGTATTTTACAAAAAGGTCCCTGCCTTTTCCCTACTAAAAAAGACTTAAAAATCAATTAAAAGGGCCTTTTTATAATACAAATACAGGTTTTATTAAAACCCACGGGTTTTCTTGCAAAACCCAGTCCCTGGAACGAGCTGTCTAGACTGCGGGTTGTTTCTTCGCTTTCCTAGGGGGTTTTCCAAAAAACCGCCATCGTCTTCTACAGCTAGAAGTAGATGTGTGCCGCTGCCGCCACCGTCGACCGCCGCGCCGTGATTCCCGCTTGTTCGTCGACATGGAGACGAGGATAAGACCGCTGAGATGTGGTCTTCCTTCTCCCTACCCTCTCACTCGCCCCAGATCGCCCTCTCTTCCTCTCTCTCTCTCACTGCATCGCCAAAACCCTAGCTGCAATGGCTATCGGCTAGCCACTGATTCCGTCGCCCCAGGCCCTGCTAACCTCGCCTTGAGCTCTGCCTCGTCACTCGCTTCTTCTCCACCGAAGGGATCGTGCTGGGAAGCTCACAGACGCCTGCATCGACATCGCCTTCCTCGACACCGATGAGATCCGCCGCCGCCCTAGCTTCCTCTCTGGCCTCCCTCTCGCCTCACTGACTACACAAATAGCTTCACGGTGAGCTTATGCATCTCCCTGTCCCCTCCATGCTTCCTGGTGTGGCCCCTAGCTCCATCGCGTCGCGCGCTGCCGCTCGCCGCAATAGCTCACCGTCGTGCCGCTTCCTCCAGTGACCATCTGCTAGCAGCGCTAGCACCCTTAGCCTCGCCTTGCCTCGCTCGCGCGGTTCGAATCCGCCTGGGTGCGCTTCCTGGAACTGCCAGGAACGACGCCGGTGACAACCTCCTGCCGCTTCTGCTGGCGAGTCTGACGTGGGCTCCACGTGGGCTCAACAAGGCCGCCGCGTGGGCCGACATGGCGCTGACGCCAGCGCTTGGCAAACTTTGCCACGGTGGCAATCCGACGTGGCCTAGGTCTAACTCGTTAGTGTATGTGGGTAGAATAGGGTGCGGTAATAAAAGTTTTAACCTGTGTTAATGACGTCAGTTTGTCGTCATAAAGGCTTTATTATTTTCAGAAATGTTTTAAATAAGGCAAAATTTGTTATAATCTTATAAAATTCATAACAAATTCATATTTAATCTGAAAAATATGAATAATAAATCAAAATGTTCATAAAAATGAGATCTACTTTTTAAAAATATAATCATGCATTGTTAAGCAACCTAAACCCTAGCTAGTTTAGAGGAACATCGAACCCCCTATTTTCATATGGGATCAATGGAATGCCAAACCCTCCGTACTCCGAACCCATTTAAATCGATGCTAATCCTAGGGTTGCCATGATAACTTTAATCTGACATATCATTCATGTGCTTGCGCATTGCATGGTTCGAGATGTTGATTGTTGCCTTTCGTTTTGGTATTGCTTCTCCGTGATAGGATCTGAGCACGAGGCCGAAGTCAACTACACGGAAGATCCACACCTATTTACTGAAGGACAAGGCAACCGTAGCATCTCATTCTGAACCTATGTTTTACAAAGTATCTACTTTCTCGCTATATTGCACACGATTCCAATGTGGTCTTTCGTTAGCTAGAGTTACCTATGTCCTGCATAGTTTCCCTGTTGTAGCCTTATCCACCTGATCCACTACTCCTAGCATACCTAGGTCTGGCATGTGAGCGTTGCTAGAGCTACTTCGACCGTCAACCTTAGCCATGCTTAGTAATTACGTCTGATCCATCCCGATGATGATGAGTCAGAGATGCCATAGAATTCTAGAAAGGTAGGAGATGGAGACATGATAGAAGGTGATGGATAAACATGCTAAGGCTTGTATGGGAGGCCACGTTGGGTGTGGTTTTTGTAGTCCCATGCTCCCCACCACTAGGAATCGAGTTCTTGCCTTTGGAACCGAGACGAGCGTATAACCACACGAGGCCTAGAAAACCCCTCAACTAACTACCTTGCCTAGTAGATTCCATGAGTCACCTAGTTCGGGCTTTCCATTTGGCATACGCATTGAAAATGTTTTCAAAAGATGAGGAGAAGGAGGTACATCACAACAGGTAGGTAAGCGGAACCGGGGTTGCTTGAGGCGGTCCCTCTGGTAAACCAACCTCACCCACATCTCTAGGGACCGGCTTTGGGACTTGACCCGTTATGGAGGAACCCTCCTTAGGGCATGACTCATGGTCACAGCGACAACAAGGTAAAGGTCGTGGTTAACCACCCTCAGTCGGCCCTCCAAGGAAAAGGGCTAATAATTTGGCACTAAGAGTCGGTTGGTATGTGTGGGTAAAGTTGTACACCCCTGCAAGGTTAAATCTTTTTGAAAATTTGTGTTCACAGTTATGAATGCTTGGCGACCGAATTCTAAGATCATAGGTAATATTAACTAAAAGTAAAACTTGTTGATCCACGTGTGCTTAAGGATGCTTCCTCGGGGGTTCGAGGGGGTGATCCTAGATGAGGAGTTCAGATGTTCTTGGTTAACAAGTTCGGATACTTACAATGGAGTCGTCGCTCTCCTACCCCGTTTTAAAAGTACTCTGTGTAGTCAAGCCTCTAATATCTCTTGTTTACAAATAAAGATGGATTTGCGCAAACAAAATCCAGAGAAAGCTTTTCTAGCCAGAGCATGCAGATACTAGGTTATCTAAGTCTTGCGGAGTACATTCTCGTACTCAGCCTTGCATCTTTCTACAGATGATCTAGTTGCAACTAAAGGTGGATTCTACGTTGACATCGACGAGTAGTTGGGGGTCCCATGTAGCAGCCTGAGGACTATGGGTTCGACGTCGCTTATATTTATGGCCTCTTAGGCCCTTTGTTAAGTTTCTTGTGTAGAACAAAATAATTTGCTTTCGCTGCTTGGTGTGATGATGAGTCTGTGACCCCTGGTTTGTAATAATCTGATATCGTATGTTGTTAAGAGTTTAAAATTATGTTATTGTATCCCTGTGTTCTGCAATGTTACCGAATCATATACTGTGAGCCTCCGAGGTTGGAGTTAAGTTTATCTCGGATGTTAATCCGAGTTTTGTTTAACCCTAATCGGGGGGGTGTTACAGGTTTGGGTATCATAGCAAAAAACTATTTGAGCAAAAATCTATTTTAAAGTTGGAAACTATTTGCAAAAAACTCTGACTAGGATTGTTTTTACTCCTTTCCTGGTATGATTCTAATGCTTGAGTTCTCTTACCCTATTTTGTTTGAAAAGGTTTTCATTTCTTACCTTACATTCTAAACTTTTAGGTTCATGGTTCCGGGGTTGTTTTTATTCTAAGTACTCTGTATCCAGTTGCAAAGCTTAGAGTTTCCACGATGTATCCAGGCATCTGAAGCATTGTTCTTAACCTTGCTAAGGGTGTTTGGAATTCTACTTCTTTCCTCTCCTATGGTTTGTTGGTATCATATCATGTTTGTAATCCATTGTTATGGTTTGTATTTAAGTTGTTAGCGTATATGTTTAGTATGCTTGTTCTACTGCCATACTTGGTGTTATGATATGACCTCAATTCATATGGTTGTTTCTACCGTGACCGTTTATTGTGGTTCAAGTCATCTTTTGATGTACTTCTCTTGGTTATCCAATGTCACGGGTTCTGTTTTCTCCGCAGGATGTCTTCCGGTACTCGTTCTGTTGGTTGTTGAGGCCACAACAATGCCGATGAGGAACTTCCGCCACCTCCCACAATGGCCGAGGTTCTCAACAATATTGAGACCAACCGTCTGAGGAATGAATGTCTTCTCGATCGTGTGGCTCAGAACACTGAACGTCGCCTCGACGACTGTGTCACACTTGGGGATTTCATCCTCTCTTTTCCCACAATTTTCACCCACCCCAAAGAACCACTTGATGCTGATGACTGGCTTCACACAATTGAGCGCAAGTTCAGTGCTCTTCGTGTTCGTTAGAATGACCGTGTCAACTTCGCCACCTATCAGCTAGAAGGTGAGGCTAGTGTTTGGTGGGATGGGTATTTTGGTATGCAAGCTCAAGGACATATTGTCACCTGGGAGGAGTTTGTTGCAGGATTTCGTGCCTCCTATATTCCTAAGCCCATCATGGATCTCAAAAGGAGGGAGTTTTTGGATCTGACTCAGGGGCGTAGGGATATTGAAGCAATATGGGCGTGAGTTCACTCGACTGGCTCGTTATGCACCCAGGGATGTGACCAATGATGAAGATAAGAAAGAGCTATTCCGTAAGGGACTTAGTTCTATAGTTTGCTATGAGTTACTGCCTTTCAAGTTTAGAACCTTCTAGGAACTGGACAACCAGGCTCTTACCCTGGAGCAAGGAAGAAAGGAAATGGAGGTTTCATAGAAGCGTGAAGAAGGGAACTCTCATGCGTCTTCCTCTAGCAAAAGGAAGCACCAAGGCTTTGTTCCATACAGCGATGTGCCATGTGCTCCTTACACCCAGAGGTCTGCTGGATATGCTCCTCGCCCGAATGTTCCCCCAAGCAATGCCGGTGGGTCAAACTATCGTCATAATGTTGGTACTTCAGGAGAACGTACTTGCTTCACCTGCCACCAGCCCGGTCATTTTGCAAGGGAGTGTCCTCAAAAGGTTACTATCGAGGTAGCTCCACCACCAAAGAAGTATGCAAAGCCTCAAGCTATTGGAAGTGGTCATCTGACCCATATCTCTGCTAAAGAAGCTCGGGAAGATCCAAGCGCCGTTATGGTACGCTTCGTATCAATCACATTCCAGCTAAAGTTTTGTTTGATTCTAGAGCATCGCATTCATTCATGTCACATGTTTTTGCTGAAATGCATGGGATACGTTTTAAGGGGTTGTCTAAACCTTTGATGGTTCATTCTCCTGGTCATAGATGGCAAACCACCATGGTTAGTCATGGGAACCTAATCAATGTTGCCTCCCAGTTGTTCCCCACTTCTCTTATTGCCCTCAAGTCAACTGATATTGACGTCATCTTGGGCATGGACTGGTTATCTCTATATGAAGCGATCATTGACTGTGCAACCAAGTATGTGACTCTGACAAGTCCTGCTGGCATAACAGTCACATATTGGACCGTAGGGTCACTATCTCCTTCAGCTGTCTCTATTCCTCAAGCAGAGTTGTATGCTCTTGAAGTTCAACCTCCATTAGAGATTTAAGATGTTTCCGTGGTATGTGAATTCCTGGATGTCTTTCCTGAAGAGTTGCCTGGCATGCCACCTGATCGAAGTGTGGAGTTTGTCATAGAGTTGGTTCCTGGAACTGCACCTGTTTCCAAGAGACCCTATCGTATGCCTCCTCTTGAGCTAGGGGAGTTCAAGAAGCAAATAGAGGAGTTGGAGATAAAAGGGTACATTTAGCCTAGCACATCTTCTTGGGGATGTCCTACCATCTTTGTTAAGAAGCAGGATAGCAATATACCGCGTTTGGTTGTGGATTATTGCCCTCTCAATGATGTGACTATTAAGAACAAGTATCCTCTCCCTAGGATCAATGATCTTTTTGATCAGTTAATTGGTTCCACCGTATTTTCCAAAATGGATTTGAGGTAAGGGTATCATCAAATCAAGATCGGAAAGGAAGATGTTCCAAAGACTGCTTTCACCACTCGTTATGGTCTTTATGAGTACACTGTTATGTCATTTGGTCTTACTAATGCTCCAGCCACTTTTATGCGGCTCATGAACTCTGTCTTCATGGAGTATCTCGATAAGTTCATTGTGGTCTACATCGACGATATTCTTGTCTATTCCAAGAGTAAAGAAGAACATGCTGAACATCTGCGTTTGGTGTTGGTAAAACTTCGAGAACATCGTCTCTACACCAAGTTCTCCAAATGCGAGTTTTGGTTACAAGAACTCGTATTCCTTGGTCATGTTGTTTCTGCCAAAGGGTTTGCCATTATTCTGAGCAAGGTTCAATCTATTCTTGACTGGGAATCCCCCAAATCCGTTAAGGATGTTCGGAGTTTTCTTGGGTTGGTCGGTTATTACCATCGATTCATCGAGAACTTTTCCAAGATTGCTCAGCCAATGATTGATCTTCTTAAGAAAGATAAGAAGTTTGAATGGTTTGACAAGGCTGAAGAAAGCTTCCAGGTTTTGAAAACCAAGCTAACTACTGCTTCGGTGCTAGTTCTTCCAGACACCAACAAAGACTTTGTTATCTTGTGTGATGCCTCGCACCAAGGTCTCGGATGTGTGTTGATGCAAGATGGTCATGTGGCGGCCGATGCCTCTTGACAGTTGAAACCACATGAGAACAACTATCCAACTCATGATCTCGAGCTTGTAGCTGTTGTTCATGATCTGAAGCAATGGAGACATAACCTCATTGGTAGTCATTGTGAGTTATACTCGGATCATCAGAGTCTGAAGTATCTTTTTACACAACCTGATCTGAATCTCAGGCAAAGAAGATGGTTGGAACTCATCAAAGATTATGATTTGGGTCTCAACTATCAACCCGGCAAAGCCAATGTCATTGCTAATGCGTTAAGTCAGAAGTCTTACTGCAACAATCTGTTGATCAAACAAGCTTAACCTTCTCTTCATGAGGACTTTTCTCGACTAAATCTTGAAGTTGTTCCTTGTGGATTCCCTTCTACTCTTGAAGTGAAGTATTCTATAGAGGATGAAATCAATCTTGCTCAAAAGAATGATTCCGAGGTTGCTGAGATCAAAGAGAGCATTGCTAAGGGAGTTGCTAAATGTTTCGCTATTGATGATCAAGGTATTGTCTACTTTGGTAACCGTCTGGTAGTGCCGAAGAGAACAAAATTGAGGGATTTAATTCTCCAAGAGGCTCCTGAATCACCTCTATCCATTTATCCAGCAGGTACCAAGATGTATCGAGATCTCTGTCGAAGATTCTGGTGGTCTGGCATGAAGCAATATATCACCCGTTTTGTTGTTGAATGTGACGTTTGTCATCGCGTCAAGGCTGAACACCAAAGACCTGCTGGTCTCCTTCAACCGCACTGTATTCCTGAGTGGAAATGGGATGAAGTTGATATGGATTGTATCACTAGTCATCCCAAGACTCAAAAGGGAAATGATATTATATGGGTAATCATCGACTATCTGTCCAAGGTTGCTCATTTCCTACCTGTCCGTGAGAGCATTATTGCTAGTCAATTGACAGAATTATATATCTCCTGGATAGTCATCCTTCATGGAGTTCCAAAGAAAATTTTCTCTTATCGAGGAAGTTTGTTCACTTCAAGGTTTTGGTCAAGTTTCCAACAAGTTATGAGAGCTCAGCTATCCTTCAGCACATCTTATCATCCTAGCAGCGGCGGTCAAACGGAAAGGGTAAATCAAATCCTTGAAGACATGCTCAGAGCATGTGTCATATCTTTTGGCAAGAACTGGGAGAAAATCCTTCCTTTTGCTAAGTTCTCCTACAACAATAGTTATCAGTCGAGCATAGACATGGCACCTTTTTAGTTCTTATATGGAAGAACATGTTGTACTCCTCTGAACTGGTCTTAATCCGGTGAAAGAAAGTCCTTTGGACCGGATATGATCAAGGAAGCAGAAGATCAAGTTCGTATTATACGAGATCGTTTGAAAACTACTCAGTCTCACCAGAAGAGCTATCATGATGTTGAATATGAAGTTGGTGATCAAGTTTATCTCCGAGTCACTCCGTTAAAGGGTGTCCATCGCTTCGGTATCAAAGACAAACTGGCCCCTCGCTATGTTGGTCCTTTCCGCGTCCTTTCCAAGCGAGGTAAGCTCGCATATCAATTGGAGCTGCCTGCAAACTTCCCTGAGGTACATGATGTCTTCCATGTGTCTCAACTCAAACTTTGCTTGAAATAACCTGTTCATGGTGTTGATCACCAAACTCTTGACCTTTAAAAGGATCTGACTTATCGAGAGTATCATGTCCGTATCATTGATGAAGCCGAGCGCAAGACTCGTCGTCAAAACATCAAGTTCCTGAAAGTTCAGTGGTCCCATCACTCTAAGGATGAAGCAACCTGGGAACGAGAAGATCGTCTTCGATCTGAGTACCTTGCCTTCTTTCCTTAAACCTAGGAATCGCAGGATGAGATTCTTATAAGGGGGGTAGAGCTGTAACAACCCAAGTTTGTGATATCTGTAATTAGTACTTAAGCATTGCATGCATGTGTTCAAATCAATAAAATCTATGCATGTGAGCTATGTGTATGAACAAATGCAAGTGAAAAACCTTAGTTTCTTTACAAATGGTTTCAAAATGTGCCCATTCAAATTTTGGGTTTCTCTAGTATTTTACAAAAAGGTCCCCGCCTTTTCCCTACATAAAAAGACTTAAAAATAAATTAAAAAGGGCTTTTTACAATAACAATACAGGTTTTATTAAAACCCAGGGGTTTTCTTGCAAAATCCAGTCCCTGGAACGAGATGTCTGGACTGCGGGTTGTTTCTTCGCTTTCCCAAGGGGTTTTCCAAAAACCGCCATCGTCTTCTCCAGCTAGAAGCAGCTGCGTGCCGCTGCCGCTACCGTCGACCGCCGTGCCACGATTCCTGCCCGCTCGTTGACGTGGAGACGAGGATAAGACCGCCGAAACGTGCTCTTCCTTCTCCCTATCCTCGCAATTGCCCCAGATCGCCCTCTCTTCCTCTCTCTCGCTCTCACCGCGTCGTCGAAACCCTAGCTGCCATGGTCGTTGGCTAGCCGCCGATTCTGTCGCCCCAAGACCCTACTGACCTCGCCTTGAGCTCCGCCTCATCGCCCGCTTCTTCTCCACTGAAGGAATCAATTCAGGAAGCTCCTAGATGCCCGCATCGAAGCCGCCTTCCTCGACACCAACGAGATCCGCCGCCGCCCTAGCTTCCTCTCCGGCCTCCCTCTCGCTTTGCCGCCTGCACAGATAGCTTCACAGTGAGCTTCCATTTCTCCATGTACCCTCCGTGCTTCCTGGTGTGGCCCCTAGCTCCATTGGGTCGCGCGCGGCCGCTCGCCGCCGCAGCTCGCCGTCATGTCGCTTGCTCCGGTGACCATCTGCTAGTGGTGCTAGCACCCTTAGCCTCGCCTCGCTCGCGCGGTTCGAACGTGCCTGGCTGCGCTTCTTGGAACTGCCGGGAATGTCACCAGCGATGACCTCCTGCCGCTTCCATCGGCGAGTCCGAAGTGGGCTCCGCGTGGCCGCCGCATGGGCTGATGTGGCGCTGACGCCAGCGCTTAGCAAACTTTGCCATGGTGGAAATCCGACAAGGCCTAGGTCCCACTCATTAGTGTCTATGGGTAGAATAGGGTGCGGTAATAAAAGTTTTAACCTGTGCTGATGACGTTAGTCTGACGTCATAAAGGCTTTATTATTTTCAGAAATGTTTTAAATATGGCAGAAATTGTTATAATCAAATTCATAACTAATTCATATTTAATTAGAAAAATATGAATAATATATCACAATGTTCATCAAAATGAGATCTACACTTTAAAAATATAATCATGCATTGTTAAGCAACCTAAACCCTAGCTAGTTTAGAGGAACATTCAACCCCCCTAATTGCATATGGGATCGGTGGAAGGCCAAACACTCGGCACTGCGAACCCATTTAAATCGATGTTAATCCTAGGGCTTCCATGATAACTTTAATCTGACATATCATTCATGTGCTTGCGCATTGCATGGTTCGAGATGTTGATTGTTGCCTTTCTTTCCGGTATTGTTTCTTCGCGATATGAAAGAGCATGAGGCCGAAGTCAACGACACCGAAGATCCAGACATGTCTACTGAAGTACAAGGCAGGCATAGCCTCTCATTCTGAACCTATGTTTTACAAAGTATCTACTTTCTCGCTATATTGCACACGATTCCAATGTGGTCTTTCGTCAGTAGCTAGAGTTACCTATCTGCTGCATAGTTTCCCTGTTGTAGCCTTATCCACCTGATCCACTTCTCCTAGCATACCTAGGTTTGGCATGTGACGTTGCTAGATCTACTTCGATCGTCAAGATTAGCCATGCTTAGTAATTACAGTTGGGTTCGCAGCATAGAAAACAAAAATTTCCTACGATAGGAACTATACGCCAAAATCTATCTATTAGATACAAGCAACGGGTGGATGTACATCCATAGAGAACATACCCTTGAAGACAACAAAGCTTTGTTAACGAGATGGAACTCGTGGATGATGTAGTCGTACACTTGCCGATCTCAACATCGTGATGAAGTCCAGCAGATCCGGCTCCAGCACTTCCATCAGATCCAGCTCCAGCAAGTCCAGCACCACCAAGTCCAGCACCGCAAAGCAGCGGTGCATCCGTGATCACACACACGTCCGGTACCCCGACAACCTTCGTCCCTCGCTCCATCAAAGCAGCGGAAGAAGCAACTCCTTTCCAGATAAATCCACTGGGAACATGTATCTCGCTAATCCGAGAACATTGGAAATAACCAGAGGGGGAGAGAGATCCTTCAAGACGAGGTGTGTGTTGTGAGGAGGAGAGGTAGGCCTTTTATAGGGAAGAGGGGGGCAGCCAAGGGCCATGGCGTGGCAGCCACGGTGGTGCCCCCACCTCTTCCATCATTCATGTGGTGGATGCTCCACTCACATAAATATGCCTCCACTCACACTTCCACTCACATGCATTAAATTTCCACCAAATTTAATGCAAGCTCTCATTAAATAATACTATTTTATTTATTTTATTCAGAAGTTTGTTAATTACTTTAATTAACAAACATTCACATAAACCCCCTGCAACATTTCAATATCACATGCAGAACCGGTTTTTGCAATTTCACCCGAAACAATTCCGGTTTCCATCGAAATGATTCTAGCGCTTTCTTAAATCTTTATCTGAAACATATTTGCTCCAAATGGTGTCGGTATCCCTTAAGTGTGTCACCCTACGGTTCGCAAATAATGCAGACATGATGGAGACCCCTCTCCTATCAATAATCAACAGTGGGACCTAGAGATCCGTACTGACTCCCACATATTCAACGATGACTCTTGTGATCGTGTGAACCTTTAACGTCGTAACCAAATCCCTTTGTCTCACGATATATTACATGTCCAAGATTCTATCATCGGTATCTCAATACCTAGTTTCATCTCGTTACCAACATGCACTCTTTTCTCGTTCCCGTGATATAACATTCTAGTGATCACATCACTTGCTTGCAAGCTATCTTAATGTGATATCACCGAGAGGGCCCAGAGTATATCTATCCATCATCGGGATTAAAAAATTCCACTCTTGATCCATGAGCCTCAACATAACACCTTCGGAGTATCTGAACCCACCTTTATAGTCACCCTTTTATGGTGTGATGTTTGATGTTGTCAAGTTACTCTTCCGATGTTAGCAATTAACATGATCTCATGGTCTAAGGACTAAGATTACTTCGTACGATGTTATAGCAATATAAACATAATGACTTTGATCGTAATGCTATACTTTGGATGAATGTTCATCACATCATTCCACCAATGTTGTGACCTCACTATTAACAACATCCAATGTCCATGATCAGGAAACCTTGATCATCTTGTTAATCAACGAGCTAGTTTATATGAGAGAAATTTCTAGGAACTTTGTATTTTGTTTATTAAACACACATGCATTAACGTTTCCAATTAATACAATTATAGCATGCAAAATAAACAGTTATCATAAATAAGGAATAAGATAATAACCACTTTATTATTGCCTCTCGGGCATATTCCCTTCAGTCTCCCACTTGCACTAGAGTCAATAATCTAGTTTGAAAAACTTTGCATATTGAACACTTATGGCTTGCTGGTGTTGCATAGACGCAATTGTTAGTGGTTAACATAATCTCCGGATCTGACAGTTTCAGGTCCGTGTGTATTTTGCATGTCTTTGCGTCTCTACGCATCACTCATTCTCAAATGAGATGGCATTGTATAAATTTGGTCCTTTGGTGAGACATTTAGTTCATTTGGGTTAAAATATGTTGATATTATGGTCATACAATATATCTTCGTAGTATTAGCCTACTTTGAACCACACCTAGTTTGATAACAAACTACTTAACACAAATGCCATCCTTTGCTGCTACTATAGCAGTCATATACTTAGCATTTTATTGTAGTATCCATCACAATGTCTCAACTTTGGAACTCATCCAAATCCATCATGGAACATCTTTTCCATTACATTGTGCCACCCATAGTCTAAATTGAGATAAATTTAATTTGTATCTTGTGACAAAACTAGTATCAATGTAACACTTTACGATGAACAACCTTTAACTATTTGTCAGTTATACATGATATATTCTTAGTTCTTCCAAAGCTCATAAGAATATCTTTACTATCATCCAATGACCATCTTATGAATCATTCTGGTATGTGCTCATAACATTTAGAGCATATGACATATCTGGATATATACATATCATGGTATAATCGATCAAAATATTCATGTGATTTTACTCACCAAGTGTTGAAACACTTGAATCTTGATACAATCCTTTCCATGCAGCAATAACCTTTCTTGTTGTTTCCATATTGAACCCTTTCAATATCTCATATATGTACATCTGGCATAACCATATTAGCGCCTCAATCTATCCATATAGATATTTATGCCAAATATTCCGGTTTTGCCCAAGTCTTTCATCCAAATCCTATTTTAATGAAATTCTTAACTTGTGTCAATAAAAGATACATCATTTCCAATCAACAATATGTACTCTCCATAATGTATTGGAAATTTTTCTCAGCGCTCCCACTTTATTTCTTGCAAATGCAAGCATCTTCATCATCTCCGATGAAATTAAATTCCTTTAACATTTCCGTCATGGTGAACATTCCAACTCCGCTATGCTCACTTCAACTATTGAAGTTTGCATGCCCTTTTAGCACCCTTTGAATTAACAAAATCCTTCGGACCGTGTCATGTACACGTCCTAGGTAACCATTATATTAGAAGAACCTTGTTTTGTTTATTCAACTACCATATACCAAATTATATGTAGTGGTTTCTACATTAATCCGTCAAGACTAAATATCGCTATGAAAGATCAAATCTTGTCATAGTCAACTCCTTGAACATTGCTGTAAACTTCTTTCCGACATGTCGACTATTTCGTAGATGTTAAACATCCATGTCTATTGCTTTATAGATCCAAACACAACCGATAGGCTTCATGCCTTTCTGGAGGGTCTTCCAAGTTCAGAAACTTGATTTCTCGTGTATGGATACTATCACAGATTCTATGACTTCTAGTCATTTTATGGAGTCAGGGACCATCATTACTTCTTTGCATGCAGTCGGTTTATCATTGTCAAAACAATAACGACTTCTGTTTCAAATCTTACTATTTGATTCTTATCGACCCACATGGTTCAATAGGAACTCTAATCTCCAAGATCAGACCCTTTGTAATCACGGGATCCATGAGCGTTGTGGCCGCCATCGGGACACTTTCCGGCGCTGCGCTACTTAGCACATATAGCTAAGGTTCAACAACCTTATCAAAGTTCTATTGTCCTCCCACTTAACTTTTCATGAAAAATTCCTTCTCAAGAAACTTGACGTTCCAAGCGACAAACTCTTTTGTCCTCAGTGTTATGGAGGAATTCCCAACAAATTCTTTGGGATAACCTACAAAGACGTGCTTATCCGACTTTGGTTGTAAACATTTTACTTATACATAGCATACCAAAATTTAAGAAAAGACAATTCGGGTTTTATCCCAAACCATAACTCATATGGTGTCATTTCAACAGATCACGATGGTGCTCTTTTCAGTGTAAAAGCGGTAGTCTCTAAAGCTTTAATCCTTAAAACATAATGGCAGTTATATAGATGACACATTTGATCTTACCATGTCAAACAAGTCTTGATTTGATCTCTCGAACATACCATACTCCTATGGTTTATCGGGAAATGCAAATTCATGGAACAATTCCTGAAATCTTAGGTGTTTTGCTAAACCTGTAACTCAAATATCTTCTTCTATGATCAAATCATAAACTCTTTTATTTTCTTGTTACAATGATTTTTCACTTCATCTTGAAAGTCTTTGAACAATTTTCAAATGTTTCATACTTCTTCCTTATTAAGTAAATATATAGATATATTCACTCAAATTTCTGGAGAAAGCATATGAAGCAAAAAGATCCATCGCATATGGCTATACATAATGGACTATATACATCAACATGCATAATATCCAATAAGTTAGTCATCCGTTCGTCTTTGGCCTATGGACAGAGTTTCAATTATCTCGAGGAAAGTTTCACAAGCGTCAATTGATCAAAATCAAAAGACTCCAAAAATCATCAACATGCAGTTTCTTCATGTTTACTTTCCAATATATTTCAAATAGCGATGTCACTTCATAAGTGATCTTTCAATCATTTGTCTTACGACATTTTAGCAATAATGTTTATGGATGTGATTTCTCCAACTAGACTTGTAAAAGTTCATCCATCCTTTATGGAATACGGTAATTATTTGAAGAAACCATTGTTCTCGTAATACCGGAAATAAATAACAATTATTAAAACAAAATCTTGAAGGCTAGGTATGACGACAATGTAAACACAATAACACTTTATTTGTTTTCGATGAACATCATCACTTATTCTCTTGCCAGTTACTTAGGTCGTTGCAGTTCATGAATTGTGTTGTTCTGTATGACACTTCACACCAACCAATTTGCTATCCAATACCGGTATCCAATACCTCAGAACAACATTGTTTAACAAGCAAGGAATACAGCCATAACATGTATATCTTCTATATACCTAAGTTGGACATCTCCAACCTTTTCTTTTCTGCCAAATGTTTTATAAGGTTCTCTTTCAACAATTCCTTTTCCTTTTTAAAAGAATCTATCAACATCAATAGTGGTTTCATTCACATGACACATAGTATAAAGCGTATATATTCAAATACTAATACCTTTGGATTTGCACTTTGAAGTGGATCACCATCATCAAATGGTTGGCGTTCTTTTAAAAATCCATTCTTTAGTAATCTTTTAGTGTAGTAAACATTTTAGCCACATCTTCTATTCATCCTTATCATGACAACTTTCATGATCAAGCTACTATAGACTATAAGGAAGAATCACGAGTATAATGTTAGTTCCCAAAACCTTTTAGGAGATCCGGATGCCTAGCATCTCAATCCTTCACAAATTCTCATACAATATGAGAATATGTATTTTGCTAAATTATACTCTATCATAATGCAACCAAAAACATTGTTTCAGATACCACAATATCTTCCACACATGATGGTTTCTAAAACAATTTTTCAGCTCCTAGATAATCTTGATATTAAAACAACTTTTGATTATCAATAATCATGGAGGTAAACATGATACTTTAAATACTAACATTGGAATTCTTACTCTTGATTTAATACTACTTATTAAACTTCATGGAGTAAATAGAGTTTGTTGAAAGTTTGCAATATGACTTCTAAACTTTAAATTGACATTCAAAACAATACGATACCAGTTTGTAAAGTAAATATCCAGAATTCTATAGTTCTATTATCGTAATTAAAACTAAGCATAAGGTAGTGAACATATGCCAATGACTACAACAAATTATGCAAATTCACTTTGATTTAGTTTATGACAAATTGAGTTCGACTAATCCAAATTAGAAATGAACTCCCACTCAAAACGACATCCCTCGTGCCTTTTTGGTGATTACATGAACCAAATCCAATACACCAAGTCCGATCATCATGTGAGTCGGTGTAGCTTTAAAGGCGAGCATCAATATGGGCATCACATCAACTATATGACTCATGCTTAACATTTCGATCCGTGTTCCGAGGCCATGCTTGTACATGCTAGGCTCACCAAGTAAGAACCTGAGTACTCGCGTGTGTAAAACGTTCTTACACCCATTGTATGAAAGTGTAGAGTCGAGTACACCCGATCATCACGTGATGTCTCGAAACACGATCCATAGAACGGTGCATACTTAAGGAAGAACACATTTTATCTTGATATTTCAATGAGGGATCATCTTATAATGCTACTAAAACGCCAAACTAGCAATATAAGATGCAAACATCATATGTGAAAAGTGGGATGATATGGTGCATGCATTTGATCACCATCATATGCATGGTGGTATGATCTCTATCATTCCTTTGGGTGTAAGGCCAAGGTCTATAGAACTTACACGTTAAGTGTGTTGTAAGGGTATCTACCATACATCAACTTACATCATTACCATATCATGACACTAGCCCAACAACAATCTAAACTAGACGCCACTAATTTATCCATTGCTAGTTTTACGTGGCTTAGGGATTTTGGAGATAGAACTAGTCTTACCTACAAACATGGAACCACAACGATGATAATTAAGTCATTAGCAACTCGTTGTAAATCAGATATTGACTATAGTAGGAGAGACAGACACCCGCTAGCCACTTATGCAAAACTAGTTGCATGTCAGTCGTGGAACCAGTCTCATGTCCGATGACATGTAAAGTTCGTCCGGGCCGCTTCATCCCACTATGCCACCAATATCCAAAATACATGAAAGATGAAATAACATGATCATCATCGCCCACATATAAACATATGTGTACTACCCGTGCAGAGCACCTACGCATAGATCAGGCTCTGATACCACTGTTGGGTTCGCAGCATAGAAAACAAAAATTTCCTACGATAGGAACTATGCGCCAAGATCTATCTATTAGATACAAGCAACAGATGGATGTACATCCATAGAGAACATACCCTCAAAGACAACAAAGCTTTTTTAACGAGATGGAACTCATGGATGATGTAGTCGTACACTTGTCGATCTCAAGATCGTGATGAAGTCCAACAGGTCCGGCTCCAACAGGTCCATCGGATCCAGCTCAGCAAGTCCAGCACCACCGAGTCTAGCACCGCAAAGCAGTGGTGCATCCGTGATCGCACACACGTCCGATACCCCAACAACCTCTGTCCCTCGCTCCAGCAAAGCAGCGGAAGCAGCAACTCCTTTCCAGATAAAGCCATCGGGAACATGTATCTTGCTAATCCGAGACCATGGGGAATAACTAGAGGGGAAGAGAGATCCTTCACGAGGAGGTGTGTGTTGTGAGGAGGAGAGGGGGGCCTTTTATAGGGAAGAGGAGGGCAGCCAAGGGCCATGTCATGGCATCCATGGTGGTGCCCCCACCTCTTCCATCATTCATGTGGTGGATGCTCCACTCACATAAATATGCCTCCACTCACATGCATTAAATTTCCACCAAATTTAATGCAAGCTCTCATTAAATAAAACTATTTTATTTATTTTATTCAGAATTTTGTTAATTACTTTAATTAAAAAACATTCATATAAAACCCCCTGCAACATTTCAATATCACATGCAGAACCAGTTTCTGCAATTTCACCCGAAACAATACTAGTTTCCATCGAAATGATTCCAGCGCTTTCTTAAATCATTATCTGAAACATATTTGCTCCAAATGGTGTCGGTATCCCTTAAGTGTGTCACCCTACGGTTCACAAATAATGCAGACATGATCGAGACCCCTCTCCGATCAATAATCAGTAGTTGGACCTGGAGATCTGTACTGACTCCCACATATTTAACGATGACTCTTGTGATCATGTGAACCTTTAACGTCGCAACCAAATCCCTTTGTCTCGCAATATATTACATGTCTGAGATTCGATCATCGGTATCCAAATACCTAGTTTGATGTCGTTACCGACATGCACTCTTTTCTTGTTCCCGTGATATAACATTCTAGTGATCACATCACTTGCTTGCAAGCTATCTTAATGTGATATCACCAAGAGGGCCCAGAGTATATCTATCCATCATCGGGATTAACAAATTCCACTCTTGATCCATGGGCCTCAACATAACACCTTCAGAGTATCTGAACCCACCTTTATAGTCACCCTTTTACGGTGTGATGTTTGATGTTGTCAAGTTACTCTTTCGATGTTAGAAATTAACATGATCTCATGGTCTAAGGACTAAGATTCCTTCGTATGATGTTATAGCAATATAAACATAATGACTTTGATTCTAATGCTATACTTCGGATGAATGATCATCATATCATTCCACCAATGTTGTGACCTCGTTATTAACAACATCCAATGTCCATGATCAGGAAACCTTGATCATCTTGTTAATCAACGAGCTAGTTTATATGAGAGGAATTTCTAGGAATTTTGTATTTTGTTTATTAAACACACATGTATTAGCGTTTCCAACTAATACAATTATAGCATGCAAAATAAACATTTATCATAAACAAGGAATAAGATAATAACCGCTTTATTATTGCCTCTCGGGCATATTCCCTTCAATTACGTATAATCCATCCCGATGATG
Source organism: Avena eriantha (assembly GCA_910589775.1). Classification (NCBI taxonomy): domain Eukaryota; kingdom Viridiplantae; phylum Streptophyta; class Magnoliopsida; order Poales; family Poaceae; genus Avena; species Avena eriantha. Next base: position 395,324,420 of record OU342743.1, on the reverse strand, counting down.
ATGAGTCGTAGATGCCACATAATTCTAGAGAGGTAGGAGATGGAGATATGATCGAAGGTGACGGATAAACATGCTAAGGCTTGTATGGGAGGCCACGTTGGGTGTGGTTTTTGTAGTCCCATGCTCGCCACCACTAGGAACCGAGTTCTTGCCTTTGGAACCGAGACGAGCGTACAGCCACACGGGGCCTAGAAAACCCCTCGACTAACTAACTTGCCTAGTAGATTCCATGAGTCACCTAGTTCGGGCTTTCCATTTGGCATACGCATTGAAAATGTTTTCAAAAGAGGAGGAGAAGGAGGTGAATCATAACAGGTAGGTAAGCGTGGTCGGGGTTGCTTGAGGCGGTCCCTCTAGTAAACCAACCTCGCCCATATCTCTAGGGATAGGCTTCAGTACTTGACCCGTTATGGCGGAATCCTCCTTAGGGCATGACTCATGGTCTCGGCGATAGCAAGGTAAAGGTCGTGGTCAACCACCCTCTGCCGGCCCTCCAAGGACGAGGGCTAATAATTTGGCACTAAGAGTCGGATGGTACGTGTGGGTAAAGTTGTACACCCCTGCAGGGTTAAATCTTTTCGAAAAGCCGTGTTCATGGTTATGAACGCTTGGCAACCGAATTCTAAGATCATAGGTAACATTAACTAAAATTAAAACTTGTTGATCCACGTGTGCTTAAGGATGCTTCCTCGGGGATTCGAGGGGGTGATCCTAGATGAGAAGTTCAGATGTTCTTGGTTAACAAGTTCGTATACTCACAATGGAGTCGTCGCTCTCCTACCCTGTTTTAAAAGTACTCTGTGTAGTCGAGCCTCCACTCTCTCTTATTTATAAATAAAGTTGGCTTTGTGCAAAGAAAATCCAGAGAAAGATTTTCTAGCCAGAGCATGTAGATACTAGGTTATCTCATTCTTGCGGAGTACATTCTCGTACTCAGCCTTGCATCGTTATTGTTTTTCTACAGATGATCTAGTTGCAACTAAAGGTGGATTCTACGTTGACATCGACGAGTAGTTGGGGGTCCCAGGTAGGATCCTGAGGAATATGGATTGGATGTCGCTAATGTTTATGGCCTCTTAGGCCCTTTGTTAAGTTTGTTGTGTAGAACAACATAATTTGCTTCCGCTGCTTGGTGACATGATGGGTCTGTGACCCCTGGTTTGTAATAATCTGATATCGTACTCTGTTAAGAGTTTAAACTTATGATGTTGTATTGCTGTGTTCTGCAATGTTACCGAATCATATATTGTGATCCTTTGAGGTTGGAGTTAAGTTTATCTTGGACGTTAATCCGAGGTTTGTTTAACCCTAATCCCGGGGGTGTTACATGAACTGTTTAATTTCACACACTGAGTTGCAGTATGCCTTTTATCCATTTTTATCCCCGAGTGTGTAACTCGAAGGGGTATTGTGTGTCTTTCATTCTGCTACTTGGTTATTTGAATGTCGTTTTCCTCGTTTACTGTGTAGGGGGCAGTCAATGTCTCATTGAGTTCTTTAGAGTCGGAAGATTCGTCAATTTGATCGCAATCAACCGGGAGAGTTGCCGAGATGTCACTGAATGTGCTGCTTCGCGACCAGCTAAAGAGATTGGAGAGGCGTAATTTGGACCTTAAGGGTCTCACGAATATTTGGAAACCCAAGGCAGAAAGAGACGCCGTTCGTGAAGGGTATCTATTTGGGGAACTGGATTACCTCAATAATTATATGAAGTGTGCGTACCCGAAAACTGCTTTGATAGCTTTATGTATTTAGACTGTACAACTGTTTGATTTGCCATTCTCTCTTGCTGTCATAGTTGTCAACCGCGACCCGCAGGAAGAAGAGAATATCATCAACTATCCACTGAATTCCTTGAGGGGGAGGACTTGGAGGTCAGCGGATCATTAAGGACGGACAAGGATAAAAGATATGTGCTTGCCAAGCTTCATGAACGAGTTTGATAGGTTGTAAAGTGCATGAAGGGCACTCGTAACATCTTGGATGCAGTGCATGATATTATGTTTCCACTAGATCATGGGCCCACCAGCTTGCTAGCGTTGATGCAAAGGTTCCGTGACCGTAGTCGAGTCATGGACTTTATGCATGCTCAACTAGTTGTGGAAGCGCAGATGGTGCTCACGTTTGTTCGGATCCATCATCCACAAATATACATGCATGCTATCGCTGAAAATCTTCCACTCACTCTAGATGGCTCTGATAGGGATCTTGCTCCATACTTTGAGGTTGTCTGTGGCCCAGCTTTTAGCATAGCTCTCCATATTGATAGGAGCGAGTTGTTGTTTCTTCGGTGACAGTAGGACCATCCGCATGCATAGAGAGTGCTTGTGTTTTTTAATCTTTGTGCGAGGTGTGTTGTGTGAATTATGTGTAATCTTGTAAACGATATTTTCCGGTTGGACCTTTGTAAAGAGTATTGGCATGTTGTAAAGAGTGCTGGCATGTTGGCCTATTGTGAAGTTTGTTGTTGGTTTGAAGTCTCTTGTGCTTGAGCCTTTTCGTTGTTCAGATTACCTTCTGTCTTAGTACATTGTCGATGTACTCGGGGTTCAAGGATTCGATGGTTAGGTAGGTTCAGCTGCTCAGGCCCTCGCGAGCGTTACTCGAGTGTGTACAGTTGACAGTGTGTCAGAGTATGTTGGGGAGGCATAGCCCCCGAGTGCTGCAATGCATGGAAGGAAAAAAGTAATCATCTCTCAATAGAGGAACTATCTTGGTAGATTGTAGGTAGCAGGTACATGTTTTGGCTCAATAGCCTGGCTGAGTAGCCTTATTGAAAATTAAAAACATGTAAGCGTAGAAACGACGCATTTGTGCGACGTTCCAGGGGTTGGAGTATGCGACTCCGGATTCCACATCCTTAAGGCGATAGGCGCCACCTAGGATCACCTCAGTGATGATGTATGGTCCTTCCTAGGGAGACTCGAAGTTCAGATGGTCCTTCTACTTGAGCCATAGCACGACATATCCTCTAGATAAGGATCTTGGGTGTAGTCATCGGTTGTGGTAGTTGTGGAGGTTCTGTTGATAGACCACCGAATGAGCGGTAGCGATGTCGCGCACCTTGTCCACTAACTTGATGTCATCTTCGAATGCGGCTATGGATTCGTCCTTGCTGTAAGCAACCACCGATGTGGGGTAACCCCGTGGGTGGCCTAATCTTCATGGATCTCGTGGTCAAATCGATGGGAAAGTGAGGGGAAAGGGAGAAGGTAGCAGAAGCGGACGCACACCTCGCAAAGAACACGATGAACACACGCAACACGATACAAGGCTGATTGCTCCCGCCGGTGGCCACCGGTCCGATAGAATCCTCGCAAGGAAAGATCGGTCAACGTGCTCCCTTGATCCCACGCGGAGAGGGAAGAACACCTTGGAGAGGGTCTTGACGTCTTGGCAAAGGGACACCGATGCCAAGGCCTTGTACAACGAGGGAGGCACGATGCAAACTCCAACAAGGTGGTGATGATAGTCGATCCCCTTTGGTAGAAGGGGATGAGGAAAAACTAGGGATACCACAAAGGGGGTTGTCTTTAGTCTATCATCTATGCCTCAGGGATACAATGAGGAGTGGGGATCTATTTATAGGCCAACCACAAGTTCAGGGGTAGTTTGGGCATAAAACTAGGGTTTGGTGTGGAATAGAGGGGTACATGGGCCAAGGGCCTAGATGTTGGTTCGCAGGCCCATCACTTAGGCCGGACAGTCTGGGTCGGGTGGACCGGACAGTACGGGGTGGTCGGACACTCCGAGTAGAGTCCGATGTGACCTACTAACTGTCCGTGCCAGGATGGAGCCGAGGCCGGCTGGACACTCCGGTTGCGTCGGACATTCCGGTTGGTATCATGCGGACTCTCCGGGGCGATGACGGTAGAGACTCAGGGGCGATGACGGCGGAGACTCTGGTTTTGGAGCTGGATGCTCCTAGACCGTCTTCTCTTCCAAGCCTCCATCTTGGTGCTTCGGGCTTCCTCCCATGCCTCCGTACTTGTTGGTGTGAACCTAGCATTGATATGGGACAGAGTATGAAGTAGCATACCATTCAAGAGGATAGGAAGTGGGTTTGCATAGAGGAACGGATTCACCTTTGGAGTCCATGACGACTTGGCATAAGTTGGAGACCATGATGTGGTAACGACCGAAGGTCGGGCTACTCATCTCCCCTCCCTTCAAAAAGAGTCGTCCTCGACTATACACGCTTATCACAAAGTAGAAGATGTCGAGAGACCTTCTTGATTCTGGGGTTCACCATATAGTCATCCTCGGGAAGATTAACTTGACAACACTTCAATGTTCCTTCGCCTTCCATGAAGCCTACAAAGCTCACAACAAAAGCGAAACAACACTCAAAGCATAGCCAATTCATGAATATTATAGCATGAGTCCTCAAGTAGAAGGAAGTCACCTCAGGATATAGAGTTGGCTCATTGAAAGGTAACCATAGGTAACTCTCTTCGATTCGTCTTGTCAACTCTTTGTCCAAAGAGGTTGACACAGAAGCAATTGTACCTTAATACAACCAAGACCAAGCAACATATGTTTATGTGTGATAGAGGAGCATGTCATTTGTGGCATGTCATTCTTGTTCACAACACTATTATCACAACTCAAGTATAGCAAACCAGATGCATAGTAAGGTCAAAGTGCATGGAAAACGTTTCAATATCATACAAATGTGGGAACTCAAAAACTCCATATAACATCTTAGTGTGGCACTTAGAGCAGTTTACTAAAGTATTGATCAACATATTTGATGCAAAGCTAGGAGAATTTGGCAAAAACACAAGAGAAAGGATATTCAAAACAACATCATTATGTGTGTAAACCAACCATTGTAAAGAACAATTGGTCTACTTGTTGGATGTCACACACAAATGATGAAAAGCTAATATCATAGGGATATGAGTATCACGAGCGGAAGCAAGAAGAACATGTTTGCAAACAAACCATATGGAAGAGCAAGTGGTCCTTATGTTTGTTGCAACAACAATACGAGAGACTTGGAAGCTCTCATGAAAATACATGCTCAAAATGGCATTATGGTTGCACACAAAACATCAGAAAGAAAAATTGTTCAACATTTTTGTTGCAACACACAAAGCATCAATATCCAATAGCAACGAAACATGATTGTCACAAGCTGAAAGAATACCATCAACATGCTTGCAAGCCAACCACAAGAAAGAGCAATTTTTCAACATGAAAGATGCAAAGCATGCAAAAGGTATCAGATCTGGGTTCGATCTTGAACTCACTTGGGGGATGCTCTCTAGAGCTCTTTTTGTCAACTCGTGCTCAACCGAGGTTGACATTCTTGTGTGGGTACCTACGCACATCATACACAAAAGGAAGAACGTGTGTGCATGGTAGAGAAACACATCATTCATCACGACGTATCTCTTCTTGTGCACATAACCACTAGTGACAATCAAGTGTAACATAGGTGAATGGTGAGTATGCAAGTTGGGAACATGCTTATCATGGCAATCATCAAAATCTCCAAAATTTGAGAAAGCTATGGGGGCCATCTCAATATAAACCATATTAGAATTATTGTTGCAAGCAAAATAAGTGAAAGAGCAATATTCACCTTATTGCAAGCAACGGGAGAGATTGTAAAACATTCATGACAAAGCATGATTCGAGGGATACCATTAGTAACATCACTACAAGCAAAACATTGGAAAGAGCAATTGTTCATCAAAGTGCAAGCAATGATATCATCAATGTAATGTTTAGAGCATGGCATGTCTATGGCAAGATCATCACATTCACATGCTCAATATTATGTAAAGGCAAAGTATCGCATGGAAATACCAGTGAGTCATATGTGATATCACAAACATCATCCATAGCATGTGAATCATCACAAATCATCATGTCCACTAGTGCGATCATGGCATCATCAACACCCTTATTTTTACCTTGTTCAAACCTCTCATATGAAGTGGGTGTTGTGGTAGTGTTGGCCTCCATGTGGGCGACTTCTTCTTCTTGTATGGGGATGGCCTTAGCTTCATCCACCATGTACATCTTCTCGGTCGGAGGCATCATCATGTCCAAGCTTGGCGCTTCTTTATCCATGGAACATAGCACATCATGAGATAACACACAGAGGTAGAGGGTAAGTCGTTAGAAATCAAAGTGGTCTCACATGACCTATCAACTACCACTCTCAACTCACTAGGTGTATCACTCATGCCCTCCAAGTGGAAGCACTCAATCTCACGTATTGTGGAGTCTCTCATATCACTCTTGTTTTCACTCAAGTGGGCTAAGTGGCTCTCATACTAACATGGGATTGGTACCACATCATCACTCAAGCATGTAGGGGTAGGCTCGGATCTCTCCACTCCATGAGCCTCCTTTGGTGAAGGGAAAATCCCATGCTCCCCATTCTTGACCTTGTCGCCGTCTTGAAGTAGTGGTGGAAGTAGGCTCATGTTGTTGTCGAGAGCGGTGCTCGGATCGACTTCATCACATATGTGGCCTTGGCTTCCTCCATCTTGAAGTGTAGACTCTTGGCGTGAAGCTTGATGGCGTGGAGGAGAGCTTGCTCTTGGTGCCCTTTTGGTGGTGGCAAGGGTAGTTGAAGGCACCTTATGATGGTGTCGACGGAGGTCATTGGCGTGCCTTGCCAAAGGTTGATGTAAATGGCGCACCTAGTCATCCACATGATGCTCGGGACAATTCTCCTTTTACTTAGCACTCTTCTTGGTGAGGCGTTGTAATGAGCGCAAAGTATCATTAGTCTTGGCCATCATGCTCATGGTTTTGGCGAAGTTGTTGTCCATGTCACTCTTGAAGTTGTTGAGGGAGCTTTCGAACTTGTCCATTTGATGGTGGACCTTGGCGCTCTTCGGGTGGAGGCTCCGTCTTGGTCGATGCGACTTGAGGAGCTTGTCATTGTTGTTCATGAAGTCGTCCATGCTTGGGGAGTTATTGTTGTTGTAGAACTCCATATCACCCAAGCATGTGGAGCCATTGTCGGTGTAGTGCTCCATCATGTCATCCATGCTTGTGGAAGCATATGCATGGTGGCTCATCGTGGATTCTTCAAAGAAATCATCCTCGGTTCCAGAGTCCCTAGACATGATTCACAAGACCAAGTGGTGTATATGGAAGTGGTAGGGGGATTAGGGATGCAACGTCAAACCTTACTTTACCTTGGAAATAGTATCGTGCAAGTGGCAACACTTGAGAGCAATCAAAACCAAGCAAAGTGAAGTTCACGCGGAACACCAAAACCAACTAACCACTAAAAAACACGCACACACAAAGCTTATGGTGGATGGGTATGGAAGGTGGCGTGTTTAAGAACAATCCGAAATCAAGATATTGTAATGGCAAGTAAAGAACCACGATGATCACAAAGCAAAACAAGTCAATCCACAAGATAGGAATTATGTACAAGGAAACACACACGGTGGGATAAATGGGACTTGTGCGACGAAGAAAGTGAGCTAAGAACCAAAAGATAACCTAGCGAATACTATAAGCTCATGTCGCACAAGTGCAACGAGTGACGCTAGTTCGATTGCAATAAATTGGTGGGCTACAATATAGGCACAAAAAGTACCACCTATTTGATGTTCATCGAGCTTGCGCTTCCTATTCTATGAAGCACTTGTTTCTTTCTTTCTCTTTTCTTTTTCTTTTTCAATTCTTTTTTCACTTTTCTTTTCTTTTTCACTTGTCTCTTCCTTGTGCCAACAACTATACAAGATAACTATATGAGATAGCGCGCTCACAAGTTTCTTTGTTTCTTTGTTTTTTCTTTTTCTATTTTTTCTTTTATTTTCTTTTTCATTTGCGTCTTCCTTGTGCCAATAACTATACAAGCTAACTATATGAGATAGCGCGGTCACAAATTTTTCTCAGAATTCTACAAGGTATTAAGTGTGCATAGCCCAAGCAATCATAGGAGGAACTAGTCTCAATAGGTGTTTGTTGAACGCAAAGATAGTATAGCTCACAAAGGAATGCAAGTGGGGAGAAGTAGCGGAATGTTTATACCTTACGTCGCCGATCTTCACCCTTTATTGGTGGATTCCGTCTTGCTCATGGAATTGGGATGGATTAGATAGCATGAACCACGGATATGATGATGTAGAGCTACTTCTCCACTTCAAAACGAGCTAAAGAACACCAAAATCCAAGTTTGTATGCAAAAGTTATGCTCAAAACCGTGAAACAGATTTTTTTGTCAGCAGGGGCGGACATTCCGGGGCGCGCAGGCCAAACAGTCCGGTCGAGGTGGAGATTCCGGTCCGTTTAGGCCGGACACTCCGGCGAGGCGGATATTCCGGTCCGTTTAGGCCGGACAGTCCGGTCCGGTGGATCCAAAACTTCCAGAACACGAACGCGACGAGTTTTGGCAGAAAAACTCGAACCAAAACCTCAAATTGATGGGGAAAACAAGGAATTAGGCTATGAGAATGCAGAGGAAGATTGATCAACAAGTTTAGCAAGTAATCCACGGATCAGAACCTACCAAAACACACTCAAATCACAGATCAATCCAAAACACGAAATTGGTGCTATTTTTTGGGGATTTTCGAATTTATGGGGGAAAAGACCAAATCGATGAGGAATCCGTGGCAACCAAAAGCTTCTGATACCATATGATATGGGGTAACCCTGTGGGTGGCCCGATCTTCACGGATCTCATGGTCAAATCGATGGGAAAGCGAGGGGAAAGGGAGAAGGTAGAGGAAGCGGACGCACACCGCGCGTTGTACAAGGCCTAGGCATCGGAGTCCCTTTGCCTAGACGTCAAGACCTCACTGAGTCTCCCTCCTTGCCGTGCTGGTTCGAGAGAGAGTCCTCTACCCGACGCCGATCCTAGGGATTGCGCCAGACCAGTCACCACCGGCGTGAGCTATTGGTGTGTATCGTGGTTTTGTGTGTGTTCATCACGTTCTTCGTACGTGAGTTTGTCATGTTGATCCTCCCCTCCTCTCCACGCACTCCATCCTCGATTTGAACGGGATTCGTGAAAGATCGGGCCACCCTAGAGGTTTGCACTCAACATATTGGTATCAAGAGCTTCGTTGCTCAAGAATTCCCCCAAAAAATTTCTTCTATCCACCAAAAATTCGGAAATCCCCAAAAAATAGCCCATATTTTCCTTTGGATCGATCACTTGATTTGGAGTGTTATTTGTGGTTTTGATCTGACCAAACCTTTTCTTAGGAGTTGGTCTAGCTTTATCCTATGTTTTCCTAGCCCAGTTTGGCCAATTTTTCACGGATTTGAGGACCCAAGGCGTTTATTTCCGCTCAAGAACACGAGCAGTTTGTGATCTGACTCCAGACTAGAGTTTCCGGCCTATAGACCGGAGTCTCTGGCATACATCAGAGTTTTCAGTCTGGACCAGAGTTTCCGGCATGAGACCCCGGAGTCTCCGTCCCTAACGCATGATTTTGACAGTTTTGCCTCTTATCTTGCATTGGCTAAATTCCTCTTGTTTGTTTGTGCCCGTGTGCGTGTTGTCAACTAACAGCAAGCTTCCGCATCAACAAACCCCGCGCTCATCGACACCATGGCCCACGAACATCATCCCGCACCACCGACACCAAGTTCATCATCACCAACGAAGGTATAACTTGCGTCACTTTGTTAACCCCATCTTCCTTTGTGTGTACATATCCCACGAGAGTGGCTCATCTTGTGTTTGCTTGAGCATTGCGCACTTGTCCTTGGATAGTGAGAGTGCAAGAGTAATAGCAAGAGTGACTTGGTAGCATCAAGGGAGAGCAAAAAAAAGAAATAAAAAGATACAAAGCAAAAGAAAAAGAAAAGTAGTTTCCCATAGCAAAAGAGAGTCCCAAAGCTTGTAAGCAAGACAGAAAGAAGAGCGCCCAAGGCAAGTGCACAAATCCGTTGCTCATTTTTCTTCCTTCCAAACGAGCCATGGTCTCTCCTTGCATTGGCACGACAACAAGCTTAGTTTTTGTTAGGACATTTTGTTTGCTCATTTTCATAGTCATGTCAATCCCAACAATCTCCACGTGTGTGTATATATTTGTAGGTTCCCGTCACCCCTTTGAGTTGTTGACCTTCGCCTTTGACTTGAGTTTTGTTGGATTTTACCCACTTTTGACTATCCCTTTTATTTTGGTTGGTTCTTTGGCATTCCACAATCCTAACCTACCACCAATAAGATTTTGAGAGTTAGTTCTTCCTTTAGTGTGAGTTTTCTTTGCATTCCACTTTGCACGCTGATAGCTCTCACTTGTGGTTTCTAGTTCGGTGCAATCCCCAAGGTGAGGTTGAAGGTTCCCCACACCATATATTGCTCTCCATATACAACCCTTTGTGTTTTGCATGATGGATAGGCACGGTGAGTCGAGCCAACCACCTCCTCAAGAAGAAGAACATGGACCGTACATGATGCGTGCAAGTCACTTCATCGTCCGAAAAGAGTTCCGTGAACTTTTCCAAGCCCTTGAGACGCGACAAAATGAACACTTTGGCGAGATGCAAGCCGAGTTCAAGAACATCGACAACCACTTCAACGCCTCGAACGACAAATGCATGCAATGCATCACAACTTCGGCCACCAAAATGAAGCGCTACAATGCTCCATCACCAAAACAAATGACAATCTTCGACGCCTCATCGATGGAATGGCAAAACCACGTTCACGCGCATCAAGCTCTTCAAGTTCATCACGTCGTCATGCACCTCTTCAGAAAGATCTACATCCAAGTGCTCCAAGACGCAATGATGCCCCCGTGGTTGAAGATGGAAGTTATTCGAACTATGTACCTTCCCCATGGCACGCCGCAACGTCAAGCAATGATGGTGATTTCTCTTCAAGGCCATGAGCAAGGAAAGAAGCACACCATCATCACGCAAGAGCATTGGTGATCCAAGAAGAGCAACCACAAGAAGAACCGCAAGTGCAACCGCAAGTCTACCACCATCGTCCGTGACACGTACTTGACACAACAATTGATGACTCCAATTTGGCAAATCAAGCTCGTCATCGACGTGAAGCTCTCCAAGATCCTCCTCCTCGTCATCACCGTCATGAACGTCCGCACCGACAACATGGTCATCACGAGGCGCCTCCTCCACCACACCAAAACATGGAGCGTCAAGTGGTACAAGTTGAGCGATGCCCACCACGTGGAGAGGCTCAAGACCCTGATCTTCGTTGTGAGGCCCGCGCGCCTAATCCACATCACCAACCGAGGAACGAGCCTCCTCTTCGTCATCAACCGCGTCATTAGGCTCCACACCCTCGCCACCATGAGGCCCAAGCGCCTCAACACCGTCAACAACTATGCCAAGAGCAAGAGCAAGCTCCACAACAACAACATCAAGAGAAAGCTCCGCAACAAGATCACGAGAACCAAGTTCCATCTCCTCAACCACAGATCGTCAACAAGCTCATCGTAATGATGACATGGAAGATGAAGACCATCATCAACATGGCAACAATCGCTACCGTGACCGCAATGAGGAAGAAACATTTGGCAAGATCAAGTTCACAATGCCCAAGTTCACCGAATCCAATGACCGCGAAGAATACCTCGCATGGGCACTCAAAGTCCACAAGATCTTCCGCATACACAATTATAGCAACGAGAAGATGGTCGCCATGGCTTCACTTGAGTTTGATGATTACACCAACCTTTGGTGGGAACAAGTTCAAGTTGCTCGTGATGCAAGGCAAGAGCCGCCAATCACACTTGGCATGACATGAAGGCTCATATGAGATCCCGCTTTATTCCCACGCATTACACGCGTGACCTCTTCAACAACTTTCAATCGCTTCGTCAAGGGACAAAGACCGTGGAAGAGTACTTCAAGGAAATGGAACTCAACTTGATTCGCGCCAACATTGACGAGCGCATGGAACAAACTATGGCACGCTTCCTTATTGGGTTGAACCACCCAATCAAGCGCATCATCAAGTTCCAAACATACGACAACATGGTTGATATTTTGCACATCGCAACAAAGGCCGAATGTCAAGTGCAAGAGGACATCAAGTACAACAAGCCCAAGACGTATTTCACCTACAAGCAAGCTTCAACCGCTATGCCAACAACCTTCAATAGAAGCTCCTCAAGTACCTCCAAGCCTTCCTTCAAGCCCACACTTCCCTAAGGAAAACTGCCCCCAAGTGGCAAACAAGCAAAGAGTGATACACCTTTCAACGGTGAATGCTACAAGTGTGGAGGCAAAGGACACAAGTCGGCCGAGTGTGGAGACAAGAAAGTGTTGTTCATCCATGAAAATGGCGACGAAGAGTACTTGAGTGAAGATGAATTTGATGCCCGATTCAAGGAAGCAATGGCAAGACAACAAGTGGAAGATAACCAAGAACTCCTAATGTGTGAACATAACGCAAGTCCTTCGCTTGTCGTCACAAGGATCTTGACCACTCAAGCACAAGAGCATGAAGACCAACACTCAAATATCTTCCAAACATGAGCCAACATTAATGGCAAATCTATCAAGGTGATCATTGACGGAGGGAGTTGCCACAACCTTGCTAGCACCGAGTTGTGTGAGAAGCTCAACCTCACCCTCCATCCGCACAAGCACCCCTACCACATGCAATGGCTAAGTGACCAAGGGTCCGTGAAGATCAAACATACATTATCGGTCTCCTTCGCCATTGGTCCTTACAAGGACACGGTGGAGTGCGATGTGGTTCCTATGATAGTTTGTCACATGCTTCTTGGTCGACCATGGCAATTTGACAAGGCTGCCCTACATGATGGTCGCACCAATGTTTACACATTCAAATGGCTCAACAAAACATGTGTTTTGCAACCAATGACTCCTAGCCAAATAATTGTGGACAATGCAAAGGCTTTAGCGAGGGCGCAAAGCACAACATCTACTTGTGAGAAGAGAAGTGAGAGAGAGAACCACCTCATAGTGAGTGAGATCCACAAGCCAAACCCGAGTGGAAAAACTAAGAGTGTTCCCCTTGCCACCAAAAGTGAGATGAGAGATGTTCGGAACAAGCCATCCATCTTGAACTATGTCCTCTTTGCAAGGGACTAGCACAAGGAACTAATGAATTGACCAATGTTCCTCCATCTTTGATGAATGTTTTGCAGGAATTCAAGGATTTATTCCCCAAAGAGCTGACATGTGGACTACCTCCTCTTTGCGGCATCGAACATCGCATTGACCTCATCCCCGACGCACCACTTCACAACCGCGCCGCTTACCACACGAACCCGGAAGAGACAAAGGAGATTGAACGTCAAATCAACCAACTCATCTCCAAAGGTTTGATCCAAGTTAGCACTAGTCCAAGTGCCGTACCCGTGATACGTGTTCCAAAAATGGATGATACATTACGATTATGCATGGACTGCCATCCAATCAATGCTATCACCGTGCGTTATTGACATCCCATACCACGTCTAGATGACATGCTTAGTCCCCCTTCTTTTCAGCTTCTTGGCCAGCTTCTCCCAGAAGCTATCCTCGACCAGCTTCTCCCAGAATCTCATCTTCAAAATTCGTTCAAATTTCTTAACTAGTAGTTTCATCGTTAATTTAAAAGTATAAACGATTTTGGCAGATGAGATTCTGGGAGAAGCTGGTCGAGGGTAGCTTCTGGGAGAAGCTGGCCAAGAAGCTGAAAAGAAGGGGACCTTAATGAGTTGTGTGGAGCCACTATTTTTTAAAAAATTGATCTTCGTAGTGGTTACTATCAAATACGCATGGCTGAAGGTGATGAGTGGAAAACTGCCTTCAAGACCAAACTTGGTCTCTTATTGGAAAAAGTGTTGTTGTCTATTTCGATGATATTCTTGTTTATAGAAAATCACTTGAGGACCATATAACACATGTCAAAAAAGTTTTGCAAATCCTTCGACATGAAAAGCTTTATGCTAATCTTCCTAAGTGCACTTTTACTAAAGACAAGTTGGTTTTTCTTGGATTTGTCGTTTCTTCGAAGGGAATTGAAGTTGATGTTTCCAAGGTAAAGGACATACGAGATTGGCCCATCCCAACAAATGTGAGTGAACTCCAAAGTTTTCATGGGTTGGCTGGTTTCTATCATCACTTTGTGAAAGACTTTTCGACCATTGCTTGTCCCCTCAATGAATTGACCAAAAAGAATGTCACCTTCGTGTGGGGCAAGGCACAAGAAAAAGCTTTTGATGAACTTAAAAAGGGGCTCACCGAAGCACCTCTTCTCTCTTTACCGGATTTCACAAAAACTTTTGAGATAGAGTGTGATGCTAGTGGTATTGGCATTGGAGGAGTCCTTATGCAAAATGGACGTCCTATAGCCTACCATAGCGAGAAACTTGATAGTGCTCGCCTTAACTATCCAATTTATGAAAAAGAGCTTTTTGCCTTAGTTCATGTTCTTCAAGTTTGGCAACACTACCTATGGCCCAAGGAATTTATCAGACATTCCGACCATGAGTCATTGAAATACCTCAAAGGCCAAGCCAACTTGAGTAAGAGACACGCTAAGTGGGTTGAGTTTATGGAGTCTTTTCCGTACATTGTTAAGTATGGACAATGGACAATGTACATGCTCATGGTGGAGGCCTTATGGGTCACTTTGGCCATGACAAGACAATGGACATGCTATCAACTAACTACTTTTGGCCCAAGATGAAGCGCGACGTGGAGTGCTACGTTCAACGATGCACGACATGTGTTCAAGCTAAGTCGCAAGCTAACCCCTATGGTCTTTATATGTCATTGCATATTCCTCATACACCTTGGTCCGACATTAGCATGGATTTCGTGTTAGGATTGCCTAGATCTAAGCATGGTCATGATTCTATATTTGTTGTCATGGATCGCTTTTCCAAAATGGCACACTTCATACCTTGCCATAAGACCGATGGTGCTTCACATGTTGCAAATCTGTTTTCAAGGAAATCGTCCGCCTTCACGGTGTGCCAAGAACAATCATCTCCGACCGTGACGTCAAATTCATGAGCTACTTATGGAAGACCCTCATGGCCAAGCTCGGCGTCAAGCTCCTCTTTTCATCTGTGTCGCATCCTCAAACTGATGGCCAAACCGAAGTTGTCAACTAAAGCCTCAGAACTCTTCTATGTGTGTTGATTAAGAAGAACTTGAAGGATTGGGAGGAATGCGTCCCCACGCCGAGTTTGCCTACAACCGTGCCAAGAACTCAACAACCAAGATGAGTCCCTTCATGATCGTCTATGGTTTCGAGCCCCTCACCACGCTCGACATCCTACCACTACCTCTCCATGACCACACCAACATGGATGTTGAGAAGCGCGCACAAGCTATGAAGAAGCTTCATGAAGAAACTAGAGCTACTATAGAGCAATAAGTCCTTTGCCAAGCTTTAAGGTTAAACAAGGACAAGAAGGAGATGATCTTTGAAGAAGGTGATCTTGTGTGGATACACCTAAGCAAAGATCATTTCCCCAAGGAACGTGACTCTAAGGTCAAACCAAGAGGAGATGGTCCCTTCAAGGTCCTCAAAAGAATCAACAACAACGCCTACATCATCGACATACCGACCTCCAAGTACCTTGCAAGCAATACATTCATGTCAAGGACCTCTCACCCTACCATGGAGATGTTCCCGATGGTACCCATGAAGAGTCGAGGATGACTCTTTCCCAAGGGGGAGCTGATGCAGCCCGTCCTACGGACGCTCCTACATCTACACCACCAAGTCCCCCAAGTGGACCCATGACTCGTGCTCGAGCCAAACTCCTACAAGCTAAGGTGAACTCACTCCTCTCCTCATGCCAATTTGATACATACTTGGATGGTGTGCTACTTGATGAAACTACTCTGTGCATCATCAGGTACAAAGCCCCAAAACATCACCAAGCACCCAAGGATGGAGAACAAGTAGCAGATCGTGAAGCAGAGGCCGCTAGAGCTACTCAGACCGGAGTCTCCAGTCTGCGCACACCAAAGTCTCCGGTCCACCAAAGTCTCCGCCCTGAAGACACTGGAGTCTTTGGCCCCACCTCCAGCCTGACCCTAGAATCGAGCTGGAGGACAATCTGTGTGCCCCTCCGGAGACTGGGCCGGAGACCGACCGGAATCTCCGGCCCATACCGGAGTCTCCGGTCCACCACATCGGATTCTCTGGACCGACCGTCGCCAGGCATGTAAAAGGCCTTTGGGCCTTCGGCCCATGTACCCTCTAGTCCATCCAGAACTTACCTTTTATCCCTAAAGTACCTCTGTTTAAGTGGCTAACCTATATATAGTCCCCCACCTCTATTGTAAACCCTAGGCATGATATTTGGAATTAGTGGAAACCCCTTGTGGATATATCTAGTTCTTGCCTCATGCTCCTTTGATAAAGGAGCACCAAATATCCCAAACCTCGTTGGTGTTTGCATCGTGCCTCCATGTTGTACAAGGACTAGGCATCGGAGTCCCTTTGCCTAGACGTCAAGACCTCACCAAGTCTCCCTCTTCGCCGTGCCGGTTCGAGAGAGAGTCCTCCGCCCGACGCTGACCATAGGGATTGTGTCGGACCGGTCACCGCCAACGTGAGCTATTGGTGTGTATCGTGGTTTTGCGTGTGTGTGTTCATCACATTCTTCGTGCGTGAGTTCGTCGTGTTCATCCTCCCCTCCTCTCCCCGCACTCCATCCTCGATTTGAACGAGATTCATGAAAGATCGGGCCAACCTAGAGGTTTGCCCTCAACAGAGGGTCTTGATGTATTGGCCAACGGACATTGATGCCAAGGCCTTGTACAACGAGGGGGGCACAATGCAAACTCCAACGAGGTGGTGATGATAGTCGATCCCCTATGGTAGAAGGGGATGAGGCAAAACTAGAGATTCCACAAAGCGGGGTTGTCTTTAGTCTATCATCTATGCCTTAGGGATACAATGAGGGGTGGGGGATCTATTTATAGGCCAGCCACATGTTTAGGGGTAGTTTGGGAATAAAACTAGAGTTTGGTGCGGAATAGAGGGGTACATGGGCCAAGGGCCCAGATGTTGGCTCGCAGGCCCATCACTTAGGCTGGATAGTCCAGGTCAGGTGGATTGGATAGTCCGGGGTGGCCAGACACTCCGGGTAGTATCCGGGTAGAGTCCGATGTGACCTACTGACTGTCCGTGCTAGGATGGAGCCGGGGCCGGCCGGACACTCCGGCGTGGTCGGCCCGTACACTCCGATTGCGTCGAACATTCTGGCTGGTATCGTGCGGACCCTCCCGGGTGATGACGGCGGAGACTCTGGGGCGATGACAGCGGAGACTCCGGGGCGATGACAGCGGAGAGTCTGAGGCGATGACGGCGGAGACTTTGGTTCTCGAGCTGGCTACTCCTGGACCGTCTTCTCTTCCAAGCCTACGTCTTGTCGGCTTGGTGCTTCGGGCTTCCTCCCATGCCTCTGTACTTGTTGGTGTGAACCTATCATTGATATGGGACGGAGTATGAAGTAGCATACCATTCAAGAGGGTAGGAAGTGGGTTCGCATAGAGGAACGGATTCACCTTTGGAGTCCATGACGACTTGGCATAAGTTGGAGACCATGATGTGGTAACGACCGAAGGTCGGGCTACATCACATGGGGCATTGTAGCGCACATCGGCAGGCAGTACCGCCTCTGTGTCGTGCACCATAAAAAAGGATGTGTGGCCTGTGGAGTTGTTCGGGGTTGTTCATAGGCTCCATACTACCGATGGACATTCCTCGAACCATGATCATGCCGCTCTTTCGAGAGGCCGAAGGAGTCGCTTCTTCATGTTGTTTCAGACGAGGCCTTTAGCCTTTTTAACTTGGCCATTCATTTGAGGGTGCACTACCAAGGCGTAGATGACATTGATCCCCATATCCTTGCATAAGCCATGGAATTCCTTTGATGTGAAGTTGGAGCCATTGTCGGTGATGATGTTGTGAGGCACCCCAAATCTGTAGACAATGGACTCAAATAATTTAACAATGATGGCGCCGGTTTGGTTGGTAACGGCATAGCCTCAGTCCACCTGGTGAACTTTTCGATAACAACAATGAGTAAGACATGTCCTCGAGGTGAAAATTTCTGCAGCTTACCCACCATGTCGAGTCCCCATTGCACGAAGGGCCAGGCCAATGGTATTGGTCGTATCTCCGAATCTAGTGCATGAGGCTTGTCCGCAGATCTCTAGTAGACATTGAACTTCTCAACGATGTCTTTGGCGTCTCACATTACTTTTGTCTAGTAGAAACCATCTCATAAGGCTTTGCGAGTATTGCACGACTGTCCGTGTGATGCCCGTAGGTGCCCTCATGTATCTCGGGGAGGATGTTGTTGCCATCGGCGTGGGTGACACATCGTTGGAGGACGACGATGATGCTTGCTTGTAGAGTTCGTTGCTGCTGATGATGAAGAAGGCCTTCAAGCGGTGGGCGATATGTCGCACATCTGTCGGGTCAGTGGGAAGCTCCTTGCACAATAGGTACGTGATGTACGGTTGAGGTCAGGAGGGCTCGATGAGCATGACCTACATGGGACCTTCGGATGAGGGTTCTGCTTGTGCTGATGCTGATGCCTTGAGATTGTCGGGTGGCGTAGCCCCTAAGTGATTTGAAGGTTCTGAAGTACCGGCAGGTGGCCGGGTCTTGATTGACCGCTCACATATTTATTCCAGGAAGATGTCGGGTGGTATGGGTGCGCCAATGGACTCGAGGTTAGCCAGTTTTTCGGCCTCTTCATTGATTTCATGGCTAATGTGTTGGTGTTCGCAGCCGTCGAAGTTTCCTTCGAGTGAGCTGTAGAGGTTGCGGTAGGCGATCATGTTGTCATTGATGGTGTCGCATATGTTTATCGTTTGCTACACTACGAGGTTCGAGTTGCCATATATCATCAGTCGCGTCGCACCACAGGCCTTGGCAATCCTCATGCCATGGATTAGTGCTTCATACTATGCCTCGTTGTTGGATGCGCGGAACTTCATCCGAAGCACATAGGGCATGTTATCGCCTTGTGGGTATGTCAAGATGACAACGACGCCCACTCCTTCCTAGCGCTTGGATCCGTCGAAATGCATCATACATACGCTTGAGATGTTTGGGGCTTATGGTATCTAGAGCTCCATCTAGTGGACTAGGAAGCCAGAAGAACCTGCGACTTGATTCATGTGCACCTCTCATAGATGATGTCCCGTGGGGATAGTTTGATGCCCAAGAGGGCGACTCACCCCATTGCTTCAGGGTTGTTGATGATCTGGGACAATAGTGCGTCATTGACCATGACAAGTGGGTGCTCCATGAAGTAGTGGCACAGTCGTCGTGCCGGTACCACTACTTGGTTGGTGTGAGTACCTCGCTGAGGTAGTACACGGGTAACTATACCTCATGGATCTTGCCTTCTTTTGCTGGTTCCACGACGATCTCAGTACCAACCACCTGATTGGTGGTGGCTATGTACATCAGCATTGGCTCTTTATCTTTGGGGGTCACCAGGACAGGCGAGTTTGAAAATAGTCGCTTGAGGTCATCAAATGATTCTTGTTCTTTTGTGGTCAATGTGAACTTATCCATCTTGCGGAGCAGCTAGTAGAAAGGCAATGCTTTTTCGCCCAGTCGACTAGTGAATCGGCTGAGTGTCACAATTCGTGTAGGAGGCTATTGGATGCCCTTGATGTTCTGCGGCTTCTGCATGGCCAGTATATCCTTTATTTTCTTCGAGTTTTCTTCGATTCCTCTTGCGCGGATAAGGTACCTGAGTAGTTGGACGGATGGGATGCCGAACACGCACTTGAGAGGGTTCAGCTTGATCCTGTATTGATCAAAGTTATCGAAGGTCTCGCGGAGATAATCTATGAGTGAGGCACTTTCTTTGGTCTTGACGACCTCGCCATCCATGTAGACTTGGATGTTTCGGCCGATATGGTTCTTGAGGCTGTCCTCCATGTATCTTTGGTAGGTGGCTCATGTGTTCTTCTGCCCGAAGGGCATTGTGTTGTAGCAGTACACCCCAAAGGGCGCGATGAATGTTGTTTTCTATTGGTCCTCCACCTTCATATGAATCTGTTGTAGCTTGCGTAGGCATCAAAGAACAAGAGGCGCTCACATCACGCGGTGGATACGATGATTTGATCTATCCGTGGTAGAGGGAAGTAGTCCTTCGGGCGGTGTTTGTTGAGGGACGTGTAATCCACACACATCAGAAGTATCCGTGTCCTTCTTTGGCACTAGCACGGTGTTGGCAACCCAGGTGCTCTCCTTGATCTCGTGGATGAAGTCAGCGTCCAGGAGTATGTTGACTTCCACACCGAGAGCTTTGCCTTTTTTTCTAAGAGGCAACACATTGATTGCTTGATTGGTCGTGCATCTGGGTACATGTTGAGTGCATGTTCGGCGAATTCCCTAGGAACTCCTGGCATGCCTAAAGGACACCAAGCAAAGATTTCTAGCACTGACAAAGGAATTCGACAAGCGTGAATTCCTATGCAGAACTCAGGTTGTTGGCCATAAGGGCCATCTTCATGGGGTCTGTCAGGTGTACCTGGATTTCCTTGGCGTCGGGTGTTGACTCAAATGACTGATCGCGTGAGTTGCACTGGGTGACGGGAGGAAGACTATTGTCCATCGACTCCTTAAATCTTGACAGTTCTTCTTCCATCTTGAAGGATTGAGAGATTGTGTTGAACTCCCTATCACAACCATCAGATCTTGTGAAGCTTCCTTGGACAGTGATAACACCGATAGCCCTAGCATCTTCAGAATAAGGTACGTGTTGGGGATATGCTAAATGGGTATCACCATGGCATGTCTCTAATCCGGCTAACCTAGGTGGCCCACAGTTGGTAGCACGGCCCATGGCCTGCTTGGCAGCCCAGTTAGACGAATCTAGAAGGGAGGCTCATGCCGGATATAGGAAGGCCACATGGGAGTCACTGACATACCCGGAGCTTTGGAGTACAAGACACGAAGACTAGATAGTATTAGTGTAGGAATATGTAACTTGTTTAGCAAGGTCCTTTCCCTATAACCCTAGGTTCTTGTACCTTTATAAGCCGTACCTATGGGAGCCTTTAGGGCAGAACGGACAACGATTCACAACACCGTCGCACAGCGAACCAATCTCTGTAACTCGGTGTGTTGCCATTATAGTGATTTATAGCAGGAGTAGAGTTCTACCACCGTTGTGGGACTTGAACCTGGGTAAGTTGTGTTACCTCGTACCCACCAACTCACCGCCTTCCCCCACCTCTCTAAACACGCTCTGTGAGGACCCCTCCATGGCGTACTCATCAGCAATACCATGACAGTGGGCGCCCACCGTGGGGCAAGAGGTGCTTCGAGCTCTACACCCAGCGAGGTCCAAGCTCTCCATGGGAATCGGCGACACCGTAGCCATTGGGTGCGTCCTCTTCTCTGGACGAGCTTTGGGTCCCGGCGAAGACAAACCCCACCTGCTGCTCCGTCGTCCCAGTCGAAGACATCCACATCATCATCGGTTAAACTGACTCAGGTCCTAGCTCCCAGGAAGTCGGAAACTCGTCAAGGCCCGCACAGATCACCTACGGGCAGGACACATTCGCGGAACAATCTGGGTTGTATCTCTCTCTGGAGTATACCGCCTTGGATCGGAAAAATTCAAGGCCCACCCAAACCGCCCATGTGCAGGATATAATGGCAGAAGGACCCCATAGATCCACTTGGCTTCCCCAAGAGTTAGAAACACGGAGGTCACACTTTGTCGGTATCATTGCCATCTTTGATCTGGCCATATGCGTTTAGAGGGACGGAGAATCTCCTTGGGAATACCTTGCTAGATGGATGACGGTGAGGTAAACCCTATAGGGTGACCACGCCAAGGAACTTGTCTACCACTTTGTGGAAGGGCTCATTCCCGGGATGCTCCTCCGGCATATACTCAGGAGGCGGCAGGCCACTGGCTCACTGACCATTGGTGAGATGGTTCAAATTGTCAACAGTTATGCGGACACCGAGGAGAACACCAAGGCCATGCCTGGTCCTGAAGCCGGGGCAAGCAACAAAAACGGACCTCCACCATCCCCCTCCACCTCCGCCATCGATAACATCGGAGCCAACTCCGATTTTGTGCTTGACGCACTATATGCGGACATCAACATGGATTACAGCGGCTCAGACGCTCATTCGGAGGAATATGACGCTACTATGAGGGATATTGAGTAGGAGATCAAGAGGGAGGACCGCGCCAAGAAAGCCACCACTTCTCGCCAGGTGCTAGTCGCCATCAGGAACGTGATGGAAGAAGACGGACATGAACCGGAACCTAGAAGAGCTCCGCCCATGCCTGCGGTTACCAGAGCGGCAACGGCAAAGAAGGCCACTGATCCTCTGGGTTAGGCCAAAGCCATGCCTCATCCGGCTATTCCCCCACAGCAGACGCAGGAACTTACCACGAGCCCTAGTACTGCCAAGCAAACAAATCTACAACCAACCACCATCAACATCTGTAGCTGGCAACCCATTGGCTACTCGCGCTGACAAGGTAATGTATGTCCACTCCTTGTCGAACCCATCACCGTCGCCCATATCCGGAGCATTACGGAGCTCGATGAGAAACGTGTAGAAATCCTCGCGGAGGCTAAGTGGGTTGCCGAGCAAGGCGCCTAGCTGGACAGAGATTTCGCCAAGGCGCAGCAATCCAGCAAGGCGGCAAGAGCAATGGAGGATGAATACAAGCAGTTGTTGTTACGGCACAAGGCGAAGAAGGCACCAGCTCACGTCATTGAAGATCCTGGCGTTCGACGCACGTTGGGATGGGAAGCGTCCAAACCGGCAAAGGCCACCACTTACATTGATTCAGAGGGGAGGCAAGTAATACCAACTCCCGCCCTCAACATGGGTGTCACCAAGACCATCCTAGAGCATGATAGGTCGCTAGAAGTGGTGGCTTAGGTATATGACCTCGTAGCCAAGGCTTGCAATAAACAGGAGAAGGCCACCTCGTAAAGGCTTGAGTCCAATCTGGATCTTTGCCAGTCAACCCTCAACAGCCGCTGAAGGCCAAGATCTCCTCATGACGAAGGATCCCATGCAGGCTCCACGGAGCGAAGGCGGAGGGATGCGCGTAACAGGGCTGATGCCATACCCATATCTTCCGACAAGGGAGAGAAGGCTCGCCCTCGTCGATCGCCGCCACCCCAGCCATCCCGACATCACGAGGAACAACAGTCGTGTCACCACATAAGCATGAAACCTCCCAGGCATCCCCATGTCAACATTATCCTACATAACCAGGGTGAGCAACCTCGGCATGACAAAGAGCACAGCGACAACGAAGGACATAGGAGTAGATTCCACAAGGAAGCACCACGTTTGACAAGAAATCGCGACAGGCGTGAGGACTCGCATGGAGGGAACATCAAGAAGGCTAACCCACCGCCACCACCGCCGCCGTCGCCACCCAGTAGCTATCATGGTGGCGGACATGGCAGATCCCATGGATTGCACCACAGCTCTCCTCCCCATGACGGAAAAGTGAAGCAACCGTAGCTGTATGATGCACATTCATGGCTAGACAAGATCCAAGAAGCACGGGAGCTCCCATACCTAGGGCCACGTTGTTTTGGACTGGTAATACGGGCCAAAACTTACCCCAAGGGTCTCCTGATTAACACGACCATCAAGCCCTATGACGGCACTGCCAGGCCAGCTACTTGGTTGCAGGACTACAGCGAGGCGATTCACATCACCACGGGAAACCCTAATGTCACCGTCAAGTACCTCCACTAATTTTCACCGGCACTACCCAACAATGGATTGATGACTTGCCGGAGAAATCAATCTGCAATTGGTTGGACATGCATGAAGTATTCACGAAGAACTTTGAGGGTACGTACAAAGGTCCCTGCAACGTCGGTGACCTATAGTGGTGCATACAAGAAAAGGATGAATCCTCTCATGCTTACCTATCCCGTTGGCTTGATATGAAAAATTCATGCGCGGGGGTGCACGAGCAAACCTCTATGGCCGCCTTCATCGACGACCTGGAGAAGGGGACATCGCTCCGACATACGTTGAAGCGCCATCAGGACAACAACGATCTCAACCTCAACGCGATGATCGCCATGGCTAGCAAATTCGCCACCGCTGATAATGATGCTCGTGGCTTGTTGCTGGCAATTGTCATCCCTACCCAGGCCAAGAGGAATAATAACAACAAGTGGAAAACTCTGCTAGAAGAGAAGCAAGCAGCTAACATGGTCGCCACAACATTCGCTGGCAGAGGCGAAGGTGGACAACGTGGTCGTGGCCAGGGGCTAGCTATGGGCAACAAAGGAAGGATTCAACACCTTCAGTGCCCCATGTTCCCCAAACGTACGAAGAGTACTGAGATATGCCGTGTTTCGTCCACCTTGACATAAACAGCAAGGCCACTCACACAAACTGCCAATGCAAGTTCATCAATGAACTCAAGGAAGACCCTGAGTCTAGTTACAAGCGAAGTCAGAAGAACATACCCCGTGGAATGGGCAAAGCGAAGAAGAAGGAGGAATCTAAGGAATCAAGTGACATGGACGAAGACGTGGAACCCAAGTCCGTCGACAAGAGCGATGGCAAGGGGAAGAACACCTTAGAAAAGAAGGCCCTAGTCTACCACACATTCCTTGCCACTCCCACCATCCGGACCCAGAAAACCTCACTAAAGATATTGATGACTACCCTCCCTCCTGTTCCCCAGTACGTTAGGTGGTCGGAGATTCCAATCACTTGGGACAAGCAAGATCCAGACCTTATCCCAACAGAGAACTAGTATGCCATTGTCATCAACCCATTGATTGACGGCACAGAGTTCACCAAGTGCCTCGTGGATAGTGGAAGCAGCATCAACATCATGTTCCATGGCATCGTTCCTGGCTGGCAAGATGAACTTGACGGAGACTCATCTAAGGAAGAGCAACATCGTGTTCCATGGCATCGTTCCTGGCCGGCAAGCTAATTTCCTTGGTTGCATCACCCTTCCGGTCGCCTTTGGTCCTATCAACAATTACCGCCAAGAGCGCATGACCTTTGAAGTGGTGCCCTTCAAGAGCGTGTACCACGTCATCTTTGGACGCGACATCTTCCACTCCTTTCTCGCCAGGCCATGCTTCGTCTACAACAAGTTCAAGATACCTGGACCAAACGGCATCATCACCGTTGACAGAAGCTTCACCAAGGCAAGGGAGTGCAAGCTAAGCGAAGCCGCCTTTGCCGAAGCGGTCCTCTACAGTGAAGAATTCAAGGAGATCCAGAGCCAGGTCGATGCCTCGGATATGCCGTCTTCGAAGAAGCAAGTTACTGCTACTGAACCCGCATTCAAGGCCACCATCAAGACCAAGAAGGTAGATCTTGTTGAAGGAGATTCCTCCAACACCAACGCCATTGGCACGGACCTAGATCCCAAATAGGAAAGCGCGCTCATCGAGTTCCTCTGTGAGAATAAGGACATATTCTCTGGCAACCTTCCAACATGAAAGGTGTACCTAGGGAACTTGACGAGCATAGCTTGAATGTCGATCCTAAGGCCAAACCGGTGAAGCAACCTCTACGATGTTTTGGTGATGAAAGACGGTGGGCAATAGGTAAAGAGATAGCTAGATTACTTAAGGCTAGTTTTATCCGAGAAGTCATTCACACCCAATGGGTGGCAAATCATGTACTTGTCCACAAAAAGGGATCCAAAGAATTAAGAATGTGCGTTGATTACACCGGCTTGAACAAAGCGTGTCTAAATGATCCGTTTTCTTTGCCTCGCATTGACCAAGTCATTGACTCGATGGCTGGCTCAGAACTTTTGTGTTTTCTCGATGCATATTGAGGATATCACTAAACTGAGACGCGAAATTCGGACCAATGGGCCACTTTGTTCACCACACCTTATGGCACATACTTCTCTGTCACAATGCCCTTTGGGGTAAAAACACTGGTGCTACCTACCAACGGACGATGCAGCATTGCCGACATGACCAAATAGGTCGCAATGTACATGCTTATGTGGATGACATCACGGTGATGTCAAAAAAATCAAATGATCTCATCACCGACTTGCGAGAAACCTTTGATAATCTTTGGAAGTACAACATGATGTTAACCCTAAGAAGTGTGTCTTCGGGCTACCATCCGACAAATTGTTGGGCTTCATTGTTTCGCATCACGGAATTGAGGTAAACCCAGAGAAAATTAAGGCCATCCTCGACATCAAATGCCCAACGTGCTTGAAGGACATACAGAGGCTCACAGGCTGCATTGTAGCAGTAGCCCGATTCATCATCCGACTTGGAGAGAAGGCTATGCCGCTCTACAAGTTCCTCTAGAAGGCGGACAAATTCATATGGACAGACGAGGCAGATGTAGCACTTTAGGAGTTGAAGCGAATACTCTCCTCTGCACCAATACTTGCGGCACCGGTATCGAGGGAGCCTATGTTAGTTTACATGGCGGAAACCAACCAGGTTATCAGCATCATAATAGTGGTGCAGTGCAAGGAACCAACACACGAATATGGAGCTCAGCGGCTAGTTTACTATGTAAGGGAGGTCTTGATGGAATCCAAACAGCGTTACCCGCACTACCAAAAGTTAGCTTATGGAATTTTCCTCGCTTAACGGAAGCTAAGGCATTACTTCTAGGAGGACCCTATCATAGTAGTGATAAAAGCTCCGTTGTCCGACATCATCAACAACAGTGATGCTATAGGGAGAGTGGCAAAGTGGTGCATTGAACTTGCCTCCTTCGAAATCACCTATAAAAGATGCGACGCTATCAAATCACAAGATTTGGTGGATTTTATCGCAGACTGGATAGAACTGCCAAAAGATACTCCTGTGCCAGAGCTGGAGTATTTGGTCATGCACTTTGATAGATCTAAGCTACACAATGGCTCGGGGGCTGGTGTATTAATACAATCAACAATAGGAGAAAAGCTACAGTATGTCCTCCAGATCCACTTGAACGCTAACAACATGGTGGAGTATGAGGCCCTCATTCACGGACTTCGCGTATCCAAGGATATTGGCATCAAGCGCATAGTTTGCTGTGAGATTCCGACTTGGTTGCCCAGCAGGTGGATGGCACCTGGAACGCGCGGAACCCTATGATGGTGGTATATCGAGACGGAGTAGACGTGATAGCCAAGTGCTTCGACGGCTACGAAGTCAAGTACGTCAAAAGGGAGGACAATCAAGCGGTAGATCTGCTACCAAAGCTTGGATCAGCTCACCGACCAATTCCGTCAAGCATTTTCCTAGAGCATTTGTGGACCCAATCCATGAAAGGAGCGGACCCCAACAACCCGGATAGAGTGGATTCATTTGTTAATTAAGTAACAATGACCTCTCCGTCTTGGACGAAACCGTTCATGGACTATCTTTAAGACGAAACTTTGTCTGTCGACAAAGTTGAAAGTCGTCAGATAGTACAAGAAAAAGGTATGTCATCATTGGCGGCCAGTTATACAAAATTAATACCACAGGAGTTTTCCTACGATGTGTCTCCTAGCATCAAGGTATTGACATCCTTAGAGAAATACATCTCGGATATTGCGGGCATCATGTCGCTCCCCGGTCGCTGGTGGAAAACGCATTCCGGCAAGGATTCTACTAGTTAACTGTCAAGGAAGACGTCGACAAGTTGGTACAAACCTGTCTTGGGTGCCAGTTTTATGCAAGACAATGAAATGTTCTAGCTGAAGATCTACAAACAATACCAATCACTTGGTCATTTGCAGTCTGGGGGCATGACATGGTTGGACCTTTGCAAACGGCACTTTGTGGATTTACACATCTGCTAGTATAGTTTGACAAGTTCACAAAATGGATTGAAGCTAAACCCATTAGAAAGCTCGATGGGGCAACATCCCTCAAATTTGTCCGGGATTTGGTGGTGAGATTTGGTCTCCCACATAGAATCATCGCCGACAATGGTAGAAACTTATCTCTCAGAGAAGTTGAGGAGTATTGTCATGAAAAAGGCATCCGCCTTAACCTAGCATCTATGGCACACCCACAGACAAATGGGAAAGTTGAACGGGCCAATGAATTAATTCTGCAAGGAATCAAGCCACTCTTGGAGGCACCGCTACATAGAGCAGTTGGAGCCTAGGCAGAGGAGTTGTCATCTGTGATGTGGAGTTTACGAACAACACCCAACAGATCTATCGTCTTGACCCCTTTCGTCATGGTTATGGAGAAGAAGCTGACCTACCATCCGACATCCTCCATGATGCACCACGAGTTGCTACCTACAATGAAGACGACGCTGAAGAATCTAGACGCTTATCTGTGAACCTACTAGAGCAAGAGCATGTGCTGGCATGCTAGAGATCTGCCATCTACCATCAGAAGCTACGTGGATACCATAGTCACCGTGTTAGGCATCGCTCGTTTAGAAAAGGGGATCTGGTGCTTAGACTCAAGCAGGAAAAATCACACAAACTATCACTGCCTTGGGAAGGACCATTCGTCATAAGCAAAGCATTGCTCAATGGTTCCTATTACCTCGTCGATATTCGTGAGTTGAAAGATAGGCCAAAAAAGCGCAAGCAACGTGACTCCAATGATGATTACCCAGAGACAGAATGGCCATGGAACATAGCACAACTACGACCCTTTTACACTTAGCATATTTAATATTATCTAATAAGTACTTTATATGATTGATAAAATAAAGCATTTGGTTCACTCATATTTGCTGAGTCTTTTACCTCCTTTAGTTGTTCATTTTTGGATCATATAAAGCCTTTATGCGCAAGTTTGCATTTGCACCTTTGAAAATTCCTCTTATAGGCGTTAGCTTAAGTTTTCTGGTCTACATGTTTTATGATGTTTTTATGTGGATTCTGGAGTAGTGACTTTTCGGCACTCGAAGCCGGGGATTTTGCTCTTAGGTTCTTGACAGTGCTATTAAGCATAATCACCTGAGAGCATAGTTTTGTGCTGAGGGTCTTTCATCTCACGAAAGGTCAAGGATACGAACTAGAATAATGGATAAGCCAGCACTTTCTTAAACAATATATACATGCAGGATCTAGTTAAGTAGCTGGAGGCTTGTAGCCAAGTTTTCTGCCTTACAAAAACATAAGTTTTTTCCACGTACACACTACAAAGATATAATTAATACATCAATGTTTTATGGCTCTACTGCAGGGGACTTTGCAACTACATCATCAGCAGCAGGAGAGCCAGGCCTGGAGAGCTCGTCAAACTCGGAGGGTACCGGGCTAGATTCTGAAGATGCCAGGTCGTCATCCATCTCCTCGATAGGCACGAAGATGTCCGCCTGGGTTACCTTGGCAACCTTGGTGTCATAGCTGGTGAGGGATTTCCATATAGCATCGCTATCGATCTCATTCCCTTCCTCGTCAAGCTTCGGCATGCCATAGGTTATCAAGTCCAAGTCGGTGTTGTCACAATGCGCCTTGACCAAGGACAAGGCCATCCTTGCACCAGCCCGGACACATGAAGCTTTCCAGTCCTTGATTTTCTCGGGGGCTCGGTGCAGGATTTCTGAATACTTGCCAACAGACTATGCCGCCTTGATGGTGATGTCCAGGGGCAGGGATATCTCCTTATCTTGAGTTATAGCAGTGTTGATGAAGTTGCCGGCAAGAATCATGCATTCTTTTGGATCCAGAGCACCTTCACCATGTTGGTTAAACCAATGGGGGATGTGTTTTCGTCAGAAACAAGGGTCATGAGTATAACAATACAAGTATCCACATTACAGAATTGACAAAGTCGGAGGAAATTTACCAAAGATGCTTGTCTCGTCTTGCATGCAGGTCTTGCACCGCCTTCATTGCCTGTTCATGGCCCTTGACGGCCTCAGCTAGGTCTTTCTTCAAGATATTATTTTCATCATCGAGCTCCTGAATATGCTTTGGTTGCTCGACGATGCTCTTGGCTTTGGCAATAGTCTCTGTAAGACGGAATATGGAAAGCATTATGAGATGTCGGCCGAAATGGGTACATGAGAAATGAAAGGAGCTATTAGAAGAAAACAGGCGCTTGCAATTTTTATCTGTTCCTTTAGGAAGGTTGTTTTACCCTTTTCGAGATCCAGATCTTTTTGTAGCTTTGCATATTTCTCAGTGGCGGTCTTTCTCCGGCTATTCTTATTCTGCAAAGAAGACAAAGTGCTTAGTTTCTATAGAGCATCTAGTCGAAATAGTTCAGTTTCAACTAAATGCTCGGGGGCTACAATATCATATTTTAATTCAAAAAGTGTTCACTCTTAGAGTATCAAGTCAGAATTATTCATTCTAAACTAGAAACTCGGAGTCTACACTAATAAGTTCTACACTTAGGTCTTGGGAGAACTCAGGCCAAAAGCTAATGATTTTCCGCCTAAGAGCTTTGGGGCTACAGTGAGATATATTACAAAATAAAAGAAGTAAAGTTCAAAGACTTACAATGGCAATAACCTTTAGATTGTTGGCCAAATGAGCGTATGCATTGTGGAAGGTCTGGGCATTGTTATAAATAGCATCTGCCTGCTTAATGAGATCATTCAGGCATAGAGTCAAAGGAGTTAAAGGCAGAGGAGTTGTCGAAGCCAGAGGCATCGATGAAGCCCTATCCACCTGCTGTGTTATGATGGCAATTGATGGCTCAGGGGCTCCTGCCTCATCCGTTGCTATGGCTGCCTCCGCCTCCGCTCCCTCCATTGCATGTTTCCCTTTCTCGATGGCATCCTTAGCTGGAGCTTCAACCATTTTGGAGGAGGTACTTTCTTGCGTGGCCTGACCACTTAGAGCAATATCCATGCCGGCAGAGCCTGAGGCGTCCGTTATCAGATTGACATCTGTCTCCATGACGGAGATCTCAGGAATGATGGGGGATGAAGGTCCAGTGGTGCCTGTCACAGGATTAGCGGTAGGAGTCGGGGGAGCAGCAGCATGAGATGACTTGGAAAACATATCGTGAATATTTTTGGAGCCACCAACATCTTTGGACGTCCGCTTCAAGCCAACACCGGACTTCTTCCTGAAACATACACAGTATAAGTACAGGAATTGAATAGCTGCAATGAAAGTTAAAGCCAGATAATGAATATACTTACACTACAACAGACAACTTAGCTAAGGGGATGCTGCTGGATTGCTTCTTCTTCTCCGCCTCTAAGGAGACAGTGGATTTCTTGGAGACTCCACTCTCAGTTTTCTTCTTCTTGCCCTCGGTAGCAGTGTTAGAGGTGGAGCTCTTCCGCTTTCATGCTGCCTGAGCTGGCTGATCCTTGGAAGTGTCGTCATTCAGCACAACGTGGATATCTTTCAGCTTTTGATCATAGACCTAGGAGGCCATCTGATCTGCCGCCAAGGTCGCCAACTGATAAGATCAAACAACAGGTCTGATGAGTAGCATGTCCAAGACGGAAGAACTTAGAGTATATATGTATAACGAGCAACAAAGGAAGCATAGTTACCTCTGGGCACTTGCCACATTCAAACATGTCAAAGGTGATCTTGAAGCCATGCTCACCTTGACAATGTCTTTAAGCCAGAACTTGATGGAGTCGTTGGAGAAGTTGTCCTCGGATATCCACATGGGATCTTTTCTATCCTCGAAGTACTTATGCATCAGCTCGGCACGGTGCTACAAGGGTTGGATACGCCTCGTGAACTAGCACATACCTAGGTCCAAACCGGTCAGTCCTCCGTCTACTAGCCACTCGATCCACATACGGCACGAGAGGCTTCATCGTCGGATGGGAGGGGTCCTTGGGATCTCCAGGTGCTGGCCTCGGTGGCGGCCCTATCCTAGTCGGGGTATGAGTCTTAGTGGCCCTCTAGAGGGATATCTGGGCCATAAAAATATGTTCACTGCCAGTTCTTGCAGGACTCACGACCAACGATGTCGGGGAATCTCCTGTAAAGACGGATCTTAAAACTAATTGTTCCGCAAATCCACAGCTCAACCTTGGATTCTACAGACTCTCTCTCTTGACGGTGAAGAAGTCACTACAAGGATTCAGGTCTATTGCAACAACAAGATTCGTGGCAATAAGTGTCGAATTGTGGTAATAGGTACTTATTTCCACGACATGACTTTCGTCGCCAAGCGTTGCGACAAGACGCATGATAATAGGTTGTTGCCACGAAAACCAAACTATGGCAAGAAAGCGTGCTATTGCAACGACCATGTGACAAGCTGCCACCTTTTTTCTCATGGCAGCACGTGCTTAATACCACAATTTGGTTCGTTGGGATAGCTTAATGCAACGAACATAAAAACTGTGGCGATTGCCCGTTTGTGGTGATAGGCAGTTGTGGCGATAGCCTATTTCAACAACACACGGTTCATGGGGAAAGGACTATTTCAACAAAACTAAATTTCATGGCAGCAAATGGTTATCACAACGGTCGAAATGCTTGTCGCGAGAAACTAATGCAACAATACAAATCATTCATGGCAAATGGACTATTTCAACAAAGCTGAATTTGGTGGCAACAAATGATTATCACAACGACCAACATATTTGTGGCGGGCAGCTATCTCGACAATACAAATGGTTTGTGGCAACATTCTAGTGCAACACAATTGGTAGGTGTGGCGGCTAAGATATGACGCAACACTATATTTTTCATGGTAATAACCCGTTGTAACCGAAACTATCTTGTGATAATACACTATCGCAACCGAAAAAATAGGCATTCAATTATATGATTCAAACCACAGGTATCTGATGTAGATTCATAAAATATTATATTTCGCATAGCAAATATTCATAAATAATTCAGCAATCATTCAACATACTGAATGTGCTATCTTAATTAAGTGCAAAGAGCTATCTTAATTAAGTGCAAAGATCAAAATATCCGGGTGCATACGGAATCTCCAGTCCAATCCAATTAAATATTTGAATCCTGCAAACAAAAAATGAAAAAATTGTTTAGCTCAAGTTAATCAGTCCAACACAATATACGCCATAAAATTATTTCGGCACCATTGTATTTTTCATTGGCAAACTCCAACAGTACAAGCTGTAATATGGTTACATTTGCAAGAAGAATATAGAATGTGAATAACTATAGTAGACAGTAGGCATCTGCAGTAGCCCAACAACATTTAAACAAGGAATTGTGGTCTGATGCAAATAGACATTAGAATGTAACAATAAATAACAGTGGACTGTGCATTAATGTATTCATAAAATTTTAAAGACTTGTAGTTTATAGATTATGCACATGAAGACAACTCTAGGACCACACTTGTAGTCTCGGTTGAACCATGTCACTTGGAAAGATGATATATACCATCCAAGAGTCAGAAAGGCCAGTTATGTAAAACAAAAGAAAAACGATGACGAACCTCTAAGATGGTTTGTAAGGACATGGAACGGTGTTAAATGGAACCAATGAACAGAGGGAGATTGGTACACGTCCTATGATTGGTGTACTGAACCAATATGGATAGCACAAACTATAATTTAGTGTTCCTACATTATCCCAATATATGGATACCACAAACTATAATTTAATGTTCCTACATTATCCACCACTAGTCATCGGCCCGTGCAATTGCACATACTAGAATTTGAAAGCTCTGAAAGAGCGTTCCTTGTCGCTTAATGTAAAAAACTTAAAATGGCTTTACTTCCACGTTCAAATGGTTAACATTTAGTTTACTGAAACACGAATTGTCATGCTGAAGGCTAAAAATATAGATGGCAGTGTGTAACACATATCTAACATAAATGAGGAAATAGATTAGTGTTCACCTTACATGATAATATAGTTTCTTTAACAGTAAATACCAACTCATTCGTCTAATCGATTGAACACAAACTTGACTCATGATATCGCGCTTAACAAATGATAGAGTTGTAGAAAAATGTTTGGCAAATGATAGGAGGTTACGGAATCAGACTATCACTTAAAATTAGATAAATATAGCACCGCAAAAATGATAGGAGGGTGCTACTCTTCAGGAGCTTACGATGTCAGATTTCCCAAAGTTGTTTTATTCCTATTTTGCTCCATTTCCCATGGATATATTCAGAAACATCACTTGCACTACTCTAGGATCATCTCAATCAACTTATAGCAATCTTATTGATTTACAAAAGAGTATATCAATGCTTCTGATACAAATACAAATAAGTCTATCATATTATAGACTACGTTCTCAATATCCTTTCAGAATGTAGCAAAGTAGTAAAGATAATTATTTGTATACTGAAAATATGGTCATGAATCAATTATTTCTCATTGGGGACCGTGCACATGTACGACCATGCAGCAATACTGCACTCATATGATTTATTATGTGTCAAATGAATTGCTCTACTGTACCTTTACATCGCTAGCTGCAATGTTCCTATATATAGTTGTTATTGATATATTGGGACACATATGATTTAGTAGATACATCGACAACATTGCACCATGGTACTTGTTATTTATTCCGCAAATACTCCTTTAGAAATCAAGAAGCAGTGAATTTCCGAACATCATTGTTGTGCACACATGTACTCCAAAACAGAAGATATTCAGAAATAATAATAAAGCTAAAAGAAGCGTCCCAAATCCTACAAATTGTCCAGTTATATGAGAGATACATATTTAATCCGAATATGCAAGCTAAGGACAACACTTCTCTAGAAGTCCTATGCATGGCAAGATGAGCTTCGTTCACATATCAGTTAGTTGTTTTCTCAAAAAAAAGTTGATGGATGAGTCATTCACCTTACCACATTTTCCGACGGAATTATTAGTTATTTACCATTCCCCGATTCCCATCAACTTATTATCATATTGAATATATTCAAGTCTTCAGTCTTAGGAACCAAATGCGGACTCTACTTGTAGCTCTACGTTTGAATGCAAAATTAAAATATTGTCAATACTGCTCTCTGTGACTCTCCATCCCTGAAAAATTGATGTAGACCTGTGAGTTTACTTTTAAAATTCATGCAAAGACACAATATATAGGTAATGAATTGACGACCTTCAGTTAATATCTGAACTCATATATTCCACATAGGTAAACACTGACCTTATATACCAAACTGGAATATAAAAACAGGAGAGACAATCACTTACTACACTGTATATGCTGTAGTTTATAAGAATCAATTGCAGTGTTAAGAATCTGCACATAAAACTTCTGGGGAAATTAGGGAAACAAATCCACAGAACAACATCTATTGTTCCCCACACACAAAAAAACTATGAGTTACTTAGTGAGTAAATGTAAATGTAGTGTGTCCTAAACTCCTAATTGACAACCTTTACCATTGCATTCAAGGATATGTCGCCAGAATATATATATCAGCTAAATCATTTTCAATTATAAATTTTCACATCCAGTAAAAAGAAATAACCATAACGTAGTTGTTTTCTTTGCACATTACCTCAAACACTTGGTGAACAGGACCAACTAAGGGTGCTGGCGATTGATTTCGCCTAGTCATCACCAACGGCACAATCAAGACTGCTGCTTCTGCTGCTTGCAAGGCACATGCTTGGTGGAGGCGTTGATTCTCTTGTAGGTCAGACTACTCAGTGTCTCACCGCCTTGATCTATACTACATATTGACGTGTCTTCAAGAGAATGCCTTTCATCTTCATCTCCATCTCCATCCAGGTCTCCTGTTTGATGTGTGTCAGGTTCTGAACATGAAAACAAACGTGATGCTTAAGTTTCGATGATACATTTGTCATGGACTCTGTGAACAAAAGGATACTATTTCTTCTTCTAAAATCAAATAAGTTTAGAACAAAATTATCACCAAGTATCTAACAGAACACATACTTGCTAACTGAAGCAAAATTATCACCAAGTATCACCAAGTATCTAACGACATGGACTTGGTCGCCGAAGATGGGGCCTATTGCATCCCGAGGGGAAAGGGGCCGCTGCGCTGAGAGGGATCCACAGGCCGGCCGGCCGGAAGACGATAGCGGTCCCTTCTCTCTTCGCCTCACGTGAGAGCAGGAAAAGGGGAACGAAAGGCTGTGGAGGATATTTGGAAGGAATTACCTGTGACATCTCCGTTCGATACTCTAGTGTGTTCTACAGTGTCGACGGTGCCGTCATGACGCCGTGAGAACAAGGAAGAGAGAGCTCAGATCCAATCTCACGATTTGTTTGTTTAAGAGAAGAGAGAAATAATCGGGATAGTTTTTAGCGGGAGGTTAGGAAATTATATGGCGCAATAGACAATACACGACCAAAAATTGCTGGGAAGTCATAAGAAAAATTGAAGGTTAGTGGGATGGAAAAGATTACCTCCACAAAGTAGAGTATACGCTTAATTGTTTGGACAATAATTATTTTAAGTGATCGTTTTTGCTAACAAAATAAATTAGAAAAAATATTTTAAACAAATATGGAATATATTTGCTTCTAAAAATAATATTACTAAAATTTGTTCGTAGTAGGTTATTTCGTTGACAAGCCGAGATGGATGTCCTCGTTGCAAAACGTACATGCCAATTGTGATGGCGGGGAGAGTATTCGGTCCACTGAACACCTTGCCCCCGCTCCCTAGCGTCGCCACCTCCAGGGCAACGGGGGGATCCAACCCTAGCGCCCCTCCGCCGCCGCCACTCCTCTCTCCCCCTTCCACCCTCATCCCCCTAGAGACGGCCGCCGGAAGTCCGCGCGCACTGCAAGTGAAGGGGGCGGCGGGGCTCGTGCTTCGACCCCTGGGGCAGCCCAAAGGGAAGCCGCGTACTAGCGGCGAGCGGTCCGTCCTTGTCGGTGCACGAGAAGATGTAGGGCGCAACGGAGGGCCTCAGCGCGTTGACAGGCGGAGGCGCTGTTGAGGGAAAACCTCTAGGGTGGCCCGATCTTTCATGATTCCCTTTCAAATCGAGGGTGGAGTGCGGGGGAAGGAGGAAAGGATGAACACGACGAACACACGCACGAAGAACACGATGAACACACACACGCAAACCCACGATAAACACCAATAGCTCACACCGGCGGTGACCGGTCCGGCGCAATCCCTAGGATCGGCGTCGGGCGGAGGACTCTCTCTCGAACCGGCAAGGCGAGATGGGAGACTCGGTGAGATCTTGACGTCTAGGCAAAGGAACACCGATGCCTAGGCCTCGTACAACGCGGAGGCACGATGCAAACTCCAACGAGGTTTGGGGATATTGGTGCTCCTTAGTCAAGGAGCATGAGGCAAGAATTAGATAGATCCACAAAGGGGTTTCCACTAATTCCAATATCATGCCTAGGGTTTACAATGGAGGTGGGGGTCTATATATAGGCCAGCCACAAGTTCAGGGGTAATTCAGGCATTAAAGTAGAGTTCTGGGCGAAGTAGAGGGGTACATGGGCCATAGGGCCCAGCTAGGCTCGCAGGCCCATCACTTGGGCCGGACAGTCCGGGTCGGCACGGCCGGACAGTCCGGGCAGGGCAGACACTCCGGGTGGTGTCCGGGGAGTGTCCGATTTGACCTTCTGAATGTCCACGCCAGGTCTGGGCTCGGGCAGGCCAGACACTCCGACTGAGTCGGGCCGGACACTCCGGGGTGGCCGGACACTCCGGCTGGATTCGGGCGGACACTCCGGCAGCTTCAGCTCAGGTGCAGCTTCAGGGCTCGTGGGTCGATGCGGCAGGGGTTCGTACCTGATGATGCATAGAGTAGAGGTATGAAGTAGCACGCTATCCAAGGAGGTATCAAATTGGCACGAGGAGAGGAGTGAGTTCACCTTAGCTTGCAGGAGTTTGGCTCGGGCACGAGTCATGGGTCCACTTGGGGGACTTGTTGGTGTAGATGTAGAAGCGTCCGTAGGACGGGCTGCATTAGGCGCGGGCCGAATCGTCCTAGAGGCGGTGCACGCGTGGCTTTGGGCGGCGAAGGGGTGTGGTGATGGCCCCTTCCAGGTCGGATCTGGATCTTCGAATCTGGGACCTTCCGGGCCTCCTCTCGGTGGTAGATGGTGGGCTACGGCTTGGCTTCACATGTCGTGCTCTTCTTGAGGTGTTGTTCTTCAGCAAGCGGCGTTCCGGCGGTGACCTGGATGGCGGCGGGGCGAGGGCGCTGCTGATTGGCGGCAGTGGTGGCAGAGATGAGCTTGGCCGGTGGATCCAAACCCTATATTTGGGCCCATTGGGCCCGACTTGGGTTTGGGCGGGCTAGCTCGCCCTCGGGTCACTGCCATGGTTGGTGAGGGGAGCGACGATGTCAATGTGTCTACTTCAGCACCT
Source organism: Avena eriantha (assembly GCA_910589775.1). Classification (NCBI taxonomy): domain Eukaryota; kingdom Viridiplantae; phylum Streptophyta; class Magnoliopsida; order Poales; family Poaceae; genus Avena; species Avena eriantha. The sequence goes on along the minus strand of OU342743.1, from coordinate 395,286,325 downwards.
TGGCGGGGACTTCACATGCCCGATTTGGGCTCGGTCGAGCCTAGTTGGCCTGGTATGCTCCTGTTGCTGCGTCCAGTCTGCTACCGCTTTGGCGGTGGAGGTCGATCCCTCCCACGCGGCACCGCTGTCCCTTGTCTTCGGTGGGTTCCTCGCTGTCCCTTTAAACCTTCTATCTAGACTTTGTCGTATCCTCCAAGGAGTCGCATTCTCCATGGGCCTGAGCCACCTGAGCCTTCCCGGGCTTCATTACCGAACACGGCTTATCTCGTGGGCCTCTGCTGGACCGAACTAGCTAGGCTAACCTTAGGCACCCGTAGGGCATACCCATATCACCGAGACTCCTAGAATGTGATGGACTCGAAAACTTGAGAAGACCGAGAGAGACAGAAATACGGGCACACGTGTACAGGGACAAGGAGTTAAGCTATCGGTAGTAGTAGAAATCACAAGGACACGAAATGACAGTCATGGTCTTGATGGAATGGACCAAGCTGGTAACTATGTTTTACATTCTCGGAAGACTGGGCCGGAGCCCAGGATGGCCTCCATGACACTTCGCCTGTGTAGATGGCCCATGTGAATGCACGTCGTTGACTGTATGGAATATCATTGCAATCTTGTTCTCTATTGCAACAGTAGTAGGTTGTTGTAATATCCTCTACATATTGCCATTGATGCACAACTTGTCACAGTAAACAATAGTTATTGCAACAACGTGAAATTGAGGCAAAAAATATACACTATTACAACAAATACGCATTTTATTGCAATAGTTATACAATTTTTTGCAACAAATTTATACCTATCGCAGCGTGACAAAGTTGCTGCAATATGTTTCTAAATATTACCACGAATAACTATTTTGTTGCAAGACCTAGTTTCTATTGCAACAAAATGACTAACTCGTGCAACGGAATTTTCTTGTTGCAATATCGGAGCCATATTGCAACGACCATGTAGGTTGTTGCAATATAGAGCCTCTATTACAACAGAAGAGTATTTATCGTGACAAAATTCATGTGGCAATATGTACATCCTATTACCACAGTCAGGGAATTCGTGAAAATATTGTGTTTTATTGCAACGGAATGTCGTTGTAGCAATAAATATTGTTGCAATAGACCGGATTTCCTGTAGTGAGTAAATAAACAGATCTAACCTAGGCTTGATTCCTAGGTATCCTTCGCACAAAGCTATAAAATTGCTGAGTACGAGGATACTATTGGGAGAGAGGTTGTGGGGAAGTACCCGTAAGTGCTGAAGGATCTCAAGGAAGAAGTCAGAGACAAGCAGGCTTACGCCATGCATCAGCTGAGACTAGAGGTGGACCTTTTCTCTGGCTTGGGAAGATGGGACCACCTCGTCGGTCGGTGTCGGCTGCCAAACCAATTCCTCCATTGCAGGTAGATAGCCTTCTGCGACAAGTTCTTGGAGCTACTCGATGGAGAGGTTAGATCTCCTCCATACTGCCTTGTGGGAGTCAGCATCTTCTTCCACAGCATCTAGCGCCGCTCGTTTCTGGTCACCGCAGTGGATTCCACCATAGCGGATATTGGAACCACCACCCCTTCTGGTAGGACGTAAACGCTCCGAGATGGCTCTGTTGAGGCCTCCAGAGTCACCGTCGTCGATGGAGTGCTACTGCTAGAGGCCATTGCGTTGATGGATGGAGATTTGGGGGGAAGAAGCAATCTTCCTAGGGTTTTCCGCTTGAGAGCTCGAACATTCGCACAGTAGGAGGAGGAAGACGACACAGGGAAGAATGTGAGTAAAAGAAAATTCCTAAGCCACATTAAATATTTATAGACCCCCGGTATCAAAATTCGTGCAAAGAGATCTAACGGGTACATCATTGCCAACGTGGAGATGAACATGTGCGGTATTTTGCCACGTCCTACGTCTTTGCCGCTTAATGTTTCGGATTTTGCACACGCAAAAATAGCTAATGATTAATTCCCTGCTATATGTGAGTTTCGAGGTAGCATAGGTTGTAGCCTATGTCATCCTTTTGACTGTTGCAGTCGAAGAGTCACATCTGAAGATTCCATGGAAGGCGGAAATCATTCGATTCAAAGAGAAATGATTAAAGAATCTCCGACTACATTACAAAGAGGGAGAGGATTGCAGTGTTCTTTGGGAGACCTTCGAGATGTTGCTTGACAAATTGTCAGCATCACCTAGATGGAGCATTCAAGACTAACCGGCAAGACGACGCAAGATCTCAATGTCCTCCGAGGGCTACTGTTGGGGATATCCTAAATGGTTATCACCATGGCCTGTCTCTAATCCAGCTAATCTGGATGGCCCATAGTTGGTAGCACAGCCCATGGCCTGCTGGGCGGCCCAGTTAGACAAATCCAGAAGGGAGGCCCATGCTTAGGAAGGCTATGTGGGAGTCACCGACATACTTGGAGCTTTGGAGTACAAGACACGAAGACTAGTTAGTATTAGTGTAGGACTCTGTAACTTTTTCCGCAAGGTCCTTTCCCTATAACCCTAGGTTCTGGTGCCTTTATATGCCGGACCTACGAGAGCCTTTAGGGAAGAACGTGCAATGATTCACAACAACCTCGCACAGCGAACCAATCTCTGTAACTCGGTGTATTGCCATTATAGTGATTTATAGCAGGAGTAGAGTTTCACCACCGTTGTGGAACTTGAACCTGGCTAAGCTATGTTACCTCGTACCCGCCAACTCACCGCCTTCTCCCACCTCTCTAAACATGATCTGTGAGGACCCCTCCATGGTGTAATCATCGGCAATACCACGACTACACGTGTAGTGTGGTACCGCTAGGAATCTTGTGAATGCCACCTGCCCAAGTATGGTGTGGTACCGAGATGGCCAGTCCACCACTTCGAAGTTGATGCACTCACGCCTGAAGTTGTCGGGCTTGCTCAAGATGATGTCCAGGTAGATCTTGCCCAGGGTATATATTCCTTTGCCCGGGACAATGTCGTGGAAGTTGTTCTCGCATGGCTTGAGGCTTGAGAGAGGCATCCACATGGCACGTAGGGCGCTTGCGAAGATGAGATTGATGTCGCTGCCTCCATCCATGAAGGCCTTGCTCATCTCGTAGCCGCCAATTTGAGCTTCAAGTACCAGGGTAGTGTGACATGGCCATGTGACTTAACATGGATGGTCATATCTGTCGAAGGTGATGCGGGATTTAGATCCACTGAGGTACTTGTGGATGGAAGGAGGTGAAGTGACAGCCTTGTTTACTTGGCTAGAGATCATCTTATAGTCACTGTTGTAAGGTCGTCCCTTCTGAATCATGTCAATGTTCCCGGGCGGTTGAGGGTACTGGTCACCCCCATTGTTGTGAGCCGCCGCAACCATGGGTGGTGGTGGTACATTGGCTCAAAGGGGGGTGGTGGAGGTGCTCCGTATACTACGGGGCGTACAGCTAGCCCATAGCCTTGATTTGTTGTATCGTGTTGCAGCTGGGCATAGGCATCTTAGAGTTTTTGAACTCCCTATAGTCTTTGAGGAGATGACTAGACTTGTGTTTGCCGTCTTTGTTGTCGATGTACTAGTAGACGTTGCATGGTCCTGACAGCCGCTGCATTGGGGATGGTACATCCTCGCAGACGTGGCGTTGCCACACTTGCGTGGTTTTACCGGTGTTCTGGTCATCACAGTAGCCGCCACCATGGTACGCGCTATTGTGGTTGTCGTCATCGCGTTTATCTGCATAGCCAAGCGCGACCATTCCGACCATGTCGTGATCCTCGAAGCCTCGCATTCTATGCTTTCCTAAGTGGTCACACCTACGACCTTGGTCATCTTCATCATCCAAATGTGCACGACTATTGTGGAGAGCTTCTTCACCATCTGCCCAGTGGTTGGAAATGTCCATCAGTGATACGTGGTCTTTGGCTTGGTACATCGCGTCGATCGCTCGTTTCCTCGGATATGTCATCCACATAGTTCTTGATGATGGCCCAATGTTGAATATATGAACGGAGGGACTCCACGGATCGTTGGGTGCATCCCCACTATTGTTCGATGTGATGAGGATATATACAGGGATTACAATGATTCTGACTACTTGAACAGGAAGGAAATATTGAGTCAAATCAATAATTACTATCAGGTGACTGCATTCCTAGTTGGACAAGATACTTTGATTTATAAGAACTTTATACTACCTAAATCATGGTGTTATTGTTTGACTAGATTTAATATCCTTCGGATTAGCGCTAGCGGGAAGGAGAGGAGTCTGGCGTGATGATCATCCAAGGATGCGCGAGGGAGGAGTGGCAGACAGGCACGATACAAGCAAGGGAGATCATCAAAGAGAAGGAACGTTCAATTCAGACAAACAGAAGTCCTGAAACTGCAACGGACGTGGATTCCTCATACGAACACAAATCAAGCAAATAAGCACTTGTTCGATAGATAATTACAAGGTCTTTCCAATGAGTACTTCCATGTCTAAAGACCCCGGATAGTCCGGCCCCCACAGCCCGGATAATCTGGCCCTTGTTTGGAGATTCTGCTAAGGACTTCGTGCGCAACTTTCTGTACGGCCCCGGATAATCCGGCCCACTTAGACCGGATAATCCAGCCCAAAAAGTTCCCATCATATTCGGACGGGTTTGACTGTATCAAACACATTTTCATTTTGCATTTTTCGGACGTTCCGGCGTCCATATAAACCTGGGAACGCCCTCTAGATTAGGTTAGACCACGTTAAAATATTTTGGAGATGTTTCTTTCATAGAACCTCTGGAATTAACTTGTGATCGATTTTACCAACTATAATTGAGTGGGATTTGTTGTTCCACTGGGAATTAGTAGATTGCAAACTACCGTTCGTGGTCGATGGCTACGTGCGCAAGAGCGTGGTGTTGTGAATATCCTACAAGGTTCGAGAGATGTTGCATTGGCATCAGGGTTCGAGCAGGAGAGTTCATAGCTACATGCTAGTTATCTATCATCCTCCATCATCACCGCCATCCACTTATTAAGAAGATGGGGCCACCCCATATCATATTGGTATCAGATTTCCTCGTTGTCTCGGTAAGAAATCCACAATCATCCATAGATTAGTTCGTGTTTTTCGTCCTATACAAAAAAAGCAGCACAAAAAGAGTTGCCATAGCCTAGATTACATCGTATTCGAGTAATAGTTGCTGGTCTTGTTCTTCTGTTAGTTAGATCTAGATCTGTTTCGTCGTTTTTCTTCTTGTTCTAGTCATATCCACCATCTTTTTTCGCCGCCATAGCCAGATCCGATCGTAGCTAGAGTCCTGGTCTAACACCCTTGGCCGAGTCAGTTTGTTAAAAATAATCTTACTGATTTCTACCGCGGCACGGAAACACCCCGTTTTTCTGCCGCGACACCGTGTCTGCCCTAGATCGGAACTCTGTCGTGGCACGATTTCTTCTGTTGCGTGCCAGCTCCCTTCCATCGCTCTGCCGCGGCATGATTTTGCGCGTTTTTCTGCCGTGCGTCTGTGCTCTGCCGCCGCGACATGATTTTTCCCTGTTTCTCTGCCACGACAGGAATTTTTCTGCCACGACACGATTTTGAGTTGGTTTTCTGCCACGACACCATAATTCCGAAGTGTGAAAAAATTTGCACTTTTCCTTAAACTTAGCCACAGCCATTCTATTACAGAGGTGTAGGAACTTGCCCACTGAGACTAGTTTCCGCTCCTACAGGTTGCTCCTAGGATTTTGGTGTTGTACTTTGTAATTTGGTCGTGTGTGATATATATAAAAAGGAGAAAAAGCAAAATAGCAAAAGAAAAAGCAAAAGAAGCTATACAAAAGAAAAGGGGAAAAAGAGAATTTGAGCAAGAGGCCTAGTGATATCTTTGTGCACCGGTGGATTGAGCAATCTTGTGCCTGTTTACTTTGAGATTTGCTAGTGTATCTCGCGAGTAGTGCAACACCCTTCATAGTTGCATTGCCACGTTTATCTCCACGTGTGTGTTTCTTGTGTTTTTGTGCGATCAGCACTAGAACTTGTTTGCGGTGTACTTAGGATACCATACCTAGAGCTCCACCATAAAATAACATGTGTGCCTATGATCGTTCTCTATACCTTTGATATTCACTTCATCACCTTAGTGTATAAGTCATTGGTTACGTTTGGTAAAGCATCTCTATTCACTTTGGAATGGTAAGATCTCCTTTCTTGTCAGTTGTGAGTGAGTTATGAGTGTTTCCACCAAACAGATTTTGATTTTTGCACTAACCTACTAATCATGTCTTTAAGTGATGATGATGTTGTGTCACAGCAAAAGAAGGATAATGAGCTTGCTAATTGGCGCGAGTCCATTGATGGGAATATCAAGGACATACAAGAGATAGTGGATCAGAATACTAGCGCAGTAACTAATCTTCAAACTCAAGTGACAACACTCAACGTAAATGTCGTCACCTTGCAGCATTCAATTGAGGCTCTTACAGCGGCAATTCAGCAAAGACAGGAATATCAACCTAAGTTACATACAGGTACTAAGCAATTTCAGAAGATTAGACGTCAAAACCTATGTGCACCTATAACCACCAACATAAAACCACATGTTGATCCTGTCGTAGAACAACCGAGAGTGAGAGTTGATGAGACAAATGAGGTTTCAACTAATGTAATCATCTCTACTCCAGTGTTGTTTATTGTGATATACAGCTTGGTTTTGAAGAAAGGGAGCCATCTATTTTACAACCTGTATCACTGGATTGTGCATTGTCACTTGTGGAGGATGTTTTAGTACCTACTACAACTAAGGAGATTGGTGATGACATTGGTACTAATTTGGAGCTTCAGCCAACATGTGCGACATATTGTGAGTCTATTCCTTTACCGAAGCATCCTTGTGACTTGCCTTGCACTACTGTTTCAGCACCATGTGATAGTTTACCAAATTCAAATTTTGATCACGTGGTACTGATTGCACATAAGGAAATACTTGCTCGAATACCACCTGCTGATATTGTGTATTCCATCATGCTAAATGAACCTATGAGTATGAGTTGTGTTATGGATAAGATTTCTGAAATTTCATTTCTAAATTCTAGCACATATTCTCCTTGTTTCACTTTCAATCTAATTGATGAATATAGCATGGACAATTTTTTTCTTGTGGATCACATATGCATTACTTGTGATAGGATCGCTAAATTGAAACAAGCTGTTTTCAGCCATATATGCAATGTGTCACAAAATGTTTGCTATGGGCCAATAGTTCATGTTCGATATATTATGAAAATACATTCTGGTCTAGTTGATATATTGAAACCAACACAAGTAATTTTACCTATGTTGGATTGTTTTAATCTTTCTAAGATAGAACCCAAGTTTTCATATTCATTGTGTTTGTCCCAAAAGTCTTTGTCTAGTTATATTACGACTTTAGACTTCACCAATATTTGCAAATTAAGTTGCATCTTACATACTGTACAACATGATCATGTTCATAATAATCAGAGTAGCGCAGTTAAAGCATGGCATGAATCAATTTGGCTTTCACACATATTGAATTGGTTTGATCTTGTTCACCAATTTGATCATAGATCTTCTTTGAGAAAACTAAATTTAATATTGAAGAACAAGACTATCTGATACAGATTGTTTGGTCCGATCTTTCACGATGCACCTCCTGATCCAATGGATCTGATAGAAATCTCCCAATCACGTGATACACATAACCTGAAGATGGGGAACCCCAATCTTGCAAGCAACTCGACGATGAACGACGAACCTCCCGCTAGAATAGATCAATCCAACAAGCAACTTAATGATAAACAACAAGTCTCACGCCAAAGCACGACAATACTTGAATAACAAGCACCTTCACGCAAATATCAATAAGATAGATAATCAGACGAGCGTAGATACGCCGTCATGACGCCAACACCAGAGGGATGCTCCCCTAATATTATGGCACCCCCCTTATTTATATAGGACAAAGGGGTACGGGTGGTTGACCCTACTGGAGTCGGACTGACTCGACGCTAACTGGACTCTGACTTATAAACATAGAACAAACGTTTGACATGACCTTAGACTAAATTATTACATATCATTGATTGTCCTAGTGTATCAAACTGTATATGATGCCCGTATCATTCTCTCCCCATTAGAAAGGCGTTGTCCTCAATGCCTTCTCCGGCGTGTGGCGTCATATCAATTAAATCGCCACCCTCCGTCTTCAAATCTTGCCAGCCTGCCACACCACATCCTCCCTCTTGGCTAGCTTAACTCGCTCTTGGCGTCTCTTTCGATCTTCCACGTCGTATCATCCTCTGAATGCTATATGGAAGCACACCTAGCAAATCACCCAAAACAAACAGGACAAATTCCTACACGTCAAAGGTCCAAATAAGCTGAGTACACATGCGTATGCGCAAACCCTTGACTGAAACAGTGTCTCGTTTTTTTATTCTTTGGTGCAGAGGTACCCACGAACCAGACTGAATATTGTCACGTAACAGTACCAATCCGATCTGCTCACAATCCTTTCTATCTCCGTCCTTTTTTTTCTCTCTCAGCCTTCAAGAACAATTGTACCGAAATAAGCTGCCAAACCAATCTGTAGAAACCAATCTGTCCCAGACTCTTGTAATTTTTTTCTATGGTCAATTCACACCAGATCACCACAAAATCCGCATTTGAATACAGACCATGTAGAAATCCTCCTCCTGTGTGCTGAGATCAAAATATCTCAACAAATCAATTGGATGCAAATCCAATCTGCACTTTCCATTTTTTATTGGACAATACTTGCAATAAGTTTCAAACAGCCAGCTGCAGCATTCCAAACCGATCCAGCAGTCCAAAAGGAACAGAAATCTGGAATTAATTCTTCTCTTGCTAAGAAATCTCCACTAGCCTTTTTTTACCGATCTGATTAGGCCACCACGTGATGCCTCTCCTTAATTTCCTCTTTTTTCCAACTAATAACACCACACGGAAAGGATCTAATCGATCTCCAATTGATTTTTTTACTTCACCTTGAAGTGTCGCACGCTGAGGATGCGATCTCAAAACCTGATCCGATCAGATCCGCACATAGCTCGCCAGACTCCGACGGAAACAGATCAGATGAAAATTGATCTCCACGAACAAGAAGCCGGACGAAAAGTTGGAGATCGCAACGAGCGACTCAGATCTGCCCCAATTGAACAACAGAAAAGCGCAATCCTCAGCACCTCGCCGATCTTGCAACAACCCACAAAACGTGATCCGATCGGATTCATGCAGAACTCGCCGTACTTCTCGCTATCTTTCCCATGAAAATCGATCTCCAGGAACAAGAAGCCGACGAAAACCAACAACTCAGATCAGCCCCAATCAAAAATCCTCGGCACGTCGCCGATCTTGCTAATCTTGCAACAACCAACAAACCTCGTCGACTAACGGATCAAAGATTAGCCCGTCGACTACAACTGCACCGTGATCAACCTAGCGCTCTGATACCAAGATGATACATATTGTTTGGTCCGATATTTTACGATGCACCTCCTGATCCAATGGATCTGATAAAAATCTTCCAATCACATGATACACATAACCTGAAGATGGGGAAACCCAATCTTGCAAGCAACTCGATGATGAACGACGAACCTCCCGCTAGAATAGATCAGTCCAACAAGCAACTTGATGATAAACAACAAGCCTGACGCCAAAGCACGACAATACTTGAATAACAAGCACCTTCACACAAATATCAGTAAGATAGATAATCAGACGAGCGCGGATACGCCATCACGACGCCAACCCTGGAGGTATGGTTTACAAACGAGGAACTAAAAGTTCTACATGATTTTCAGCTCCCCTAATATTGTGGCACCCCTTATTTATATAGGACAAAGGGGTAGGGGTGGTTGACCCTACTAGAGTCGGACTGACTCGACCCTAACTAGACTCTGACTCATAAACATAGAACAAACGTTTGACATGACCTTAGACTAAATTATTACATATCATTGGTTGTCCTAGTGTATCAAACTGTATATGATGCCCGTATCACTATCTATTTAGTTGTTTTTCACCATTATCATGATTCTTTATACTTCACTTATATCTGCAATTTAAGTTGCTTGATGTATACTCGACATAATTTTCATGTGAACAACAATAATACAAAATGTTATATATACATATGCTTTGCGTACATGTTGTCCTTTTTGTTTCTTCCACTTTCATCTTACCCAAAGCCGTGGACGGATTTTCATGAAAAAAGGGAGGATGATGAGGATATATACAGGGATTACAATGATTCTGACTGCTTGAACTGGAAGGAAATATTGACTCAAATCAATAATTATTATCAGGTGACTACATTCCTAGTTGGACAAGATACTTTAATTTATCAGAACTTTATACTACCTAAATCATGGTGTTATTGTTTGACTAGATTTAATATCCTTCGGACTAGCGCTAGCAGGAAGGAGAGGGAGGAAGGCGAGGAGTCCGACGTGATGATCATCCAAGGATGCGCGAGGGAGGAGCGGGAGGCAGGCGCAATACAAACAAGGGAGGTCATCAAAGAGACGGAACGTTCAATTCGGACAGACAGAAGTCCTGAAATTGAAATGGACATGGATTCCTCATACAAACTCCAAATCAAGCAAAAAAGCACTTGTTGGATAGATAATTCCAAGATATTTCCAATGAGTACTTCCACGTCTAAAGACACTAGATAATCTGGGTCCCACACCCCGGATAATCCGGGTCCCACACCCTGGATAATCCGGCCCTTCTTTGGAGATTCTGCTAAGGACTTCGTGCGTGACTTTCTGTACGGCCCCGGATAATCCAGCCTACTTAGGCTGGATAATCCGGCCCAAAAAGTTCCCATCAGATAAGTACGGATCTGACTATATCAGACACGTTTTCGTTTCGCGTTTTTCGGAAGTTCTGGCGGCCATATAAGCCAGGGAACGCCTTCTAGATTAGGTTAAACCACGTTAAAATAATTTGGAGATGTTTCTTTCATAGAACCTCTGGAATTACCCTGTGATCGATTTTACTAACTATAATTGAGTGTGATCTGTTGTTCCACTGGGAATTAGTAGATTGCATACTACCGTTCGTGGTCGACGGCTACGTGCGCAAGAGCATGGTGTTGTGAATATCCTACAAGGTTTGAGAGTTGTTGCATTGGCACCAGGGTTCGAGCGGGAGAGTTCATAGCTATAGCTAGTTATCTATCATCCACCATCATCACCACCATCCGCTTACTGAGAAGATCGGGCCACCCCATATCACGATGGATGTAGCGCGTTTGTATTTACCCTTGAAGTTTCAGACGAAGGTGTACACCAATTCCTACTAGCTGCGGATTGAGCTGGAGGGGAGGTCGTTGAGCTAGGCGCATGTGGCATCCTTTAGTTGCAGCTGCAGACACTCCATGGATGTGCTTTTGGATCCGTTGTGGCACATAACGGATTGCAGGTGATTATCTAACCAGGTTTTTGGCTCCTGGAGGCCATCAAACTTTGGGTCATTTGAAGGTAATTTAAACCCTTTGGGCTTCTGAGTTTGCAGTATAGCATGGCTAAAGCATCATGCACCGCAAAGCTCAGTGCTTCGTCATTGGACTCGATGGAGTAAGTGCATTTCACACGTGATTTTTCGACTTAAGCTACATGATCTTGTTATGTCGTAGTCATGGTCCCTCTATCACAGGCTGTAGCATCGCCATGGGGGATTGTCATCTCGTGATGGCGAGTAGTTGTTATTTCGTACCGTAGGTGCTTTTGTCAGCTATGTGGCGGGTTCTCCCGAAAGTGCTGCTTTGACTAGGCTGAGTCCAGCGATGGCGAACCTGTGGATGGCTTCCCGTGGATCCCCTGCCTGAGGCGGGTTGGACAACAAGTAGGTAGTGGACCTGACTATGGTGGCCTCCGGAGTCTTCGGCACCATGTTACCTTGTGAGTCCATTGACATGAATGATAAGTCAATGTTTCTCGCATCGCGCCTTGCTTCCTTGTCCATTAGGTGCACTCGAGAAAGCCTCTTGTGCGCTCCTTGTTGATTGTTACCCTTTGAAAAGGATCTGCCAATCGAAGAGAGCTCTGCCTATTGACACTCGGTTCATCGGTGAGTCGTTGAAGTTCTTCAAGCTGGGTGTCCAGCACTTGTTGGCGGTGGAACCCCTTGTCCAAGTACCAGTGATATGCCATCAGCATCTCGTTTAGCATGTATGTTGGCATCAAGGGTGTCCTTTAGGGTTAGCTTGACCATCTCTCATTATTCTTTCAAGAGATGGATATAGGGGTGTTCCTCTGTGTCGCCACGATTGGTGTTGTCCCGGTTGGCGTTATCGCGATTTGTGTCATTCCTGTCCACGTGGTTTCCACGAATTCCATCACTAGTATTGGTGTTGGTGACAGCGCACATGTAATGGTTGGTGCAGTCGTTGTTTTTATAGCTCTCTAGATCGGAGCCATAGATGTTGTCTCCCATCAGTGAGTCGCCTACATGAGAACTATAACTATTGTTGTTGTACGAATCTCAAATTAATGAGGAATCATTGAGCTCACTGAGGGTGCCTAGTGGTGGTGGGATCCACGAGGCATGTGCGATCGATGGTGGTGTTGACTGCTCCTAGAATGGATGGGTCCAGTTCGGAAGGAGAAAGGTGTTGATCTAGAAGTACAGATTGTTGATCACCATGCAGGCTCCATCGTTAACGGAGGTTGGGCGGGTGACCAGTGAATGGACGGTCAAGTCGAAGGACCCGAAGTAGATCCGTACCTCCAATGCCAATGATTCGTAGATCGCTAGTGATGGGGCCGCTAAAGTCACAACATCAGTGCGTGGATGTCCCACATATGGCACCAATTGATGTGGGGTTAACACATCAATTCCCATACTTGATGGACTTGGGCTTTGAGGAAGAGTGGCACGCTGGAGACTTTGTCGTCTAGTAAACAAGCACACTAGGAGATGGGGTTTACCTAGGTTCAAGCACCTGGTAGGAAAACCCTACACCTGCTTGTCTCCTCTTGATTAATGGAGAACCGAAGGTTTACAAGGGTGAAGAGATGGCAATGGTGTGCAGATTGAATCTAGCGGTGTGTATGTGAGAGATTGATTACCCTTCTCATCGCTCCCTCCTAGACCTTATATGGGGGAACCAGGTCTCGAGATGCATCCGAGACGGTTACACATTTAGGGATAAACCCTAAACATTCCTATCTAGTCATGTTGTATCCGTCAAGGAGTCGCATCCTTCATGGGCTTGGCCTCACCCAAATCATCATGAGCTTCCCCATTATTGACAGGTCATCACGTGGGCCTCTAGTTGGGCCGGACCAGATAGGAAAATATTAGGTAACCATAGAGAATAATTATGTTACGCGGACTCCCTTGTCATGCGATTTCAGTGCAAGGTGGTCAAAGACGCGGATCCCATTTCTTTCGACGAGGGGGCTTCAGAGGCGAACCTCGGCAGGGCGTCAAAGAAGAAGGCTGAGGCCAAGGCTTCGCAGGAGTAGGCGCCCTTCTCTCGTGGCCCGAGAATGCCTTCTTTGTATCCTGTGATATTTGTGGTGGATGCATGTGTTTGTTTGAACTTTGCCCATCGTGGGGATGTAATATATCTGGTTTGCTTGTACCCTCTGTGCTCTTCTCCTTCCTCTTATCCCTTGTCTTCCATGTGGCATAGGATTAGAGAAGAGAGATAGAGGAGTGAAGAAATGTGGCTCATTTTTAGCATCAGTGAGGAGTGACTCCTGCAAGTTACGCCTATGGTGAGGGCAGCTTGTGGGCCTCAGGGGTTTATCCCAAATGTCAGCAAGGAGGAACTCCTACGAGCTATGCCTATGTGAGGATTCCTTGTGGGCCTCAAGGATTTATTATTAGCTTTGGCGAGGAGTGACTCTTGCGAGCTACACCATGCAAGGGTTGTGCTTGGAGCAGCCCTCTTGTGAGGTGCACCAATAGCGCCTCAAGAGGCTTAGCGAGATGGGCCACACGGGTCTTTGGAGAAACGTCTCTAGGGAGACTTTGGCGAGGACATATTGTGGGCCTCGGTGATGATAACTTGTGGCACCTTGCAGAGCACGCCTTGTGGCGGCCCCTGGAGAACTTGCTTCCGCTCTGCCAGGCTAGCATAGGCCTCAGGGGGGAACCTTGCGGGCCTCACGGATTACCTCTTGGGAGGATCTTTTAAATAGGTCTCTTGTGAGACGTAGGTGCGGGCACCTTGTCAGCCTCGGTGAGGATCTCTCGTTATGCCTCGTGACGCATGTCCCATGATGGCCTCCTTGCAGAAGTCTTCGACGAGAATTAGGTAAGGGTACCTTATGGCACCTCGGAGAGGCTCCCTTGTGAGGCAACGTGGAGAACGCCTCGTGGTGACCCTCCTAGGGACTTTCTTTTGCTCTGTCAGGCGAGCATAGGCAAGTCCCTGATGAGGACACCTTGTAGGCCTCGGGAATCTCCTTGTGGAGTGAGTCCATGTGCGCATCTGCTTTTAGAGGTGTCATAACACCGGCTGTGTTCACGAGACAGGATGAAGGTACGCGCTCTATGGTTCTCACATGTGTGTTGTGCAAGGAAATCAAGCACCAAGTACCTTGGAGAGGTGGCCTGCATGGGGTGATCAGTCCCACTGGCCTGAGCTCTGTCACTTTGGCTCTGGGATGCCTAGCGGACCCATGCCCGGGCACCATTCCCAACCCCCGCTCGTTTGATCCACGGAGAGATCCCAATAGAGCGCGTACCACCTTAGCATTGTTGCTAACCTAGGTAAGGGTGCATGAGGCGCCGTTGGGGCTAGTTTTATTTTATTCCTTGCATGAATATGTTCATTACAAGCGCCCCACGGGGTGGGCAGAAAATCTTGCAGACCAGGGAACGATGCTCATTTGAGGTTTCATGGGTAGAACTTGTGAAGGTGTTGGATGTTCTAGGGGTTCACCACCTAAACTCCCTCTTCTGTCTCCAGTCATGTCGCCCTAGGCCGAGAGACTTGTTTAGCCCTGAGGGTCCCTTCCCACATCGCTAAGAGTTTGTTGAGGCCTTAACGTGCGAATATCCTTTGGAGGACAAGGGTGAAGGGAATATGCTCAAGAGGCAACAATAAAGCTATTATTATCTTATTCCATGTTTATGATAAAAGTTTATTACTCATGTTATAATTGTATTAATTGGAAACGTTAATACATGTGTGTTTAATAAACAAATAAAGGGTTCCTAGTTATCCCTCTCTTATAAACTAGCTCATCGATTAACAAGATGATCAAGTTTTCCTAATCATGGACATTGAATGTTGTTAATAACAAGGTCACAGTATTGGTGGAATGATGTGATGAGCATTCATCCAAAGTATAGCAATACGATCAAAGTCATTGTGTTTAAATTTCTATGACATCTTATGAAGTAATCTTAATCCTTATACCATGAGATCATGTTAATTGCTAACACTACAAGAGTAACTTGATAACATCAAACGTCACACCATAACAGGGTGACTATAAAGGTGGGTTCAGATACTCCAAAAGTGTTATGTTGAGGCTCATGGATCAAGAGTGGAATTTGTCCATCCCGATGATGGATAGATATACTCTGGGCCCTCTCGGTGATATCACATTAGTTAGCTTGCAAGCAAGTGATGAGATCACTAGAATGTTATATCACAGAAACGAGAAAAGAGTGCATGTCGGTAACGAGATCAAACTAAGTATGGAGATACCAATGATCGAATCTCGGACATGTAATATATCACAAGACAAAGGAATTTAGTTACGACGTTAAAGGTTCACACGATCACTAGAGTCATCGTTGAATGTGTAGGAGTTAGTACGGATCTCTAGGTCCCGCTGCTGAATATTGATTGGAGAAGGGTCTCGATCATGTCTGCATTATTCACGAACTGTAGGGTGACACACTTAAGGGATACCGACATCATTTGGAGCAAATATGTTTCAGATAAAGATTTAAGAAAGTGTTGGAATTATTTCAATAGACACCAAAATTGTTTCGGGTCAAATTGCTGAAATTGGTTTTGCATGTGATATTGAAATGTTGCAAGGGGTTTTATGTGAATGTTTGTTAATTAAAGTAATTAAAAAATTCTGAATAAAATTAATAAAAGATTTTTATTAAATGAGAGGGCTGTAAATTTGGAGAAATTCAATGCATTTAAAGTGGAGACTTTAATAGAGAATGTGAAGGGGCATTTTTATGTGGAGGGGTCACCACCACATGAATGAGGGAGGTGAAGGGGCACCCCCCATGGGGCACCGTCCACGGGGAGGGGCACCCCTCCTCCTATAAAAGGCCCCTCTCTCACTCCTTCACACTCACACCTCCTCGTGAAGGATCTCTCTCCCCCTCTAGAAATTATTCTCCATGGTATCGGATTAGCGAGATACATGTTTCCGGTGGCTTTATCTGGAAAGGATTTGTTGCTTCCGCTGCTTTGCTAGAGCGAGGGATGGAGGTTGTCAGGGTACCAGACATGTGTGCGATCACGGATGCACTGTTGCTTTGTGGTGTTGGACTTGGTGGTGCTGGACCTACTGGACTTGCTGGTGCTATACCTGCTGGACTCGCTGGACTTCATCACGATCTTGAGATTAGCAAGTGTACGACTACATCAACCACGAAATCAGTTTCGTTAACAATGCTTTGTTGATCTTCAAGGGTATGTTCTCTATGGATGTATATCCACCTATTGCTTGTATCTAGTAGATAGATCTTGGCGTATAATAGTTCCCATCGTAGGAATTTTTTTGTTTTCTATGCTGCGAACCTAGTAGTGGTATCCGCGCCTGATCTATGCATAGGTGCTTTGCACAGGTAGAACACATAAGAGTATGTGGGCGGTGATGATCATGTTATTGCATCTTCTATGTATTTTGGATATTGGTGGCATAGTGGTATGAAGCGGTCCGGACTAACTTTACATGTCCGCGCACATGAGACCTGTTCCACGCTTGACATGCAACTAGTTTTGCATAAGTGGCTAGCGGGTGTTTGTCTCTCCTACTATAGTCAATGTCTGATTTACAATGAGTTGCTAATAATTTGATTATCATGGTTGTGGTTACATGTTCATAGGTAAGAACGGTTCTAGTTTCGAAAGCCCTAAGCCACGTAAAACCTGCAATTGATAAATTAGAGACGTCTAGTTTAGATCATTGATGGGTTGGTGATGCAGCCCGTCCTGTGGACGCTACTACATCCACAACGCCAAGTCCCCAAGATCGTCCCCAAGTCAACCAAGAAGATGGACCAGGAGCAGCCAGCTCCAGAACGAGAGTCTCCGCCGTCATCGCCCCGGAGAGTCCGCCCGAATCCAGCCGGAGTGTCTAGCGTAGCCGGACTGTCCGGTGCGACTCAACCGGAGTGTCCGGCCTACCCTAGCCCCGTCCTGGTGTGGACATTCTGTGTGTTACATCGGACTCTACCCGGACACTACCCAGAGTGTCCGGCCACCCCGGATTGTCCGGCCCACTCGACCCGGAGTGTCTGGCCTACGCGATGGGCCTGTGTGCCAACATCAGGGCCCTTGGCCCATGTACCCCTCTATTTCGCACCAAACCCTAGTTTTATGCCCAAACTACCCCTGAACTTGTGGTTGGCCTATAAATAGAGCCCCCACCCCTCATTGTATCCCTTAGGCATAGATGATAGACTAAAGAAAACCCCCTTTGTGGAATCTCTAGTTTTGCCTCATCCCCTTCTACCAAAGGGGATCGACTATCGTCACCACCTCATTGGAGTTTGCATGGCGCCTCCCTTGTTGTACAAGGCCTTGGCATCGGTGTCCCTTTTCCAAGACGTCAAGACCCTCTCCAAGGTGTTCATCCCTCTCCGCTTGGGATTGACGGGAGCACGTTGACGATCTTTCCTTGCAAGGATTCTATCGGACCGGTGGCCACCGGTGTTGGGGGGATACCCCCGGGTAGGGTCACGTCGGGGTATAAAGGCCGAGTTAGCCGAGGTTCGGCAAGGCCAAAGCAGATGCTTGTCGGGTCACCTCAAGGCAGCCCGAATCACGGGGTAATCCGGACCTGGGGGCGTTCGCCTAACTAGGCCTCATCCGACTTAAGCGGTAAGTTGGAAGTGTATGTTTTACCTGTATGCAGGAAAGGGTGTGGCCGGATGAACCATCATCCGGGTCACAGCAAGCTTCTAGGAGAAGGAAGGAATCTCGCTGGTCAAAAGGAGCCCCGGTATGCACTGCCTGAGCGAAGCGAGCAAGGACAGGACCACCGGGGCATGGCCGACAAGCGTGACGACGCCCGTGTCAGCTGACGAGGGCACCGTCAGAGGCTCACGTAGCTAAATCATGTGTGACGCGGGGGAAAAAGCACCCCGGTCGGCTTACCACTTTGGGAGGAGGCATATTCCTAAGAATATGCCTCCACGTATGCCCTAGGCAGAAACCGAGCCTCCCCTATAAAAGGGGGGCTAGGGCTTCTGTAGATGGGGTGGGTTGGTTGGTCTCTCTATGATTCTGTTGAGGTCTAGGGTTTCAGGTGAGATCTGTGGGTGAGAGTAAGAGAGCTCCTTCTTCCTCCTCTCGCCAATACAGCTCTAGGAGCACTAGTAACCTTGGAAGTAAATCAATACAAACTTCTGTGTGGAGAATCACTTCACTATCCCTCCCTGGATTCCCCTAGCGTGTATTAGTCCCCACCTTTAGCCTATACATGGCATCTGCCGTGACACCACCACGACAGTTGGCACCATGACAGTTGGCACCACCGTGGGGCTAGCGGCGCTAGCAGGGGTCAAAATCCGGACGGGAAACATCATTGCCACCAGCGAGCGAATCGTCTCCGGGCTCGTACAGCGCTTTGGAGCGCGGGACTTCGTCAGCGACAACGCAGGCTGCTTCGGCACGCGCCCTCTCCCGCGGAACGACATCTTTGTCGAGCTCGACGCGCACAAGGTCTATGTTGCGGTGGACGTGTCTTGCGTTCATCCGCGCCACGTCGTCGAAGCAGGCGAACCGCCCTTCACTTTGGCTCACGGGGAGTGTATCGCTCGTTCCCCGGACCATGCAGAGGTAATGATGACAGCGCCAGGTGCAGGTGCGAGCAAAGATCCGGCGCCAGATCCGGAGGTGACACCCAAGGCACCAAGGAAAGGTAGAGGTCCTCCGCTAGAGAGGCCGGAAAACGTGTTGAGAGAGGCAATGGATAGCTTGGCAAACCCTGTAGTAGCAGCGGTAGATCCGGCTCGTGCACAGGCCGAACTGGAAGAAACTAGGCAGAAATACTAGAGGGCGCAAAGAAAATAGCCGCGGCCCAGCAGTCGTTGAACATGACGCTGCGTGAGTACGCTAAGGCGAACAAGGTTGATAATGTAAAAGTCAAAGGGAGAAATCTCATGAGCGAGATGAACAAAGAAGGTGAAGTTGGAATCGAGGAATCAGAAAACTGTTTTTCCGTGGGGCTGCCGAGGTATAGTACCCCGGCCAAGAACCTCAGGGCAGCGGATGCGGCTACATCCGAGTTAGAGGGACTGATGGGTGAAGCCCGACAAAGGCAGCAAGATCGGGTTAACGAGCTGGTTCGGATTGCAAATAGGCAAAACAAAGAACTGCTCAGGGCAAACCCGGAGAGAGCTAGGGCCTCCAAGATCGTCCATTCGGCGATGGTAACCCGGAGAAATCCGATGGAGCCACATCGTCCCCTCATGGTGGTCCAAGGAGAGAGGAGGTGGTAACCTCGGCCAGACGGAACAAACAGATTGTCCCGTATGACCCGACACGGGTAGGGAAAGAAAAAGAAGCGCAGAAAAATGATGATCGACGGAGTGTGAGCCGAGGCGAAGCTGGCCGAGGTAACCGTGACCAAGGCAATGCCGGTCAAAGGAACATTGTCAACAGTAATGCCGGGCAGCAAAACTCAGCCGGAGCAAGACAACCGCAGCAGCGGAACATGCCAAGGCAAGAGCACGTGCCGACCGAGGTATGCAACAGAAAGGTGCGCCACAAGAGCAAAACCGGTACAACGACGGTGATTCGGAGATGGCAAATGCGGGGTATCCCAGACCGGACTATCATGTGATAGGGTCAAGATTGGGAAGTAGGGATTTGATGCCGGACGATGCGAGGTTGAAACTGGATCGACTATATAGGTCGGAACAGATTGAATGTCAAGGTCCACCGGGTCCAGCGTGTTTTGGACCCCGGATCATGAAAGAGCCACCAGTACCGAACTTTCAGCTGCCTAGGGGCACCAAGACCTATGACGGTAGTACCAAGCCAGAGGATTGCCTGATAAACTATGCTACGGCTGTAAAAATTGCCACAGGCAACCTGAGATGGGCTGTACGGTATGTACCCCAAATGTTGGAAGGCCCGGCAAGGGTGTGGTTGAACAATTTGCCACCAGGAAGCATCAACTGCTGGATAGGTTTCGAGGAGATGTTCATCAGCAATTTTTCGAGTACGTATCAAAGGCCAAATAGGCCACAGACCCTAGCTATGTGCAAGCAAAGACCCAATGAGACGGACCAGGAGTTCTTGACCCGGTGGTGTACCGTGAGAAACTCATGCGAGGGCGTGATAGAATCACAGGCCATAGCACGGTTTGCACAGGGGTGCAGATATGGAAGCGAACTGTGGATGAAGTTGCAACGGAAAATGCCAGCTACGTTGGCAGAAATGATCCGGATTGCAGATTCGTATGCGTTGGGTGACCCGACCCAACCAAGGCTCGCGTCCAACAAGTCAGGCGATGAGTACTATCAAAGGGATGGATCCGGATCATCCCGGAGGAATGATTACAGAGGAAAAAGGAGAGATGATAGACAGGACCACAGGTACGGTTCGCATCAAGTTGCAGCTGTGAATCAAGATCAACCCGGAGCAGGGAGTAGCCAGCGCCAGAAAACTGGAGGTCAATGGACTCCAAGGAACGATGGGAAGAAAACTTGGACACCGGAGCAAAAGAAGCAGTGGCAAGAAAGGAAGGACCGTCCGAGGTATACTTACGAGTCGAAGTTGGACCAGCCGTGTAAGTTTCACACGCCAAATCCGAACAACCCAGCGGGTCATACGACGAGACAATGCGAGTGGATGCGCAAGATTGAGCAAGGTGGTTCAGGGAATGCTCAGGCACCCTGGAATGATCAGCCTCGGCAGCAATTGCTCTCCGGAGTGAACACGCAACAGCTAATGTTGCCTCCCCCTCCGCCGAGGTATGATAACAATGAAAGAAGGGATGCGGTGCATCAGGTAGAAGATCAGCATCAGCCGGATCAGAGGCACCTCGGAAATGAGGGGAGAAATGAGTATAGGGAGCATCACTAGAGCTACTGTGTATTCACCACAGAGGAGACTGATAGAAAAAGCTTGCAGCGTAGGCATATGGAGGTGAATGCAGTAATGCCTGCAGTGACGAGGTACATGCCTTGGTCCGATCAGGAAATCACCTGGAGCATTAGTGATCATCCCAAGCTCATGTTGAGCCCTGGTTCGTATGTGTTGGTGCTGGATCCTACGTTCATTGGACCTGGCATTAATGTAAGATTCTCAAAGGTACTGATCGATAATGGCAGTAGCATAAATATCATGTATGCGGACACAATGCGCAAGTTGGGTATCTCGGAGAACATGCTCCTGGCCACGAGGACAACTTTCCATGGCATTGTGCCCGGCATTTCTTGCGAGCCCATAGGCAAGATCCGGGTCGACGTCTTGTTCGGCACGAGGGATAATTGCCGAACCCAAAATCTAGAGTTCGAAGTGGTGAACTTAGAAAGTGCGTATCACGCCTTGCTCGGAAGGCCAGCGCTGAACAAGTTCATGGCAAGTTGTCATATCAGCTACTTGAAGATGAAATTGCCCGGACCAAACGGAGTGATTACCATTGCTGGGGACTTCCGACGTTCCATGGAGTGTGCGTCGGCCGGATCAAACTTAGCCGAGTCACTTGTGATCGCGCAGGAAAAAAGAAAAATTCAAGAGGTGGCGGCATTGGCTCAGTCCGCGCAGCAGTATATGCTGGCGCTGAGTAACCCGCATGGAACTGTCTCTTTCCAGGCCGCGAAAGATACCAAGAAGGTTCCTGTTGATGACATGTTCCTAGAGCGCACCGTAACAATTGGTGTCGGGCTAAGTGATAAATAGGAAAGCGAGCTCGTCAGCTTCCTCCGTGAGAATCGGGACATTTTTGCTTGGTCCACATAGGACTTGCAAGGTGTTCCGAGGGAGTTGGCCGAGCACTCTTTGAATGTGAGACCCGGAGCCAAGCCGATGAAGCAACCTCTTCGCCGCTTCACCAAAGATAGGAGGAAAGTCATTGGAGATGAGATAGCTCGGTTGCTGGCTGCAGGATTTATCATGGAAGTTCTTTACCCGGATTGGCTGTCTAATCCGGTGCTGGTGGAAAAGAAGAAGGATGACCCGAACATGGCAGTGGTTTGGTGTATGTGTATCGATTACACGAACCTGAACAAGGCGTGTCCAAAAGACCCATTTCTGCTGCCAAGAATAGATCAGGTCATAGACTCAACTGCTGGATGTGAATTGTTGTCGTTCATCGATGCTTATTCTGGTTTCCACCAGATACCTCTGAATCCGGATGATCAAATAAAGACTGCGTTTATTACCCCATATGGGGCTTATTGCTATCGCACCATGTCGTTTGGTTTACGTAATGCAGGGGCAACGTACCAGAGGTGTATGCAAAAATGTTTGCACGACCAAATAGGTCAAAATGTACAGGTGTACGTGGATGATGTGGTTATCAAGACCAAGGAAGAAAAACGCTCCTTGACGATATCAGGCAAACGTTTGCAAACCTAAGAAGGTTCCGGATGAAACTTAACCCGGAAAAATGCACCTTCGGCGTCCCGGCTGGAAAATTGCTTGGCTTTCTGGTTTCTAGTCGAGGTATCGAAGTTAATCCAACCAAAATCCGGGCCATCGAACGAATGGAACTGCCGAAGTGTCTTAACGATGTCCAGAAGTTCACAGGTTGCCTGGCCTCGTTATGTCGGTTTGTATGTCGGTTGGGAGAGAAGGCTTTGCCTTTTTACCAACTCATGAAAAAGTCGAATAAGTTCATTTGGACACCGCAGGCCGATGAAGCCTTTGCTCACCTAAAGAAAATGTTAGCCACGGCACTAGTGCTAGCTTCACCACTATCAAAGGAGCCAATGTTACTCTACATAGCCGCAACCAACCGAGTTGTAAGTGCAGTGATAGTGGTGGAGCGCGATGAGGAAGGTAAGTCGGTGCAAAGCCCAGTGTATTATTTGAGTGAAGTGTTGTCAACCTCAAAGCAGAACTACCCACATTATCAAAAAGTGGCGTATGGCGTGCACATGGCCGCCAAGAAACTGAAGCACTACTTTGAGGAGCATCCCATCCGGGTCATATGTGAGGCCCCTATATTCGAGATAATGAGTAAAAAGGATGCAAGCGGCAGAATTGCAAAATGGGCAATTGAGCTAGCTCCTTATGCTCCGCAATATGACCGGAGAGAAGCCATCAAGTCTCAGGCTGTGGCGGACTTTTTCGTGGACTGGGCCGAGGTACAGTACGAACCACCGCTTCCGAATCCGAACTATTGGCGGATGCACTTTGACGGATCAAAGACCAAAACCGGGCTAGGTGCCGGAGTTGTACTCACGTCGCCAAAAAAGGACCAGTTGAAATATGTGCTGCATATCCACTTCACCGCATCAAACAATGTCGCTGAGTATGAAGCACTTGTGCATGGGCTCAAGGTAGCAAAAGAAATTGGTATACGTCGGATTATATGCTTTGGCGACTCGGATTTGGTGGTGCAGCAAGTGTCCGGAGTGTGGGACGCCCTTGATCCAAACATGGCACTATACAGATTTCATGTGCAGAAGATTTTTGGTTACTTTGAGGGATGCGAATTCATCATGTACCCCGGGTGGAAAATGAGGCTGCCGATATGCTGTCGAAGCTCGGGTCAACCAGACAAGCAATTCCACCGGGTGTAGCATTAGAGCACCTCAAGAAACCATCCATCAGGCCATCCCCAGAATCCGAGTCAATCTACGTCCCGGAGGACACAGAATTCGGAGCTGTGCCCATGGACATTGACACGAGAAGTGGTGCGCAAGACCCGGGGACTACTTCGCAAAACCCGGGGACTGTTTCGCAAAACCCGGGGGCTGCTTCGCAAGACCTGGGGACTTCTCAGCATGGTCCGGTTGAAGTTATGCCGGTGGATCAGATGGAGATAGACGAGGACATGTTCCCCGTGCGACCAATACCGGCTTGGGCACTGCCTATATTTCAATTCCTAAAGGATGGAACGTTACCCACTAAGGAGGTGCTATCCAGGCAAACACAGAGGAGGGCAAAGGCCTACACGATCATCAATTCCGAGTTATACAAAAGAAGCGTGACCAATGTCCTCCAGCGGTGTGTTGACCCAGAAGAAGGGCTTGAAATCATCAGAGATATACATCAGGGAGAATGCGGGCATCACGCCTCATCCCGAGCCTTGGTTGCAAAAGCTTTTCGACACGGATTCTACTGGCCAAATGCCTTAGAGCAAGCAGAAGATCTGGTGAGAAAATGTAATGGTTGTCAGAGGTACGCTACCAAGACACACATGCCAATGTCGGAACTCAAGACCATCCCAATCACTTGGCCATTTGCCGTATGGTGCTTGGATATGGTGGGCCCGTTCAAACCAGCAAAGGGAAATATGACTCACATTCTGGTAATGGTGGACAAGTTTACGAAGTGGATTAAGGTAAAGCCTATAAGAAAATGTGATGGAGCTACGGCCATAACGTTTCTCAATAGATATCATCTTGAGGTACGGTTATCCACACAGTATCATAACTGATAATGGCACAAATTTTGCGGAAGGAGCATTTTCTCGTTTCTGCCGGGATAAGAGGATCCGGCTTGACGTAGCTTCGGTAGCCCACCCCGCATCGAACGGGCAAGTGGAGAGATCCAACGGATTAGTATTATTCGGGATAAAACCTCGGCTCCGCTGCAAAGATCAGCGGGGTGCTGGATAGAAGAACTACCAGCGGTACTTTGGAGTTTAAGAACAACTCCGAATCGATCAACAAGCTATACGCCGTTTTTTCTGGTATATGGGGCAGAAGCTGTATTACCAGCCGACATAGAGCATGATTCGCCTAGGGTCACCCAATACACAGAAGCGGAAGTGCAAGAAGCCCGGCAAAATGATGTTGATCTGCTGGAAGAAGCGAGAGAACTGGCACTGTCCAGATCCGCCATATATCAGCAAAATCTCCAACGCTATCATAGCCGGAAAGTGTGCCCCCGAGTCTTTCGGGAAGGCGATCTGGTGCTCCGGTTGGTACAACGTACTACTGGAATGCATAAATTATCCCCCACATGGGAAGGGCCGTTCATCGTGAGCAAAGCATTGCACAATGATTCTTACTATCTTATAAATGCAAAACCACAGGAAAAGAACAAGGCGGACAGGTCCGGAGAGGAATCCAAGCGTCCATGGAACATAGCTCTACTTCGGCCTTTCTACACCTAGCTAAGAAGTGAATGTATCCGGGTTATCTCATACGTCGGTATGTATGTCGGCAATGAGCTTATCAATGAAATGTTGGCACCTCGAGCAGTAACTCGGGGACTGCCTTAATAATGTTTGTTATTTTCTGCACGTGTACATGACACGATCCAAAGGGTTTTGTTAATTCAAAGGATGCTAAAAGAGTATGCAAAACTTCAATGGTTGAAGTAAGCATAGCGGAGTTGGAATCTTCACCATGATGAAACTGTTAAAAGAGTTTAAATTCATCGGAGATGATGAAGATGCTTGCATTTGCAAGAAATTAAGTGGGAGCGCTGAGACATATTTCTAATACATTATGTAGAGGACATATTGTTGATTGGAAATAATGTATCTTGTATTGACACAGGTTAAGAATTTCATTTCGATGAAAGACTTAGGCATAACCCAAGAATTAGGCACCAATGTCTATATGAATAGATTGAGGCGCTAATATGGTTTTGCAAAATGTACATAGATAACATGTTGAATGAGTTCAATATGGAAACAACAAGAAAGGTTCTTGATGCACGGAAAGGACTGAATCAAGATTCGAGTGTGTTGACACGAGATTCAAGTGTTTTGACACTTGGTGAAATTACAAGAATATCTTGATCAATCATTCTTTGAGATGTACACATCCAGATATGTCCTATGCTCTAAATGTTATGAGCATATACCAGAATGATTCATAAGATGATCATTGGAAAATAGTAAAGATATTCTTATGAGCTTTGGAAGAACTAAGAATATATCATGTATAAGTGACAAATAGTTAAAGGTAGTTCATTGTAAAGTGTTACATTGATACTAGTTTTGTCACAGGATACAAATTAAGTCTATCTCAATTTAAACTATGGGTGGCACAATGTAATGAAAGGAAGTTCCATAACGGATTTGGTTGAGTACCAAAGTTAAAACATTGTGACAGATACTACAACAAAAGGCTAAGTATATAAACTGCTATAGTAGCAGCAAAGGAGGGCATTTGTGTTAAGTAGTTTGTTATCAAACTAGGTGTGGTTCATAGCGGGATAATACTATGAAGATACATTGTATGACAATTGTATCAACATGATTTAATCCCGAGGAACTAAAGGTCTCACCAAAGGACCAAATTTATACAATGCCATCTCATTGGAGAATGAGTAATGCGCAGAGACGCAAGGACATGCAAATACACACGGACCTGGAAGTGTCAGATCCGAAGATTATGTTTACCACTAGCAATAGTGTCTATACAACACCAGAAAGCCATAGGTGTTGAATGCACAAGTTTTTAACTAGATTATTGACTCTAGTGCAAGTGGGAGACTGTTGGAGATATGCCCAAGAGGCAATAATAAAGTGGTTATTATTATATCTTTATGTTTATGATAAATGTTTACATCCCATGCTATAATTGTATTATTAGGAAACACTAATACATGTGTGTTTTGTAAACATAAAAGAGTCCCTAGTAAGCCTCTTGTTAAACTAGCTTGTTGATTAATGGATGATCATGG
This sequence comes from Avena eriantha, assembly GCA_910589775.1. Taxonomy (NCBI): domain Eukaryota; kingdom Viridiplantae; phylum Streptophyta; class Magnoliopsida; order Poales; family Poaceae; genus Avena; species Avena eriantha. The sequence continues at coordinate 395,259,349 of OU342743.1, read as the reverse complement.
TTTCCTGATCATGGATATTGGATGTCGTTAATAACAAGGTTATATCATTAGGAGAATGATGTGATGGACACACACACCCATAGTAAGCGTAGCATAAGATCAAGTCATTAAGTTCGTATTGCTGTAAGCTTATAAATGCATAGTAACCTAATCCTTCGACCATGAGGTTATGTTAATCACCATCACCGGATGGATACTTTGATGACATAAAACACCGCTTCGTAACTGGGTGGTTATAAAAGTGTCATTGGGTATTCTGAAAGTATGTGTTGAAGCACATGAACCAAGATTGGGATTTGTCCATCCATATGACGAATAGATATGCTCTGGGCCCTCTCGGTGGAATGTCATCTAGTTAGCTTGCAAGCATGTGACTAGGTCACAAGGGATGACATATCACGGAACGAGTAAAGAGTACTTATCAGTAACGAGGTAGAACTAGGTATGGAGATACCAACGATCAAACCTCGGATAAGTATAGTATCGCGAGACAAAGGGAATTGGTTTCATATGTAAATGGTTCAATCGATCGCGAAGTCATCGTTGAGTATGTGGGAGCCATTATGGATCTCCAGGTCCCGCTGATGGTTATTGATAGGAGATGTGTCTCTATCATGTCTACATATTCACGAACCGTAGGGTGACACACTTAAGGTTCGAAGTTGTTTTAAGTAGATATGGAATGTGTGTTGGAGACCGAATGTTGTTCGGAGTCTCGGAATGGATCCGGGACATCACGAGGAGATCCGGAATGGTCCGGAGAATAAGATTCATATATAGGAGATCATTTTATGAGTTAGGAAATGTTCCGGAGTGTTTGTATGAGGATTCTAGAAGGTTTCGGAATGTTCCGGAAGGTTCTAGAAGATATCTTGGAGTTTGCTTGAAAATCAAGATAGGGATCAAGGAGTCCTGGTGGGTCAAGACACGGATTCGTCGGGGAGGAGGACTCCTCCCCCCTCCCCAAATTCGTTGGCCATAGAGGAGGGGAGTCCTACAAGGACTCCCCCTCCCCAGGCGCGCCTCCTCCCCTTAAATAGAAGGGCAGGGGCGCCCCCTCCACACACGCTCTCATAACGTCTAATCTCTGCCGCCTCTCTCCTCCACCATATTCTGCACAGGCATAGGCGAAGCCCTGCAGAATTCTCTACTCCACCACCACCACCACGCCGTCGTGCTGCTGGGATTCCGTGGAGAAGATCTACTACCTCCGCTGCTCGCTGGAACGGGGAGAGGAAGGTCTGCTTCGACTCCGCACGTGTGACCGACTGCGGAAGCGCTGCCGAATCGTGGCGCCAGAAGGATCGTCTACTTGACCAAGGGCGGAAGCGCTGCTGGAATGCGACGCCGGAAGGATCGTCTACTTGACCGAGGGCGGAAGCGCTGCTGGATCGCGACGCCGGAAGGATCGTCCACACGATCTTGAGATCGGCAAGTGATCGACTACATCAACCACGAGATCTAATCTCGTTAACGCTTTCGGATCTACGAGGGTTAGTTCCTTTCTATCTCGTTGCTCATGTCTCATAGATTAGATCTTGGCTTTTATCTAGATTAGATCTAGGTTTTGTTCGTTCTTGCGGTAGAAATTTTTTGTTTTCCATGCTACGAAACCATCAGTGGTATCAGAGCCGTATCTATGCGTAGATCTGTTGCACGAGTAGAACACAATGTTTTTGTGGGCGTTGATGCTTTTGTTGTCGGTGTCTTAGCATGTACTTTGCATCTTGCGGCATGGTGGGATGAAGCGGCTCGGGCAAACATTACATGTCATCGTACATGAGACTTGCTCCACGCTTGACGTGCAACTTGCTTTGCACAAGTGGCTTTGCGGGTGTCTGTCTCTCCCACCATAGTTAAGATTCAATTTACAATGAGCATCTTGACAACACTTGTATCAACATTGTGGTCCTTGTTCGTAGGTAAGATCGGTCTTATGCGAAAGCCCCAAACCACGTAAAACATGCAAAGAAAATTAGAGGCGTCTAACTTGTTTTTGCAGGGGTTTTGTGATGTGATATAGCCATCATGTGATTATGATTATATTTGATGTATGCAATGATCCTTGTTGTAATATGGCAACCGGCAGGAGCCTAATGGTTGTCCTTTAATTCTGTTAAGACCTGCGTGTCTATTCATCTTGTAATAGCTTTATTCCAAGTAGTTGTAATAGTTGCTAGTGATGATGGACAATCATGAAGCGGCGCCACGGACCTTGACGCCACGCCGGTGATGATGGAAATCTTGTCCATGCTTTGGAGATGGAGATCAAAGGCACAAGAAGAAAGGCCATATCATATCACATATTATGAATTGCCTGTGATGTTAATCCTTTATGCATCTTGTATTGCTTAGATCGCGACGGTAGCATTATAAGATGATCCCTCTCACTAAATATCAAGTAATAAAGTGTTCGTCCTTAGTTGGCACCGTTGCTAAGACTCGTCGTTTCGAAGCATCTCGTGATGATCGGGTGTGATAGACTCTACGTGTGCATACAACGGGTGCAAGCCAGATTTGCACATGCAGAAACTAAGGTTAACCTTGACGAGCCTAGCATGTACAGACATGGTCTCGGAACACGGAATACCGAAAGGTAAAGCATGAGTCATATGGATGATATGATGAACATGTTGATTGTTCGCCTTTAAAGCTACATCATCTCACGTGATGATCGGACTTGGTGTAGTGGATTTGGTTCGTGTAATCACTAAAACAACTCGAGGGATGTTGTTTTTGAGTGGGAGTTCATTTGTAATTTGGATTAGTAGAACTCAATTTATCATAAACACAATCAAAGTGAATTTGCATAGTTTGTTGTAGTCATTGGCATCCGTTCACCACCTTACGCTTAGTCATAGTTGAGATAGTAGAACTATAGAAATTCTGGATATTTACTTTACGAACTGGTATCGTATTGTTTTGAATGTCAATTTAAAGTTTATAAGTCCTATTGCAAACTTTCAGCAAACTCTATTTGCTCCATGAAGTTTAATAAGTAGTATTAAATCAAGAGTAACAATTCCAGTGTTAGTATCTAATGTATCATGTTTGCCTCCATGATTCTTGATACTCAAAAAGATTGTTTTTAATATCAAGTTTATCTAAGAGCTAAAAGCAATGTTTTAGAAACCATCATATGTGAAAGGTATTGCGATATCTAAAACAATGTGTTGGTTACAACATGATAGAGTATACGTCCTCATATTTGATGAGAATTTGTGAAGGTTGGAGACGCTAGTCGTCCTAATCCTCCAAAAGTTTTTGAAAAAGAAACATTATACTCGCAATTCACCTTTATAAGCTATAGCAGCTTGATCATGAAAGTTGTCATGATAAGGATGAATAGAAGATGTAAGTAAAATGTTTACTACACTAAAAGATTACTAAAGAATGGATTTTTGAAAGAACACCAAACATTTGATGATGGTGATCCACCTCAAAGTGCAAGTCCAAAGGTATTAGTAGTTGACTATATACGCTTTGTACCATGTGTCATGTTGATGACACCATTGTTGATGTTGATAAATTCTTTTAAAAGAAAAGGAATTGCTGAAAGAGAATCTATAAAATATTTGGCAGAAAATAAAAGGTTGGAGATGTCCAACTTAGGCATATAGAAGATATACATGTTATGGTTGTATTCCTTGCTTGTTAAACAATGTGGTTCTCCTGTATTGGACACCAAATTGGTTGGTATGAAGTGTCATACAGGACAACACAATTCATGAACTGCAATGGCCTAAGTAACTAGCAAGAGAATATGTGATGATGTTCATCGAAAACAAACAAAGGGTTGTTGTGTTGCTCGTTAACATCAAAGCTTGCCTTCAAGATTTGTTTCAATAAATTGTTATTTTGATCAGGTATTATGACGACAAAAAGGTTGTTCAAATAATTACCGTATTCCATAATAGATGGATGATATACAAGTCTGGTTGGAAGAATAACGACCATAAAAACTAATGCTAAAATGTCGCAAGACAAATGATTGAAAGATCACTTGCGAAGTGACATCGCCGTTTAAATTATATTGAAAGGATATATGAAGAAACTCTATATTGATGGATTTTTGGAGTCTTTGATTTGGATCAAATGACGCTTGTAATACTTTCCTGAAGATAATTAAAACTCCGTTCGTAGGCCAAAAGAGGAACGGACGACTAACTGATTGGAATTTGTACATATTGATGTATATAGTCCATTATGTGTAGTCATGGGCGATGGATTTCAACTTCATATGCTTTTTCCGAGAATTTGAGTGAATATATGTATACTTACTCAATAAGGAAGAAGTATGAAACATTTGAAAAATGTTCAAATACTTTCAAGATGAAGTGGAAAATCATTGTAACAAGAAAAAAAAGAGTTTATGATTCGATCATAAAGGAAGATATTTGAGTTACATGTTTAGCAAAAACACCTAAGACTTGAGGAATTGTTCTATGATTTGTGTTTCCCGATAAACCATAGGATTATGGCATATTCGAGAGATAAAATCAAACCATGTTTGAGATGGTAAGATCAAGGGTGTCATTTATAAAACTGCCATTATGTTTTTAAAGATTAAAGCTTTAGTGACTACCGCTTTTACACTGAAAAGAGCTCCATCGTGATCCGTTGAAATGACACCATATAAGTCATGGTTTGGGATAAAACCCGAATTGTATTTTCTTAAATTTTGGTATGTAATGCATAGGTAAAATGTTTACAACCAAAGTCGGATAAGCACGTCTTTGTAGGTTATCCCAAAGAATTTGTTGGGAATTTCTCCATAACACTGAGGACAAAAGAGTTTGTTACTTGGAACGTCAAGTTTCTTGAGAAGGAATTTTTCGTGAAAAGTTAAGTGGGAGGACAATAGAACTTTGATAAGGTTGTGGAACCTTAGCTATATGTGCTAAGTAGCGCAGCGCCGGAAAGTGTCCCGGTGACGGCCACAATGCTCATGGCTCTCGTGATTACAAAAGGTGTGATCTTGGAGATTAGAGTTCCTATAGAACCATGTGGGTCAGTAAGAATCAAATAGTAAGATTTGATAAGCAAGTCGTTATTTTTTTGACAATGATGAACCGACTACATGCAAAGAAGCGATGATGGGCCCTGACTCCATAAAATGACTAGAAGTCATGGAATCCGTGATAGTATCCATACACGAGAAATCAAGTTTCTGAACTTAGAAGACCCTCCGGAAAGGCGTGAAGCCTATCGGTCGTGTTTGGATCTATAAAGAAATAGACATGGATGTTTTAAATCTATGAAATAGTCGACATGTCGGAAAGAGTTTACGACAATGTTCAAAGAATTGACTATGATAAGATTTGATCTTTCATAGCGATATTTAGTCTGGACGGATTAATGTAGCAACCACTACATATATTTAGGTATATGGTAGTTGAACAAACAAAACAAGTTCTTTTAATAGAATAGTTACCTAGGACGTGTACATGACACGATCCAAAGGGTTTTGTTAATTCAAAGGATGCTAAAAGAGTATGCAAAACTTCAATGGTTGAAGTAAGCATAGCGGAGTTGGAATCTTCACCATGATGAAACTGTTAAAAGAGTTTAAATTCATCGGAGATGATGAAGATGCTTGCATTTGTAAGAAATTAAGTGGGAGCGCTGAGACATATTTCTAATACATTATGTAGAGGACATATTGTTGATTGGAAATAATGTATCTTGTATTGACACAGGTTAAGAATTTCATTTCGATGAAAGACTTAGGCATAACCCAAGAATTAGGCATCAATGTCTATATGAATAGATTGAGGCGCTAATATGGTTTTGCAAAATGTACATAGATAACATGTTGAATGAGTTCAATATGGAAACAACAAGAAAGGTTCTTGATGCACGGAAAGGACTGAATCAAGATTCGAGTGTGTTGACACGAGATTCAAGTTTTTTGACACTTGGTGAAATTACAAGAATATCTTGATCAATCATTCTTTGAGATGTACACATCCAGATATGTCCTATGCTCTAAATGTTATGAGCATATACCAGAATGATTCATAAGATGATCATTGGAAAATAGTAAAGATATTCTTATGAGCTTTGGAAGAACTAAGAATATATCATGTATAAGTGACAAATAGTTAAAGGTAGTTCATTGTAAAGTGTTACATTGATACTAGTTTTGTCACAGGATACAAATTAAGTCTATCTCAATTTAAACTATGGGTGGCACAATGTAATGAAAGGAAGTTCCATAACGGATTTGGTTGAGTACCAAAGTTAAAACATTGTGACAGATACTACAACAAAAGGCTAAGTATATAAACTGCTATAGTAGCAGCAAAGGAGGGCATTTGTGTTAAGTAGTTTGTTATCAAACTAGGTGTGGTTCATAGCGGGATAATACTATGAAGATACATTGTATGACAATTGTATCAACATGATTTAATCCCGAGGAACTAAAGGTCTCACCAAAGGACCAAATTTATACAATGCCATCTCATTGGAGAATGAGTAATGCGCAGAGACGCAAGGACATGCAAATACACACGGACCTGGAAGTGTCAGATCCGAAGATTATGTTTACCACTAGCAATAGTGTCTATACAACACCAGAAAGCCATAGGTGTTGAATGCACAAGTTTTTAACTAGATTATTGACTCTAGTGCAAGTGGGAGACTGTTGGAGATATGCCCAAGAGGCAATAATAAAGTGGTTATTATTATATCTTTATGTTTATGATAAATGTTTACATCCCATGCTATAATTGAATTATTAGGAAACACTAATACATCTGTGTTTTGTAAACATAAAAGAGTCCCTAGTAAGCCTCTTGTTAAACTAGCTTGTTGATTAATGGATGATCATGGTTTCCTGATCATGGATATTGGATGTCGTTAATAACAAGGTTATATCATTAGGAGAATGATGTGATGGACACACACACCCATAGTAAGCGTAGCATAAGATCAAGTCATTAAGTTCGTATTGCTGTAAGCTTTTAAATGCATAGTAACCTAATCCTTCGACCATGAGGTTATGTTAATCACCATCACCGGATGGATACTTTGATGACATCAAACGCCGCTTCATAACTGGGTGGTTATAAAAGTGTCATTGGGTATTCTGAAAGTATGTGTTGAAGCGCATGAACCAAGATTGGGATTTGTCCATCCATATGACGAATAGATATGCTCTGGGCCCTCTCGGTGGAATGTCATCTAGTTAGCTTGCAAGCATGTGACTAGGTCACAAGGGATGACATATCACGGAACGAGTAAAGAGTACTTATCAGTAACGAGGTAGAACTAGGTATGGAGATACCAACGATCAAACCTCGGATAAGTATAGTATCGCGAGACAAAGGGAATTGGTTTCATATGTAAATGGTTCAATCGATCGCGAAGTCATCGTTGAGTATGTGGGAGCCATTATGGATCTCTAGGTCCCGCTGATGGTTATTGATAGGAGATGTGTCTCTATCATGTCTACATATTCACGAACCGTAGGGTGACACACTTAAGGTTCGAAGTTGTTTTAAGTAGATATGGAATGTGTGTTGGAGACCGAATGTTGTTCGGAGTCTCGGAATGGATCTAGGACATCACGAGGAGATCCGGAATGGTCCGGAGAATAAGATTCATATATAGGAGATCATTTTATGAGTTAGGAAATGTTCCGGAGTGTTTGTATGAGGATTCTAGAAGGTTTCGGAATGTTCCGGAAGGTTCTAGAAGATATCTTGGAGTTTGCTTGAAAATCAAGATAGGGATCAAGGAGTCCTGGTGGGTCAAGACACGGATTCGTGGGGGAGGAGGACTCCTCCCCCTCCCCAAATTCGTTGGCCATAGAGGAGGGGAGTCCTACAAGGACTCCCCCTCCCCAGGCGCGCCTCCTCCCCTTAAATAGAAGGGCAGGGGCGCCCCCTCCACACACGCTCTCATAACGTCTAATCTCTGCCGCCTCTCTCCTCCACCATATTCTGCACAGGCATAGGCGAAGCCCTGCAGAATTCTCTACTCCACCACCACCACCACGCCGTCGTGCTGCTGGGATTCCGTGGAGAAGATCTACTACCTCCGCTGCTCGCTGGAACGGGGAGAGGAAGGTCTGCTTCGACTCTGCACGTGTGACCGACTGCGGAAGCGCTGCCGAATCGTGGCGCCGGAAGGATCGTCTACTTGACCAAGGGCGGAAGCGCTGCTGGAACGCGACGCCGGAAGGATCGTCTACTTGACCGAGGGCGGAAGCGCTGCTGGATCGCGACGCCGGAAGGATCGTCCACACGATCTTGAGATCGGCAAGTGATCGACTACATCAACCACGAGATCTAATCTCGTTAACGCTTTCGGATCTACGAGGGTTAGTTCCTTTCTATGTCGTTGCTCATGTCTCATAGATTAGATCTTGGCTTTTATCTAGATTAGATCTAGGTTTTGTTCGTTCTGGCGGTAGAATTTTTTTGTTTTCCATGCTACGAACCCATCACTTTTCATACCACGTCAAAATGTGGTGAAGGATGGTCTCGGCAGCAGTGCGTCCAGCGGATTCTCGCCAGAGGTCGAGCTGGGTCTCAATTTCCGACAGTCTTTCAGCGAGCTGTGTGACTCTCTCCGGAGCATCATCGGCGGGTCAGAAGGCGTTGAAAACCTAGACTGAAACATCGAGGTGGTCCGTGCCATAGTTCTTGATAATTTCCACGCGACACGACAGGCTGACCAACAGGTCCTCCATGTCAAAGGGAATGCTCTCACCCTCACGAGCGACCGGAGTACCCCTTTCTCGGCGGAAATTGGCGACAACAGCACTGGCAATAGCAGTACCCTCCGGAAAGTGGCCTGGGAAACAAGGCAAAGGACAAAGTTGAGAAAACAAAGCATATGAAGCAACCCGGAGAAATAAGGAGGATAAAGGAAAAGAAACTACGTGAGATGTGACTGTGAATCCGGGTCATTTCCTTGGTGCAAGCTTCACGCCTCTTCCGAAGCTGCTCGAGCTCAGCATTTGCCGACCCAAGTTTGACCTCGGCTTCCTGAAGAAGTTCACGGTCCTTTGCATTTTGGAGTTTGAGGCGCTCGCGTTCTTCGGTGTAGTCCTGACCAGCCTTTTTTAGCTCGGTTTGGTGCTGCGCCTTCATCTTAGCCATTTTAGCTTTGAGCTTGGCTATGTCATCATCTTTGGTCCGGAGGAGGGCGAGCTCATCATCTTTCTTCTTCAGCTCGGCTTGGTGATGTCCTGCTTGTTCGAGAAAATGCAGTATCATGTCAGGCACATGCACACTTTCTTCAAGCAATGCTGAAATCGTGTGTTGGCCCGGCAGTGCCGAGGTATGAATGTTTGCCGACCCAAGGAGGAAAGCTGATGAAAACCACAGTAAAAACAGACAAGAAGGACGTACCCTTGATCTGCTCCAAGTTCTTCCGCATTATCTTGTTTTCAGCTTCCACCCCAACTACGGAAACCGAACAATCAGATCAGTTCGGCAAAGGAAGTGGAAGGGAAATGAAGGAGCGTTAAAGAAAGAAATTTACCCCTTTTCTCGTACTCCGCGATGAGTGCAGCCTGTTTCGTGCGAAGATTTTTGTGTGTATCCAACAAGCGCTGGAATTCAGCACTTCGGCGGTTGGTGGTCACCTAAAAGAAATACAGAAACTTAAGTCAGCCTAGTGCATGTTCAAAGTGTATTAAAATCCGGGCCAAGTGGAACTTAACCCGGCTCTAGGTGTGTGCATGTTCGAAGTGTACTAAAATCCAGGCCAAGTGGAACTTAACCCGGCTCTAGGTGTGTGCATGTTCGAAGTGTACTAAAATCCGGGCCAAGTAGAACTTAACCCGGCTCTAGGTGTGTGCATGTTCGAACTGTACTAAAAACTGGGCCAAGTGGAACTTAACCCGGCGCTAGGTGTGTGCATGTTCGAAGTGTACTAAAATCCGGGCCAAGTGGAACTTAACCCGGCTCTAGGTGTGTGCATGTTCGAAGTGTACTAAAATCCGGGCCAAGTGGAACTTAACCCGGCTCTAGGTGTGTGCATGTTCGAAGTGTACTAAAATCCAGGCCAAGTGGAACTTAACCTGGCTCTAGGTGTGTGCATGTTCGAACTGTACTAAAAACCGGGCCAAGTGGAACTTAACCCGGCTCTAGGTGTGTGCATGTTCGAAGTGTACTAAAATCCGGGCCAAGTGGAACTTAACCCGGCTCTAGGTGTGTGCATGTTCGAAGTGTACTAAAATCCGGGCCAAGTGGAACTTAACCCGGCTCTAGGTGTGTGCATGTTCGAAGTGTACTAAAATCCGGGCCAAGTGGAACTTAACCCGGCTCTAGGTGTGTGCATGTTCGAAGTTATCATGGAGCTACGTTAGTTCTATAAAAGAGCATCCGACCGAGTAACAAGTTACTCCGTCGGAGGCTCGGGGACTAATGGTTATTATCTACAATTTGCAAAGGAGAGAGCAACATACCTCCATCATTCGTCCAGCGAGGTTAATGTCCTTTGCGGCGGTGTTCATCTGAGCGGAAAACTCGGCAGGACCGAACTTCTCCAAGAGATCAGATTCCTGGACTACCTCGGCCTTGTTTCAATTCATAACAAATTCCATCATGCTCGGAGGGTACCATTCTCCCGTGGGCATATGGGGCGTCACCAAGCCCTTTGCATGTGCTTCCTTCCTCTCCACCAAGGCAAGAGCGGGGCTGGTGTGCAGAACCAACTGCTGGGCTTCGGTTGGCTTGGCAGGCGTGTCCTTTGCCGCTGATGTCTTCTTGGGGAGCATTGAATCAAGGGTGCGTTGCCCAGGCTCGGCAGCACTGGGCTTGGCAGCATCCTGAATCTTCTTGCCCTTGGCTTGCTAGGAAGAAGAAGCCGTAGCAGCGGTTTTTCCCTGCCGAGGTTGAGAGGACTCGGAAGATGCAGAGGAACTGGGCGCTGGTACTCTCGCGGCTGGGCTTGGTGCCGGCGCTGAAGTTTTCGCTGCCGAAGTTGATGCTGCTGCCGAGGTTGGAGTTGGTGCTGGTCTGGCTGCTGGTCTGCTTGCTGGTACTGGAATTGGTGCTGGGGCCGAAGTAGCCTCAGTGGCTGCTGGTTGGGGTGTTGTCGAGGCGGTGGATGCCGTGGCTCCGGCTGGGCCGGTTCCCACCACCCCAGGATGACCCGGAGCGGCCGCAGAGCCCTCCGGAATAGGGCTCAGTGGACGTGACTCGTCGTCACGACGGGGCGAAGGGCTAGGCCGAAGAGGTGATGAGATACTGGATCCACTTTGACGGACCTCCACCGCAGCCCTGTGAAATCAAGTAACGTCAGAAGAAAAATTACGACGAAGTAAGGAAGAACGAGTTACAGAAGAAAGAAGGACTTACGCATCCGAGGTTTCGGCTGCTCTGGGTTTCCGAGCCCTTCGTGTTGGGGCCTTCTTTTGCCTTTTAACGGGCTGGGAAGGTCCGGAGGAAGAGCTTGAGGAAGCCCCACGCTTTTTCTTCGACGCCACCGGAACTGGCTCGTCCGTGGCGAGGGGAGGATCCTCGTGGATATGACCACCGAGGTGAGCTGATGGCGGAAAAGCAAAAGAAAGGGGGACAGCCTCAAAGGTTTCAATTATCTCGATATCCGAGTAATCTTCACCATCGGGCCAATCTCTAGCAAAAGAGAAGTTACCCGTGGGTCGTTTCGTGGCATCGGTCATGGGGAGAAACATCTCTTGGTCCGGCTCCTCCTTGTCCGAAGTCACCCGGTCTAGTGCCCACTTAAGGGTCAGATCGGTGCCGTCCTCGAGTGTCTGCTGAAGGAATAGCTGAGGAAAAGAGTAAACAAACGAGTCAAAAATGCAACAATAACAGACACGTGGTTAGTCCGAGGTAAGTTTGCAGCATAAAACTTACCGCGGGAGGAAGCCGGTCACGGCAGAAATGCTCAATCCCCCAAGTCCACTCAGAGGAGAAGTCCTTGTGAGTGGTGAAGAGAGCCTTAACCCGGCGATAAATCTCCGTGCTGTTCAGTTCGAAGGATGAAGTCCGGTTGGGATCGCGGCCGTAGCTCATATGGCACACCTTGTGGGTGTGCTTCTGGAGAGGGGAGATTCGGTTGCGCACGAAAGTGATCATTGCATCCTCGTTGCGCAACCCGAGCTCCTTTACCTCCGCGAACCTTTTGTTCACTTGGTTTCCTGGGAACGGCGTCCCACAGATCAGGGTTCGGCAGACCCGGTGTATAGGGGAGCAACCGGATCAAATCTTTGGTGCCCGTGTTCCGGACGTAAAAGAACGTCCGGGCCCACCCTTTGCAGGATTCTAACCCTGTAACCCGGGGGAAAACAGAGAACCTCCGGGGTGAGATGGAGGCCGCTCCGAACTGAGTGAGCCGCTTGTCCTCTGGATCAGTGTGGATGTCGGGAATAACGTTGCGACGAAGGGCGAAAAACCGGATCCACAGCTCCTTCGTGGGCCATAATCCGGCGTAGCCTTCGATCGTAGAAGCAAAGGCAGAGAGAGAAGTAATGGCATTGGCTGGAAGATGGTGCGGCTGGAGATGGTAGGTACTGAGCCAATCGTGGAAGAAATCGGTCACCGGCAGTCCGAAGCCCCGTTGAAAGTGAGACAGGAACACAACGAACTCCCCGGGATTGGGTGAAGGAGCTAGCTCGGCGGAGGCGAGGCGAGCGGTGACGCCGGCGGGGATGCGTCTGGTCCGGTAGAGCCAGTCCAGATCGTCCTAGCAGACCTAGGAGCCGGCCCACGCGCCGCGGTCCGCAGCAGCGGCGTCCTCCTCCATCTCTTGTTCAGCGATGGTGAGTTCTTCTTCCGTCATCTGCTCCTCGAAGCCCTCGCTGGCGCTAGAGGCGGCGGGGGACAGTGGCCTGGATTGACGAGGACCCGTAGCGGGAGACTTGCGTCGCAGTGACGGTGGCGCAGGGGCGCAACGGAGAAGTGCGGCGGCGATGCTCTTTTTGGCAGTGCTGGCGGCGGCGCGGTCGCGAGGAAGGCGAAGAGGAATAGCAGCGGGCAGAGGGGTGCGGCGGGGGAAAAATCCTAAGGGAGGCACCCCTCCGCTATTTAACCACTCCCATCAGGGGTGAGTGGGATTGCGCCCTGTGGACCGGCCACACGCTCTGGCCGTGTATTACCCGAATGGACCAATCAGTGAGGAGCCACACGGAAGGCCACAGGGCGGAGAGAGTCCTGTGACATGACGCACTGATGCGGTAAACGAGGAGGCAGGCGTGACGTGACTCGCGCACAGTGATAACTGACAATTACTGCGGCGGTTACTATACCGTCCCTTAAAATAAGACGACATAATGATTACCCTTCACATGGGCTAGCGTACGAGAGAAGGAAGTAAGACCCGGATGGAACTGTGGTAACCCGGCCGGCAAGTGAAAACTTGCAATTTGCGAAGGGAACGTAAATCCAAGCTGTCCGAGGTACAGAGGTAACTCGGAAACAACGACAGGGGCACAAAATGGAACCTGGTGTGGCCTTAGCGGCCAAGGTGGCTAAGACCGCACCAGCTTCGGGGACTAATGTTGGGGGGATACCCCCGGGTAGAGTCACGCCGGGGTATAAAGGCCGAGTTAGCCGAGGTTCGGCAAGGCCAAAGCAGATGCTGGCCGGGTCACCTCAAGGCAGCCCGAATCACGGGGTAATCCGGACCTGGGGGCGTTCGCCTAACTAGGCCTCATCCGACTTAAGCGGTAAGTCAGAAGTGTATGTTTTACCTGTATGCAGGAAAGGGTGTGGCCGGATGAACCATCATCCGGGTCACAGCAAGCCTCTAGGAGAAGGAAGGAATCTCGCAGGTCAAAAGGAGCCCCGGTACGCACTGCCTGAGCGAAGCGAGCAAGGACAGGACCACCGGGGCGTGGCTGACAAGCGTGACGACGCCCGTGTCAGCTGACGACGGCACCGTCAGAGGCTCACGTAGCTAAAGCATGTGTGACGCGGGGGAAAAAGCACCCCGGTCGGCTTACCACTTTGAGAGGAGGCATATTCCGAGCCTCCCCATAAAAGGGGGGCTATGGCTTCTATAGAAGGGGTGGGTTGGTTGGTCTCTCTACGATTCTGTTGAGGTCTAGGGTTTCAGGTGAGATCTGTGGGTGAGAGTAAGAGAGCTCCTTCTTCCTCCTCTCGCCAATACAGCTCTAGGAGCACTTGTAACCTTGGAAGTAAATCAATACAAAATTATGTGTGGAGAATCACTTCACTATCCCTCCCTGGATTCCCCTAGCGTGTATTAGTCCCCACCTTTAGCCTATACATGGCATCTGCCGTGACACCACCACAACAACCGGTGAGAGCAATCGGCCTTGTATCGTGTGTGTTTTGCGTGTGTTCATCGTGTTCTTCACAAGGTGTGCGTCCGCTTCCGCTACCTTCTCCCTTTCCCCTCGCTTTCCCATCGATTTGACCACGAGATCTGTGAAGATCGGGCCACCCTAGAGGTTTGCCCTCATCATCTGGCATCAGATCCCAAGTTGCCACGGATTGAACCCTCGTTCTTCCCCACCAAATTTTTTCTTGAAAAACCACAAAAATAGCCACAAATTCGAGTGGATCTTGTGTCAACCCACATCATCTGGTATCAGCAGCTTTTGGTTGCCACGGATTTCTCATCGATTTGGTCTTTTCCCCATAAATTTGAAAATTCCACCAAAAATAGCCCCAATTCGTGTTTTGGACCGATCTGTGATTTGAGTGCGTTTTGGTAGGTTTTGATCCGTGGATTACTTGCTAAACTTGTTGATCTACCTTCCCATGCGTTTCCATAGCCTAATTCCTTGATTTCCCCCATCAATTTGAGGTTTTGGTTCGAGTTTTTCCGCCAAAACTCGTCCAGATCGTGTTTTGGAAGTTCTGGTTCGACCAGACCGGACTGTCCGGCCAAAACGGACCGGAATATCCGCCCCACCGGAGTTTCCGGCCTAAACTGACCGGAATATCCGCCCCGACCGGACTGTCCGGCCTACGCGCACCGCACTGTCCGCCCCCAGCTGACAAAAAAATCTGCTTCACGGTTTTGAGCATAACTTTTGCATACGAACTCAGATTTTGGTGTTCTTTAGCTCGTTTTGAAGAGTTACATCATCATCTCCGTGGTTCATGCTATCTACTCCATCCAAATTATGTGAGCAAGGCAGAATCCACCAATAAAGGGTGAAGATCGGCGACGAAAGGTATAAAAATTCCGCGACTTCTCCCCACTTGCTTTCCTTTGTGAGCTACACTACCTTTGCGTTCAACAAACACCTATTGAGACTAGTCCCTCCTATGATTGCTTGGGCTATGCACATTTGATACCTTGTAGAATTCCGAGAAAAAGTTGTGAGCGCGCTATCTCATATAGTTATCTTGTATAGTTGCTGGCACAAGGAAGGGGCAAGTGAAAAAGAAAAGAAAAAGAGAAAAAAAATAGAAAAAGAAAAAGAAGAAAAAGAAAAACAAAAGAAAGAAGCAAGTGCCTCATAGAATAGGAAGCGCAAGCTCGATGAACATCAAATAGGTGGTACTTATTATGCATATCTTGTAGCCCACCAATTTATTATAATCGAACTAGCGTCTCTCCTTCCACTTGTGCGACACGAGCTTATAGTCTTCGCTAGGTCATCATTTGGTTCTTAGCTCACTTTCTCCGTCGCACAAGTCCCATTTATCCCACCGTGTGTGTTTCCTTGTATATAATTCCTATCTTGTGGATTGACTTGTTTTGCTTTGTGATCATCATGGTTCTTTACTTGCCATTACAACATCTTGAGTTCGGATTGGTTCTTGACATGCCACCTTCCATACCCATCCACCATAAGCTTTGTGAGTGTGTGTTTTTTAGTGGTTAGTTGGTTTTGGTGTTCTGCGTGAACTTCACTTTGCTTGGTTTTGATTGCTCTCAAGTGTTTCCACTTGCACGATACTATCTTCCAAGGTAAAGTAAGGTTTGACGTTGCATCCCTAACCCCTACCACTTCCATATACACCACTTGGTCTTGGGAAACATGTTTAGGGACTCTGGAACCGAGGATGATTTCTATGAAGAATCCATGATGAGCCACCATGCATATGCCTCCACAATCATGGATGACATGATGGAGCACTACACCCACAATGGCTCCACATGCTTGGGTGATATGGATTTCTACAACAACAATAACTCCCCAAGCATGGACGACTTCAAAAACGGCAACGACAAACTCCTCAAGTCGCGTCGACCAAGACGGAGCCTCCACCTCGAGAGCACCAAGGTCCACCATCAAATCAACAACTTCAAGAGCGACATGGACAACAACTTCACCAAAACCATGAGCATGATGGCCAAGACTAATGATGCTTTGCGCTCATTACAACGCCTCACCAAGAAGAGTGCCAAGGACAAGAAGCATCGTCGCGAGCGTCATGTGGATGACAAAGTGGGCCATCTACATCAACCTTTGGCAAGGCACGCCAATGACCTCCGTCGACACCATCATAAGGCACCTTCAACTACTCGTGCCACCACCAAAATGGCACCAAGAGCAAGTTCTCCTCCATGCCATCAAGCTTCAACGCCAAGACTTGACGTCCTAGATGACGCATGCACCTTCATGGATGAGGAAGACGAAGACCTCTACTTCGCCAAGTTGGACGAGTACGTCAAGAGGACTACACAAGCCAAGGTGCAAGATGGCGATGACAAGGTCAAGATTGGTGAGCATTGGATTTTCCCTTCACCAAAGGAGGTGCATGGAGTTGAGAGAACCGAGCCTACACCCATATGCTTGAGTGATGATGTGGTACCAATCCCATGTGAGTATGAGAGCCACTTAGCCCACTTGAGTGAAAACAAGAGTGAGATGAGTGACTCCACCATACGTGAGATTGAGTGCTTCCACTTTGCGGGCATGAGTGATACACCTAGTGATTTGAGAGTGGTAGTTGATAGGTCATGTGAGACCACTTTGATTGCAAACGACTTATCCTCTACCTCTAGTGTGTTTCCTCATGATGTGCTAGGTTCCATGGATCAAGAAGCGCCAAGCTTGGAGATGTTGATGCCTCAAACCAGGAAGATGTACATGGTGGATGAAGATGATGCCATCCCCATATTGGATGAAGAAGTCGCCCATATGGAGGCCAATGCTACCACAACACCAACTTCATATGAGAGGTATGAACAAGGTAAGAATAAGGGTGTTGATGATGCCATGATCCCACTAGTGGACATGATGACTTTTGATGATTGGCATGCTATGGATGATGTTTGTGATATCACATATGCTTCATTGATATTTCCATGCGATACTTTGCCTTTGCATAATGTTGATCATGTGAACTTATTTGATTGTGATGATGTTGCCATAGTCATGCCATGCTCTAAACGTTACATTGATGATATCATTGCTTGCACTTTGATGAACAATTGCTCTTTCCAATGTTTTGCTTGCAATGATGTTACCAATGGTACCCCTCGGATAATGCTTTGTCATGAATGTTTTACAATCTCTCCTGTTGCTTGCAATAAGTTGAATAATTGCTCTTTCACTTGTTTTGCTTGCAACAATAATTCTCATTTGGTTTATATTGAGATGGCCCCCATAGCTTTCTCAAATTTTGGAGATTTTGATGATTGCCATGATAAGCATGTTCCCCACTTACATACTCACCATGCATATTTTTCATCCTTGATTGACACTAATCATGATGTGCACAAGAAGCGATATGTCATGATGAATGATGTATTTATCTACCATGCACACATGTTCTTCCTTTTGTGTTTGATGTGTGTAGGTACCCGCACAAGAATGTCAACCTCGGTTGAGCACGAGTTGACAAAAAGAGCTCTAGAGAGCATCCCCCAAGTGAGTTCAAGATCGAACCCAGCTCTGATACCTTTTGCATGATGTGCATCTTTCATGTTGACAAATTGCTCTTTCCTATGGTTTGATTGCAAGCATGTTGATGGTATTCTTTCACCTTGTAACAATCATGTCTCGTTGCTATTGGATATTGATGCTTTGTGTGTTGCCACAAAAATGTTGAACAATTTCTCTTTCTGATGTTTTGTGTGCAACCATAATGCCATTTTGAGGATGTATTGTCATGAGAGCTTCCAAGTCTCTCGTATTGTTGTTGCAACAAACATAAAGACCACTTGCTCTTTCATATGGTTTGTTTGCAAACATGTTGTTTTTGCTTCCGCTTGTGATACTCATACCCCCATGATTTTGGCCTTTGATGATATGTGTATGGCATCCAACATATTGAACAATTGTTCTTTCCAATGGTTGGTTTGCACACATAATGTTGTTGCTTTGGATATTCTTCCTCATGTGTTTTTGCCAAATTCTCCTAGCTTCGCATCAAAGATGTTGATCAAGATTTTAGTCAATTGCTTTGCGTAACACACTAAGATGTTATATGGAGTTTGTTGAGGGCAAACCTCTAGGGTGGCCCGATCTTTCACGATTCCCTTTCAAATCGAGGGTGGAGTGCGAGGGAAGGAGGGTGAAGGATGAACACGACGAACACATGCACGAAGAACGTGATGAACACACACCCGCAAAACCACGATAAACACCAATAGCTCACGCCGGTGGTGGCCGGTCCGACGCAATCCCTAGGATCGGCGTCGGGCGGAGGACTCTCTCTCGAACCAGCACAGCAAGATGGGAGACTCGATGAGATCTTGGCGTCTAGGCAAAGGGACACTGATGCCTAGGCCTTGCACAACGCGGAGGCACAATGCAAACTCCAACGAGGTTTGGGGATATTGGTGCTCCTTAGTCAAGGAGCATGAGGCAAGAATTAGATAGATCCACAAAGGGGTTTCCACTAATTCCAATAGCAAGCCTAGGGTTTACAATGGATGTTGGGGACTATATATAGGCCAACCACTTAAACAGGGGTACTTTAGAAATAAAAGACAAGTTCTGGACGGACTAAGGGGTACATGGGCAGAAGGCCCAAAGGCCTTTTCATGCCTGGTGACGGTCGGACCGGTGACTCCGGTGTGGTGGACCGGAGACTCCGATCTAGACCGGAGAATCCGGTGTAGTCTCCGGACCAGCCTGCGGAGGGGTCGTTAGACTGTCCCAGGGCCTGGTGCAGGGGGTCAGACCGGAGAGAGGGCCGGAGTCTCCGGTGTCTTCAGGCCAGAAACTTTGGCAGGCCGGAGACTCCGGTGTGCGCAGACCGGAGACTCGGTCTGAGAAGCTCCAGCAGCGTTTGCTTCACATTCCGCTCTGTGTCCACCATCCTTGGGTGCTTGGTGATGTGTCGAGGCTTCGTACCTGATGATGCATAGGGTAGTTGCATGAAGTAGCATACCATCCAAGGAGGTATCGAATTGGCACGAGGAGAGGAGCGAGTTCACCTTAGCTTGTAGGAGTTTGGCTCGGGCATGAGTCATGGGTCCACTTGGGGGACTTGTTGGTGTAGATGTAGAAGCGTCCGTAGGATGGGTGCATCAGCTCCCCCCTTGGGAAAGAGTCGTCCTCGACTCTTCATGGATATCATCTTAACAATCTCCATGGTAGGGTGTGAGGTCCTTGACATTGAATGTATTGCTTGCAAGGTACTTGGAGGTCGGTATGTCGATGATGTAGGCGTTGTTGTTGATTCTTTTGAGGATCTTGAAGGGACCATCTCCTCTTGGCTTGATCTTGGAGTCACGTTCCTTGGGGAAGCGGTCCTTGCTTAGGTGTATCCACACAAGGTCACCTTCTTAAAATATCATCTCCTTCTTGTCCTTGTTTAATCTTGAAGCTTGGTGAAGGATTTGTTGTTCGATAGTAGCTCTTGTTTCTTCATGAAGCGTCTTCATAGCTTGTGCGTGCTTCTTGACGTCCATGTTCGTGCGCTCATGGAGAGGTAGTGGTAGGATGTCGAGAACGGTGAGGGGCTCGAAACCGTAGACGATCATGAATGGACTCATCTTGGTTGTTGAGTGCTTGGCTCGATTGTAGGCGAACTCGGCGTGTGGAATGCATTCCTCCCAATCCTTCAGGTTTTTCTTGATCAACACACAAAGGAGAGTTCCGAGGCAACTTCGGTTTGGCCATCAGTTTGAGGATGTGATGCGGATGAGAAGAGGATCTTGACACCGAGCTTGGCCATGAGGGTCTTCCACAAGTAGCTCATGAATTTGACGTCGCGGTCGGAGACGATTGTCCTTGTCACACCGTGAAGACAGACGATTTCCCTGGAAAATAGATTTGCAACATGTGAAGCATCGTCGGTCTTATGGCACGGTATGAAGTGTGCCATTTTGGAAAAACGATCCACAACGACAAATATAGAATCATGACCATGCTTAGATCTAGGCAATCCTAACACGAAATCCATGCTAATGTCGGACCAAGGTGTGTGAGGAATAGGCAATGGCATATAAAGACCATAGTAATTAGCTTGTGACTTAGCTTGAACACATGTCGTGCATCATTGAACGTAGCGCTCCACGTCACGCTTCATCTTGGGCCAAAAGTAGTGATTGGAGAGCATGTCCAATGTCTTGTCACGACCAAAGTGACCCATAAGGCCTCCACCATGAGATTCTTGGAGAAGCAAAAGTTGAAGCGACGACTTCGGGATGCATAGCTTGTTTTGTTTAAATAGAGAGCCCTTATGCAAATAGAAATCATCAACTCCTTTGTCATTGGAGCACTTTGCGAAAATTGGTTCAAAGAACGGATCGGAAGCATACAAAGATTTTATTTCCTCAAGACCCAACACGTTGATTTCAAGTCTCGTAAGAAGGCTTGTATGTTTGCGAGACAATGCGTTCGCAACTACATTATCTTTGCCCTTCTTATACTTGACAATGTACGGAAAAGACTCCATGAACTCAACCCACTTAGCGTGTCTCTTGCTCAAGTTAGCTTGGCCTTTGAGATATTTCAACGACTCGTGGTCGGAATGTATGATAAATTCCTTGGGCCAAAGGTAGTGTTGCCAAACTTGAAGGACACGAACTAAGGAAAAAATCTCTTTGTCATAAATCGGATAGTTAAGGCGAGCACCATCAAGTTTCTCGCTATGGTAGGCGATAGGACGTCCGTTTTGCATAAGGACTCCTCACATGCCAATACCAATAGCATCACACTCTATCTCAAAAGTTTTTGTGAAATCCGGTAAAGCAAGAAGAGGTGCTTCGGTGAGCCTCGTTTGAAGTTCATCAAAAGCTTTTTGTTGTTGTTTTCCCCACACGAAGGTGACATTCTTTTTGGTCAATTCATTAAGGGGACAAGCAATGGTTGAAAATTCTTTCACAAAGCGACGATAGAAACCGGCCAATCCATGAAAACTTTGGAGTTCACTCACATTTGTTGGTATGGGCCAATCTCGTATGTCCTTTACCTTGGAAACATCAACTTCAATTCCCTTCGAAGAAATGGCAAATCCAAGAAAAATCAACTTGTCTTTAGAAAAAGTGCACTTGGGAAGATTAGCATAAAGCTTTTCATGTCGAAGGATTTGCAAAACTTCCTTGACATGTTTTACATGGTCCTCAAGTGATTTGCTATAAACAAGAATATCATCGAAATAGACAACAACACTTTTTCCAATGAGAGAACGCAAGATGTGATTCATAAGGCGCATGAAAGTGGATGGGGCATTTGATAAACCAAAGGGCATAACCAACCACTCATAGAGACCAAGTTTGGTCTTGAAGGCGGTTTTCCACTCATCACCTTCAGCCATGCGTATTTGATGGTAACCACTACGAAGATCAATTTTCGAAAAAATAGTGGCTCCACACAACTCATCAAGCATGTCATCGAGACGTGTTATGGGATGTCGATAATGCACGGTGATAGCATTGATTAGACGGCAGCCCATGCATAACCGTAATGTATCATCCGTCTTTGGAACAAGAATCACGGGTACAGCACTTGGACTAGTGCTAACTTGGATCAAACCTTTGGAGACGAGTTGGTTGATTTGACATTCAATCTCCTTTGTCTCCTCCGGGTTCATGCGGTAAGCGGCGCGGTTGGGAAGTGGTGTGTCGGGGATGAGGTCAATGCAATGTTCGATGCCGCGAAGAGGAGTAGTCCATGTGGAAGCTCTTCGCGAAACACATCCTTGAATTCCTGCAAACAATCATCAAAGATGGAGGAACATTGGTTAATTCATTAGTTCCTTGCGCTAGTCCCTTGCAAAGGAGGACATAGTGCAAGATGGATGGGTTATTCCGCACATCTCTCATCTCACTTTTGGTGGCAAGGAGAACACTCTTAGTTTTTCCACTCGAGTTTGGCTTGTGGCTCTCACTCACTATGAGGTGGTTCTCTCTCTCACCGCTCTTACCACAAGTAGGTGTTGTGCTTTGCGCCCTCTCTAAAGCCTTTGCATTGTCCGCAATTATTTGGCTAGGAGTCATCGGTTGCAAAACACATGTTTTGTTGAGCCATTTGAAGGTGTATACATTGGTGCGACCATCATGTTGAGCAGGCTTGTCAAATTGCCATGGTCGACCAAGAAGCATGTGGCAAACTGTCATAGGAACAACATCACACTCCACCGTATCTTTGTAAGGACCAATGGCGAAGGATACCGATACATTATGCTTGATCTTCACGGACCCTTGGTCACTTAGCCATTGCACGTGGTAGGGGTGCTTGTGCGGATGGAGGGTGAGGTTGAGCTTCTCACACAACTTGGTGCTAGCAAGGTTGTGGCAACTCCCTCCGTCAATGATCACCTTGATATATTTTCCATTGATGCCGGCTCGTGTTTGGAAAATATTGGAGCGTTGGTCTTCATGCTCTTGTGCTTGAGTGGTCAAGATCCTTGAGATGACAAGCGATGGACTTGCATCATGTTCACACATGAGGAATTCTTGGTCATCTTCCACTCGTTGCCTTGCCATTGCTTCCTTGACTCGGGCATCAAATTCATCTCTACTCAAGTACTCTTCATCACCATTGTCATGGATGAACAAGACTTTCTTGTTTCCACATTCGGCCGACTTGTGTCCTTTACCTCCACACTTGTATCATTCACCGTTGAAAGGTGTATCACTCTTTGCTTGCTTGCCACTTGGGGGCAGTTTTCCTTGAGGAAGTGTGGGCTTGAAGGAAGGCTTGGAGGTACTTGAGGAGCTACCATTGAAAGTTGTTGGTGTAGGGGTTGAAGCTTGCATGTAGGAGAAGTACGTCTTAGGCTTGTTGTACTTGATATCCTCTTGCACTTGACGTTCAGCCTTTGTTGCGATGTGCACAAGCTCAACCATGGTGTTGTATGTTTGGAACTCGACGATGCACTTGATTGGGTGATTCAAGCCAATAAGGAAACGTGCCATTGTTTGCTCCATGCGCTCATCAATGTTGGCGCGAATCAAGTTGAGTTCAATTTCCTTGAAGTATTCTTCCACGGTCTTTGTCCCTTAACGAAGAGCTTGAAGGTTGTTGAAGAGGTCACGCGTGTAGTGCGCGGGGACAAACCGGGATCTCATGTGAGCCTTCATGTCATGCCAAGTTGTGATTGGCGGTTCTTGTCTTGCATCACGAGCAACTTGAACTTGTTCCCACCAAAGGTTGGCGTAATCATCAAACTCAAGCAAAGCCATAACGACCATCTTCTCGTTGCTATAATTGTGCATGCGGAAGATCTTGTTGACTTTGAGTGCCCACGAGAGGTATTCTTCGGGTTCATTGGATCCGGTGAACTTGGGCATTGTGAACTTGAGCTTGCCAAAAGTTTCTTCATCGTTGCGGTCATTGCGACGAGCTTGGTGACCTTGTTGATGATCTTGTAGTTGGGGAGGTGGAACTTGGTTCACGCGTCCTTGTTGCGGAGCTTGCTCTTGATATTGTTGTTGAGGAGGAGCTTGCTCTTTCTCTTGGCGCGGTTATTGACGTGGTTGAGGCGCTTGGGCCTCATGGTGGCGAGGGTGTGGAGCCTCTTGACGCGGTTGATGACGAAGAGGAGGCTCGTTCCTCGGTTGGTGATGTTGGTTAGGCACATGGGCCTCACGGCGAAGAACATGGTCATGAGCCTCTTGACGTGGTCGGCGTCGCTCAACTTGTATCACTTGACGCTCCAAGTTTTGTTGATGTGGAGAAGGCGCCGCATGATGACCATGGTGTCGTTGTTGACGTTCATGACGTTGATGACGAGGAGGATGATCTTGGAGAGCTTCACGTCGATGACGAGGTTGATTCTCCAAGTTGGAGTCATCACTTGTTGTGTCAAGTATGTGTCGCGGTCGATGGTGGTAGACTTGCGGTTGTACTGGCGGTTGCGCTTGCGGTTCCTCTTGTGGTTGCTCTTGTCGGATCACTAGTGCCCTTGCGTGATGACGGTGTGCTTCTTGCCTTGCTCGTGGCCTTGAAGAGAGGTCACCATCATAGCTTGACGTCGCGGCGTGTCGTGGGGAAGGTACATAGTTCGAAGAGATTCCATCTTCAACCACGAGGGCATCATTGCGTCTTTGAGCACTTTGATGTAGATCTTGTGGAAGAGGTGCATGACGATGCGAAGAACTTGCTGAGCTTGATGCGCGTGAACGTGGTCTTGCCATGCCGTCAATGAGGCGTCGAAGATCGTCATTTGTTTCGGCGACAGAGCGTTGGAGCGCTTCATTTTGGTGGCCGAAGTTGTGATGCATTGCATGCATTTGTCGATGTTCTTGAACTCGGCTTGTGTCTCGCCAAATTGTTCATCTTGTCGCGTCTCAAGGGCTTGGCAACGTTCACGGAACTCTTGTCGAACGATGAAGTGACTTGCACGCGTCATGTACGGACCTTGATCTTCTTCTTGGGGAGGTGGTTGGCTCGTCTCACCGTGCCTATCCATCATGCAAAACACACGAGTATTGTATATGGAAGTGGAATATGGTGGTGTTAGCCTTGTACCTCACCTTGGGGATTGCACCAAACTAGAGACCACAAGTGAGAGCTATAAGCGTGCAAAGTGGAATTGCAAAGAAAACTCACACTAAAGGAGAACTAATTCTCAACAGCTTGTTGGTGGTAGGTTAGTATTGTGGAAGCTAAAGAACCAACCAAAAGAAAAGGGATAGTCAAAAGTGGGTAAAATCCAACAAAACTCAAGTCAAAGGCGAAGGTCAACAACTCAAAAGGGTGACGGGAACCTACGACTATATACACACACGTGGAGAAAATTGGGATTGACACGACTATGAAAATGAGCAAACAAAATGTCCTAACAAAGACTAAGCTCGTTGTCGTGCCAATGCAAGGAGAGACCATGGCTCTTTTGCAAAGAGGAAAAATGAGCAACAGATTTGTGCACTTGCCTTGGGTGCTCTTCTTTCTCTCTTGCTTACAAGCTTTCAGACTCTCTTTGGCAATGGGAGACTGTTTTTCTTTTGCTTTTTTCTTTGTATCTTTTTCTTTCTTTTGTATTATCTTTTTTTTTGCTTTCCCTTGATGCTACCTAGTCACACTTGATATTGCTCTTGCACTCTCACTATCCAAGGACAAATGCACAATGCTCAAGCAAACACAAGATGAGCCACTCTCATAGGATAGGTACACACAAAGGAAGATAGGGGTTAACAAGGTGACGCAAGTTATACCTTCTTTGATGATGAACTTGGCGTCGGTGGTGTGGGATGATGTTCGTGGTCCGTGGTGTCGATGAGCGCGGAAGTTGATGATGCGGAAGCTTGCTGGTAGTTGCTGACACGCACACGGGACACGAGCAAACAAAGGATATTAGCCAATGCGAAAAATGAGGCAAAATTGTCAAAACTGGCGTTACAGCCGGACACTCCGATCTGTTGGGCCGGACACTCCGGTCTGTCTGGGCCGGACACTCCGGTCGGTACGTGCCGGACACTACGGCGCGGGTTTCCTGCTCGTGTTCTTGAGCGGAAATCCTCGCCTTCGGGCCTCAAATCCGCGAAAAACTGGCCAAATCGGGCTAGGGAAACGCAGGATAAAGCTGGACCAACTCCTTAGACAAGGTTTGGTCGGATCAAAACCACAAATAACACTCTAAATCAAGAGATTGATCCAAAGGCAAATATGGGCTGTTTTTTGTGGGGATTTTCGAATTTTTGGTGGATAGAAGAAAATTTGTGGGGGAAATCATGAGAAACGAAGCTCTTGATACCAATATGTTGAGGGCAAACTTCTAGGGTGGCCTGATCTTTCACGATTCCCTTTCAAATCGAGGGTGGAGTGCGGGGGAAGGAGGGTGAAGGATGAACACGACGAACACACGCACGAAGAACGCGATGAACACACACCCGCAAAACCACGATAAACACCAATAGCTCACGCCGGCGGTGACTGGTCCGGCGCAATCCCTAGGATCGGCGTCGGGCGGAGGACTCTCTCTCGAACCAGCACAGCAAGATGGGAGACTCGGTGAGATCTTGACATCTAGGCAAAGGGACACCGATGCCTAGGCCTTGCACAACGCGGAGGCACAATGCAAACTCCAACGAGGTTTAGGGATATTGGTGCTCCTTAGTCAAGGAGCATGATGCAAGAATTAGATAGATCCACAAAGGGGTTTCCACTAATTCCAATATCAAGCCTAGGGTTTACAATGGATGTGGGGGACTATATATAGGCCAACCACTTAAACAGGGGTACTTTAGGAATAAAAGACAAGTTCTGGACGGACTAAGGGGTACATGGGTCGAAGGCCCAAAGGCCTTTTCATGCCTGGTGACGGTCGGACCGGAGACTCCGGTGTGGTGGACCGGAGACTTTGGTCTAGACCGGAGAATCCAGTGTAGTCTCCGGACCAGCCTCCGGAGGGGTCGTCAGACTGTCCCAGGGCCTGGTACAGGGGGTCAGACTGGAGAGAGGGCCGGAGTCTCCGGTGTCTTCAGGCCGGAAACTTTGGCAGGCCGGAGACTCCGGTGTGCGCAGACCAGAGACTCCGGTCTGAGCAGCTCCAGCAGCGTTTGCTTCATGTTCTGCTCCTTGTCCACCATCCTTGGGTGCTTGGTGATGTGTCGAGGCTTCGTACCTGATGATGCATAGGGTAGTTGCATGAAGTAGCATACCATCCAAGGAGGTATCGAATTGGCACGAGGACAGGAGCGAGTTCACCTTAGCTTGTAGGAGTTTGGCTCGGGCACGAGTCATGGGTCCACTTGGGGGACTAGTTGGTGTAGATGTAGAAGCGTCCATAGGACAGACTGCATCATAGTTTTTGAGTTCCCACATTTGAATGATGTTCAATTAACTTCCATGCACTTTGACCTTGCATACGCATTTTGTTTGCGATACTTGAGTTGTGCTAATAGTGTTGTGAACAAGAATGGACATGCCACAAATGACATGCTCCTCTATCACACACAAACATATGTTGCTTGGTCTTTGTTGTGTGAACGTACAATTGCATACGTGTCAACCTCTATGGACAAAGAGTTGACAAGACGAATCGAAGAGAGTTACCTAGGGCTATCCTTCAATGAGCTATCTCTATATCATAAGGTGACTTCCTTCTACTTGAGGACTCATGCTATAATCTTCATAAATTGGCTACTCTTTGAGTGTTGCTTCGCTTTTGTTGTGAGCTTTAGGCTTCATGGAAGGTGAAGGAACATTGAAGAGTTGCCACATCAAGCTTCCCAAGGACGACTATATGGTGAACCCCAGGATCAAGAAGGTCTCTCGACATCATCTTCTTAGGATGAGCATGAAGAGTCGAGGACGACTCTTTTTGAAGGGGGAGCTGATGCAGCCCGTCCTGTGGACGCTACTACATCCACAACGCCATGTCCCCAAGATCGTCCCCAAGTCAACCAAGAAGATGGACCAGGAGCAGCCTGCTCTAGAATGAGAGACTCCGCCGTCATCGCCCCGGAGAGTCCGCCCGAATCCAGCCGGAGTGTCCGGCGCAGCCGGACTGGCCAGCGCGACTCAGCCGGAGTGTCCGGCCTACCCCAGCCCTGTCTTGGCGCGGACATTCTGTGTGCTACATCGGACTCAACCCGGACACTACCCGGAGTGTCCGGCCACCCCGGACTGTCCAGCCCACTCGACCCGGAGTGGCCGGCCTACGCGATGGGCCTGCGTGCCAACATCTGGGCCCTTGGCCCATGTACCCCTCTATTCCGCACCAAACCCTAGTTTTATCCCCAAACTACCCCTGAACTTGTGGCTGGCCTATAAATAGAGCCCCCACCCATCATTGTATCCCTTAGGCATAGATGATAGACTAAAGAAAAAACCCTTCGTGGAATCTCTAGTTTTGCCTCATCCCCTTCTACCAAAGGGGATCGACTATCGTCACCACCTCGTTGGAGTTTGCATCACGCCTCCCTCGTTGTACAAGGCCTTGGCATCGATGTCCCTTTGCCAAGACGTCAAGACCCTCTCCAAGGTGTTCTTTCCTCTCCGCTTGGGATTGACGGGAGCACGTTGACCGATCTTTCGTTGCGAGGATTCTATCGGACCGGTGGCCACCGGTAAGAGCAATCGGCCTTGTATCGTGTGTGTTTTGCGTGTGTTCATCATGTTCTTAGCGAGGTGTGCGTCCGCTTCCACTACCTTCTCCCTTTCCCCTCGCTTTCCCATCGATTTGACCACGAGATCCGTGAAGATCGGGCCACCCTAGAGGTTTGCCCTCATCAGTTGGTGTCATGATATGGTAATGTTGTAAGTTGATGTATAGTTGATACTCTTGCAACACACCTAACGTGTAAGTTCCATAGACCATGGCCTTACACAAAAAGGAATGATAAAGATCATACCACGATGCACATCATAGTGATCAAGTACAAGAACCATGTCATTTCACTTTACACATTTGATGTTTGCATCTTATATTGCTTGTTTGGCGCTTTAGTAGCATTATAAGATAATCCCTCTTTTAGATATCAAGATAAAAATGTGGTCTTCCTTAAGTATGCACCGTTATATGGATCGTGTTTCGAGACATCATGTGATGATCGGGTGTACTTGACTGTGCGCATACAACGGGTGTAAGACAGTTTTACACACGCAAGTACTAAGGTTTTTACTTTGTGAGTCTAGCATGTACATACATGGCCTCGGAACACAAACCGAAAGGTTAAGCATGAGTCATATAGTTGATATGATGCCCATATAGATGCTTCCCTTTGAAGCTACACCGACTCACATGATGATCGTACTTGGTGTAGTGCATTTGGTTCATGTAATCACCACAAACACACGAGTGATGTAGTTTTTGAGTGGGAGTTCATTCGTAATTTGGATTAGTCAAACTCAATTTATCATAAACTAAAATCAAAGTGAATTTGCATAATTTGTTGTAGTCATTAGCATCCGTTTACTACCTTATGCTTAGTTTTAATTGAGATAATAGAACTATAGAATTCTGGATATTTGCTTTACGAACTGGTATTGTATTGTTTTGAATATCAATTTAAAGTTTATAAGTCCTATTTAGAACTTTCAGCAAACTCTATTTACTCCATGAAGTTTAATAAGTAGTATTAAACTGAGAGTAAGAATTCCAACGTTAGTATCTAAAGTATCATGTTTGCCTCCATGATTCTTGATATTCAAAAGTTATTTTTAATATCGAGGTTACCTAGGAGCTGAAAGAATTGTTTTAGAAACCATCATCTGTGGAAGGTATTTGATATCTGAACCAATGTTTATGGTTGCAGTATGATAGAGTATAATTTAGCAAAATACATGCTCTCATATTGTATGGGAATTTGTGAATGTTGGAGACGCTATACGTCCTAATCTCCCAAAAAGGTTTTGGGAACTGACATTATACTCACGATTCGTCCTTATAAGCTATAGTAGCTTGATAATGAAAGTTGTCATGATAAGGATGAATAGAAGATGTAGGTAAAATGTTTACTATACTAAAAGAATACTAAATAATGGATTTTTGAAAGAACACCAAACATTTGATGACGGTGATCAACTTCAAAGTGCAAGTCCAAAAGTATTAGTATTTAACTATACATGCTTTGGATTATGTGTCATATGTATGGTGCCACTATTGATGTTGATAGATTCTTTTAAAAGGAAAATGAAATGCTGAAAGAGAATCTATAAAATATTTGGCAGAAAATAAAATATTGTAAATGTCCAGCTAAGGTATATAGATGATATACATGTTATGGTTGTATTCTTTTCTTGTTAAACAATGTGGTTCTTGGGTATTGGATACCTAATTGGTTGGTTTGAAATGTCATACATCACGACACAATTCATGAACTACAATGGCCTAGGTAACTAGCAAAAGAATATGTGATGATGTCCATCGACAGCAAACAAAGTGTTATTGTGTTTCTCGTTGACAAAGCTTACCTTCAAGATTTATTTAAATAATTGTTATTTTGTTCCGGTATTATGAGAACAATGGTTGTTCAAATAATTCCCATATTCCATACAAGATGGATGAACTTTTACAAGTCTAGTTGGAGAAATCACGTCCATAAAACTAATGCTAAAATGTCGCAAGACAAACGATTAAAAGATCACTTATGAAGTGACATCGCCGTTTAAATTATATTGGAAAGAAAACATGAAGAAACTCCATGTTGATGGATTTCTGGAGTCTTTTATTTTGATCAAATGACGCTTGTGAGACTTTCCTCGAGATAATTGAAACTCTGTTCATAGGCAAAAAGGGAACGGGTGACTAACTTATTGGAAATTGTGCATATTGATGTATATAGTGCATTATATGTAGCCATGTGTCGTAGATCTTTAGACTTCATATGCTTTCTCCGTAAATTTGAGTGAATATATCTGTATATTTACTTCATAAGGAAGAAGTATGAAACATTTGAAAATTGTTCAGATACATTCAAGATGAAGTTGAAAATCATTGTAACAAGAAAATAAAGAGTTTATGATTCGATCATAAAGGAAGATATTTGAGTTACATGTTTAGCAAAACACCTAAGATTTGAGGAATTGTTCCATGGATTTGCATTTCCCGATAAACCATAGGAGTATGGCATGTTCGAGAGATCAAATCGAACCTTATTTTACATGGTAAGATCAAAGGTGTCATTTATAAAACCGCCATTATATTTTAAGGATTAAAGCTTTAGAGACTACCACTTTTACACTGAAAAGAGCACCATCGTGATCCGTTGAAATGACACCATATGGGTTATGGTTCAGGATAAAACCCGAGTTGTCTTTTCTTAAATTTGGTATGCTATGCATAAGTAAAATGTTTACAACCAAAGTCAGATAAGCACTTATTTGTAGGTTATCCCAAAGAATTGTTGGGTATTCCTCCATAACACCAAGGACAAAAGAGTTTGTCGCTTGGAACGTTAAGTTTCTTGAGAAGGAAATTTTCACGAAAAGTTAAGTGGGAGGACAATAGAACTTTGATAAAGTTATTGAACCTTAGCTATATGTGCTAAGTAGAGTAGCGCCGGAAAGTGTCCTGGTGGTGGCCACAATGTTCATGGCTCCCGTGATTACAAAGGTTGTGATTTTGGAGATTAGAGTTCCTGTTTGAACCGTATGCATCGGGTAACAATCAAATAGATAGATTTGATAAACAAGTCATTATTGTTTTGACAATGAACCGACTTCATGCAAAGAAGCGATGATGGGCCCTATCCCCATAAAATGACTAGAAGTCATAAAATCCACGATAGTTTCCATACATGAGAAATCAAGTTTTGAACTTGGAAGACCCTCCAAAAAGGCATGAAGCCTATCGCTCGTGTTTGGATCTATAAAGAATAGACATGGATGTTTGACATCTGTGAAATAGTCGACATGTCGGAAAAGAATTTATGACAATGTTCAAGGAGTTAACTATGACAAGATTTGATCTTTCATAGCGATATTTAGTCTTGACGGATTAATGTAGCAACCACTACATATAATTTGATATATGATAGCTGAACAAACAAAACAATGTTCTTCTAATAGAATGGTTACCTAGGACGTGTACATGACACGGTCCGAAGGGTTTTGTTAATTCAAAGGATGCTAAAAGGGCATGCAAACTTGAATGGTTGAAGTAAGCATAGCGGAGTTGGAAACTTCACCGTGATGAAACTGTTAAAATGTTTAATTTCATCGAAAACGATGAAGATGCTTGCATTTGCAAGAAATTAAGTGGGAGCGCTAAGACAAATTTCCAATACATTATGTAGAGTACATATTGTTGATTGGAAATGATGTATCTTTTATTGACACGGGTTGAGAATTTAATAAAACTCGATTTTGATGAAAGACTTGGGCAAAACCAGAATATTTGGCATCAATGTCTATATGGATAGATGGAGGCGCTAATATGGTTGTGCCAGACGTACATATATGAGATATTGAATGGGTTCAATCTGGAAACGACAAGAAAGGTTCTTGCCGCATGGAAAAGGTTAATCAAGATTCAAGTGTATTGACACTTGGTGAATGAAACGAGATTCAAGTGTTTCGACACTTGGTGAGTGAAATCACATTAATATTTTGATCAATAATACCATCATATGTACATATCTAGATATGTCCTATGCTCTAAATGTTGTGAGCATATACCAGAATGATTCATAAGATGATCATTTGACGACAGTGACGATATTCTTATGAGCTTTGGAAGAACTAAGAATAGATCATGTATAAGTGACAAATAGTTGACAATAGTTCATTGTAAAGTCTTACATTGATACTAGTTTGTCACAAGATACAAATTAAATTTATCTCAATTTAGACTATGGGTGGCACAATGTAATGGAAAGGATGTTCCATGATGGATTTGGATGAGTTCCAAAGTTGAGACATTGTGATGGATACTATAACAAAAGGCTAAGTATATAACTGCTATAGTAGCAGCAAAGGAGGGCATTTGTGTTAAGTAGTTTGTTATCAAACTAGGTGTGGTTCAAAGTGAGCTAATACTATGAAAATATATTGTGTGACAATAATATCAACATATTTTGAGCCGAACGAACTAAAGGTCTCACCAAAGGACCAAATTTATACAATGCCATCTCATTTGAGAATGAGTGATGCGTAGAGACGCAAAGACATGCAAATACACACGGACCTAAAACTGTTAGATCCGGAGATTATGTTAACCACTAGCAATAGCGCATATGCAACACCAGAAATCCATAGGTGTTCAATGCGGAAAGTTTTTCAAACTAGATTATTGACTCTAGTGCAAGTGGGAGACTGAAGGGAATATGCCCGAGAGGCAATAATAAAGTGGTTATTATCTTATTCCATGTTTATGATAAATGTTTATTTTACATGCTATAATTGTATTGATCGGAAATGTCAATACATGTGTGTTTAATAAACAAAAGGGTTCCTAGTTATGCCTCTCTTATAGACTAGCTCGTTGATTAACAAGATGATCAAGGTTTCCTGATCATGGACATTGGATGTTGTTAATAACAAGGTCACAACATTGGTGGAATGATGTCATGAACATTCATCCGAAGTATAGCATTATGATCAAAGTCATTATGTTTATATTGCTATAACACTATACGAAGTAATCTTTATCCTTAGACCATGAGATCATGTTAATTGCTAACACCGGAAGAGTATCTTGATAACATCAAATGTCACACCGTAACAGGGTGACTATAAAGATGGGTTCAGTGCTACGAAGGTATTATGTTGAGGCTCATGGATCAAGAGTGGAATTTGTCAATCCCTATGACGGATAGATATACTCTGGGCCCTCCCAGTGATATCGCATTAAGATAGCTTGCAAGCAAGTGATGTGATCACTAGAATGTTATATCACGGGAACGAGAAAAGAGTGCATGTCGGTAACGAGATCAAACTAGGTATGGAGATACCGATGATCGAATCTCGGACATGTAATATATCGCGAGACAAAGGGATTTAGTTACAAGCGTTAAAGGTTCTCACGATCACAAAAGTCATCGTTGAATGTGTAGGAGTCAATACAGATCTCCAGGTCCCGCTGTTGATTATTGATCGAAGAGGGGTCTCGATCATGTCTGCATTATTCGCGAACCGTAGGGTGACACACTTAAGGGATACCGACACCATTTGGAGCAAATATGTTTCAGATAAAGATTTAAGAAAGCACTGGAATTATTTCAATAGTCACCGAAACTGTTTCGGGTGAAATTGCTGAAATTGGTTCTCCATGTAATATTGAAATGTTGCAGGGGGTTTTATGTGAATGTTTGTTAATTAAATTAATTAACAAAATTCTGAATAAAAATAATAAAAGAGTTTTATTAAATGAGAGAGCATTAAATTTGGAGAAATTTAATGCATTTAAAGTGGAGACTTTAAAAGGGAATGTGAAGAGGCATTTTAATGTGGAGGGGTTACCACCACATGAATGGAGGAGGTGAAGAGACACCTCCTCCATGCGCCGGCCATGAAGGAGGGGCACCCCCCTCCTCCTATAAAAGGCCACCCTCTCCTCACTTCTCAAACACACCTCCTTGTGAAGGATCTCTCTCCCCCTCTAGTATTATTCCCCCATGGTCTCGGATTAGCGAGATACATGTTCCCGGTGGCTTTATCTAGAAAGGAGTTGCTGCTTCCGCTGCTTTGCTGGAGCGAGGGACGGAGGTTGTCGGGGTACCGGACGTGTGTGCAATCACGGATGCACCGCTGCTTTGCGGTGCTGGACTTGGTGCTGCTGGAGCTGGATCTGATGGACGTGCTGGAGCGGGACCTGCTGGACTTCCTCACGATCTTGAGATCAGCAAGTGTACGACTACATCAACCATGAGTTCCTACTCGTTAACAAAACTCGTTGTCTTCGAGGGTAAGTTCTCGTTGGATGTATGTCCACCCGTTTCTTTGTATCTAATAGATAGATCTTGGCGTGTAGTTCACATCGTAGGAATTTTTTTGTTTTCTATGCTGCGGACCCAACAAGAAAAAGAGTCATCATGGTGAGATTAGCTCTTCAATCATGATGACTAGGTAAATCTTAACAAGTTCATGGTGAGAATAGCTCCGAGCCCCTGATAAGTCTGTAATTAGGACAAGAAGTCAATAATAAATCTTATAATAATAGTAAGTAAAGAACAGTTTAGGTCTATGATAGAAGTCATAGGTATTATAATATTATGATAATTTTTGGATTTAAGGTAGTAACTACAATGTTGTTAGTAGTTTTGAGAGATCATGTGAGGATAGTTATGATAGAATGAAAAAAATTGGTAGTCTTTAGTAGTCCCAAAAGAAAGGTAAGAGGTTAGTCAGAACCAAAGTGAGACCACTTTGCTCAAAATTATCTTGTTGCACCTGAGCAATTTGGGTAGATATTGAGACAAAGAAAAAGTTTAACCCCTAAGTGCTAAGTATCACGAAGTGAATCTATATTAGGAGGTGTCATATACTACACAGCTAAGCCTGAATTCTAGAGGTATTAAACTCAACTACTATATTCCGGGCTTAGAATGATGTGTGTTATATGTAGCACATTTGGATTTCTTGGTTTTTCTTGGATCTTCTTGATTGACTAGATCTATGCATGAAGTTTGACTTGATGTGCAAATGCATGTTGCATCATCAAGTTATTACTTGATGTTATAGACCTAGATAGAAAAGGGAATTCGTGTAAGGGAGTGACAAGTTCCGAAGATCAAGATGAAGACTTGCATGAAGAAGGAAGCTAAATATAAGTAGTATCAACACTATTTTGAAGGATGGATCAATTCCAACTCATTATGAGCTGGCTATAAGAAGGATTATTAGTGCAGAAAAGGTGTGGAGCAACATGAAGGAATGAACTTGAGTTCATTCAAGATAGGTGATGTTGCTCAGAAGCTAATGAAGTAGTTATACCAAGATCATGGAAGTATCATGAATCAGGGCAAAGAAGAAGTCTGGTAATAAAAGGGATATTCAAGCTCTGACAACTCAGAGAGAATGCCAGTAAAAAGTTGAAAATCCGTAGGGTAATCCATACACCTAGGAGGATCCAGAGCTGGTATCCATAGCTGGTATCCTAGATGTTTAGCTGATTAGGTCATCTTTGTATGATTTAAAGAGTATAAAACTTGGCCTAAGTTAAGAAAGACATCAAGAAGTATAAAATTTAGAGCGAAAGACTTTCGAGACATTTCGAGAAATTAGGTTGATTAGTGAGGAATAATGTCTAAGAAAATAAAAGTAAGACAAGTAACGTTGGAAGATTCATTTCGGAGATCCACAATTGTGTGGGTGTACCGTAGACTCTTTCGTGAGACCTTATATAGGTAAGATATAAGCTGGACAAAGACCAATACCTTAACTATTGGGTATTATACATGAAGTTTAGAGACCATTAGGAAACCCCAAGGGGGAGAGTAAACAATAAACACTGAAGTGTTGTTGTCTAACTTTCTGACTAAAGGTTGGAGAAGAAGACAAAGTTATGATGAGGTTAAGCCTTATTCTCATAAGGCTACAAGATGCCATCATTATAAGGTATTTCCAAGAGTATGTCCGGATGAAAGATCGAAGGAGATATAATAGATTAAACCTAGTGGACTAGTTATAAAGGGGAAATAGCTAGTAAGTTGTCCTTAAGAAGGATTAGAGCCTATTAAAATAGTTTAGTGTATAGTAGTAGAAAAACCTTATTGGAATGGACAAAATGTGTCCACAGCCAATTCTAAATAGGATGGTAAGGACATAATTCAAGAGATTATAGTGAGAGAAAACCAAGGATAAATTACAAACGATAGTGGATACTATCAAGTGTGAAGAGGATTCAAGGAAAAGATCTGGATACGAGATACCACAATTATTCCCATTTGTGATCACAATGGAGTTAGGCAAGGTCGTGATCAATACAAGCCAATACCTCATTACGAAACGTAAGAGAGTATGAACTTCGGGGATGAAGTTTATTTTAAGGGGGAGAGTCTGTAACACGCCAGCATTAGAGCTTAGAAATAAGCTGAACGGGTGTGTGCATTGCATTCATGCATAGAAAATTTGGATGATTTTCGCGCTTTTGAATAAAACTTGTCAAAGACATTGAAGCTTCTGTTAACTTGGTGGAACTGAAGTAGATCATCAAGTTGACTACGATAAGTTTCAATATGAACTTTGCTAAAACCTTACCTTTGGGTAATATAATTTGATCTAAGGGTAGATCAAATGTAATAAAATTAAGTCACAACACACTACTTAATAAGGAGTACTAGATCTTCTAGAGATCATTACATGGTATTCCATACCACAACTCAAGGATGAATACTTAATATTCTAAAGATGATATCAAGGTATTATCTATAACAAACCCTGAATACCTAGTTAAGGATATAAATTAAGTAAAGAAAACTCATAACTAAATCTTGAATGGAAGACAAGCCAAGACCATTCACCTCATATCTTTGTTGCCATATTAGTAGGTGACATTCCTATTTAACCAAGTCCTAGTGTCTATTGATCATCAGTGTGTGTGATCAATTCTTGACCTAGCACTTATTGACTCATAGCCTTTGACCTATTATATTGACCTTCGAAAGACCTTAAGTAAATAAATAAGAAGAAGGAACTAGTTATGGTAGAGTGTGCCATCATTAGTGGAGTGCGATCCTTAGTGGTGATCAAACCATTTGGTGTTAGAGGAGTTAACTCACTCATGAGTTAACTAGAAGAAGTATCTAAACCTAAGAATTAGCTAATACTTGAGAAGTAATAAGAAAGCTAATAGTGTTAGAATATCAAGTAATAATCTTGTTAAGCCAAGTGGGAATAAACTTCAAGTAAGTTCCTTAACAGGATAAGCCTTATAGAAAGACTAGTACAAGTCTACTACTTAGTTGATGATAGATCTTGATTAGAAAATTAGAAGCCTAAGCTTTGATTGATCAAAGGTTGGTGGTCATTATTCTTAAGTCACTTTAGAATAGATGGCCAGCTGATGAAGAGGAGTTATGAGTATACCAAATTAGGAAAAACCTTAGTTAACTGAATCATCTAGCTTGATCCTGAGAAGTCAAGCTAGAGTATGATGAAGTATATAACATAAATTGTAGGAGTAGTTGGAAGTATATTAGTTTAACCAAGTTAATACAAGAACAACTTGTATTATGGAGAGTAGTACCATACCTGTTCTGGAGGATTGTTAGCACTTGTGATGTATAGAGAGAACTGTAATCTTGCAAGCCTTGGAAGTAGTTACAAGAAGTATTTAAAGGAATTAATGGATGGAGTTAGAAGTAGCTACAATGATGGATACATTAGAGGTAGTGAAGAAATGGAAGTTTCATACTAGAGTGATAATGGAGAATGGTTATTGCAGGAGCGGCATGACCATGTCAGCATGGGATGATGGATATGGTGGAGTCAGATGATTGACTTATTCAGGAAGATGTGATCTTTATGAATAAGATAAGAGAGAGATATATAGAGTATATTTAGGAAAGGAGGTCCTTATGTAAAGATAACCTTGGTGAGGTATTAAGGTAGAAGTGCTTGAGAAACCTTTAACCAACATTATATCAAGCCATGACAAGACCCATGTATACCTCTTTGTCCAAAGCACTAGAATCAAATCGATAGTGGAACCATTTCCTGTTCCTAGGTAACCATTGGATAATATCTCTTGGACAAATGAAACTTCCACAGGATAATTAGTGAACTAGATGAGTTATCATGTATGAAAGCCTTGTCTATTTTATGATCCTGAACCTTAAAAGAAACATAGACCAGGAACCATCAAGGCCACATTAAGAAGTAATCTTTGTAGCCACTCTAAGTTGAGATAACATTTAGGATTATAAATTTTAGATCAATCCTTAAACCTTGATATTTATCCACATTCATAATAAGATATGAGCCTATTAAACCTTCCCAAAACTCCTAGCAATTATTTGGAAATGAACATTTCCATTTTCTCATTAATAATTGGTATCGTTGCATAATGACTTAACCAAGATTGTTTTATAGTAGTTCTAAACCCACAAACTAAGTAGGCTTGGAATGGGAGAAACCACCAAATATAGAGAATCATGAAATTCAAATCACCACTTTATAAACCACAAGTTTTACTACTTTATAATGTATATATATAATTCCTTTACAAGATTAAGTGTTAATAAGAATTCTGTACACATAAATATCCATTTTTAATCTATCACCATTACATTTTTAGAGAATTTTTCTATAGAAGGAATAAATCCGTAAAGTCTAAGTTTTATTTGTTCTATTTAATAAGAGAACCTCTCATATGGTTGTATTTCCTTTTGATACAATAGAATAATATAGGGGAATTGATACAATGAATCATTACACTATCCTGAATATTGTACCAAAATTCTAAATGTTTAAACCTTGTAGGAATAGAACTGGAAAAGAAATTATAAGTAAAAAAGAAAACTGAATATAAAAATAGATAAAAGAAAAGGAAGCAGCCAGCCGGACTAGTCCACCATGGCCCGTATTCTATGCGTCGCTCACGAGCAGCCCCTTTCCTTTTCCGCTCAATCGGCCACGGCCCAATAGCAACCCACACACCAGTTCGGTAGTCACTAGCAGGTGGGACCGAAGGAAGGCCCGCGGGTTCATTTCGAGGAAACTTGGGGGGTTTTCTGCAAAGTGATCATCATCGTCATCCTCACGCACACAGGCAGCTGCGTGTGCTCGCTGATGACCGTCCGCCGCCGTCAACAGAAATTGACCGCCACAATGGCCGCCATCGCCTAGGAGGAAGATAAGAACACCACAGAGTCCCTCTGCCCATCCTCATCCATTTCCGCCTCTAGAGTTCTCTCTTTCTCTCTCTGGGCCGAAACGCTATCCGGCTAGAGCCGACCACCATAGTCAGTAGAGGCCATCCCGGAGACTGTGGAGTGGTCAAGGAGAAGCGCCTCGCCGTCCTTGTCTCTTGAGGGGTAACAGTGGAGCAAGGAGCGCTCGGAATCAGAGTAATTTCACCATTCCCTTTCGCCGACGATCGTCGGAGTCCGCAAAGATTAGGCCGTACCGGAGCACCATCGTCATCATCAACCACTGCAACAGCATCAAGGTGAGCTACCGGTCCCTATGGACCTCTCCAATATCTTCCTTTCACCTACATAACCGTAGCGCCATAGACCATCGTGCACCGCCGCTGTCTGCCGCCGTGCACCATCTTCTGATAACCAACACCTGGCGGCGCACGCATAGCTGGTCTCGTTGTGTCATCCTCTATCCAGTACACCCAACTACGCTTGCTAAAACACCGTCGATCACCGCTGTCGACCACGATCTGGTGGTGGAGGCCGGGATGACGTCATGCCAACGTCAGACCTGCGTCACCCTCTGCCACGTCACCG
Organism: Avena eriantha; assembly: GCA_910589775.1. NCBI lineage: Eukaryota > Viridiplantae > Streptophyta > Magnoliopsida > Poales > Poaceae > Avena > Avena eriantha. The sequence goes on along the minus strand of OU342743.1, from coordinate 395,219,257 downwards.
CGTAGACTAGTCGTTGCTTGTGTGGCTGCTGACGTGGTCCGGACCCCACTGGTCAGTGACCCAGGGTAGGTTTAGGTCTGTATAAAAAGGTTTTGCCTATTTAGTAAATAAGTAAATCAATATTCAAATATAAATTATTTCTAGTAATTTAAGAAATGATTAAATCTTGTTAAAACAATAGCTTTTGTTTTATAATTCAGAAAAATGTATATAATATATCAAAATGCTTAGAAAAATAAAATCTATAATTTAACTTTATTAACAAACATTATTGTGTTAACTATTTATAATTATTATTTAATAAAGATTTTATAAGTAATAATACTTTGAAAATGTTGAGGGCAAACCTCTAGGGTGGCCCGATCTTTCACGAATCCCACTCAAATTGAGGATGGAATGCGGGGGAAGAAGGGGAGGATGAACACGACAAACTCACGCATGAAGAACGCGATGAACACACACACACGCAAAACCACGATACACACCAATAGCTCATGCCGGCGGTGACCGGTCCGGTGCAATCCCTAGGATCGGCGATGGGCGGAGGACTCTCTCTCGAACCGGCACGGCGAGATGGGAGACTCGGTGAGATCTTGATGTCTAGGCAAAGGGACTCCGATGCCTAGGCCTTGTACAACGCGGAGGCACGATGCAAACTCCAACGAGGTTTGGGTTATTTTGTGCTCCTTTGTCAAAGGAGCATGAGGCAAGAACTAGATAGATCCACAAGGGGTTTCCACTAATTCCAAATATCATGCCTAGGGTTTACAATAGAGGTGGGGGACTATATATAGGCCAGCCACTCAGTCAGGGGTACTTTAGGAATAAAACACAAGTTCTGGACGGACTAGAGGGTACATGGGTCGAAGGCCCAAAGGCCTTTTACATGCCTAGCGTCGGTCGAACCGGAGACTCCGGTGTGCAGGCCGGAGAATCTGGTCTAGGCCGGAGATTCTGATGGAGACTCCGGACAAACCTCTGGAGGGGCATACAGATTGTCCTGGAGCCTGGTTCAGGGGTTCAGACCGGAGGAGGGGTCGGAGTCTCCGGGGTCTTCAGGCCGGAGACTTTGGCAGCCAGTGACTCTGGTGTGCACAAACCGGAGACTCCGGTCTGAGTAGCTCCAGTGACTTCTGCTTCACGCTCTGCTCCTTGTTCTCCATCCTTGGGTGCTTGGTGATGTGTTGGGGCTTCGTACCTGATGATGCACAGAGTAGTTGCATGAAGTAGCACACCATCCAAGGATGTATCAAATTGGCACGAGGAGAGGAGCGAGTTCACCTTAGCTTGTAGGAGTTTGGCTCGGGCACGAGTCATGGGTCCACTTGGGGTACTTGTTGGTGTCAATGTAGGAGCGTTCGTAGGACGGGCTGCATCAGAAAATTCATATTTTAATTTTGGTAAATGAGAAAAATATAAATAATATAAAAAAATTCTTAAAAACAAAGAATCTACATTTACAAAATTGTTTCATAGATTTTTAGTATCACTTAAATAAATATTATTATTTATAAAGTGATAAAACTTATAAAAATCATAGTTTAATATTTAAAAATCACAAAAATACATATAATATACCAAAATGATCACAAAAATAAATTCTACACATTAAAAATATCCTCTTTCATAATTGAAGTCAAATAAAAGGTAAAGGTCTAATAAATCTTATTTTAACTCTTTTATTTAATTTTAATTCATTAAAAATATATAAATATTTACTATTGCCTTTACCATTATTTGTTTAAAGTCTAAAAGTGTAATAACAAGTTCAATTAATGTTTGATGAATTAAAATTAGGTTTAACCATTTTAAGATGTATTTCTTAAAACTACCATTTAAAATTAAGTAAGTTTTACTCTCTAAAAATATTTTATCAATTATAAATTCAAGAGCACACCACTTCCATAAAGACATAATACTTTTGTTTCACCTTCATGAAGTATGAAAAGTCTCCACTTTCTAGTGGCATAGTTATTCAAAAATACTAATTGGTTTCTACTTTAATACTTGCAATTAATAAGAAAACCTTAAAGTGTTAACCTTAAGTTTAAATACTTTTTACTCTGTAATGTAATATTTTCCTCAAAAGTTATTCTTTTAAGAAACATTAAAAGTAATCCTTGAACACTTCTTTAAAAGCTCTAATTGATTCTTAATCTTGCTTAAGAAATATTTCAGATACCATGACCTAGTTGAGTGATTTAGTACTGTATGATACTTTTTGTGTTTACTTAATTGTTTCACACACTCTCATAAGCCTTAATAAGAAGCACAAGTGTGAAACTGGTATAAAAGTGCAACACATTCCTAAGAACTCATCACAAACTCCAAACCCTAGAATAGATACAAGTATTCCGGGGATTCGCATTTATCAAATTGCATTACATTACATTACTTATGCATCGTTGCATCTTGCTTCTTTAAACATTAGTCCTTACCGGACCAATGATGCAATTTCTAGATTTTGGATCTTCTATTGTTTTGAAGACCGTGAGTGCATAATCTTGCAATCACAAAAGGCAAGTTCACAACTTGCTCATGTCCTTTGATTATTTTCTTTCAAATGCTTGTAACTCAAATGTTGCCGTCACCTGCATTTCAAAAAGGACAAAAAAAATACTATTTTCATAATAATATGATTATGGATTATTTACCAAGTGGTAATAATCCATTGATACCGTTCCAGTGGTAAAGGAACATAATATCTAGGACTTAACAACCAATGTCACTAGTGGTTCTAGCGCCGTATACTAGGCGTTAACCATGAGATTTGGAATGGGACAGAGAAGTCAGCTGGATCTTCTTCCTTTCACATGGACAGATGACCTTATCATGAGGCTGTTGATTTCTCGTGGAGTGTCCAGAGAATCCAGCACATGGGTGGGACCCTTTAGTTCCCCGCGAGCTAGGTGTCTAGATTATCTATGCATAGCTGTCTTGGTCAAGGTTCACCATAGCTGATGGTGACCGCCAGATAGAGCTGCTTACAGAGTCTTCGAGAGGCTACCCAAAGAGTAACCGTGGTAGTCCGTCTTGGGGGATCGTGTCTTCATGTAGGGTCGCGGAGAAGGGCAGTGATTGGCTTGGATGTTAGGTTGGGCCTCAAACCATGGAAGTTTGAACGGGGACATACTCTCGGTCGTGCAACAAAGCTTAAGGTCTCTTGTGGGAAAGTGACGCACCAGCAGAGTGTAAGAATTGTGACATGTTACTCCCTGTTCTAGGAAGGAGCTACGAACGCGACAGGAAAGGAACCCCATGAAGGTTCTGGTCAACCTGTGAAGGTTGTTGCTGGCTCGAGATTGATGTCGAGCTCGTTGGGGAACCCCAAGAGGAAGGTATGATGAGCACAGCAGTAAGTTTCCCTCAGTTATGAAACCAATGTTATCAAACCAGTAGGAGCAAGAAAACACCTCCAAGGTGTTGTTGCCAACTGGGAATCCTGCACAACACAACCACAGAACTTTGCCCCCAACTTACAGTGAGGTTGTCAATCTCACCGGTTTTGCTGAAAAAAAAGGATTAAACGTATTGTGTGGAAGATAGTAAAATCTTGCATAAAGTAAACAGAAAGCAGTAAACAGTTGTAGATTGATGATAAAGAAAGGACCGGGGTCCATAGTTCACTAGTGGTGATTCTCCTTAAGATAGATGACATGTTGGGTGAACAAATTTCAGCGGGGCATTTGACAAACATTGAGAAAGCATACATGCATATACTAATCATCTTGACTCCTATGAGATTTGATTGGGCATTACAACATTATACATAGACCGTAATACAATTGCATCTATGACTAATAATCCACCTTTAGGTTATTATCCGAACCCCCTCCAGTATTAAGTTGCAAGCAACAAATAATTGCATTATGCATTGCGTGTAAAGTAAAGAATATGATTGTTCTATGAACAAATGATTGTTGTTTTCTCCCTAGTAGCAAAAGCACATCTAGTACCTTAGAGATTTCTGTCACTTCCCAAGATTACTAGAGGCATGAACCCACTATCGAGCATAAATACTCCCTCTTGGAGTTGCTAGCATCTACTCGGCCAAGATATCTACTAACAACGGAGAGCATGCAAGATCACAAATAACAAAGACATGATAGAATCAATAATCAATCTGAAATAGCATATCAATATCCATCGGATCCCCGCAAACACAACATGTATGATTACAAATAGTTGATCTTGATCATGAACGGAGCTCACAAGATCTAAACATGGTAGCACAAAGGAGAAGAACCAACCATCTAGCTACTACATGGACCTGTAGTCCAAGGATGAACTACTCACGCATCACACCGGAGGCTTGCATGGTGATGAAGAAGGCCTCCAGGGTGAATTCTCCCCTTTGGCAGGGTGTCGGTAAGAGCTTCAGATCCCTCCCGATCTAGGGATGGAGATGACGGCGGCTCTAGACTCTTTCGTGGAATTTTGATCGGGTACTTAGGGTATATATATCGGAGGCATCTTATAGGCGAAAGGGGAGGCCAGGGGTGCCCTAGGCAGCCACACCACCCCCTGGCGCGGGCCAGGCCTAGCCACATGGACAGGTGGTGTGGCGGCCCTCTTATACATTGCAAATCTATCTATAATTTTTGATGCTCCATGCTTGGTTTGATCCACTTTCTTGTGTTTTGTCCATACTTTGGAGTACTTTTCATATGATTTCTTGGACTAACCTATTAACAAGAGCCACAGTGCCAGCTGCCTTCTTTCTGCTTTTTTTGGTTCTAGGAAAGACAGAAAATGAATATTCTTGGAATTGGACAGGACAAAAGCCAAAGTGCCTATTTTTCCAGAAGACTCCAGGAGCCAGAATACGAGACGGAGGAGGGCCAGGGGCTAGCCACACCCCCAAGGCGCGGGCTGGGCCTGGCCGCGCCAGGGCATGGTGTGGTGGCCCCAGGCACCCCCTCGGTCTCCCTCTTCGCCTATAAGTTGCCTTCTGACCTAAAAACTTCGGGGGGTTCGACGTTTTTTCAGAAGAAGTTCTGCAGCGCCGCCAACACCGAAGGGGAGATTCGGGGGACAGAAAGTCTCTGTTCCGGCAGCCTGCCGAGACGGGGAAGTGCCCCCGGAGCCATCTCCATCGATCTCCACCAGCATCTCCATCGACCATCCATGTTTCCCCCATCTATGAGTGAGTAATCCCCTGCTCTAGGCTATGGGGATGGTAGGGATTGGATGAGATCGTTCATAGAATGGCATCAAATTGTTAGGGCATGGTGCCTAGTATCTTTTATTAGTGCTTTATGACTTTGTTGTGACTTGTTATGCTTAATGCTTGTCACTAGGGCCCGAGTGCCATGATTTCAGATCTGAACATGTTATTGATTCATTATGATAGTATTGTTTATGGTCTTATCTGCAAGTTGTATACACATGTTGTTGTCCGGAACCAATGGCCCGGAAGTGACAGAAATCGGGATAACCGGAGGGAATGGCTTTGATGTGAGGATCACATGTGTTCACGGAGTGTTAATGCTTTGCTCCGGTGCTCTATTAAAAGGAGCACCTTAATTGCCAGTAGTTCCCTTGAGGCCCCGCTGCAAACGGGCTGGCAGGACAAAAGATGTTGTGCAAGTTCTCATTGTGAGCACGTATGACTATATATGGAACACATGCCTAGGATTGTCTAGTACTTGGATGCTTTATCTTATTTATCTGCAATTGCCCTATGTTCTGATTGCTATGTGAATTGTCTTGTCCATGCAATGCCCGTCCATCCATCCATATGCCTACCGCACTCGAATCCCACTGTTTACTGCTTTTGTTACTACTGTCTTTACTTTGCTACTGCCGCTACTTTACTATTCCTACTACAAAACTGTTGCTACTGATAAACTGTTGTGAGCAAGATTGTTTCCAGGTGCAGCTGAATTGTCAACTCAGTTCTTACGGCTTATAAATATTGTTTGGCTCCCCTTCTGTTGAATCAATAAATTGGGTTTCACTTCCCTCGAAAATACTACGATACACACCCTATACTTGTGGGTCATCAAGACTATTTTCTGACGCCGTTGCCGGGGAGCATAGCTTTATTTATCAAGTCCCCTTGGATTCACTATTGTTCAAGCTAAGTTTATTTTCTCCTTGTTTGCTTGTTTCTTTATCAAAAATACAAAAAAAATTAGTTCCTACTCTAGTTGTTATTTTCGTTGGTCTGTTATTGTCTTGCTTTATCATGCTTGTTGTCAATGGTTGGTTTTCTTTGAAACTGAATCTTATTGGCAAGGTGGGTTCACGGAAGATCAAAAATATTATTATAAGGAACACCGTTTGTCACAAAAAGGGAAACACTTATGGGAACAAATTGATAAATTGTATACCATTGCTAGAAACGTGTGCTCTACTTATAATGTTACTTATTGCTATGATAAATCTCGTTGCAAAAAGAGGTATAAACACTTCCCTTTTCAATGTGAGTACAATGATAATGATACCATATCTTCTTATGCTAAAGGAATTTATGACTTTTATGATGCGGAACAAATTGAAGAATTTATTGCTTGGAAGGGTGCTTTTGAACTTGCTAGTTTGCTTGAAAATATTGATGATTCACCTTACAAATATGAGGTTTATGGTATATTTAAATTTTGCTTTGATAATTACACGGATGAAAATGGCTATATTCTTGAATATTTTAATAGATGCTTTCCACAAATGGGAGAGACTAATGCCTTGCAGGATCCTATGGAAGAAGAAATTGCTGAACCTGAATTCTCATTAGATGAAAAAGAGGAGGAGAGTGATGAACAAAAGGAGGAAGAATGGATTAGCTACCCATGTCTACCTTCTAATGAGAGTAACTCTTTATCCCTTACATTATTTGATTGTCCTCCATGCTTACTAAAGAAGGATAAATGTTATGTTCCTAAGGATTCTTTTGCAGATGTTTATGATAAAGCTCTAGTGCTTGTAGATCATGAAAAGCATGCTTTATGTGATAGTTATTGATGAGGACATCCATACTATTCCACTATCTCCTACTCCTATTCACAATGAAGATGTTGCTACAAAGAACAAGTCCAATGAAATCAGGATTGGACCCATTACAAGAGCTCGTGCAAAGCTGATTGAGCAACAGGTGAATTCACTCTTAATTGAACCTGATGTTTTACTTAATGAGAACTTTATACTACCTAAGTCTATGCATCTTTGTATGATCAGGTTTATTGATAACAAAAGCGTTGCGTGAGGAGGAGGAGAGTTGCAGCAAGGACAAGCGCTGATTTCCAATATCAACAAGTGCGCGAGGGAGGAGCGGGAGGCATGCGCACTAGGAGGCAATGAGGAAATCACGTATGACCAAGAGAGAGAGAGAGATGGCGCACCAAGAATTACATGTTTGAAGTGTTCCACAACGTTTGGACTGCGTGCCAATAAGGCCGAACCCATATATGGGTCGGTATGTATCAGTTTGAGTCGAACCGAGTCAGTTTGGGCCAAGTTATGGCTGTTTTTAGGCCCGTTTAGAGGGGAGGACGCCCCAGGCCTCATATAAACCTCCGTAGCCGTCACAAGTTAGGGTTTAGACCACGTTAAAATATTTTGGAGTTGTTTCTTTCATAGAACCTCTGGAATTACCCTGTGTTCGAATCTGCCAACTATAATTGAGTGTGATCTGTTGTTCCAATGAGAATTAGTAGATTGCATACTACCGTCCGTGGTCACGGCTGCGTGCGCAAGAGTGTGGTGTTGTGAATATCCTACAAGGTTCGAGATATGTTGCGCTGGCATCAGGGATCGAGCGGGAGAGATCATAGCTACGCACTAGTTATCTATCATCCACCATCATCATCGCCATCCGCTTACTGAGAAGATCGGGCCACCCCATATCATCTTGGTATCAGATTTCCTCGTTGCCTCGGTAAGCAATCCACAATCCATCCATAGATTAGAGAGTGTTTTTCATCCTATACAGAAAAAGGCCCACAAAAAGAGTTGCCATAGCCTAGATTACATCATATTCGAGTAATAGTTGCTGGTCGAGTTCTTCTATTAGATTAGATCTAGATCTGTTCTTCGTAGATTTGTTTTCTAGTTGTTCTAGTTGTTTTCCACCATCTTTTTCTGCTACCATCAAGTCAGATCAGATCCAAGTAAAGAGTCCTAGTTGTGTACTACTTGGTGAGTCGGAATAATAAAATAATAAAATCGGCTCGCTGCCTCACACCTGACCGCAGACAGGTCTATTCTCTAGCATGACAAAAAAAATTGGACCGTCGCCTTACCACAGACAGGTCTACCCTCATACGAGAATTTTTTGTGTCTGCCGACCTCCTGCCGCGGCAGGATTTTAGGCCGTTTTTCTGCCATGGCAGAGACCAATTCTCAGGTCAATTTTTTTTCTTTTTTGTTTATTTTTTTACTGAGTCCACATAGCGTACCTATCCTTATGAGCCTTAGTAAGACTTTATTTGTGTATAAAACTATCCTACGAGACTAGCGTGCTTAGTGCTCTGCGGGCTACTCAGTTAGCAATCTTGTGCCCGGTTCGTTGAGACATTGCAACACGAGCATTCCTCCGACATACCTTACTTTTTTGAGCTCATTTTCATAGTTGCAATTGCCCCATTTATCTCCACCGTGTGTGTTTCCGTGGGTCTATGTCATACGATCAGCACTAGGACTTGTTTGCGGTGTAGATAGGATACCATACCTATAGCTCCACCATAAATAACCTGTGTGCCCTGTGATCCTTCTCTATACCTTTGATATTCACTTCATCACTTCAGTGCATCAGTCTTTGATTACGTTTGGTAGAGCATCTCTATTCACTTTGGAACGGTAAGATCTTCTTTCTTATCAGTTGTCAGTGAGTTGTGAGAGTTTCCACCATACTGATTTTGATTTTTGCACTAACTTACTAATCATGTCTTTGAATGATGATGAAATTGTGTCACAGAAAAAGCAGGTGGAGGAGCTTGTTACTTGGAGAGAGTCTGTTGATAGAAATATCACTGACATACAAGATGTTGTGGAGAATAATACTGGAGCCATCAATAATATTCAGACGCAGCTGACTGCTATGAATGTCAACTTTGCCACCTTGCAGCGTTCCATTGAGGCAATTCAGGCAACACTCTAGCCCAGACTTGCACAACATGATGATGGGTTTGAGGACTTTGATGAGGGGAGTGCGGCTGATGCTGCTCCACATCGTGGCAGGGGACGTGCAAATCTCCCTGCACCTGCGGCTGCTCCTCTGTATGGTCGTGGGTATGCTCCTCTTGTACGTGCCCAGCGTGCTTACAATCCAGTTGATGATAGTTTGGGCAAGCCCAAGTTCTCAATTCCTTCGTTCCATGGCTCGCTTGATCCTGAGGATTATATTACTTGGGAGTTGAAGACTGAAAAGCTCTGGCGTTTATTTGATTACCCAAAAGACAAGAAGGTCAAACTTGCTGCATCAGAATTTGATGGTTACGCTTTGCGTTGGTGGGAAGCTATTGTGCAGAATAGACGGAACGACAATGAACTTCCTGTGAGGGATTGGCGTGAGATGAAGGCCATCATGGAGGATCGTTTTGTTCCCTCCAATTATTTGTGTTCTGTGTTTGACAAGCTCACACAGTTGAGGCAAGGCACAATGACAGTTGATGAGTACTACATGGAGATGGAGATGCTTATGCAGCGTGCTAATGTTCGTGAATCACGAGAGATGACGATGCAACGTTTCCTCAACAATTTGAAGCTTCAAATCAAGAGTATTGTGCGTTATCACAAGTATGAGACAATGAACGAGTTGCTGCACCATGCTAGAGAGGCCGAGTCCCAGCTGGCTGAAGAGGCAAAGTCACATGCTCGATTTCCATCTTCTAGCAGATTTTCGGCCAGATCTACACCTCCCACTATCATGCCACCAGCTGTTGTGCCATTTACACCATCAGCCAAACCAGCAAGTCCACCTTTGTTTGGTTCTAATACTCGGAAACCCGCTGCTCTTGCTGCTAGCTCGGGTTCCAACATGTCTACTGCACATACTCGTGATGTGGTGTGCCATACCTATGGAGGCAAAGGTCACTACAAGAAGGATTGTCCAAACAGCAAGGTTATGTTTGTTAATGAACAAGGTGAAGTAGAAAGTGGAGATGAAGCTTCTGATGATGATATTGATGACGGCGAGGTTGGTGCTGATGCATATGCTGAGCGTGCACCAACTATCGTCGTGTCTTCACGTGTACATAGTGTGCAACCGGTTGAGGAATCCCAGCGTTGCAACTTGTTCCAAACAAAAGCTCTAGTTGGACCAAATAAAGCTTGCAAGGTCATTATTGATGGAGGTAGCTGCAGAAATCTTGCAAGTAAGTAACTATGTGCCAAACTGAATTTGACATACTTACCTCATCCCAAGCCATACTACATACAATGGTTGAGCAACAATGGTGAGATGAAGGTAAATCATATGGTATGAGTGAACTTTCAAATAGGGCCATACAAAGATTCTATTGATTTTGATGTGGTTCCTATGACTGTTTGTCACCTACTATTGGGTCGGCCTTGGCTCTATGATCGCCATGTGCAACACAATGGCCGACCCAATACATATCACTTGGAATTCAAAGGAAAGAAGATTACTATGCAGCCAATGACACCACAAGAAATTGTGCATGATTCTCGCCAGAAGATAGAGGTGAACTTGAAGGAAGATACTACCACTCCGCGAGATTGCGTGACAACTGTTCCTGATGTAATTGAGCCTAAATTGAGTGATATAACGAAAAGTGAGAGAGTGCCTGGTTTATTGATATTAGCCACTAAGGAAGATATGAGAGAATTTCATGAGGATCCTACAGCCATGCCACTTGTGCTCATGTATAAGAGCGAGGTATTGGTTTCTAACGACATGACCCATATTTCTCTTGGTGTCTCGTCTGTTTTGCAGGACTTTGGGGATGTGTTTCCAGAAGATCTACCCGCAGGCTTACCTCCATTGCGTGGTATAGAACATCAAGTGGACTTGATTCCTGGTGCCACACTTCCCAACCGTGCACCCTACAGGACTAATCCCGAAGAAACTAAGGAAATTCAGAAGCAAGTACAAGCGTTGCTGGATAAAGGGTACATTCGTGTTTCTCTTAGCCCTTGTGTTGTTCCTGTTATTTTAGTTCCTAAGAAAGATGGTACATGGCGCATGTGTGTTGACTGTAGAGCGATTAATAACATTACTATTCGATATCGTCATCCTATTCCACGCTTAGAGGATATGCTAGATGAATTGAGTGGTGCTGCTGTTTTCTCTAAAATTGACTTGCGTAGTGGTTATCATCAAATTAGGATGAAAGAAGGGGATGAATGGAAAACTACTTTCAAAACTAAATTCGGTTTGTATGAGTGGTTAGTCATGCCGTTTGGTCTTACTAATGCACCTAGTACTTTCATGCGTTTTATGAATCATGTTTTGAGAGAGTTTATTGGTCATTTTGTGGTTGTTTACTTTGATGATATACTCATCTACAGCCACACCGAATCTGAACATTGCACTCATATTAGACAAGTTTTGCAAGTGTTACGTGATAATAAACTGTATGCTAATCTTGAGAAGTGTACATTTTCAAAAGATAAGGTCATATTCCTAGGATTTGTTGTTTCTAAGCATGGAGTAGAGGTAGATCAATCTAAAATTGAATCAATTCAGAATTGGCCTACTCCAATGAATGTAAGTCAAGTGCGTAGTTTCCTCGGTCTCGTTGGTTTCTATAGGCGCTTTGTGAAAGATTTTAGCACCATTGGTGCACCATTAAATCACTTGACAAAGAAAGGTGTTCCTTTTGTATGGGGCACGGCCCAAGACATTGCATTTGATACATTGAAACATTTGCTTACTTCTGCACCATTGCTTGCATTACCTAATTTTTCGAAGCAATTTGAAGTTGAATGTGATGCTAGTGGTATAGGCATAGGTGGCGTTTTGATGCAAGAGGGTGGGCCTATAGCTTATTTTTCTGAGAAATTGACTGGTGCTCGTTTGAATTATTCAATCTATGATAAAGAATTGTATGCACTTGTGAGAGTACTTGAAGTTTGGCAACATTATTTGTGGCCAAAGGAATTCAACATACATTCTGATCATGAAGCATTGAAATACTTGAAAGCTCAATCAAACTTGCATAGAAGATTAGCTAAATGGGTTGAGTTCATTGAGTCTTTTCCTTACATCATTAATTATAAGAAGGGAAAAGAGAATGTTGTTGCTGATGCTCTATCTAGGAAGAAAATGATATTAACCCATCTTGATGCTAAAATTCCTGGATTAGAAGCTATTTGTGCACTTTATGCAACTGACCATGATTTTGCTGAACCATATCGTTTATGTGCCTTAGAAACGCATGGGATAAGTATCATATACATGATGGATATTTGTTTCGAGCTAACAAACTATGTATTCCAGAATCGTCATTGCGTTTGTTCTTAGTGCAGGAATCACATGCTGGTGGTTTGATGGGTCATTTTGGGCATGAGAAGACATTGCTCATGCTTGCTGATCATTTTTATTGGCGCAAGATGAGGCGTGATGTGTACAGATTTGTGAGCAGATGCATTACTTGCCACAAGTCGAAATCCAAGCTGAAGCCTCACGGTTTGTATACACCTCTCTCTGCACCTACTACTCCATGGGAAGACATTAGTATGGATTTTGTGCTAGGTCTACCTAAAACTCAGAGAGGTCATGATTCTATATTTTTGGTAGTGGATAGGTTCACTAAGATGGCTCATTTTATTGCCTGCCACAAAAGCGACGATGCATCGCATGTTGCTAACCTGTTTTTCAGGGACATCGTGAGATTACATGGAGTACCAAAGACGATTGTTTCTGACCATGATGTGAAGTTCATGAGCTAATTTTGGAAGACCTTATGGGGGAAGCTAGGAACGAAGTTGTTGTTCAGTACTATATGTCACCCCCAAACAGATGGTCAAACGGAGGTGGTAAATAGAACACTGTCACAGCTGCTAAGGACCATGATTAAAAAGAATCTGCGGGAGTGGGAAGAGTGTTTGCCACATGTTGAGTTTGCTTACAACAGGGTTGTGCATTCAACTATTCAGCTTAGTCCTTTTGAGGTGGTGTATGGTTTCAAGCCATTGACGCCACTTGATATGTTGCCTCTGCTATTACATGAGAGAGTTGATATGGAGGCATCAAAACGTGCTGATTATGTGAAGAAAATACATGAGAAGACTCGAGAGGATATTGAGAAGAAAGGCAAGAACATTACTGCTGCAAGGAATCAAGAAAGAAAAGAAGTGTTGTTCGAGCCTGGAGATATGGTTTGGGTGCATCTACACAAGGACAGATTTCCACTACTTCGCAAGTCCAAGTTGAAGCCACGTGGTGCTAGTCCTTACAAAGTGCTAGCCAAAATTAATGATAATGCCTACTCAGTTGATATACCTATTGAGGAGTTTGGTGGTGCTAGCAACAGCTTCAACGTTGCTGATTTATCACCATATGCTCGAGAAGACCTTGGAGCGTCGAGGTCGACGCCTTTTGAAGGGGGGGAGATGATGAGGACATCCATACTATTCCACTATCTCCTACTCCTATTCACAATGAAGATGTTGCTGCAAAGAACAAGTCCAATGAAATCAGGATTGGACCCATTACAAGAGCTCATGCAAAGCTGATTGAGCAACAGGTGAATTCACTCTTAATTGAACCTGATGTTTTACTTAATGAGAACTTTATACTACCTAAGTCTATGCATCTTTGTATGATCAGGTTTATTGATAACACAAGCGTTGCGCGAGGAGGAGGAGAGTTGCAGCAAGGACAAGCGCTGATTTCCAATATCAACAAGTGCACGAGGGAGGAGCGGGAGGCATGCGCACTAGGAGGCAATGAGGAAATCACGTATGACCAAGAGAGAGAGATGGCGCACCAAGAATTACATGTTTGAGGTGTTCCATGACGTTTGGACTGCGTGCCAATAAGGCCGAACCCATATATGGGTCGGTATGTATCAGTTTGAGTCGAACCGAGTCAGTTTGGGCCAAGTTATGGCTGTTTTTAGGCCCGTTTAGAGGGGAGGACGCCCCAGCCCTCATATAAACCTCTGTAGCCGTCACAAGTTAGGGTTTAGACCACGTTAAAATATTTTGGAGTTCTTTCTTTCATAGAACCTCTGGAATTACCCTGTGTTCGAATCTGCCGACTATAATTGAGTGTGATCTGTTGTTCCATTGAGAATTAGTAGATTGCATACTACCGTCCGTGGTCACGGCTGCGTGCGCAAGAGTGTGGTGTTGTGAATATCCTACAAGGTTCGAGATATGTTGCGCTGGCATCAGGGATCGAGCGGGAGAGATCATAGCTACGCACTAGTTATCTATCATCCACCATCATCATCGCCATCCGCTTACTGAGAAGATCGGGCCACCCCATATCAGTTATATTGTTGAGTTTATTCGTGAGGCTACTGAAAATTATTTTGAGAGAGGAAAATATGGTGGTAGAAGTTTTCCTGGTATTAAAACACCTCTCTATGTGCTGAAAGTTTTGAAGTTACTCTTGTTTTATCTTCCTATGCCTGTCACTTTGTTCTTTGCGAATTTATTTGTATACATGATTACTATGCATAGGAAGTGGGTTAGACTTAAATGTGTTTTGAGTTTGCTTCTTGATGCTCTCTTTTACTTCAACTCTTATTCCTTATGAGAGCATCCTCTCAAACTATTATGCCTGAAGATGATAATATGTCTATTATTCTTGGGAGACCTTTTCTGAAACACTGCAGGAGTTGTTATTAATTGTAATCAAGGGAAGGTGACCTTCAATGTTAATGAAAAGGAACATACTGTCTATTTCCCCAAGAAGATTGAAAGGACTTATGGTTTCAATTCAATTGAACATGTTGAGGGCATGTTATTAGTGCTTTATGACTTTGTTGCGACTTGTTATGCTTAATGCTTGTCACTAGGGCCCGATTGCCATGATTTCAGATCTGAACATGTTATTGATTCATTATGATAGTATTGTTTATGGTATTATCTACAAGTTGTATACACACGTTGTTGTCCGGAACCAATGGCCCCGAAGTGACAGAAATCGGGATAATCGAAGGGAATGGCTTTGATGTGAGGATCACATGTGTTCATGGAGTGTTAATGCTTTGCTCCGGTGCTCTATTAAAAGGAGCACCTTAATTGCCAGTAGTTCCCTTGAGGCCCCGCTGCAAACGGGCTGGCAGGACAAAAGATGTTGTGCAAGTTCTCATTGCGAGCACGTATGACTATATATGGAACACATGCCTAGGATTGTCTAGTACTTGGATGCTTTATCTTATTTATCTGCAATTGCCCTATGTTCTGATTGCTATGTGAATTGTCTTGTCCATGCAACGCCTGTCCATCCATCCCTATGCCTACCGCACTCGAATCCCACTATTTACTGCTTTTTTTACTACTGTCTTTACTTTTCTACTGCCGCTACTTTACTATAACTACTACAAAACTGTTGCTACTGATAAACTGCTGTGAGCAAGATTGTTTCCAGGTGCAGCTGAATTGACAACTCGGTTGTTAAGGCTTATAAATATTCTTTGGCTCCCCTTGTGTCGAATCAATAAACTGGGTTTCACTTCCCTCGAATATATTGCGATACACCCCCTATACTTGTGGGTCATCACCCTCTGGTCCCTCTCCGTCTCGTATTCTAGCTCTGTGACCCCCTCGATGAAAAACTGACTTTGGCTTTTGTCCCGTCCAATTCCGAGAATATTCATTTTATGACTTTCGTGGAACCAAAAACAGCAGAAAACAGGCAGCTGGCACTGTGGTAATAGGTTAGTCCAAGAAAGTGTATAAAAAGTACTCCAAAGTGTGGAAAAAACATAAGAAAGTAGATAAAAACCAAGCATGGAACATCAAAAATTATAGATACGTTAGCAACATATCAACATCCCCAAGCTTAACTCTTGCTCGTCCTCGAGTAGGTAAGTGATAAAAAGAAAGAATAATTTTTGAGGTGACATGCACCATCATAAATTTGATCAAAGTATTTTTAAAACATTGATAGTTGGGATCATAGTACTTCAACATAGCATGAAAGATAAAGTTCTAACAATAATACATAGCAACTATGTTGCAACATGAAAAGGCACAAACAAAAGATTCATGAATAACAATGCTTTGCAAGACGTTTGTTTGTTTCACATAAAGAAAACATAGCATAGTGGCATTCAGCTTGTCCCTCATAGAGTAGCAAATCATAATTTCATAGGACACCTTCAAAGTTCATAAGAGTGACTAGATACAAATAGTTTAAGAACAAGCAATATCAAAGTTATGCATCAATCAACAAGTCTTGGGACAATGCACATAGAACTAAGAATGGCCACTATGCCCTCCCAATAGGTGCATAAAGATAGAAGGTGGAGACTCGATATAAAAGAGGAAGAAAGGCCTTCATAGAAGGAAAGCAGGGATTCAAGTTTCATAAAGAGCTTCCAAAAATTATGGTACTTATTAGCTTTCAGCTCTCATTGCCCCTATCATAAGCATCATGAAGTGATTAACGTTAAAGTGAACAAACTATGGAGTATATGCTTGACAAAGTATAAGATGGAAATCTCATGTCCCTTGAATACGAGGGCCGTTCCTCATGCTACTCAAGTTTAGTTACCGGTAAGTTCTTGTCATAGTAAGTACATGTGTATCATAGAGAACCGCCAACGGGGTACCCCTTGCCCGATGATATGAAAGAATCCCCATATAAAAATGACAAGGCAAGCACACAA
The DNA here is from genome assembly GCA_910589775.1 of Avena eriantha. Classification (NCBI taxonomy): domain Eukaryota; kingdom Viridiplantae; phylum Streptophyta; class Magnoliopsida; order Poales; family Poaceae; genus Avena; species Avena eriantha. The sequence goes on along the minus strand of OU342743.1, from coordinate 395,202,509 downwards.
CGAGCATCTCAACAATCTTCTTATTTACCATGGGAAAATGGTGATTTTTCTCTCTTTTCTCTTTTTTTCTTTTTCTCTTTTTCTCAATATCTGACTCTTTTTTTATAAGAAGAATGCTTCATAGATAGCTCATTATGGTTACGCTGCAGGTTTCCACCATGATTAGGCATGGATTAGACCGGTGGCCCAGGCGTTTCTCTAACACACATACATAACTCCATGGACTTACAAGCTCCCCTTTCATTTCACACCGACGACATCCATAGACAAAAGAGCATGATATCAACTAGGTATAAAGTACAAGTGCAATGTTGAAAGCGTTCCCCATGATAGCATGGTTCTGCTAATCCCCAACATATAAGTGCAAGCATATACAACATAGACGACACAATGGTTCAAGTTTATTGAGGGCAAGAAAAGTAAAGTGTGCCATCAAGTTCATGAGAGCTTTAATCACTAGTTTTCTCATAACGAGTTTAATTCGAAGGTAGATAAAAACATGAATATACTTGGAATAGCAAATGCAAATAGGTAGGTATGGTTGAATCTTTGGAATAACTTGGTTTTAGGAGTTGGATGCATGAGTGGAACTCATACTTGGTTACGGAGGCTAGCAAAAGACTGGGAGCGACCGACTAAGAGAGCAATAATGGCCATAATCATGTAGAGCGATAAAACATCATTAATCAAAGCATAAAGTGATACTACAAGTCGAAAACCAAAGGATCATAAAGTCTTATGGAGACTTGGGATAGTCATAACATGGTGTGAGCATGCGCCAAGTCAACCCAAATAAAGCATCAAAGGAGAATACCACAATACTATGCTTTAATATGCTAAAACAACACATGATTCTTCCAAGGCACATTAAGCAATCTGAATTGTTTATAACATTCATGCTACAGCAAAGATCACTAAGCATAAAGCCAAAACAATATCAAGGATGGCATGACAAAGCATAGGCCACAGTCAAAAACAAGCTCTCTTTACCGTTTAAGCATGAACTTTCCTACTCTTTTTCAATCCAAACCAAACTATTTGAAAACCAATGTATGAAAGAGGGGGTCCAACCAAATTATTCAAGCAAACTAAGAAAACCAAGCAAACGAAAACCGAAAACAAAAAACGAAGACGCTCCAAGAACAACACAACTGTGCATGAAACGATAAACATGAAGTGTTTGGAAGAAACCTGGGATTTTCATTAATGAAGGAGGGGATGCCTTGGGCATCCCCAAGCTTTGACGCTTGTACCTCTTGAATAATTCTTGGGGTGTTACGGGGTGGCATCTCCAAGCTTGAGCTTTAGTCCATTCTTCATCTCATTACATCATTCTCTTCATACACCTGAAATTTTTCCTTCATACAAAACTTCACACAATTTTTATTAGCAACATTAGTGCACTCAAGATAATAAGTCTTCAGGTTCAGTTTCAACACCAATAAAACTTTCATAAAAATACAAGCTACTGAAGCACTTCCCTCAAAAAGCTCAATTCCCCAAAGAAACTCAAAAAGGAACCAACAAGAAGCAAATGCAAATAATAGCAGAAATCTGTCAAAACAGACCAGCAGGTAAAAACCAATTTTTTCGAAGATCTTCTGTTGCTCAAATCGAAAAGTCTTGAACTAACGAAAGTTAGATAACAACCTGGGGCAGAAGCACAAACATTCATGCCTCAAAACTATATACAGATATTTTACATGAATTTTTACGGTAAAGCACAAAAATCTGTTTTGGGATAGCAACTTTCCCAATCATTACTTCTCTCTCATTAGAGGATACTCTTGGCACAAAAAGAAAATAAAAAGGATAAGGAGATGTTATTACTGAAGCAATAACTTCCAAGACTCATCTAAAACTTTTGGGTTATCTCCCAATAAGTACTTTTCTTTAACGCCTTTAAGTTAGGCATAAGAAGCAAGAAAAAGAATCAAGTGTTCTCAAATGAAGAATCATTAAGAGCAATACCAGAAATATCTTCAACAAGGCAATGTATCTCATCCAAATAAGTTCTAGAGGATCCTCTCTCAACGCTCTTGGGTTCACTATTTTCATCAAACTGGTTTTCGGGAACAATCCAATCAAGGTTTTTTTCTATGGCTTCATGCATTGCTACAAGTTTGAAAGGTATGGGTATCTTAATTTCCTCCCCATTAGGTTCAATTTTGTTCATCTTTTCTCGTGTACCAACAACATCTACACATGAGCCTAGCATATTAAAACGTTCAATGACTTTTCTAGCTTCCTTGGCAACATCATAGAATTCTTTAAGCAAAGTTTCTAGAATAAAATGTCTCTTTTCAGGGTCGTCAATTTCTTTAAGTTTAAGAAACATTACTTGCATTAAGGGGTTAAGGTTAACAAACCTAGCTTCCAACAAGGTGTTCTTCCCTCTCCGCGTGGGATCGAGGGAGCATGTTGACCGATCTTTCCTTGCGAGGATTCTATCGGACCGGTGGCCACCGGTGAGAGCAATCGGCCTTGTATCGTGTGTGTTTTGCGTGTGTTCATCGTGTTCTTCGCGAGGTGTGTGTCCGCTCCGCTACCTTCTCCCTTTCCCCTCGCTTTCCCATCGATTTGACCATGAGATCCCTGAAGATCGGGCCACCCACAGGGTTACCCCATAACATCTGGTATCAGCAGCTTTTGGTTGCCACAGATTTCCCCTAGATTTGGTCTTTTTACCCATAAATTCGAAAATTCCACCAAAAACAGCCTCAATTAGTGTTTTGGATCGATCTATGATTTGCGTGCGTTTTGGTAGGTTTTGATCCGTGGATTACTTGCTAAACTTGTTGGCCTACCTTCCCCTGCGTTTCCATGGCCTAATTCCTTGTTTTCCCCCAGCAATTTGAGGTTTTGGGTCGAGTTTTTCTGCCAAAACTCGTCCCGTTCGTGCTCTGGAACGTCCTAGAACCTCCGGACCGGAGATTCTGGCCCCCGGACCGGAGACTCCGGCCTAGACCGGAGATTCCGGCCCCCAGACCGAAGATTCCGGTCTAGACCGGAGTTTCTGGCAAAGTCTCCACCCCTCCTGCTGACAGCAAATCTATTTCACCGTTTTGGGCATAACTTTTGCATACGAATTCGGATTTTGGTGTTCTTTAGATCGTTTTGAACAGGAGAAAGAGCTCCACATCATCATCTCCATGTTTCATCCTATCTACTCCATCCGAATTCTATGAGCAAGGTGGAATCCACCAATAAAGGGTGAAGATCGGCGACGAAAGGTATAAACATTTCGCGACTTCTCCCCACTTGCATCCCTTTGTGAGCCACACTATCTTTGCGTTCAACAAACACCTATAGAGACTAGTTCCTCATATGATTGCTTGGGCTATGCACATTTGATACTTATAGAATACCGAGCCAAAGTTGTGAGCGCGCTATCTCATATAGTTATCTTGTATAGTTGTTGGCACAAGAGGCAAGTGAAAAATAAAAGAAAAGAGAGAAAAAAATAGAAAAAGGAAAGGAAGAAAAAGAAAGAAAGAAACAAGTGCCTCGTAGATTAGGAAGCACAAGATCGATGAACATCAAATAGGTGGTACTTATTGTGCATATCTTGTAGCCCACCAATTTATTGCAATCGAACTAGCGTCTCTCCTTGCACTTGTGCGACACGAGCTTATAGTCTTCGCTAGGTAATCATTTGGTTATTAGCTCACTTTCTCCGTCGCACAAGTCCCTTTTATCCCACCATGTGTGTTTCCTTGTACATATTTCCTTCTTGTGGATTGACTTGTTTTGCTTTGTGATCATCGTGGTTCTTTACTTGCCATTACAATATCTTGATTTCGGATTGTTCTTGGACACGCCACCTTCCATATCTATCCACCATAATCTTTGTGTGTGTGTGTTTATTTAGTGGTTAGTTGGTTTTGGTGTTCCGCGTGAACTTCACTTTGCTTAGTTTTGATTGCTCTCAAGTGTTGCCACTTGCACGATACTATCTTCCAAGGTAAAGTAAGGTTTGACGTTGCATCCCTAACCCCCCTACCACTTCCATATACACCACTTGGTCTTGTGAAGCATGTCTAGGAACTCCAGAACCAAGGATGATTTCTATGAAGAATCCACGATGAGCCACCATGCATATGCCTCCACAAGCATGGATGACATGATGGAGCACTACACCGACAATGGCTCCACAAGCTTGGGTGATATGGAGTTCTACAACAACAATAACTCCCCAAGCATGGACGACTTCAAGAACGATAACGACAACCTCCTCAAGTCGCATCGACCAAGAGGGAGCCTCCACCTCAAGAGCTCCAAGGTCCACCATCACATGGACAAGTTCGAAAGCTCCCTCAACAAATTCAAGAGCGACATGGACAACAACTTCGCCAAAACCATGAGCATGATGGCCAAGACTAATGATGCTTTGTGCTCATTACAACGCCTCACCAAGAAGAGTTCCAAGGACAAGGAGCATCGTCGCGAGTGTCATGTGGATGACCAAGTGCGCCATCTACATCAACCTTTGGCAAGGCACGCCAATGACCTCCGTCGACACCATCATAAGCCGCCTTCAACTACTCGTGCCACCACCAAAAGGGCACCAAGAGCAAGCCCTCCTCCATGCCATCAAGCTTCATGCCAAGAGTCTACACTTCAAGATGGAGGAAGCCAAGGCCACATATGTGATGAAGTTGATCCGAGCACCGCTCTCGACAACAACATGAGCCTACTTCCACCACTACCACAAGATGGCAACGACAAGGTCGAGAATGGTGAGCATGGGATTTTCCCTTCACCAAAGGAGGCGGAAGGAGTTGAGAGAACCGAGCCTATCCCCATATGCTTGAGTGATGATGTGGTACCAATCCCATGTGAGTATGAGAGCCACTTAGCCCACTTGAGTGAAAACAAGAGTGAGATGAGCGACTCCACCATATGCGAGATTGAGTGCTTCCACTTGGATGGCATGAGTGATACACCGAATGAGTTGAGAGTGGTAGTTGATAGGTCATGTGAGACCACTTTGATTTCTAACAACTTACCCTCTACCTCTAGTATGTTTTCTCATGATGTGCTAGGTTCCATGGATCAAGAAGCGCCAAGATTGGATATGAGGATGCCTCTGACCGAGAAGATGTACATGGTGGATGAAGATGATGCCATCCCCATGCAAGAAGAAGTCGCCCACATGGAGGCCAATACTACCACAACACCCACTTCATATGAGAGGTATGAACAAGGTAAGAATACGGGTGTTGATGATGCCATGATCCCACTAGTGGACATGATGACTTGTGATGATTGGCATGCTATGGATGATGTTTGTGATATCACATATGCTTCATTGATATTTCCATGTGATACTTTGCCTTTGCATCATGTTGAGCATGTGAAATTATTTGATTGTGATGATGTTGCCATAACCATGCCATGATCTAAGCGTTACGTTGATGATATCATTGCTTGCACTTTGTTGAACAATTGCTCTTTTCAATGTTTTGATTGCAATGATGTTAGAAATGGTACCCCTCGAACCATGCTTTGTCATGGATGTTTTACAATTTCTCCCGTTGCTTGCAATAAGTTGAATAATTGCTCTTTCACTTGTTTTGCTTGCAACAATAATTCTCATATGTATTCTATTGAGATGCCCCCCATAGCTTTCTCAAATTTTGGAGATTTTGGTAAATGCCATGATAAGCATGTTCCCCACTTGCATACTCACCATGCATATTTTTCATACTTGATTGACACTAATGGTGATGTGCACAAGAAGAGATACGTCATGATGGATGATGTGTTTCTCTACCATGCACACACGTTCTTCCTTTTGTGTTTGACGTGTGTAGGTACCCGCACAAGAATGTCAACCTCGGTTGAGCACGAGTTGACAAAAAGAGCTCTAGAGAGCATCCCCAAGTGAGTTCAAGATCGAACCCAGCTCTGATACCTTTCGCATGCTTTGCATCTTTCATGTTGACAAATTGCTCTTTCCTATGGTCTGATTGCAAGCATGTTGATGGTATTCTTTCACCTTGTGACAATCATGTTTCATTGCTATTGGATATTGATGCTTTGTGTGTTGCCACAAAAATGTTGAACAATTTCTCTTTCCGATGTTTTGTGTGCAACCATAATGCCATTTTGAGCATGTATTGTCATGAGAACTTCCAAGTCTCTCGTATTGTTGTTGCAACAAACATAACGACCACTTGCTCTTTCATATGGTTTGTTTGCAAACATGTTGTTTTTACTTCCGCTTGCGATACTCATCCCCCCATGATTTTGGCTTTTGATGATATGTGCATGGCATCCAACATATTGAACAATTGTTCTTTCCAATGGCTGGTTTGCACACATAATGATGTTGTTTTGGATCCTCATGTGTTTTTGCCGAATTCTCCTATCCTTGCATCAAAGATGTTGACCAATATTTTAGTCCATTCTTTGAGTGCCACACTAAGACGTTATATGGAGTTTCCGAGTTCCCACATTTGGATGATGTTCAAGCAACTACCATGCACTTTGACCTTGCATACGCATTTCGTTTGCGATACTTGAGTTGTGCTAACAGTGTTGTGAACAAGAATGGACATGCCACAAATGACATGCTCCTCTATCACACACAAACATATGTTGCTTGGTCTTTATTGTGTGAAGGTACAATTGCGTACGCATCAACCTCTATGGACAAAGAGTTGACAAGACGAACCGTAGAGAGTTACCTATGGCTGCCCTTCAACGAGTGATCTCTACATCCTAAGGTGACTTCACTCTACTTGAGGACAAGTGCTATAATTTTCATGAATTGGCTACGCTTTGAGTGTTGCTTTGCTTTTGTGGTGAGCTTTGTAGGCTTCATTCAAGGTGAAGGAACAGTGAGGTTTTGTCAATGCAATCTTCTCGAGGACGACTATATGGTGAACCCCAGGATCAAGAAGGTCTCTCGACATCTTCTACTTTGTGATGAGCATGTAGAGTCGAGGACGACTCTTTTCGAAGGGAGGGGAGATGATGTGGCCCGACCTTCGGTCGTTACCACATCATGGTCTCCAACTTATGCCAAGTCGTCACGGACTCCAAAGGTGAATTCGTTCCTCTATGCGAGCCTACTTCCTACCCTCTTGAATGGTATACTACTTCATACTCCGTCCCATATCCATGATAGGTTCATACCGACGAGTACGGAGGCAAGGGAGGAAGCCTGGAGCACCAAGCCCGACAAGACGGAGGCTTGGAAGAGAAGACGGAAGAAGCAGCAGCTGGAGCACCGGAGTCTCCGGCCTGCACACACCGGAGTCTCCGGACCCATCTCCGGACTGACCCAAGATCGAGCTCGAGGACAGCCAGAAGGCCCCTCCGGAGATGACACCGGAGACAGACCGGAGTCTCCAGCCCACACAGAGTCTCCGGACCCCACACCGGAGTCTCCGGCCTGAGCGTATGGGCCTGTGCGCTGCCAGCTGGGCCTTTGGCCCATGTACCCCTTAGTCCGCCCATACTTTCCCCTTTTATTCCTAAAGTACCCTTGAACTAGTGGCTGGCCTATATATAGTGCCCCCATCCCCTCATGTAACCCTAGGAATAGGTGATAGACTAAAGAAAACCCCCTTTGTGGAATCTCTAGTTTTGCCTCATCCCCTTCTACCAAAGGGGATCGACTATCGTCACCACCTCGTTGGAGTTTGCATCGCGCCTCCCTCGTTGTACAAGGCCTTGGCATCGGTGTCCCTTTGCCAAGACGTCAAGACCCTCGCCAAGGTGTACTTCCCTCTCCACGTGGGATCGAGGGAGCACGTTAACCGATCTTTCCTTGCGAGGATTCTATCGGACCGGTGGCCACCGGTGAGAGCAATCGGCCTTGTATAGTGTGTGTTTTGCGTGTGTTCATCGTGTTCTTCGCGAGGTGTGTGTCCGCTTCCGCTACCTTCTCCCTTTCCCCTCACTTTCACATTGATTTGACCACGAGATCTGTGAAGATCGGGCCACCCACGGGGTTACCCCATAACAAGTAAGTTTCCCTTAGTTATGAAACCAAGGTTATCAAACCAGTAGGAGCAAGGAAACACCTCCAAGGTGTTGTTGCCAACTTGGAATCCTGCACAACACAACCACAGAACTTTGCCCCCAACATATAGTGAGGTTGTCAATGTCACCGGTTTTGCTGAAAACAAAGGATTAAACGTATTGTGTGGAAAATAGTAAAAGCTTGCAGAAAGTAAACATAAAGCAGTAAACAGTTGTAGATCAATGATAAAGAAAGGACCAGGGTCCATAGTTCACTAGTGGTGATTCTCCTTAAGATAGATGACATGTTGGGTGAACAAATTACAGCGGGGCAATTGACAAACATCGAGAAAGCATACATGCATATACTAATCATCTTGAATCCTATGAGATTTGATTAGGCATTACAACATTACACATAGACCGTAATCCAACTGCATCTATGACTAATAATCCACCTTCAGGTTATCATCCGAACCACCTCCAGTATTAAGTTGCAAGCAATAGATAATTGCATTACGCACTGCGTGTAAAGTAAACAATACGATTATTCTATGAACAAATGATTGTTGTTTTCTCCCTAGTAGCAACAACACATCTAGTACCTTAGAGATTTCTGTCACTTCCCTAGATTACTAGAGGCATGAACCCACAATCGAGCATAATTACTCCCTCTTGGAGTTGCTAGCATCTACTCGGCCAAGATATCTACTAACAACGGAGAGCATGCAAGATCACAAATAACAAAGACATGATAGAATCAATAATCAATCTAAAATAGCATCTCAATATCCATCGGATCCTCGCAAACACAACATGTATGATTACAAATAGTTGATCTTGATCATGAACGGAGCTCACAAGATCTAAACATGGTAGCACAAAGGAGAAGAACCAACCATCTAGCTACTATATGGACCCGTAGTCCAAGGATGAACTACTCACGCATCACACCGGAGGCTTGCATGGTGATGAAGAAGGCCTCCAGGGTGAATTCTCCCCTCTGGCAGGGTGCCGAGAAGAGCTTCAGATCCCTCCTGATCTAGGGATAGAGATGACGGCGGCTACAGACTCTTTCATGGAATTTTGATCGGGTACTTAGGGTTTCTGTATCGGAGGCATCTTATAGGCGAAAGGGGAGGCCGAGGGGGTGCCCTAGGCGGCCACACCACCTGCTGGCGCAGGCCAGGCTTGGCGCGCGTGGCTAGGTGGTGTGGCGGCCCTCTGGCCCCTCTCCGTCTCGTATTCTGGCTTCGTGTCCCCCTCGGTGAAAAACTGACTTTGGCTTTTGTCCCGTCCAATTCCGAGAATATTCATTTTATGACTTTCCTGGAACCAAAAACAGCAGAAAACAGGCAGCTGACACTGTTGCATCTTGTTAATAGGTTAGTCCAAGAAAGTGTATAAAAAGTACTCCAAAGTGTGGACAAAACATAAGAAAGTAGATAAAAACCAAGCATGGAACACCAAAAATTATAGATACGTTAGCAACGTATCAGCTGCCAGACATAGTTTTCAGAATAAAAGCAACCTTTGAAGAAATGTTTACGAAAACCTGCATTGCTTACGACCTATGGTCTGTGGCTGTAGAGATAGTGCATCATACACTCCTTTTTAGTGAACTTGCTGAGTACGCTCGTACTCAACCGTACCTTCTTAACCCTTTCTAGGTTTTAAGCCGTTGAAGACGACGTCAATATCAATTTCTGCACAAGAAACCATCATCAGAAGCTCAAGTCAATAAAGTCAATGAAGTCAACTTATACCACAACCGAAGTGAAGACAAAGTCTCTATTTAGATAGGAGTAAATACTCTAGCCATAAAACCTACTTCTATAGAGCATTGCAATAGCAGCAATGGCAAGCCAAATAGTTTAGATACTAATCTTAGTTACTAGATAGTTCTGAGTTATTAATTCTAGTTCTTCTTTGTAAGAAGTTATTTTCCTCCTCTTTAACCTAGAGTGTTCTCTGGATCTTTTGTAAAGAGTCGAGTTGTAATCTATAGTCATGTCTTGGACCTGCTGTGTTTCTGTTGTACCACTCTGAGGGATGTAATACTAGTGAACAGTGTGTCACTGGTGTTATGTCAACGACTATAGTGTACTACATCATGCAGTGGTATGCTGGGTCACCGCAGTATATGACTGTTATAGTAGTAGCAAAGGAGGGCATTTGTGTTAAGTAGTTTGTTATCAAACTAGGTGTGGTTCAAAGTAGGCTAATACTATGAAGATATATTGTATGACAATTATATCAACATGTTTTAACCCAAACGAACTAAATGTCTCACCAAAGGACCAAATTTATACAACATCTCATTTGACAATGAGTGAATTGAAAGTGTCAAATAGTGTCAAATACTTTCTCATTTGTGTAGAGACGCAAAGACATGCATTACACACGGATTTGAAAGTGTCAAATCTGGATATTATGTTTACCACTAGCAAACATGTATATGCAACACCAGAAATCCATAGGTGTTGAATGCGCAAGTTTATAAACTAGATTATTGACTCTAGTGCAAGTGTGAGACTGAAGGGAATATACCCGAGAGGCAATAATAAAGTTGTTATTATCTTATTTCATGTTTATGATAAAAGTTTATTTCTCATTCTATAATTGTATTAATTGGAAACGTTAATACATGTGTGTTCAATAAACAAATAAAGGGTTCCTAATTATGCCTCTCTTATAAACTAGCTCGTTGATTAACAATATGATCAAGGTTTCCTGATCATGGACATTGGATGTTGTTAATAACAAGGTCACAACATTGGTGGAATGATGTGATGAACATTCATCCGAAGTATAGCAATACAATCAAAGTCATTGTGTTTAAATTCCTATAACATCTTACGAAGTAATCTTAATCCTTAGACCATGAGATCATGTTAATTGATAACACTAGAAGAGTAACTTGATAACATCAAATGTCATACCATAATAGGGTGACTATAAAGGTTGGTTCAGATACTTCGAAAGTGTTATGTTGAGGCTCATGGATCAAGAGTGGAATTTTTCCATCCCGATGACGGATAGATATACTCTGGGCCCTCTCGGTGATATCACATTAGTTAGCTTGCAAGCAAGTGATGAGATCACTAGAATGTTATATCACGGGAACGAGAAAAGAGTGCATGTCGGTAACGAGATTAAACTAAGTATGGAGATACCAATGATCGAATCTCAGACATGTAATATATCGCGAGAAAAAGGGATTTAGTTACGATGTTAAAGGTTCACACGATCACTAGAGTCATTGTTGAATATGTGGGAGTCAGTACGGATCTCCAGGCGTATGTTGTGCTCGTGGTAGCGATGCATGCCTTGCTGGTATCTGGCGGCATGGGTAGCCGTTTGGCTACAGGCTTCCTCGAGGAGTAGCATCTCCTCCACCCGCTAGTCACCTTTTTCACATTTTAGTTTTCCTTATCCTTCATTGAATAGATTTGGGAGGATGGGTTGTCTGATTCACCGATGTAGGTTGCTGGTTCCAAGTTGTGGATGCCAACTATTCTGCACTTCATATTATTATTCGTTCTGCTTGTTGAAGCATTGGTGGTGGCCGATGAGCCTTCTGCGAGTTTGCGGAAGGTTTAGTGGTCTAATTTTCTGTCGATGGTGATGTAGGTCTAGTTATTCCTATTGTTCTTTAGGATTCCTCTGTTACTCTTGCTAAGGATGATATTTCTTTCCTTGAAGGCTTGTTATTCACATTGGTTCATGTTTTAGGTTTGTGTATTTTTTCTGGATTCGGAGAAGTCATTGTGTTATGTGTGTTTTTATGTTTGAAATGAGCTTTCTAGGATGGTTGTATCATGATGGGTTGGATTCTAAGTGTATCCATTTCTGAAAGTTGTTTTGGTATTGGGAGAGGTGTGTGTATCGCAGTGCAGTTACAGGCCGTTGGGTGCTCCATAACCTATGTTACAGGGTGGTTGTATAGTTTTGTCTAAATACGTATGAGTTTGCCATGTTTGGTGGTGGTGGTCACTGACAGGTATACTAGAAGCTTATCAATTAATGAGTTTCAAACTACTATCCACAAGTGTAATCTAACTGTCTTATTTTATCTTCTCTCTAACAATGAGAGTAAATTAATTGAGAACAACTATACAAAAAAGTTCTATGTAGTGCAACTTCCTTACATACATGTACTCGTAGTTTGTCTATTACAATATATCTCCTATATTCAACATGATTTAGTATGTTAAAGAATGCTGTATTAGTCTGAATAACCTAATTCAGAACAAGCATTACATACCACTAGGAGTATGCGTTTATGTTAGTTGTTTACACTAAATAATTTTTTTGCCATGTGATCTTGGTGTTTCCCAAGGAGAGTGTCATTAACGACACTCCACGTGGTGGTACTCAAGGAGTTACAGCCTATCCATTTACTTGTTGAATCCTCGCTGATGATCTGGACAAGGTGGGGACAAACAATTTTGAGAGGCTTGCTTTTTTGTCTCTCATACTGGTTACATGCACAAAGATAGGGCTTCATATTGAAAATTGCTAGATAGAATAACAATTTGATGGGTCAGTTCAGGATGCATTGTAGCTTGGGGATTCTAGGAATCAAGCTGAGATCCTAGAGTATGCTCACCAACTACCACTTGCCTATGCTACTACTACCGCTCATCGGCTCATGGCCTCACTGAATTTGTTGTTAGGATTTCTGTTGAATTTGGTGAAATTGTTCCTTCTGTACCTGAAGGAAAATCTCTCACATATGATCCCCCTGGCCCTTTGATATGTAGTGTTGTTTGGCCATGAAACAACGCGGCTTCAAGCGGTTCATTTAGAGGTATCGGTAATTAGCCCATGCACTAATATTTTTCGGTTCTTCCCCTACAATGATCTTTGTTTGGTTAAATTTGCTCTCTTCATGATGAAATAGTGATGTCATTATATTTCCCGTTCCCATTCTTACATGGTTGTGTTTTAAAATATTTCCATACATGATTATTTCATGCCTTTGCTAATTGAATGGCTCCAAAATGCAACACACAAATAATAACCGAACAATTTGAATGATATAGATTTGTGGAGTACTTTTTTGTTTTATTGGTCATAGGATGCCAAATAGTGATTAACCATTTAGGATAAACTAGTGTCATGTATCATAGGTGATAGTGTTCCAATATTGCTTAAGATCATTCCATATTTGTAGGCAATCTTGCTTCTGATCTCAAAGATGATGCAATACTAGACATGTTCTCTAGTAGGTACTCCTCTGTTAGAGGTGCAAAGGTTATTACTGATGCTAGGCATTGGTAGATCGAAGGGTTATGGTTTTTTGAGATCTGGAGATGATAGTGAGAACACGCATTCCATAACTGAGATGAATTGAGTGTATGGCTCTTCTAGGCTCATGAGGATTGCCCCTGCAACTCCTAGAAAATCATTAGGTTTAGTTAATAAGTTACCCAGTCACTATATACTGAATAATCAATATAATTATAGCTCCATTTGTATTAATGTTCTTTGATTTGTATCTATTCCTTCCCGCTATTTCACGTTCTTTTTTAGGTAGTATGAAAGTTAAATTCATCCACTTTTCTATATGTCCATACACAAGTATATGATTCTGGATGTCATATTACTTCTGGTGTGAGATTTTGATCATTTTTAACCATTTGTACTTTCTGTAGGGGATCGGCGCAGAAAACAAAACATTTCCTACGACAGAACCCCAGAAACTGCCTAGGATCTATCTATGTAGTAATGCGGTAACGGCCGATGCGTAGTGAATACATACCCTTGTAGTCTGTACGCGGTTAACGTTCCGCGGGGAACGTGGTTGAAGTAGTCGTACTCATAGCCGACCTCAAGGTCGCGAAGCTCCTCGCAGGTCACCCCTTGCTCCTTCTTGATCTTCATCATCTTCATCGCGCAACAGCTCCGGCTCACGACATTTAAGCGCCCCAAGTGTTGTGCCTCGTGTCTTCGTACACATCTGGTGCACGATGAGACCTCTGGCTCCCCGATCCCACCGGGAGTGCGGAATTTGATATCCGGCTAGGAATCCCTGCAGCAAAACAGCGTACTGCAGGTGTGCCTCGATCGCACAGCCCAGACTTGGGGCCATGGTCACGAGGTATAGAGGGAGAGAGAGAGAAGGAGAAAGTCAACCAAAGGACTTCTCCAAATATTGGTGTCTTTGGTGTATATTAGTCCTCCCATGGGCACCTCTTAGGTGCCCCATGTGGGACTTAATAGATAAAGAAAACAGGAAAAAGGGGCACTCCAGCCGGCTGAGCCATAAGGGCCCAGCACAGTAGCCCACAGCGGCCAGCAGGAGACCAGCCTGGGACAGAGCCGGCCGGGTGGGCCGACCCACCCACCGGCGAGGCGTACACAGGGCGGAGGCCAGCGCCAGCCCGGGTAGGCCGGTTCCATCCACGCGGCCCAGCACGCCCGCTGGTAGCAGCGGCGGCTGCCAAGCCCCGGGTGGGCCGCCTATCCCTGTGGCCCGGGTGGGCCTCAAGGCGTGGCCCGGCCAGCTCGCCCGCTAGCGACCCCGCGCGGCGCGCGGTTATCCGCCGCCCGCACGGCCAGCTGTCTGTCGGCGCCTTCTCTTAGTGGGCCGCCTGGCCCATAGCGGTAGCTGCCAGTTTTTCTTTTCCTTTTTCATTTATTTTTTTGCAGTTTTTATTCTAGACTATTTCCCTCCGGGATTTAGCCTAATATAAAATTTGAATTTATAAATCTTAATCTAAATATTATTTAGAATATATTAATTCACAATTAACATATAATAAATATATATTTAAATTCCCATTTATCCGAAAACACTTTCCCAGTCTTTTCCTTTATTCTTTCTCCGAACAGCTTCGGATCTCTCTGCGGAACGATTCCGGCTTTCTCTCTTTCTCTACTGTGATTCCGTCTTACAAATGATCGCTCTCATCGTACCCTTAAGTGTATCCTCTCACGACTCTAGAATGCTCTAGACATGATCTGTATCAATGATCAACAGAGAGACCAGGGATATCCATGTGACCCTATGCATTCCTGATGACAATGTCGTTTGAACCGTCTAAATGTAGCATCCTCTTTCTTTTGTTTCTCGATACAACTTGTCCGAGATCCGATCAATGGTATCTTATACCTTGTTCAATCTCGTTCACAACAAGTTATGTTTTCTTGTTACCGTGATATTACGTCCCCGTGACCTAGTCACATGTTGCAACATTTATAGATGTAATCTCACCAAGTCGGCCGTGTGTATCTTTACCCGTCATGTGGGAGAACAAATCCCGGCCTTGCAGTCACATGTCATATAATGTTCCTTCGGAATACCCAACGTACACCTTTATGGCCACCGTATTACCAGATGACGGTTGATGCAGTCTAAGCAGCCTAGGGAAACAATGAGTAATATGAGCTCACGGTCTAAGGAGAAGGAGCCTAGGTATAGATGTTGCAACAATGAACTTGATAACTTGATCGTGTTGCAATCCTTCGAGGAATGTCCAATCACATCATTCTCCAATGATATGATCTCGTTGTCAGTCGGCATAAATGCCCATGATCTTGAAACCTAGATCATCTTCGTGACCAACGAACTAGTATGAATAGAGGCTACTAGGAACTTTGTTGTTTCATACCACACCTGTACCAATGTTTCTACTTGGCACAGTTATAGCACAATATAAAACTGTTATAAACTAATTGAGATATGATAATAAAAACCTATTTCTTATTTGCCTCTAGGGCATATCTCCTTCACTTTCTTTAGTAGTTCTGGTTTTCAAGTGAAACTTCTTTTAGATAGTACTCTGCTTCTTATCTATGTTTTATATTTATGGTTCCGACTCATGCAAGCTGCTCCTTTTGCAAGCTGATCTTTGACGCATAGCTTGTTTCATATGGAGCACATTCAGGTGCTGATCAAAGGAACATGAGCTGGCATATGATTTATTTATTTTTCTTTTGGCGTTGTTGTGTGAACTGTGCAACCTGATATGTATGAAGACCAACAACTGGTTAAATGCGTCGATGTTTCCTATGTCAATGTTAGCAAGTATAGCCAGCTGCATGTAATTTGTATGTGTTTCTAATGATCTATCAAGAGGGATTTGATAATATTTCCAAAGCCTTATATTCTTATAATTTCTTTAATGCATGCAATAGATTTTTTTGAAATATTTTATCATCTAAGATTTCTAACTTGCTATCCTTAACCGAAATAGGCACATAAAAACCTCACTGAACAAGCATGTACCCCACTAGTGAGGCGAACTGCATTGATTCAGGTCTTGGATATATGTGTAATTGATTCGCTAGGTTATATATGTAACACCTGATAGTACATTATAACCTTAAGCCGAGCTAAGGGATACATGCAAATTACATATATGATGGCAGATGTAACAACCCACTACTAAATTTGATGTATCTTTACTTTTATGTATATGTACCTCGGGATAATAGTTTAGAGAAATAATTTAAAAATGCTATTTTGTTAGAGCTCTAATCTAGGGCTGTAGAAATGTGTTATCATTGTTGATTACCTGGTGAACAGTAAATAGCGGAGACTAGATCGATAATCGTGTTTTATCATGTCTAGACCGCTCAATGCTGCTCGGCTGTTAGAGAAGGCATGAAGTGCCGCCATGGACACTAAGCTGCGATACACCGATTATGTTACACATTAAAGTGCCTTTATGTGTGCGTTATGCGATAATACCATACAGGCGGCGAGGCGAAGCTCGCATGCAGATTTGGACTATTAGTATGACATACACAAGCGAGACTTGGAAGTTCCATTTCATTGCTAGTTAGATAACAAAGTCAATAACGTCAAGACCTAATCATCTTCGTTGTTGTCACTAAATAAACAACACAAGGTCAGTAACTGTAGAGCTCAGTCAGCTCCCATCCAACTAGGGGTGGAATCGAGCCGAGCGGATCCGGCTCGAGGCTCGACTCATTAAGGCTCGAGGAAATTCGTGTCGAGCCTCGCTTTGCAGTTTGAAAGCTGAAAATAGATCTCGAGGATTGGCTCGGAGGGTTCATAGCTCAGATTGAACGTCTTACGAGACGTGCCCCAAAATCATGCCCCGTTGCCCCTTGTTGCAAAAAAAACATGGTCAAATGGCCTAGATGCGGAGATACCACTGCCCCCGGCCGACCAAATCCTATTGTCTTGTCCCTGCGCCAGACGTGATTCTCCTCTCCACCACCAACCTCCGGCCACCAGGGTTAGCGCCGCCGCCCATTAGGCCCGCCACCACCAACCTCTGGCCGAGGTCTCCTCCTCCCATGGCTCCCTTTCCCCACCACATACCCCTACCGCTCCCGGACTAGGACGCACAGGACAGTCAGTTGTCGGTCTAGGGTTAGGGGACGCCTCTAGCCGCCGGCGCTCCCTCCGCCTTCTAGGCTGCTGGACCTCCTCCAGTTGACATCGCTTCACCATGTCGTATGTCCTCCTATTCCATCACAAACAACTACGAGTCTGCGACACCGCTATTAGCTACTGGATGCATATCAAACGTGAGTTAGTTCTCTATTCAATTAACTAATTTCTAAGCTTCTGAAAATAATTTCCTGCCATGTTCTTGTAGTTAGGCTAGGCTGTAAATATTGTAATTAGTGTAATGTGTTTGTAATCAATTGAATACGTACCTTGCCTGGCATAGACTGCCACAATCTCTCCTCTACTGAAGATGCAACCAAGACGGGAGAGTGAGGGATCGCAGGCACATCCGGCGAAGATGACTCCGTAGGGAAGGATACGCGCATATAAAAATGCGATGAACTCCAAGGCAGTTGGTTACCTTGGCATACCGACTACTAGACCAACATCATCGCAACAAGGAGCAGTGACCCAGTCACAGCCGACAGCCACAACTTCTCCACCATTGGTAATTTTCTTTCAACGTTTCAAATTTTAGTCACAACACTATTACATGTTTGTTTACTGTGACTGAATGATTAAGGCAACTCTATGTGCAGTCGATAATGTCCGATGAGGAGGAAAATTCTTATGACAAGGATGATGCTACGTCCGAGGAAGATGTATTTGGTGATGTTCATATTGATATTGAGATATCCGTGGATAATGATGGTGGAGCTTCTTAGAGAGGGAAGAAGCAACAAAAGGGAATGAAGGTTTGTCCAAAGATTGTAGTTCAAACAAGTAGCAAGTCAAGTTCAAAAGTTTGGGATCACTTTGAGACGGTTCCGGTGCCATCCACCACACAATCTGGTGTCGTGGTGATTATGGCACAATGCAATTACTACAAGAACTTCCTATCCTACAAATCAAATCAAGGGGGTAACAGAGCCACTACACATCTCACGAGACACTACACAAAATCATTTCCAGATTACAAGATCACAATGGCAAAGGTTGTTTCAAAAACCCTTTGCAACTTTCATCCATTTAATGCAAGTGATACCGGTATTCCCAGTTTGTAATCTTCTAGGGAATATAGTAAAGAGGAAGCTACAAAGCTAATTGCTAAGATGGTGATATGTCATGATTATCCATTTAAGATGGTAGAGCACACATGGTTCAACATAGTGATGGAATATTTGAATCCTCTTTATGAGTTTATTGGTAGGAAAACCATTAGAAAGGAACGCTTGGAAGTGTTGGAATCTGAAAGAGATACTATCCACTTATGTGTCTTCGGAGTCAAGTTTCAGCACTGGGGTCGAGTTCTAGATGACTATAGGAGTTATCTAAACCGGCGATGGTGGAGGCGTTGGTGTGTGCTTCTAGCTAGATCAAAGGTGTCCACAATGACTACAAAAATGGTTTGTGCCTTGTTGTTTATGATTTTTGTTTCTTACTACATTTCTTATGCATATCTAACTAAATATTTTTACTCTCTTCGGCAGCAAATGATGATGATGATGTTGAGACTGCTCCATTTCAAAAAGTGTGGTTGGGAGCAACTAGTAAGTTCAATTTATCATCATCAAAATTGTGTTGGTAGTGTTTCTTGATCTATTAGTTGTTGGAACATTTTGTACAACATCAAAACTGAAGGTATTGTTCGGTTGGTCACTTTACTTGCTGGAATGTTTTGTACAACATTAAAACTTAAGTAAAACTGACTTAATAGTGCTTTTTTGGTCTACTTAATTGATGGAACGTTTTGTACATCATCAAAACTGAAGCAAAACTGAGTTGGTAGTGCTTTTTTATCTCTTTAGTTGCTAGAATATCTCTATTACAACATCAAAACTGAAGCAAAACTAATTTTCTTTTGTTTGTGTGGTGAAGAGTCAACATGGCGGTTTACAAAGTGATAGACAATGGCAACCGGCAAGTTAGCAATGATGGTCAAGGAATATGGAATGACGGAGTGGTGGTTCTTTTGTGGTTTAAGTTTATGGTAAGACTTGTTGTTTGATTGAGCTATGGCTCATGTTCTACTTGTCCTATTTATTTATTTTTGAACGGTAAAAGGTCTAGAGAACCAGAGAAGCTGCAATTAAAAAAATGGCAGGTACAAAATACAGAAATGCCCACAACATAAAGAACCCTAGCAAAACTAGACAAAATAGAAGGGCCTCTCTCTTGCAAACAACACCCTCGGACAAAACATAAAAAGCAATCGGGTCCTCGAGTGTCTCCGCCACCGTTCTTCGGTGACCTCAGCCAACGGCGAGATCGTGAGACTCTTGCTCATGACGTTCCACGAACTAGAGAAGAAGCACCACCACCGGCCACTAGGCAATCTGCGGGGACGCACCACTTGCTGACGGCGAGGCGACGAGCACCGGCAGTGAGCTTCGAAGAAGGGCCTCCGATGGAGGTAGAACCCCAGGGTCACCATGCGACCAGAACAGGCAGCGGCCCAGCAGCCTCATCGCCACCAAAGGACCACTGCGAAGAAGAACTCGTGGGCGCAGCTTTAGGAACCTTCGACCTCCGTATCGTCCTCGACAGTTGGCCCATCCCCCATCTGTCCCTCGCCACCACGGCCGGCCGAAAGACGGAAGAGGCAGCGGTCACCTTAGACGCAACGAAGAGGCCGACGCGCTTTATGCAAATCGAGCCGCAAGATCTGCACCCACTTTTTCTAGCTGCAACCACTGGAGAAGGGAGAAGGGGGGAACCTGGCGACCTCCTGCTGCCGCTCACACGCACATAGGAGTAGCTCGGGAGTGGCGAGCGAAGGCCCCTCTCGCCAAGACATGGTTCGCTCCCCCCTCCACCACGGCCGGCCGGAGCAGGAGCCAGGTCGGAGACAAGCGGCTTCACATCAACACCTGGGCGCACTGACCCTCGAGGGAAGACAACCGCGAGCTCCCCATCTTCCTCCCCTCGCCACCAAGGCAGGCCAGAGGAAGAGGAGGAGGCAGGGAGGTATACCGGAGGAGAAGCACCCGCACCACAGCCTTATTGAGGAGATCCTCACGATTTGGACCGCCGCCGCACGCTCCAGCTCGAGCGCCGCCGCCGGCGAGCCAGTACGAGATGACCAAGATCTGGCCGCCGAGATCTCGGTCCCTACTCCAACTACCGGCAAGAAGCCGAACTCTACCACTACTATCTACCCTACAGGCGTCGACGCCTCTCCTCCACCTCCCTTGACCGGCGGCGCCGGCGAGGTCGGCTTCAGATCGGGCCGGCGCGCGCGACGACTCTCGTGGGAAGTGTAGCGGGGGGTGGGGGGAGAGGGTGAGAAAGGAGAGTCCCCTTCATTGGCACTCGCTACTTGTCCTATTAGTATATGTAATATGTTGAACTAAGTGCGTGCATGCATGTGTTTGAGATATATGGTACTCTATTGAACTAAGTGTATGCATTCGTGTGGTTGTTTGGATGTATTCTTGCTAAATTAAAATTTGTATACGATTTTGGTATGACCTAGCACAACAGCCGTTGATCAAACCTTATGTCACTCATAATCACCATTCATTTACCAATCGTACACAAATCGTACCTGGTTTAGTCGTACGTGAGGTAGTTCCGTTGTTTATAATTGTAAAATGTTTATAATTATCAAATGTTAGTTTTTTGGATGTATTCTTGCTGAATTATTGTTTATAATTGTCAAATGTTACTTCCTTCGACCAAATTAATTGACTTGAATTTGCCTACATTCGGTATCTAGAGATATATCCGAATCTAGACAAATCCAAGTCAATTAGTTTAGGTCGGAGGAAGTAGTTTTTTAGCAAAGGTCAGGGCGAATTTTTATTACATGGTGCCTTGGAGCAGCTTGCAAGTTTGGTCGAGCGAGCCTTGAGTTAAAATTGGCTTGTCGGACCTTCGAACCGAGTCAAGCCCGAGCCCGAGCCCGAGCCTGAGCTTTAAGTCACCGATGTACAACAGCAGCCGTGACACATCGTCGCACTTTCGCTGTGCATCATCGTATTTGCATTTTTTTCTCATTCACCACAAAAATCATACTAGCTGTTCATCATCAGTTCGTCGCGTGAAAGAACGAAAGATCGATCGATTTCCATTCTAATAACTTGTCCGCGATACAACGGCCGGCAGTTAACATTTATTACTACTCGCAGTAGCCATACATCATCATGAATACGAGTAATTCGGTGGTGGGCACCGGAGTAGCTAGTTGGTGAAGTTGTTGAGGCAGGCGTGGGGCTCGGTGGCCTTGGCTGCCGGCGTGGGCTCGACGGTTGGAGAGGGCGGGACGGGCGTGCAGAGCAGCTCCCGCGGAAGGTCCGGGATGCCCTTGAGGTAGAAAGTGTAGAAGATCTTGAAGGGGAAGACGATCTGGTTGAGCTTGACCTGCCCGTAGGCGCCCTCGAAGACGCCGGAGCCGCCGGTGACGGCGAGGTAGGACTCCTCGTAAGTCAGGTAAGGGCCCTGCACGGTGATGTGGCCGTAGTCGCCGAAGTACATGCTGTAGATGGCCTCATAGCGGTCACCGTTGCGCTCCGGCACGTGCTGGATGAGGATGCAGATCCCTGCCGTGATCCCGATCCGCTTGTCCAGGCTCCCGTTGTACACCTGCAGCAGGCGAGGGCAATCAAACGAGTCAACAGACGGAAACGTCTGCCCAGGCCCAGCTAGCGCGACGAGGTACGACAGGTGGGAGAATAGATGGCGACCGAGTGAAGAAGCAAGCAAAGCTCGATATACTACTACTGACCTTGTTGGTGAAGGGGACAAGGTCGCCGAGCGCGTTCTCGCTCTGCTTGGCGCTGAGGCGGAGGTAGGCCGGGCTCTCCCGGTCGCGTTCGTTCAGCTCGTACACGTACAGCTCCTGCACCTTGGTCGGCCTCGCGTCCTTGGCCACCGCCGGCTTCGGCGAGAACAGCGACGCCCGCACCGCCCCGCCCTTCCTGGCGACACTCACCCTGCCACCGAACCCGGCCCTGCTAGAAGCCCCGATCCGCGCCACATGGGAAGTGAGCTTCGCGGAGCCAGAGGCCGCGGTCCTGACGGACACAGGTGAGGGGGATGCTGCCATGGTGAGTTCTTGGAACAAGCTCTTCTACTTTTTCTTATCGCTTGATCTGCTTTCGATTGTTGATGAGAGCCGGTAGCACACGACGCTCTTCTCTTTATTTAACCACGGCGAGACTAGTGAGTTAGAGCATCTCAACCAGTCCGACAAGGAACCGGGCCGACCGAAATAGTTCGTTTATGTCCGCTTAGGTCATGTCATGGCCGATTCTGGGTTCTGGTCCGGCCATCCCGGCCAGCCGTGCCCAGCGACACGATCTATATGTACGTCTCCTCCACTGTCACCGCTTGACTCCCTCGGCGATGTGACGTTAATGGCAACACGATATCGGCTATCATCGCCGACCGGTTCCCGCGCGGCTCGCGTTTCCTGCCATCATAGCTTTTCGTTTCTAGCGCGCGCCTTTCCTCCCGCGGCCAGACAACTTCCCACGCCTCCCGGCCATTTCCTGCCCTCGCCGCGGTCTATAAAAGGTGGCCGCCGGCGTGGCGGAGACAACAAACCCAAGCAAGAGCAAGCATTGTCGAAAAAGCATCAACCACCAGCAGCCATGCCTCGCCGCAAGATCGCCAACTGGACCAAGATTAGGAAAATGTGTCGCACCCGCTTCCCAGAGGCTAACATCGACGTTGTCGACTTTCAGGCCACGTTGTTGTCCCATCGCATGGCCAAGACGGAGGTGGTGGCCTTCGAGGAGGAAGGTCGTGTGGCCGAGGCGACGTTGAAGCAGGTGGTGGAGGCGGCTGCACAATGGGTGGTGCGCGAGATTCACCATGTCGCCGCCAAGAAAGCGGTGGAGGCGGTGGCCAAGGAAGACGCCTCAGCGGCCCCTGCGAGATCCGCCACGAGGCAGCCATGACCACGTTGGAGGAGGTGGCCAAGGAGGCTGTCAAGTTTGCCGTCCGCGAGTTTCGCCACGCCACCGTCACGCGTAGTGTGGTGGAAGCGGCGCACGGCTACGGCCGCCGAGGTGGCGACCGCGTGGGCTCTTGTCTACGGGGACAAGATGGAGGTAGAGGACGATGACAAGGAGGGGGGAGGTGTAGCAGGCGGAGGCGGAGGAGGGGCTGGGGGGGAGGTGATCGCCATCCCCTGCAGATCGTGCAGGCGCTGGGCCTCGGCCCCAACGGGTCTCCGGTGAGGATGACCCCGGCGGAGGCAGAAATCTAGACGGGCGGAGGCCTTGGCAGCGACGACGGCGATGGAGCTGGCTGGCCAGGAGGCGACGGACCACTGGGCCTCCGAGATGGAGAAGGCCCTAACGCACCGGGCGGCGGACAACCTCATGAAGGCAGCGGGCAAGACAAAGGCTCATGCCTGAGCGCGCGACCGTTACCGTGAACACATCCAGCATAAGGCCATTTGGGCGGCTAGGACGACGATCGACGGGGCCAGCGGCAGCGGCAACGATGGTCACGGCAACGGCCTCCTCCAACACTAGTAGTAGTCCTTTCTTATTTTGTTCAAATGTGCCTTTGTATAATTGGCAAGACCTAATCTAATGAAAAACAAGTTTAAGTAATAATGTTTCACTTACATTTTTCTCTCGAAATGGGAGCGTAGCCCTGGCCTCTGCATCAAGCGATGCACACAGCCTTTATTCATTATTAGAACCACAAAGTATGACAAAAGCCATTACAAAGATCATACAAACCGGAACCGCTACAAAAAAACACCGAGCAAAAAATGATAACCATATCGCCAGCTCCCCAACGAGATCTAGCAAACACTTAGCTGCTTCTTTCGACCCATCCCCACGGTCACTCTCACTATTGCCACTCGCCAAGAGAAGCCAGAGTGCCTGGGTGCGGCGGCTCGAACACAAGCAAAAGGAGCCCCAGAACCGCACAGCCTATCCACGGATCAGTGCACACGCACATGTTTCGGATGTCGCTGCCTTCAATATCTTCCACCAACCCGTCATCAGCAGGTAGATCGATGCGCAGACTCACGCCAAACTAGCCACCGACACCACCGCGGTGCCAAGTAGCACCACCTCCCTGCGCGCTAGCCGCTCCACCTCTCCCATCTCTTCCATCCAGCGATGATCCATAAGCAATGCTCCCAAGAGAGAATGCGACACCGATGTGCTGCGATCGCCCGACCCGGAGGTCTTAGGGTTTCCCCTGGAGTAGCTACGAGGAGGGTCACGAGAGCTGCGTTGACGTTGCCTTCAACAAGGAAAACGACACAGACGTGCCGTCATCACCCACCATGACCGGAGTCGAGCTCGGTTTTCACCGGCAACACCGCCACCCCAACTCGTTGTTGGGACTAGATGTGGAAAAACACCACCACCAGTCCTGGCCAACCACCTACGGCGAAGAAGGAGGCCGCCGCCACCTAGCCCAGGACCGCTGTCCTAGGCGACCTCATGCCACAGAAGTAGTCCAGGTGCACCAAAGCCGTCGTCGGAGGTGATGCAACGGGCAGCAGATT
Source organism: Avena eriantha (assembly GCA_910589775.1). Taxonomy (NCBI): domain Eukaryota; kingdom Viridiplantae; phylum Streptophyta; class Magnoliopsida; order Poales; family Poaceae; genus Avena; species Avena eriantha. The sequence goes on along the minus strand of OU342743.1, from coordinate 395,177,679 downwards.
GGGATCGAGGACCGTCCGAGCCCATCGGGCCAGATCTGATCCGTCCCGCCGCCACCCATCGATCTCTGGCCGCCGCCGCGCAAAGACATTTGTGGCCGCATCGCCATAGATCAACCGGGACAGGATCGCCGCCGGCCCGAATTGAAATCAGCCAAGGAGATCCACCGCCGCCACTTGCCCGGCGACGCCCTCGGTGGTGGCGGCAGGAGGGAGGTATAGTACTCGCGGGGCCTTTTGGGGGAGGGGCCGGCGACGCCCCGATGCGGCCCAGCGCGGCCGCACGGGAGCGGGGGAGGAGGGGGTCGGGAGGGGGAGTATGGTCTGTAATTTACATTTGAATGAGAAAAAAGTGGTAAATTTACATTTAAATGTTTCACTTACATATGGGCCCCGAGCAGCCGACTAGCAAACGCCCGCGCAGTCCGTACATTGTCTGGACCAACTCAACCGTTACTCAAATTTGGTGCATGAATGAATCGAGCCGGATGCGTCGTGCCGCTGGAAGGTCGTCCACGCAGACGTGTTTGGACGTGCTTGGATCGGGTCGGTGGAAATGCGCTTAGCAAGGCTGGGTTAGGTGGTGCGCCGTGCTGGTCCTTTGATCGAGTGTCTTTGTTTTCACTTTTAAAGCGCACCGGCCAATTGGCACGAGGAGAACATGGGGCGCGCGTGGCCAAGCACTGCTGGTGCTGCGCGATTGCGAATCTTCAGCTGGTCATATGGATCGATCGGATTTTTTTCGACACAAAAGACTAAATCAGTGCATTTGTCAAAAAGACCACCTCGCCAGGAAATTAACTGAAAAGACCACATGTCGAAGGCGGCAGGTCTTGCCAGATGACACGTGCTACATGCCGCCACGGCCAGAAGTGACACGTCATGCGGGGCGTGTCTCCAGTTAACGGAAACAAACAGAGCAGTTGAGCCAAGCCGCCACGGATGACGGCGGCAAGTCGATGTGAAACCTGCTGCCACAGCCGGTGGCGGCACCCTACCATTCCGACAACTCCCAGCGCTACCTGCCACACACTAATTCCCACGCGATGATTAGCAACCACACAGTGCGCTAAATACATTGAATTCCGATGCTATCCTTTATCTAAGCAACGAATCTGCTTGAGTCCATTGCTAATGTCTCTGTTTTTACGTGCCATGAGTTTGTCTTGCTCGGACCAAGCATTTAGGACAAAGAAGATGAAGGATGCGGGGTTACCTCGGGGGTGGAACATCTCCGATGTTGGTGCGACACTCTCGCCAAGGTGAAGGACTCAACGGATTTTTCTGATAAGATCGGTATGAAGTTTTTGATGTATTCTAACTATCAGTACGATTCACCAACCCCAATATCGCATACGACAGGCCTGCAGTGCTCCCTCTGTTCCAGCTTAGTGTATGCGCGGTGCTACAGTGCACGCAAAACGAGGTGACTGATTTTTTTCTTATTTTTTACTTTTTTGCTTCTCAATTTTTTGGGATGTGGCTCTGTGTTTACTCTGTCCATTCTAAAAATCATAGAATTTTTTTGATAAAAAATGAGAGAGAAATGGACCGCCTTGTTTTGCATGTTGAACAGTAACGCGCGGAGTAATATGGATCAGAGGGAGTATGTTTTAACAATGATAAATAGGCAGTCTCATTCGCCCCGATATTTGTGATGAGCTTTAATTAACGGTTTAAATGTGTGGCGGTCTCCTCCACCCATTGGATTGACACGTATCAACATGAGTGGGCGCTTCGTGAGATAGCAGAAAAGAGTCACACTGCATGGGTAAGGTTTCACGAGGAAGAGCGTTGGGAAATGGCTGAGGCACAGACTAAAGCGGAGCAAGTGGAAGAACAACATCGCATTGATGAGTTGTAGATGCAGAGGAAGGAAAGGAGACGCCTACGGGAGGAGGAGGAACGACATCGCAAGAAGGCGGAGAGGCTGATAATGAGAGAAAGGGCTGCTTAGGCTCAGACAACATAAGAACCATGGTGACAAGAAGGGAAAATGGCCATGCTGGACACAAGATCATTAGAATTAAACCGTATTGTATCTTATTTTAAATTGTGGCGCGACAAGTCACCGTTTATCTTAATTTGAGTCGTAGTGTGGTAAGTCGCAATGTATCTTCATTTAAGTCCTAGCAATTAATAAAATATGTTGTATTTTACTTATGTTGGTAAAGATCTTGAAAGGGTAGTTTACCCTCTACTGTTTTTGGTTGACAATGACACCGTAGTTAGAGCGGACTAATGCTACCTACTAGTGTCTTCAACGGGTTTTAGTCCGCTGGTATGTTGAAAGATCGTCGGAGACCCCCCCCCCACCATTTCGATAACGAAGAGGTGTGCCAGAGTTTTGCCTTTTATATGTAGCTTGAGTCTTTAGAAACTCCGCACTATTAAGAGGGGTTATCTCGATAAGATTGTTGGGGATGAATTTCTAAGCCTTATACACATCCCATACACCCACTTGTTCCATCACCAAAGAGAAAGGAGAGAGAAATCTACTTTTCATAGCATCCCTGCCAAGTTCGGTGTACAAGCCAGTTGAACCGGCTCCCATACTGGGTGGTCCGGTGCCAGCGTAGGAAAACTGAACCTAAACCGAGATTCTCAGTTTATTATACCGAGTCTATCCGGGTTCGTGCACAGGGACTTTCCTGGTTTGGATTTCGGTCTTCCGGGCTGTATACCGGGCGGTCCGGTGTGTGCACCGGTCCAACCGAACTTGAAACCGGAGTTCGCGGAAATGCTCTAAACAGCTAGATTTCTCCCTTGGGTATAAATACCTCTTCTTCCACCTTGAGGAGGTTAGGCATTCAGTTCATATTTCATTCTTGAAGCTCTCCCCCCATTGTTGTAACACAATTCCTTGAGGATCTCCCATTCTACCCAATCAATTCCAAATCCCTTTGGTAAAAAGCAAGAGGAGGTCCCTATCTACATTTTCACCAAGCCAGAGTTCATTCTCCCTTGAGTTCATCGAGTTAGCTTGTTACTCTTGGGTTTGTGGGAAACCCTAGGTGGCTAGGGTCGCCCGGAGGCATTCGACTTGTCATTTGCTCCGTGGAAAGTTTGTGAGGGTTTGGAGACTACCTTAAAGTCTACCACTAGTAAGTGAGCTATTCCTTCGTGGGATAGGCTCAGAGAAGAAGGTGAGCCATTGTGGCATTGGGGAATCCTTCGTGGAACATCACACCTCTCCAACATGATGTAGCCCCCTTCCCAAAGGTGGTGAACACGGGAATACATCTTCGTCTCCATGTTCTTTGGTTATCCTTAACCACTCTCTTACTTGTGTTGTTTGCTTTGTGATAGCCTTCATGCTTGAAGTATCTTGTATCATCATCTAGGTTGCCTCACCTAGTTTGCATTTAGGCACACTTATATTCCGCAAAGCCTAAAACTTGCAAAATATTATAAAGAATTTTGTAGAAACCTATTCACCCCCTCTAGGTAAACCATCTTACACTTTCAATTCGTATCAGAGCCGAGTGCTCTTCTAAGGGCTTCACCGCCTAAGAGAAAAGATGCTTTTCTCCAATGATGAGGAGGGAAAGACTTATTCGGTCAAGGAGATCCGTGAAATCTTTGCCAAACAGTCCCTTGAAAAGGCTAAGGCGGATTCCGCTCTCCTTGCTCGAATAAGTTTTCTTGAGCGACGTTTTACGGGGATGGGCGAGGGGTCATGCTTGCCTGGCCTTCGGTAGTACCTCAAGGGAGGTCGATGGACACCGGTAAAGAGGCCATGAACAAGGCCTCTAGTGAGAGTGACCTGAAGAAAGCCGGTATGCCTCCTAATCCATTTTCGTATATATATATCCTAAACAAAAGAACAGCATGCCTCATATAAATGGTTCGGGTCCCGCACCTCACTATGATGGAACTCACTTCTCTCATTGGAGAGTTTCTATGGAACCTCATCTTCGCAGCTGCAATGTGGAGCTTTGGGAGATTGTGAGCAAGGGCTTCTATCCACAAGATCTGAACAATCTCACTCCAGGAGAATACTATGACCATCAACTAAATGCAACGGATTGTGACAAGATAAGGAGTGCCATTCACCGCACTCTTTATGATCAAGTTAGCAACATCCCCACCGCAAAGGAGCTTTGGGAGAGGATTGTCATTCTCCAAGAGGGAACATTTCTTATCCAAAAGTCCAAGTATGAAGCTGCCAAGTCGGAGATGAGCATGTTCATGAACCACGATGGTGAGTCCATCGCAGAAGCATACAAGAGACTTGTTGCCCTCCATGTAAAGATTGATGGTCTTGGCTGTGACAAGTATGATTATGGGTTCAACTTGAATGATGAGCTCATCAAGTCCAAGGTTCTCTCCATGATTGCCGCCTCCAACAAGAAGCTTGCCTTGAACTTGCAACTCCTAGATTTAGCTCGCCACTTCTCGCCCGATGATCTAGTATCCTATCTTGTTGCCACTGATAATATGGTGGATGAAGGACAAAAGATCAAGGAGATCAACCGTGCCATTGGGCCTTCTCAATCCCTAGCATTGAAGGCCAAGTATGTGCAAGAGAGTGTTGCAAATGAGGAAGAGAGTGATAGTGAGGGCATTGACGATATGTTAGCTGAAGTTGCTCTCTTCACCAAGAACTTGAAGTTCCGAAGAAGAAGCTCAACTGGGCCAAGTGAGAAGAAGAGAAATTGCTACAATTGTGATGAGTCAGACCACTTTGCCGACAAATGCCCATATGAGAAGAGACTTGACAAGCCCAAGTATGAAGAGGGCGCCAAGCCAAGATTAAAGCCAAACCCCATCAACGAGAGGTACAAGAGGAACAAGAAGCGTGATGGCAAAGGCTTTCTTGGACAAGAGTACCTATCTGATACGGAGAGTGAAGATGAGGAGAAGGTTGTGGGAGTGGCCGGTTTGGGTTTTGCCGAACCTGGGTCACTCTTCACATATGACTACACCAAAGACTATGCCAATGACTCCATCACTCCCAAGGTCGCTGGTACATGCCTCATGGCAAGGAGTACCAAGGTAATCTATTACCTCCATCTCTCTCTAGCATCTTGGATGATCATGTTAGTGTTAATGATAGTGACAATGACGAATTCGATAAAAACTATGTATAAGAAATGTATAAAATCATGAAGTCTGTTATGGGGTAACCCCGTGGGTGGCCCGATCTTCACGGATCTCGTGGTCAAATCGATGGGAAAGCGAGGGGAAAGGGAGAAGGTAGCGGAAGCGTACGCACACCTCACGAAGAACACGATGAACACACGCAAAACTCACACGATACAAGGCCGATTGCTCTCACCGGTGGCCACCGGTCCGATAGAATCCTCGCAAGGAAAGATCGGCCAACGTGCTCCTTCGATCTCACGTGGAGAGGGAAGAACACCTTGGAGAGGGTCTTGACATCTTGGCAAAGGGACACTGATGCCAAGGCCTTGTACAATGAGGGAGGCGCGATGCAAACTCCAACGAGGTGGTGATGATAGTCGATCCCCTTTGGTAGAAGGGGATGAGGCAAAACTAAAGATTCCACAAAGGGGGGTTGTCTTTAGTCTATCATCTATGCCTAGGGTTACATGAGGGGGTGGGCGCACTATATATAGGCCAGCCACTAGTTCAAGGGTACTTTAGGAATAAAAGGGGAAAGTCTAGGAGGACTAAGGGGTACATGGGCCAAGGGCCCAGCTGGCGGCGCGTAGGCCCATACGCTCAGGCCGGAGACTCCGGTGTGGGGTCCGTAGACTCCGGTCTGGGCCGAAGACTCCGGTCTGTCTCTGGTGTCGTCTCCGGAGTGGCAGACAGACTATCCTCGAGCTCGATCTAGGGATCGGTCCGGAGATGGGTCCGGAGACTCCGGTGTCTTTAGGCCGGAGACTCCGGTGTGCGCAGGCCGGAGACTCCGGTGCTCCAGCTGCTACTTCTTCCGTCTTCTCTTCCAAGCCTCCGTCTTGTTAGGCTTGGTTCTCCAAGCTTCCTCCCATGCCTCCGTACTTGTTGGTGTGAACCTATCATGGATATGGGACGGAGTATGAAGTAGTATACCATTCAAGAGGGTAGGAAGTGGGTTCGCATAGAAGAACGGATTCACCTTTGGAGTCCATGATGACTTGGCATAAGTTGGAGACCATGATGTGGTAACGACCGAAGGTCGGGCTACATCATCTCCCCTCCCTTCAAAAAGAGTCGTCCTCAACTCTACACGCTCATCACAAAGTAGAAGATGTCGAGAGACCTTCTTGATCCTAGGGTTCACCATATAGTCGTCCTTGGGAAGATTGACTTGACAACACTCCAATGTTCCTTCGCCTTCCATGAAGCCTACAAAGCTCACCACAAAAGAGAAACAACACTCAAAGCGTAGCCAATTCATGAAGATTATATCATGAGTCCTAAAGTAGAAGGAAGTCACCTTATGATGTAGAGATAGCTCGTTGAAGGGTAGCCATAGGTAACTCTCTTCGATTCATCTTGTCAACTCTTTGTCCATAGAGGTTGACATGGAAGCAATTGTACCTTCACACAACAAAGACCAAGCAACATATGTTTGTGTGTGATAGTGGAGCATGTCATTTGGGGCATGTCCATTCTTGTTCACAACACTATTAGCACAACTCAAGTATAGCAAACGGGATGCATATGCAAGGTCAAAGTGCATGGAAAACGTTTGAACATCATCCAAATGTGGGAACTCAAAAACTCCATATAACATCTTAGTGTGGCACTCAAAGCAATTGACTAAAGTATTGACCAACGTCTTTGATGCAAGGATAGGAGAATTCGGCAAAAACACACGAGGAAAGATATCCAAAACAACATCATTATGTGTGCAAGCCAACCATTGGAAAGAACAATTGTTCAATATGTTGGATGCCATACACATATCATCAAAATCCAAAATCATGGGGGTATGAGTATCGCAAGCGAAAGCAAAAACAACATGTTTGCAAACAAACCATATGAAAGAGCAAGTGGTCCTCATGTTTGTTGCAACAACAATACGAGAGACTTGGAAGCTCTCATGACAATACATGCTCATAATGGCATTATGGTTGCACACAAAACATCGAAAAGAGAAATTGTTCAACATTTTTGTGGCAACACACAAAGCATCAATATCCAATAGCAATGAAACATGATTGTCACAAGGTGAAAGAATACTATCAACATGCTTGCAAGCAAACCATAGGAAAGAGCAATTTATCAACATGAAAGATGCAAAGCATGCAAAAGGTATCAGAGCTGGGTTCGATCTTGAACTCACTTGGGGGATGCTCTGTAGAGCTTTTTTTTTAACTCGTGCTCAACCGAGGTTGACATTCTTTTGCGGGTACCTACACACATCATACACAAAAGGAAGAATGTGTGTGCATGGTAGAGAAACACATCATCCATCATGACATATCTCTTCTTGTGCACATCACCATGAGTGTCAATCAAGTATGAAATAGATGCATGGTGAGTATGCAAGTGGTGAACATGCTTATCATGGCATTTACCAAAATCTCTAAAATTTGAGAAAGCTATGGGGGCCATATCAATGAGAATATCATTTTGCGGCCCGAAAGTTGGGTCGCCCAGGCAATGCGGTATCCTAGTTCCCTGAAATCAACTGGGATGACTACAGTTGGTGTGCCAAATACTCAGAGGGTCTTTTTCGGCACGAATTCAACTTTACGTTTCAATACAAAAAGTCAGGCTAACGGCCGTCAAGTTGGGTCCCCCTGTCAGTTCTCGTCGTTATGTCGCTCCCGTTGCTTAGGTGTTAATTAGGCTTGCAGCATTGGCGCCTGCATCCATTACGCGTCTTCTTCTTCCCTGGAGCGGCAATCTGTGGGGCGTCGCAGCCATGGCGCGGAGCTGGGACGTGGACGAACCTGCTCGGCCCAGCTCTCCTTCTGTAGGCTTGCAGCATTGGCGCCTGCATCCATTACGCGTCTTCTTCTTCCCTAGAGCGACAATCTGTGGTCACGACCATGGCGTAGAGCTGGGACGTGACGAACCTGCTCGGCCCCGCTGTCCTCCCCATCCCAAGTTGGAGCTCGCCCTCACCATGGACGCACCCATGGCACGGTGCGGGGACGAGAATTGGTTCCCGGTGAGATCTGTCACCGTGTCGACCATGCTCGGTTCTGTTTTCGTCCTCTAGAATCCGAGCTCGCCGTCGCCGTGGTTGCACCCGCACCAATTCTGCCACCTCTGCTGAGGTCTCTGTGGTAGCTCAAGTTCCGTCATGTTGGACCTATAAGGGTTCTATTGTGTATGCATGAAGAATAATTGTAACAAAGGCCTAGAAATCTTGGGGCGATATCGCATATCGGAAGTATATGACGATTACATTGATTTTACCGACCCCTGGGCTGAATTATGTGCTAAAAATAGAATTTGCCTTGATGATCTGCTCGTCGTCTAGGTCAAGGTGATGAGGCACTATATCAAGCTAATTATTGAGGTGGTCACCGGTCCGGCAGAGGAAACAAGAGGATGCGGAAGACGACAACGACGAGCAGCACGCGGAGGACGAAGACGAGAGCATTGACTCTGTAATGTCGGTTGTAGCTCAGAACTTCTGAATAAATCATCAGAATTTAAATTTCAAGAATACATGCTCAGAAACTTTTGTGTTGTTGTATGTTAAACTAGCAAATCTCTTTTGTTCAAATCTCTTAGGTTGTACCAACTTCATTGTGTTTAATTATGAAAGACAAAATATAAATGATTTCTCTCAATTTATCGCATAGAAAAATGCACAGCTAATTCCATATTCTCGCAGGAACTGGCCCCACTTATTGAACCGGCGGCACTGCCACGATCTCCACGTAACCACGATGAGTTCTCGAACCGAAAGTTGTAGTTACCACGTTTCTTCTGCAGTCATTCCTCTGCAGTTTTTTCTAGGTGCTTCTTCTTCCTCTATTCTAGAACCGTCGGTTCATCTTGTTCTTCCTCTTGCAAGCAGTTCCTTGCAGGCATTTCCTTTCACCCATTTCCTTACAGGCATGGACGATGGGAAACGCACAATAGAGACCCACTTGGTCCCTGCCCATGGCACCACGACTTTGACAGTGGTGTACACAATTGATGAAGCGACTGTGGAGACAACTCTCGCCAGGTTTGAGCAATTGCTTGAGAAAGAGAAGCACAAGTTTGTGGGGCTAGACTTGGAGTACACCCGTGCAAATAAGCGAAAAAATCCTCCTCGAGAGATCGCTGTTGTGCAAATCGCCATACACGAGGAGGTCCTCGTTTACCACTTCTGCAGGTATGTGAAATTTAAATTTGAGATCACCACTTCTGCATCCCTCGTTCCCTACATCCCTAAAACCATCTAAGTGCAGGAGTAAACCAACTGAGATGCATTGTCCGTCTTTGGTCGAGTTCTTGTGTAGGAAAGGGATAACTTTCACTAGCGTGGATATCACAAATGACACAATTATGCTTTCTCATGCATTAATAAAAATCCCAGATGGGCACCACATCGACATCCAAAATCTATACAAGATCAAACCATACCCAGCGAAGGATGGCATGGGTGATCTGGCAGCGGAAATCATCAATAAATCCTATGAAAAACTGAAGAAATTGAAGCGACTCGATCACGACTACTGGGAGTGGAAGCCGATGAGCCAGGTGCGCCTCGAGTATGCAGCCAGGGACGCCTACATGGAGTATGAGTTATACAGTAAGGTCATTACCATGAAAGATGGGATGGTTAAGGCAGGGTTTTCGCGAGAGAGCTATGCGCTGGTTGCAAGCTAGCCTAGGAGAAGAAGCGCGAGGAGGACAGAAAGCGGTTTCAGGATGAGCAGGGATCTTGGGACGGTGGTGACATCAAGCGGTTGAAGGGAAAGCAAGTCAAGGACGACAACAAGTGGTGGTCATACATTATGTGTTTGAACTAGATTTTAGTTTCTAGTTTATTATGTGTTTGATACATTTAGTTACTTCAATACTAAATTTCGACCAATTTAACTTGTTGATGTATTTCTTGACAATTATAATATAATCGAGCACTAGAAATATTTTGTAGTGTGCATGAGCATGATCAGTAAATATAATTGAACACTAGAAAATTTAAGGCACTCCATATAAAGGAGTAGATTAATATAGAAGGTTCACTAGAGACACCACGGATATATTATCTTACATGCCACACACAGGTAATAATTAACTAGAACAAAATAAAAGCAGGGGCGGCAGTAGGAGGCCGTGACACGGAGACGCCTTGCAGGGCATGGGCATTCGCAGGAGGCAGGGACAACCTAGTAGATGGGATGCAGGCCAGTCCTGACATAATCCCGGAGGAATTTGCCAAAGGTTGCGTGCCGTGCCAAGGTGATTGGCCTATGGCTTCTGCCTCCCCCTGTGGCAACGCCATCTGCCTACTAGATCATGCTGTCGAGGTCAACGTTCATTGCTCTGCCATAGAATGGGCAAAATAGTTTCCCCCTATGGTGGAAACGGATTAGCCCACACCGTAACCGCCTTAGCACGTAGCGGCTCTTGTTGTCCCTGGATACCTTGCTATCGTCCACTTCATCATCATCCTCCTGTTGATTTTTAAGAACATAACTTAGAACTCATACATATGATTGAATTGTATTACAACTCAAGAAATTGAAATGTAATCGTACAAAACAATATTCAGGGATATACATAGTCGGGTACAAAAATAAGCCTAAATATTGTAATTATAAATAAAAAACCAAACAATTAATCATCAGGTACATGTTAAAAATACTTATGATCAAAACCATTCATATAAATATGCATCATATTGATACGTTGCAAATGTATCTATAATTTTTGATGCTCCATGCTTGGTTTTATCCACTTTCTTGTGTTTTGTCCACACTTTGGAGTACTTTTCATATGATTTCTTGGACTAACCTATTAACAAGAGCCACAGTGCCAGCTGCCTGTTTCTGCTGTTTTTGGTTCCAGGAAAGTCAGAAAATGAATATTCTCGGAATTGGACGGGACAAAAGCCAAAGTGCCTATTTTTTCAGAAGACTCCAGGAGCCAGAATACGAGACGGAGAAGAGCCAGGGGGTGGCCACACCACCTGGTGGCGCGGGCCAGGCCAGACCACGCGAGGGGGTGGTGTGGGCCCCCCAGGCACCCCCTCGGTCTCCCTCTTCGCCCATAAGAAGCCTTCTGACCTAAAAACTCCAGGGGGTTCGACGTTTTTCCAAAAGGAGTTCCGCTCCGCCGCCACCACCAGATTCCATGAAACAGCACCAGAAACTCCGTTCTGGCACCCTGTCGGGACGGGGAATTGGAGGAGATCATCGCCATCATCATCACCATCGCTTCTCCATCGACCATCCATGTTTCCCCCATCTATGAGTGAGTAGTCCCCCGCTGTAGGCTATGGGGATGGTAGGGATTGGATGAGATCGTTCATGTAATGGCATCAGATTGTTAGGGCATGGTGCCTAGTATCTTTTATTAGTGCTTTATGACTTTCTTGCGACTTGTTGTGCTTAATGCTTGTCACTAGGGCCCGAGTGCCATGATTTCAGATCTGAACATGTTATTGATTCATTATGATAGTATTGTTTTTGGTCTTATCTACAAGTTGTATACACACGTTGTTATCCGGAACCGATGGCCTCGAAGTGATAGAAATCGGGATAACCGGAGGGAATGGCTTTGATGTGAGGATCACATGTGTTCATGGAGTGTTAATGCTTTGCTCTGGTGCTCTATTAAAAGGAGCACCTTAATTGCCAGTAGTTCCCTTGAGGCCCCGCTGCAAACGGGCTGGCGGGACAAAAGATGTTGTGCAAGTTCTCATTGCGAGCACGTATGACTATATATGGAACACATGCCTAGGATTATCTAGTACTTAGATGCTTTATCTTATTTATCTGCATTTACCCTATGTTCTGATTGCTATGTGAATTGTCTTGTCCATGCAACACCCGTCCATCCATTCCTATGCCTACCGCACTCGAATCCTATTGTTTACTGCTATTGTCACTACTGTCTTTACTTTACTACTGTTGCTACTTTGCTATTCCTACTACAAAACTATTGCTACTGATAAACTGTTGTGAGTAAGATTGTTTCCAGGTGCAGCTGAATTGACAACTCAGTTGTTAAGGCTTATAAATATTCTTTGGCTCCCCTTGTGTCGAATCAATAAATTGGGTTTCACTTCCCTCGAAAATATTGTGATACACCCCCTATACTTGTGGGTCATCAAGACTATTTTCTGGCGCCGTTGCCGGGGAGCATAGCTTTATTTATCAAGTTCACTTGGATTCACTATTGTTCAAGCTAAGTTTATTTTCGCCTTGTTTGCTTGTTTCTTTATCAAAAATACAAAAAAGTAGTTCCTACTCTAGTTGTTATTTTCGTTGGTCTGTTATTGTCTTGATTTATCATGCTTGTTGTCAATGGTTGATTTCTTTGAAACTGAATCTTATTGGCAAGGTGGGTTCACGGAAGATCAAAAATATTACTATAAGGAACACGTCTTGTCACAAAAAGGGAAACACTTATGGGAACAAATTGATAAATTGTATACCATTGCTAGAAACGTGTGCTCTACTTATAATGTTACTTGTTGCTATGATAAATCTTGTTGCAGAAAGAGGTATAAACACCTCCCTTTTCAATGTGTGTATAATGATAATGATACCATATCTTCTTATGCTAAAGGACTTTATGACTTTGATGATGCAGAACAAATTGAAAATTTTATTGCTTGGAAGGGTGCTTTTGAACTTGCTAGGTTGCTTGAAAATATTGATGATTCACCTTACAAATATGAGGTTTACGGTATACTTAAATTTTGCTTTGATAATTACAAGGATGAAAATGGCTATATGCTTGAATATATTAATAGATGCTTTCCACAAATGGAAGATACTAATGCCTTGCAGGATCCTATGGAAGAAGAAATTGATGAACCTGAAATCTCATTAGATGAAAAAGAGGAGGAGAGTGATGAACAAAAGGAGGAAGAATGGATTAACTACCCATGCCTACCTTCTAATTAGAGTAACTCTTTATCCCTTACATTATTTGATTGTCCTCCATGCTTACTAAAGGAGGATGAATGTTATTTTCCTGAGGATTCTTTTGCAAATGTTTATAATAAATCTCTAGTGCTTGTAGATCATGAAAATCATGCTTTATGTGATAGTTATATTATTGAGTTTATTCACGAGGCTACTGAAAATTATTATGAGAGAGGAAAATATGGTTGTAGAAGTTTTCATGGTACTGAAACACCTCTCTATGTGCTGAAAGTTTTGAAGTCACTCTTGTTTTATCTTCCTATGCCTGTCACTTTGTTTCTTGCAAATTTATTTGCGTACACGATTCCTATGCATAGGAAGTGGGTTAGACTTAAATGTGTTTTGATTTTGCTTCTTGATGCTCTCTTTTACTTCAACTCTTATTTCTTATGTGAGCATCCTCTCAAACTTTCATGCCTGAAGATGATAACATATCTATTATTCTTGGGAGACCTGTTCTTAAATACTGCAGGAGCTATTATTAATTGTAATCAAGGAAAGGTGACTTTCAATGTTAATGACAAGGAACATACTGTCTATTTTCCCAAGAAGATTGAAAGGACTTATGATTTTGAATTCAATTGAACATGTTGAGGGCATTCAAGTTGGAGAAATATATTGTCCCATACCAAGAGGAAAATTTGAATCTATTATGATTGGGACCATTGCTATCAAGGTTGAGGTAACATAATCATTAGTGGGATACAAAGTTTTGTCTCATATGGAATTGTTTTGGTAACAAGACCTGATCAACCTTGTTAAACAAAGGATTTCATTGAACAAAAACAATGTTTTCACCATGATTATCTCCGCTTACTTTTATTCTATCCATTTTAGTTTTCGCTTATACCTAACTTAAAGACATTAAAGAAAAGTACTTATTGGAAGATAACCCAAAAGTTTTAGATGAGTCTTGGAAGTTATTACTTCAGCAATAACCGCTCCTTATCCTTTTTATTTGCTTTTTGTGCCAACAATAGCCTCTAATGAGAGAGAAGTAATGATTGGGAAAGTTGCTGTCCCGAAACAGATTTCTGTGCTTCACCGTAAAAATTCGTGTAAAATCTCTAAACGTCCTTTTGAGTCGTGAATTTTTGTGCTTCTGACCCAGATTGTTATCTAACTTCCGTTAGTTCAACACGTTTTGATTTGAGCAACATAAGGTCTTCGAAAAAATTTGTCTTTACCTGCTGGTCTGTTTTGACAGATTTCTGCAATTTTCTGCATTTGCTTCTTGTTGGTTCCTTTTTGAGTTCTTTTGGGGAATTGAGCTTTTTGAGAGAAGTGCTACAGTAGCTAGTGTTCTAATGGAATTTTATTTGGTGTTAGAACTAAACCTTAAGACTTATTATCTTGAGTGCACTAATGTTGCTAATAAAGATTGTGTGAAGTTTTGTATGAAGGAAAGATTTCAGGTGTATGGAAGGAATGAGTAATGAGATGAAGGATGGACTAAAGCTCAAGCTTGGGGATGCCACGCGTGTCACCCCAAGAAATATCCAAGAAGTACAAGCGTCAAAGCTTGGGGATGCCCAAGGCATTCACTTCTTCATCAATAAAAATCTCAGGTTTCTTCCAACCACTTCATTTTTATTGTTTCATGCACAGTTGTGTTGTTCTTGGAGCGTCTTCTTTTTCGTTTTTCGTTTTTGGTTTTGTTTGCTTGGTTTTCTTAGTTTTCTGAATAAATTGGTTGGACCTTCTCTTTCATACATTGGTGTTCAAATAGTTTGGTTTGGTTTGGAAAAGAGTAGGAAAGCTCATGCTTAAGTGGTAAAGAGAGCTTGTTCTTGACTGTGGCCTATGCTTTGTCATGCCATGCTTGATATTGTTTTGGCTTTATGCTTAGTATTCTTTGCTGTAGCATGACTTGTTATAAACAATTGAGATTGCTTAATGTGCCTTGGATGAATCATGCGTTGTTTTAGCACATTAAAACATAGTATTGTTGTATTCTCCTTTGATGCTTTATTTGGGTTGAGTTGGCACACGCTCACACCATGTTATGACTATCTCAAGTCACCATAAGCTTTTATGATCCTTTAGTTTTCAACTTGTAGTATCACTTTATGCTTTGATCAATGATGTTTTGTCGCTCTACATGATTATGGCCATTATTGCTCTCTCGTTTGTCGCTCCCTTACTATTGCTAGCCTTCACTTCCACTGAGTATTTTACTCATGTTTCCAACTCCCCAAAACCAAATATCGCCAAAGTGTCCACCATACCTACCTATTAGCATCATTTGCTACTTCCGTGCATATTCAAATATGCCTTGTTTTCTTTCGAATAAAATGTTTGCTTGTTATGAGAAAGTTAGTTAGTAAAGCTCTCACGAACTTGATGGCACACTTTATTTCCTGCACTTAATAAACCTGAACCATTGTGACTCTCCATGAAAGTTATATGCTTGCAAATTATAGGCTGGGGATTAGCAGAACCGTGCTGTCATGGGGAACGCTTTCAACACTTGTAAATATATACCCAGTTGATACCTTGCTCTTTTGTTTGCGGATGTCGTTGGTGTGAAATAAAAGGGGAGCTTGTAAGTCCATGGAGTTATGTATGTGTGTGTTATAGAAACGTCTGGGCCGCGGGTCTAATCCATGCTGACATGGTGGAAACCTGCAGCGTAACCATAATGATATCTATGAAGCATTCTTCTTATAAAAAAACAGAGATAGCTATTGAGAAAAAGAAAAAAAGGAGATTTATGAAAAGACGAAAGAGAGAAAAAGCACCATTTTCCCATGGTAAATAAGAAGATTGCTGAGATACTCATCGTCTGCTTGTCATCATTTTGATATGGGGATTCTTCCGTATCATTGAGCAAGGGGTACCCCATTGGCGGTTCTCTATGGTACACACATATTTACGATGACAAGAACTTACCGGTAACTAAACTTGAGTAGCATGAGGAGCGACCCTCGTACTCAAGGGACATGGGATTTTCAGCCTATAGTTTGTCAAGCATATAACTCAGATTGGACCTCACTTTCACCTTAACGACATTAAAGATTCTTATGATAGGGGCAATGAGAGCTCAAAGCTAATGAGTACCATACTTTCAGCATTTGGAAGCCTTTCAAACTTTTCAAAACCTATTTATTTCCTTGTTGAGTCTTCACACATTCTATGAGCACTTTCTTGAGAGCATAGTGGCCATTATTAGTTCTATGTGCATTGTCTCAAGACTTGTTGATTGATGCATACCTTGATATTGCTTGTTTTAAACTATTTGTATCTAGTCACTCTTGTAAACTTTGAAGGTGTCTTATACATTTATGTTTGCTACTCTATGAGGGACAAGCTCAATGCCACTATGCTATGTTTTCTTTATGTGAAACAAACAAACGTCTTGCAAAGCATTGTTATTCATGAATATTTTGTTTGTGCCTTTTTATGTTACAACATAGTTTCTATGTCTTATTGCTAGAACTTTGTCTTTCATGTTATGATTGAAGTACTATGATCCTAGCTTTGAATGTTTTTCAAATACTTTGATCAATTTTATGATGGTGCATGTCACCTCAAAAAATATTCTTTCTTTTTATCACTTACCTACTCGAGGACAAGCAGGAGTTAAGCTTGGGGATGTTGATACATTGCAAATGTATCTATATTTTTTGATGCTCCATGCTTGGTTTTATCTACTTTCTTGTGTTTTGTCCACACTTTGGAGTACTTTTCATATGATTTCTTGGACTAACCTATTAACAAGAGCCACAGTGCCAGTTGCATGTTTTCTACTGTTTTTGGTTCGAGGAAAGTCAGAAAATGAATATTCTCGAAATTGGACGGGACAAAAGCCAAAGTGCCTATTTTTCCAGAAGACTCCAGGAGCCCGAATACAAGACGGAGAAGAGCCAGGGGTGGCCACACCACCTGGTGGCGCGGGCCAGGCCAGGCCGCGCCAGGGAGTGGTGTGGGCCCCCAGGCACCCCCTCGGTCTCCCTCTTCGCCTATAAGAAGCCTTCTGACCTAAAAACTCCAGGGGGTTCGACGTTTTTCCAGAAGGAGTTCCACTCCGCCGCCACCACCAGATTCCATGAAACAGCACCAGAAACTCCATTCTAGCACTCTGCTGGGACGGGGAATTGGAGGAGATCATCGCCATCATCATCACCATCGCTTCTCCATCGACCATCCATGTTTCCCCCATCTATGAGTGAGTAATCCCCCGCTGTAGGCTATGGGGATGGTAGGGATTGGATGAGATCGTTCATGTAATGGCATCAGATTGTTAGGGCATGGTGCCTAGTATCTTTTATTAGTGCTTTATGACTTTGTTGCGACTTGTTGTGCTTAATGCTTGTCACTAGGGCCCGAGTGCCATGGTTTGAGATCTGAACATGTGATTGATTCATTATGATAGTATTGTTTTTGGTCTCATGTACAAGTTGTATACACACGTTGTTGTCCAGAACCGATCGCCCCGAAGTGACAGAAATCGGGATAACCAGAGGGAATGGCTTTGATGTGAGGATCACATGTGTCCATGGTGTGTTAATGCTTTGCTGCGGTGCTCTATTAAAACGAGCACCTTAATTACCAGTAGTTCCTTTGAGGCCCCGCTGCAAACGGGCTGGCAGGACAAAAGATGTTGTGCAAGTTCTTATTGCGAGCACGTATGACTATATATGGAACACATGCCTAGGATTATCTAGTACTTGGATGCTTTATCTTATTTATCTGCAATTGCCCTATGTTCTGATTGCTATGTGAATTTTCTTGTCCATGCTACGCCCATCCATCCATCCCTATGCCTACCGCACTCAAATCCTATTGTTTACTGCTATTGTCACTGCTGTCTTTACGTTACTACTGTTGCTACGTTGCTATTCCTACGACAAAACTGTTGCTACTGATAAACTGTTGTGAGCAAGATTGTTTCCAGGTGCAGCTAAATTGACAACTCAGTTGTTAAGGCTTATAAATATTCTTTGGCTCCCCTTGTGTCGAATCAATAAATTGGGTTTCACTTCCCTCGAAAATACTGCGATACACCCCCTATACTTGTGGGTCATCACATACTCATCATTAAAAGATCAGATACAATTCAAGGATTATATATGTAGTTCCATATGAGAATAAATCAAGGGCCTCATAATTTGTTTCAGAGATGGGAGTTGGAGAACCAAAGTACCAACATCACAACCTATATTGTTTGTGTGCATTGCTTCCTCAGGTTCACCAATCCATCCCTAAAACACGACACCATCCTATGTGTCTCCCCTTGAACTCTTTTGGGCAAATTTCAATCATCGGCCTCGGTGACAAACTAAAATGTAATTCTTATACACTATGAATGCATGGAATAGATAATTCAAATATCATAGTTCTATGAATGTAGAATAAATATTGCAGCCTCATAAGTTTCTATAGGGATGGCGTAAGCGAACCAAGTAACAATTGCACAGCTTAGATTGATCTTGTACATGGCCCCAGGTTCGCTAACTCATCCTTGGAAAAATCTGACACCAATGTGTATGCCTCTCTTTGGGACAAATTTGAATCATTGGTCATAATAAGAAATTGAAATGTAATAGTAGAAAACAATATTTAGGGATATACATAGTCAGGTACAAAAACAAGCCTAAATATTGTAATTATAAATAAAAAACCAAACAATTAATCTTCCGGTACATATTAAAAATACTTATGATCAAAACCATTCATATACATATGCATCATACAAATCATTAAAACTTCAGAAACAAATCAAGGATCATATATGTAGTTCCATATGAGAATAAATCAAGGGCCTCATAATTTGTTTCAGAGATGGATTTGGAGAACCAAAGTACCAACATCACAACCTATATTGTTTGTGTGCATTGCTGCCTCAGGCTCACCAATCCATCCCTAAAACACGAGACCATCATACATGTCTCCCCATGAACTCTTTTGGGGCAAATTTCAATCATCGGCCTCGGTGACAAACTAAAATGTAATTCTTATACACTATGAATGCATGGAATAGATAATTCAAATATCATAGTACTATGAATGTAGAATAAAGACTGCAGCCTCATAAGTTTCTACAGGGATGGCGTAAGCAAACCAAGTAACAATTGCACAACTTATATTGATCTTGTACATGGCCCCAGGTTCGCTAACTCATCCCTGGAAAAATCTGACACTAATGTGTCTGCCTCTCTTTGGGGCAAATTTGAATCATTGGCCACAATAAGAAATTGAAATGTAATCGTACAAAACAATATTTAGGGATATACATATGCGTCATACAACGCATTGATAGATCAGAAACAATACAAAGATTATATATATAGGTTCCATATGAGAAAAAAATTAGGGCTTCATTTTTTCAGCGATGGAGTTGGAGAACCAAAATACCAACAGCACAACCTATATTGTTTATGTGCATTGCTGCCTTAGGTTAACTAACCATCCCTAAGAAAACGACACCATCAGATGCCCTTGCACTATTTTGGGACAAAATTGAATCATTGGGCTCGATAAGGAATAGAAATGTAATGTTATAGGCATGCTGTGTATCAAATTCAACACTCAACTAGCAAACTCAACTAGATGGCAGATGAGCAGATTGGGGTTTTGTGACTAGACGGATTGGGGTTTTGTGACTAGATGGTAGATGCATCAATCGACTGTTCGAACCATATATATACTACCCTAATTCAAGAGCAAAAGAATCTGTACATGATTGAGCAAATTCTATGTATGAACAGTGAAATTTGCGGTTGCGACTAGAGAAGCTAGCAATATAGTACCTCAGACTCCTCATCAGGGACCTCCTCCTCGAACTCGTCGTTCTCCGTGATTGTGTGGAAGATTTCTTGGACGGCGATGGGGTCGTTGATGTGGAGCACCGGATTGCCTCCGCCTGCCGCCTGCCCCCCATCCAGATCTGCCGCTGGCACCACGACGTTGTCGGCCACCTGCTGCTCGGCGGCGACGGCTACTACCTGCAGCTCGGCGGCGACGACTACTGGCTAGACGGATGAGCTCGCACCCTCAACGGCGCGGCGACGAGTGGCATTCGTGCCCGGAGAAGACGCCTCCGCCTGCTTGGCGACGATCGAGCCATCTGTTGCTGCGCCTTCAACTGGCTTCACCTCCAGCTCATCTCCACGTGTACGCTTCATGGCGCACCAAGGGAAGGAGGTAGTGCATGGGAGGGAGCTTCGGCGCGCGCGGTAGGTGTAGATTGGGGTCTTGGGACTAGACAGACTGGGGGAAAATGACACGAGCACATGGAAGAAGAAGGTCGAGGGGGGTTATAAACACCGGACCGTTCGTAGTCCTCGAGTGGACACGTGCGGGGGGGGGGGGGGGGGGGGGGGAGGGGGCTACCACGATCTCCACCATTTTTTTGGGTTCCCTTTTTTTTGAAACAGCCACGATCTCCACTTTAGAGCTGCAATGAAAACACGCTCATGGCAGACCTCGATTCCACTGCATGCAAGTGGCGCGGAACCAATTTCTAGCAACGTTAGATCTACTCAAGGGGGGCCCTTGACTCATGGAAGTTACTAGCGGTAGGGCCCAGTTGGAAGTGAGATTGAGAGCGCTGCGTAAAAATGGGACATGTCTTATTAAAATCAAGTGGCAATAAATTGCAGCGTCCCGTCGACAACCGTGTACTCGATGACCCCGTTGCCCTGTGCATGTGTTGTAGTAGCAGTAGTAGGCTTTTCAGACTTGATTAAACGTGACATGACCACTCGACAACTTTTCCATGGACGGTATCGTCTTCCTTCTTGTAGAGGGAGACGTCAAGATGGGGCCTCATCAAGATGGTGGCTCCTTAACTGGCAGTTTGAAAGAGTACCCTTTTCCTCTCTCGCTAAACAGATATGTTTCATTTTGCCCAAATTGGTAGCAAATCTAGAGAAGATTCTCTCTTCGATAATTCATTCCCTTTTGGACCTCTTTTTGCCTCCGATCAGGTAGCAAATCTAGAGCAGCAAATTACACCAGGCAGAATACATTCATTCAGAAAACAAAACAAATGTAGATATAACTGTGTGCAGTTAAATAGGATATAATGATAGAAAGTAGGTTGCTTAACGAGGTTCAATGCATTCAGCCAGAAATAGGATGCAAGCAAAATATAGAAAATCAAAAGAAGCTGCTTAGCAACAGCAGCCGTCGCAGCAGCAGGTACATTCAGGGAGACATCCGACCCGTTCATTCGCTAGCGCCTCCGCCTCCCTCCGGCGCCTCCACCACTTCTTGCTGCCCAGTCCCTTGATCTTAGGGGGCTTGGGCCTAATTGGAGGAATGTGACCCTCTTTGATGGCCAACCGCTGGAGGTTTCAGAGGTGAATGCCGAGAGCCCGGTGTTGAGCGATGTAGGCGTTGATTTTCACGGTCTCGCGTTCGCCGCCTTTGTTGATTCCGGAGCCCGCGGCCTCTGCATGCTTCATTAAGGAGATGAAGTCGGTGCTGCCGGCGTGAGTCACACAGCAGAAGTTGATCCGCTTGCGGAAGGGGCAGCGCCGGGGGCCGCCCCTGAAGAAGGCGTCGTACTGGCCGGCCCACAGCCTCCTCAGCACCTGACGAGTCTTGGTGTGTATGGACTCGTCATCGCTGCAGACGTCGCTGCTGGAAATCTATTGGAAGAAAAGGAAAATGGGGGAGTAGATGATGTAAGAAGATCGAGCAATCGAAATGCGAATAAGCGAATCCTAATAAACCAACATCTAGAATCCAAAGATGGGAATGGTAGAAGAACCAGGGGAGGGGAGCAAACCCTAGTTACCTCCGACCATGGGTCGTCGATGCCGGTGCCGTAGGGGTTCAGCGGAGCGATGTACTTATATGGATCATAGGTGCCCAAGAACTGTGACCGGCGGGGGCCTCCTCGCTGGCGGGGGGCTCCTCTTCGGCGGCTCCGTCGGTAGCGGGGACGGGGGCCTGGACGGGAACGGCGGCTGCCATCGATGCTTCGACTGGGGCCTGGACAGGGACGGTGGCTACTTTCAACGCGTCGTGGGGGACCGGCGAGGGGACGAGGGCCTCCTCGCTGGCGGCCACGGAGGAGACTTTGGCCACGTTATCCTCCTCGGCCATCGCCGGCGCGGGCGGGGTATTCTCGAGAGTTTGCGGATGCTGGTGGGACAGTGGAGAGGGTTGGGTGGGGACAGTGAGCGAGAGTGAGAGTGGGTGTGCGGAGAGGGGCTCTATAGTTAAGGTGGATGGAAGCAAGGCATGTTTCGTTGCACCACCGTGCAACGCGCCGCGCAGTCTACTGCACCGTGCACCGCGACATGCGCACGGTACGTCATGTTTTTTTCTCGGGCCATGCATGGCAGTTCTGTATTGAGCCGCATGCAAAGGGCGCATACAAAATTTCTATGTACGAAGTTTGACACGGCCCTAAAATTGGCGATAGTTAAAAGTGGAAATGTAGATGGGAAGGTAGGTGGCTGTACGGCGAGATTTGTGGGGTTGTGCTAGATTGGGTAGAGGGATGTGTTGATGAAGGCGGAGACGTTAGGTCTCGTCAAGCTCACTCTTCGGTCTCCGGCTAGCGCGTGCAAGATTCTT
The DNA here is from genome assembly GCA_910589775.1 of Avena eriantha. Lineage (NCBI taxonomy): Eukaryota > Viridiplantae > Streptophyta > Magnoliopsida > Poales > Poaceae > Avena > Avena eriantha. The sequence continues at coordinate 395,155,141 of OU342743.1, read as the reverse complement.
ACGGTCGGGCCCAGTTGGAAGTGAGATTGAGAGCCGCTGCGTAAAAAATGGGATATGTCTTATTAAAATCAAGTGGCAATAAATTGCAGTTGTCCATCGATGACCATGCACTCGACGACACATGCGTTGTGGCGTAGTAGTAGCAGTAGTAGGCTTTTCAGACTTGATTAAACATGACATGACTGCTCGACTACTTTTTCCATGGACGGCATCGTGTTCCTTCTTGTAGAAGTCTCGTTGAGGGAGACGTCCGTGCTGTCTCACAATGTACTCTGAAGGGCATGACGTGTGCAACGATCATCGTTGGATCGCATAGAATCAACAGTTGGTGCACACGATCCGCGTGACAACTGTGACAACCAATCATGCAAAAGCAGACAGGGTGAGCATAGGTTTGGGCTTCTACGAAAGATAGAGAGAGGGGGGCAAAACTGAGTAGTACCACATAAAACCAAGGGCAAAACTGAGTAGTATAAAAATGGAAAGTGGGTGTCTCGTACAATGAAATACATCATGGCATACATCAAATTATGCCAAGATAGATCCACTAGATTTCATTGGATGTGTGTTCTTCTCATAAACCACATGGACCCACTAGAGTTCATTGCATGTGTTATTGTCATAAACCACAAGGATCCACCAGTGTCATTGCATGTGTCTTCTTTTCTTAAACAACATGTTGATCCACCAGTGTCATTGCATGTGTGTTCTTCTCACAAACCATATCATGAACCACACCCAGTGTCATTGCATGTGTGTTATTCTCATGAACCACAACTAGAGTCATTGCATGTGTGTTCTTCTCACAAACCATATCATGAACCACACCCAGTGTCATTGCATGTGTGTTCTTCTCATTAACCACACATGGATCCACCAGTGTCATTGCATGTATGCTCTTTTCATTAACCACAGTTAGAATCATTGCAATTCTGTTCTTTTCACAAACCACATATCACCAGTGTCATTGCATGTGTGTTCTTCTCATGAACCACACATGGATCCACCCAGTGTGATTGCATGTATGTCCTTTTTACAAACCACATATGGATCCACTAGTGTCATTGCATGTCTGTTCTCTTCACAGACCACATATCACCAGTGTGATTGCATGTGTGTTCTTCTCACAAACCACATAAGGATCCACCGGTGTCATTGGATGTGTGTTCCTCTCATAGACCACACATGGATCCACCGGTGCCATTGCATGTCTGCTCTTTTCATCAACCACATCTAGAGTCATTGCATGTGTGTTCTTCCCATAGACCACACATGGATCCACCTGTGTCATTGCATGTGTGTTCTTCTCACAAACCACATAGGATCCACCAGTGTCATTGGATGTGTGTTCCTCCCACAGACCACACATGGATCCACCAGTGTCATTGCATGTCTGCTCTTTTCATGAACCACAGTTAGAGTCATTGCATGTGTGATCCTCTCACAGACCACACATGGATCTACCAGTGTCATTGGATGTGTGTTCTTCTCATGAACAACATAAGGATCCACCAGTGTCATTGCATGTGTGTTCTTCTCACAACCCACATATGGATCTAGTAGTGTCATTGGATGTGTGTTCTTTTCATGAACCACACCCAGTGTCATTAGACGTGTGTTCCTCTCATAAACCACACATGGATCCACCGGTGTCATTGCATGTGTGTTCTTCTCATGAACCACACATGGATCCACTAGTGTCATTGCATGTGTGTTCTTCTCGCAAACCACATAAGGATCCACCGGTGTCATTGCATGTGTGTTCTTTTCAAGAACTACACCAAGTGTCATTGCATGTCTGTTCCTCTCACAGACCACACATGGATCCACTAGTGTCATTGCATGTCTATTCCTCTCACAGACCACACATGGATCCACTAGTGTCATTGCATGTGTGTTGTTCTTGGAGCGTCTTCTTTTTCGTTTTTCGTTTTCGTTTGCTTGGTTTTCTTAGTTTGCTGAATAAATTGGTTGGACCTCCTCTTTCATACATTGGTGTTCAAATAGTTTGGTTTGGTTTGGAAAAGTGTAGGAAAGCTCATGCTTAAGTGGTAAAGAGAGCTTGTTCTTGACTGTGGCCTATTCTTTGTCATGCCATGCTTGATATTGTTTTGGCTTTATGCTTAGTATTCTTTGTTGTAGCATGACTTGTTATAAACAACTGAGGTTGCTTAATGTGCCTTGGATGAATCATGCGTTGTTTTAGCACATTAAAACATAGTATTGTGGTATTCTCCTTTGATGCTTTATTTGGGTTGACTTGGCACACGCTCACACCATGTTATGACTATCTCAAGTCACAATAAGCCTTTATGATCCTTTAGTTTTCAACTTGTAGTATCACTTTATGCTTTGATCAATGATGTTTTGTCGCTCTGCATGATTATGGCCATTATTGCTCTCTCGTTTGTTGCTCCCTTATTATTGCTAGCCTTCACTTCCACTGAGTATTGTACTCATGTTTCCAACTCCGCAAAACCAAATATCGCCAAATTCTCCACCATACCTACCTATTAGCATCATTTGCTACTTCCGTGCATATTCAATATGCCTTGTTTTCTTCCGAATAAAATGTTTGCTTGTTATGAGAAAGTTAGTAAAGCTCTCACGAACTTGATGGCACACTTTATTTCCTGCACTTAATAAACCTGAACCATTGTGGCTCTCCATGAAAGTTATATGCTTGCAAATTATAGGCTAGGGATTAGCAGAACCGTGCTGTCACGGGGAACGCTTGCAACACTTGTAAATATATACCCAGTTGATACCTTGCTCTTTTTTTGCGGATGTCGTCGGTGTGAAATAAAAGGGGAGCTTGTAAGTCCATGGAGTTAAGTAGGTGTGTTAGAGAAACGCCTGGGCCACTGGTCTAATCCATGCTAACATGGTGGAAACCTGCAGCGTAACCATAATGATATCTATGAAGCATTCTTCTTATAAAAAAAGAGAGATAGCTATTGAGAAAAAGAAAAAAAGAGATTTATGAAAAGAGGAAAGAGAGAAAAAGCACCATTTTCCCATGGTAAATAAGAAGATTGATGAGATACTCATTGTCTGCTTGTCGTCATTTTGATATGGGGATTCTTCCATATCATCGGGCAAGGGGTACCCCGTTGGCGGTTCTCTATGATACACACATATTTACGATGACAAGAACTTACCGGTAACTAAAGCTGAGTAGCATGAGGAGCGACCCTCGTACTCAAGGGACATGGGATTTTCAGCCTATAGTCTGCCAAGCATATAACTCAGATTGGACCTCACTTTCACCTTAACCACATTAAAGATGCTTATGATAGGGGCAATGAGATCTCAAAGCTAATGAGTACCATACTTTCAGCATTTGGAAGCCTTTCAAACTTTTCAAAACCTGTTCATTTCCTTGTTGAGTCTTCACACATTCTATGAGCACTTTCTTGAGAGCATAGTGGCCATTATTAGTTCTATGTGCATTGTCTCAAGACTTGTTGATTGATGCATACCTTGATATTGCTTGTTTTAAACTATTTGTATCTAGTCACTCTTGTAAACATTGAAGGTATCCTATGCATTTATGTTTGTTACTCTATGAGGGACAAGCTCAATGCCACTATGCTATGTTTTCTTTATGTGAAACAAAAAAAACGTCTTGCAAAGCATTGTTATTCATGAATCTTTTGTTTGTGCATTTTTATGTTGCAACATAGTTGTTATGTCTTATTGCTAGAACTTTGTCTTTCATGTTATGATTGAAGTACTATGATCCCAGCTTTGAATGTTTTACAAATACTTTGATCAAGTTTATGATGGTGCATGTAACCTCAAAAAATATTCTTTCTTTTTATCACTTACCTACTCGAGGACGAGCAGGAGTTAAGCTTGGGGATGTTGATACATTGCAAATGTATCTATAATTTTTGATGCTCCATGCTTGGTTTTATCCACTTTCTTGTGTTTTGTCCAAACTTTGGAGTACTTTTCATATGATTTCTTGGACTAACCTATTAACAAGAGCCACAGTGCCAGCTGCCTGTTTTCTACTGTTTTTGGTTCGAGGAAAGTCAGAAAATGAATATTCTCGGAATTGGACGGGACAAAAGCCAAAGTGCCTATTTTTCCAGAAGACTTCAGGAGCCAGAATACGAGACGAAGAAGAGCCAGGGGTGGCCACACCACCTGGTGGCGCGGGCCAGGCCAGGCCGCGCCAGGGAGTGGTGTGGGCCCCCAGGCACCCCCGGTCTCCCTCTTCGCCTATAAGAAGCCTCTGACCTAAAAACTCCGGGGGGTTCGATGTTTTTCCAGAAGGAGTTCCGCTCCGCCGCCACCACCAGATTCCATGAAACAGCACCAGAAACTCCGTTCTAGCACCCTGCTGGGACGGAGAATTGGAGGAGATCATCGCCATCATCATCACCATCGCTTCTCCATCGACCATCCATGTTTCCCCCATCTATGAGTGAGTAATCCTCCGCTGTAGGCTATGGGGATGGTAGGGATTGGATGAGATCGTTCATGTAATGGCATCAGATTGTTAGGGCATGGTGCCTAGTATCTTTTATTAGTGCTTTATGACTTTGTTGCGACTTGTTGTGCTTAATGCTTGTCACTAGGGCCCGAGTGCCATGATTTGAGATCTAAACATGTGATTGATTCATTATGATAGTATTGTTTTTGGTCTCATCTACAAGTTGTATACACACGTTGTTGTCCGGAACCGATGGCCCCGAAGTGACAGAAATCGGGATAACCGGAGGGAATGGCTTTGATGTGAGGATCACATGTGTCCATGGAGTGTTAATGCTTTGCTCCGGTGCTCTATTAAAAGGAGTACCTTAATTACCAGTAGTTCCCTTGAGGCCCCGCTGCAAACGGGCTGGCAGGACAAAAGATGTTGTGCAAGTTCTCATTGCGAGCACGTATGACTATATATGGAACACATGCCTTGGATTATCTAGTACTTGGATGCTTTACCTTATTTATCTGCAATTGCCCTATGTTCTGATTGCTATGTGAATTGTCTTGTCCATGCTACGCCCATCCATCCATCCCTATGCCTACCGCACTCGAATCCTATTGTTTACTGCTATTGTCACTGCTGTCTTTACTTTACTACTGTTGCTACTTTGCTATTCCTACTACGAAACTGTTGCTACTGATAAACTGTTGTGTGCAAGATTGTTTCCAGGTGCAGCTGAATTGACAACTCAGTTGTTAATGCTTATAAATATTCTTTGGCTCCCCTTGTGTCGAATCAATAAATTGGGTTTCACTTCCCTCGAAAATACTGCGATACACCCCCTATACTTGTGGGTCATCACATACCAATCATTAAAAGATCAGAAACAATTTAAGGATTATATATGTAGTTCCATATGAGAATAAATCAAGGGTCTCATAATTTGTTTCTGAGATGGGAGTTGGAGAACCAAAGTACCAACATCACAACCTATATTGTTTGTGTGCATTGCTGCCTCAGGTTCAGCAACCCATCCCTAAAACACGACACCATCCTATGTGTCTCCCCTTGAACTCTTTTGGGCTAATTTCAATCATCGGCCTCAGTGATAAACTAAAATGTAATTCTTATAAACTATGAATGCATGGAATAGATAATTCAAATATCATAGTGCTATGAATGTAGAATAAATATTGCAGCCTCATAAGTTTCTACAGGGATGGCGTAAGCGAACCAAGTAACAATTGCACAGCTTATATTGATCTTGTACATGGCCCCAGGTTCGCTAACTCATCCTTGGAAAAATCTGACACCAATGTGTATGCCTCTCTTTGGGACAAATTTGAATCATTGGCCATAATAAGAAATTGAAATGTAATAATAGAAAACAATATTCAGGGATATACATAGTTAGGTACAAAAACAAGCCTAAATATTTCAATTATAAATAAAAAACCAAACAATTAATCTTCCGGTACATGTTAAAAATACTTATGATCAAAACCATTCATATACATATGCATCATACAAATCATTAAAATATCAAAAACAAATCAAGGATCATATATGTAGTTCCATATGAGAATAAATCAAGGGCCTCATAATTTGTTTCAGAGATGGATTTGGAGAACCAAAGTACCAACATCACAACCTATATTGTTTGTGTGCATTGCTGCCTCAGGCTCACCAACCCATCCCTAAAACACGACACCATCATACATGTCACCCCTTGAACTCTTTTGGGGCAAATTTCAATCATCGGCCTCGGTGACAAACTAAAATGTAATTCTTATACACTATGAATGCATGGAATAGATAATTCAAATATCATAGTTCTATGAATGTAGAATAAAGACTGCGGCCTCATAAGTTTCTACAGAGATGGCGTAGAAAACCAAGTAACAATTGCACGACTTATATTGATCTTGTACATGGCCCCAGGTTCGCTAACTCATCCCTAGAAAAATCTGACACTAATGTGTCTGCCTCTCTTTGGGGCAAATTTGAATCATTGGCCACAATAAGAAATTGAAATGTAATCGTACAAAACAATATTTATGGATATACATATGCATCATACAACGCATTCATAGATCAGAAACAAAACAAAGATTATATATATAGGTTCCATATGAGAAAAAAATTAGGGCCTCATTTTTTCAGCGATGGAGTTGGAGAACCAAGATACCAACAACACAACCTATATTGTTTATGTGCATTGCTGCCTCAGGTTAACTAACCATCCCTAAGAAAACGACACCATCAGATGCCCTTGCACTATTTTGGGGCAAAATTGAATCATTGGGCTCGGTAAGGAATAGAAATGTAATGTTATAGGCATGCTGTGTATCAAATTCAACACTCAACTAGCAAACTCAACTAGATCGCAGATGAGCAGATTGGGGTTTTGTGACTAGACGGATTGGGGTTTTGTGACTAGATGGTAGATGCACCAATCGACTGTTCGAACCATATATATACTACCCTACTTCAAGAGCAAAAGAATCTGTACATGATTGAGCAAATTCTATGTATGAAGAGTGAAATTTGCGGTTGCGACTAGAGAAGCTAGTAATATAGTACCTCAGACTCCTCATCAGGGACCTCCTCCTTGAACTCGTCGTTCTCCGTGATTGTGTGGAAGATTTCTTGGACGGCGATGGGGTCGTTGATGTGGAGCACCGGATTGCCTCCGCCTGCCGCCTGCCCCCCATCCAGATCTGCCGCTGGCACCACGACGTTGTCGGCCACCTGCTCCTCGGCAGCGACGGCTACTACCTGCAGCTCGGCGGCGACGACTGCTGGCTGGACGGATGAGCTCGCACCCTCAACGGCGCGGCGACGAGCGCCATTCGTGCCCGGAGAAGACGCCTCCGCCTGCTTGGCGACGATCGAGCCATCTGCTGCTGCGCCTTCAACTGGCTTCACCTCCGGCTCATCTCCACGCGTACGCTTCATGGCGCACCAAGGGAAGGAGGTAGTGCATGGGAGGGAGCTCGGCGCGCGCGGTAGGTGTAGATTGGGGTCTTGGGACTAGACAGACTGGGGGAAAATGACACGAGCACATGGAAGAAGAAGGTCGAGGGGGGTTATAAACACCGGACCGTTCGTAGTCCTTGAGTGGACACATGTGGGGGGGCAGGGGGCTACCACAATCTCCACCTTTTTTTGGGTTCCCTTTTTTTTGAAACAGCCACGATCTCCACTTTAGAGCTGCACTGAAAACACGCTCATGGCAGACCTCGATTCCACTGCATGCAAGTGGCGCGGAACCAATTTCTAGCAACGATAGTTCTACTCAAGGGGGCCCTTGACTCATGGAAGTTACTAGCGGTAGGGCCCAGTTGGAAGTGAGATTGAGAGCGCTGCGTAAAAATGGGACATGTCTTATTAAAATCAAGTGGCAATAAATTGCAGCGTCCCGTCGACAGCCGTGTACTCGATGACCCCGTTGTCCTGTGCATGTGTTGTAGTAGTAGTAGTAGGCTTTTTAGACTTGATTAAACGTGACATGACCACTCGACAACTTTTTCCATGGACGGCATCGTGTTCCTTCTTGTAGAGGGAGACGTCAAGATGGGGCCTCATCAAGATGGTGGCTCCTTAACTGGCAGTTTGAAAGAGTACCCTTTTCCTCTCTCGCTAAACAGATATGTTTCATTTTGCCCAAATTGGTAGCAAATCTAGAGAAGATTCTCTCTTCGATAATTCATTCCCTTTTGGACCTCTTTTTGCCTCCGATCAGGTAGCAAATCTAGAGCAGCAAATTACACCAGGCAGAATACATTCATTCAGAAAACAAAACAAATGTAGATATAACTGTGTGTAGTTAAATAGGATATAATGATAGAAAGTAGGTTGCTTAACGAGGTTCAATGCATTCAGCCAGAAATAGGATGCAAGCAAAATATAGAAAATCAAAAGAAGCTGCTTAGCAACAGCAGCCGTCGCAGCAGCAGGTACATTCAGGGAGACATCCGACCCGTTCATTCGCTAGCGCCTCCGCCTCCCTCCGGCGCCTCCACCACTTCTTGCTGCCCAGTCCCTTGATCTTAGGAGGCTTGGGCCTAATTGGAGGAATGTGACCCTCTTTGATGGCCAACCGCTGGAGGTTTCAGAGGTGAATGCCGAGAGCCCGGTGTTGAGCGATGTAGGCGTTGATTTTCACGGTCTCGCGTTCGCCGCCTTTGTTGATTCCGGAGCCCGCGGCCTCTGCATGCTTCATTAAGGAGATGAAGTCGGTGCTGCCGGCGTGAGTCACATAGCAGAAGTTGATCCGCTTGCGGAAGGGGCAGCGCCGGGGGCCGCCCCTGAAGAAGGCGTCGTACTGGCCGGCCCACAGCCTCCTCAGCACCTGACGAGTCTTGGTGTGTATGGACTCGTCATCGCTGCAGACGTCGCTGCTGGAAATCTATTGGAAGAAAAGGAAAATGGGGGAGTAGATGATGTAAGAAGATCGAGCAATCGAAATGCGAATAAGCGAATCTTAATAAACCAACATCTAGAATCCAAAGATGGGAATGGTAGAAGAACCAGGGGAGGGGAGCAAACCCTAGTTACCTCCAACCATGGGTCGTCGATGCCGGTGCCGTAGGGGTTCAGCGGAGCGATGTACTTATATGGATCATAGGTGCCCAAGAACTACTTGATCTGCTTGTGACCGGCGGGGGCCTCCTCGCTGGCGGGGGGCTCCTCTTCGGCGGCTCCGTCGGTAGCGGGGACGGGGGCCTAGACGGGAACGGCGGCTGCCATCGATGCCTCGATTGGGGCCTAGACAGGGACGGTGGCTACTTTCGACGCGTCGTGGGGGACCGGCGAGGAGACGAGGGCCTCCTCGCCGGCGGCCACGGAGGCGACTTTGGCCACCTTATCCTCCTTGGCCATCGCCAGCGCAGACAGGGTATTCTCGAGAGTTTGCGGATGCTGGTGGGACAGTGGAGAGGGTTGGGTGGGGACAGTGAGCGAGAGTGAGAGTGGGTGTGCGGAGAGGGGCTCTATAGTTAAGGTGGATAGAAGCAAGGCATGTTTCGTTGCACCACCGTGCAACGCGCCGCGCAGTCTACTTCACCGTGCACCGCGACATGCGCATGGTACGTCATGTTTTTTTCTCGGGCCATGCATGGCAGTTCTGTATTGAGCCGCATGCAAAGGGCGCATACACAATTTCTATGTACGAAGTTTGACACGGCCCTAAAATTGGCGATAGTTAAAAGTGGAAATGTAGATGGGAAGGTAGGTGGCTGTACGGCGAGATTTGTGGGGTTGTGCTAGATTGGGTAGAGGGATGTGTTGATGAAGGCGGAGACGTTAGGTCTCGTCGAGCTCACTCTTCGGTCTCCGGCTAGCGCGTGCAAGATTCTTACGGTCGGGCCCAGTTGGAAGTGAGATTGAGAGCCGCTGCGTAAAAAATGGGATATGTCTTATTAAAATCAAGTGGCAATAAATTGCAGTTGTCCATCGATGACCATGCACTCGACGACGCATGCGTTGTGGCGTAGTAGTAGCAGTAGTAGGCTTTTCAGACTTGATTAAACATGACATGACTGCTCGACTACTTTTTCCATGGACGGCATCGTGTTCCTTCTTGTAGAAGTCTCGTTGAGGGAGACGTCCGTGCTGTCTCACGATGTACTGTGAAGGGCATGACGTGTGCAACGATCATCGTTGGATCGCATAGAATCAACAGTTGGTGCACACGATCCGCGTGACAACTATGACAACCAATCATGCAAAAGCAGACAGGGTGAGCATAGGTTTGGGCTTCTACGAAAGATAGAGAGAGGGGGGCAAAACTGAGTAGTACCACATAAAACCAAGGGCAAAACTGAGTAGTATAAAAATGGAAAGTGGGTGTCTCGTACAATGAAATACATCATGGCATACATCAAATTATGCCAAGATAGATCCACTAGATTTCATTGGATGTGTGTTCTTCTCATAAACCACATGGACCCACTAGAGTTCATTGCATGTGTTATTGTCATAAACCACAAGGATCCACCAGTGTCATTGCATGTGTCTTCTTTTCTTAAACAACATGTTGATCCACCAGTGTCATTGCATGTGTGTTCTTCTCACAAACCATATCATGAACCACACCCAGTGTCATTGCATGTGTGTTATTCTCATGAACCACAACTAGAGTCATTGCATGTGTGTTCTTCTCACAAACCATATCATGAACCACACCCAGTGTCATTGCATGTGTGTTCTTCTCATTAACCACACATGGATCCACCAGTGTCATTGCATGTATGCTCTATTCATTAACCACAGTTAGAATCATTGCAATTCTGTTCTTTTCAGAAACCACATATGACCAGTGTCATTGGATGTGTGTTCTTCTCATGAACCACACATGGATCCACCCAGTGTGATTGCATGTCTGTCCTTTTTACAAACCACATATGGATCCACCAGTGTCATTGCATGTGTGTTCTTTTCACAGACCACATATCACCAGTGTCATTGCATGTGTGTTCTTCTCACAAACCACATAAGGATCCACCGGTGTCAGTGGATGTGTGTTCCTCCCATAGACCACACATGGATCCACCGGTGTCATTGCATGTATGCTCTTTTCATGAACCACATCTAGAGTCATTGCATGTGTGTTCTTCCCACAGACCACACATGGATCCACCAGTGTCATTGCATTTGTGTTCTTCTCACAAACCACAGATGGATCCACCAGTGTCATTGGATGTGTGTTCCTCCCATAGACCACACATGGATCCACCAGTGTCATTGCATGTCTGCTCTTTTCATGAACCACAGTTAGAATCATTGCATGTGTGATCCTGTCACAGACCACAAATGGATCCACCAGTGTCATTGGATGTGTGTTCTTCTCATGAGCCGCATAAGGATCCAGCAGTGTCATTGCATGTGTGTTCTTTTCATGAACCACATAAGGATCCAGCAGTGTCATTGGATGTGTGTTCTTTTCATGAACCACATCCAGTGTCATTGGACGTGTGTTCCTCTCATAGACCACTTAAGGATCCACTGGTGTCATTATTGCATGTGTGTTCTTCTCATGAACCACAGCTAGAGTCATTGCATGTGTGTTCTTCTCACAAGCCACATCATGAACCACACGCAGTGTCATTGCATGTGTGTTCTTCTCATTAACCACAGCAAGTGTCATTGGATGTGTGATCCTCTCATTGACCACACTTGGATCCACTAGTGTCATTGCATGTGTGTTCTTCTCATGAACCACACATGGATCCACCAAGTGTGATTACATGTCTGTTCTTCTCACAAACCACACATGGATCCACCAGTGTCATTGCATGTCTATTCTTTTCATGAACCACACCCAGTGTCATTGCATGTCTGTTCCTCTCATAAACCACACATGGAAACACCAGTGTCATTACATTTGTGTTCTTCTCATGAACCACAGCTAGAGTCATTGCATGTCTGTTATTCTCACAAACCACATAAGGATACACCAGTGTCATTGCATATGTGTTCTTCTCATGAACCACACCTAGTGTCATTGCATGTGTGTTCTTTTCACAAACCACATATCACAAGTGTCATTGCATGTGTGTTCCTCTCATAAACCACATATGGATCATCCCAGTGTGATTGCATGTGTGTTCTTCTCACAAACCACGTAAGGATCCACCAATGTAATTGGATGTGTGTTCTTTTCATAAACCACATATGGATCCTAATTAACCTTAGGAGATCCCTAACCTTAGTGTTAGACCGATTCTTCTAGAAGGCACACCCTAACACAGTTGTTCTGCTTGACGATTGTTACATACCGTTCGATCGGGGTGCTTGGAAGATTGGGATGGTTTACGTGAGATCGATCCGCGAGTAGTCTGTTCTACGGCATGATTGGACATGCTTGCTCTAGACAAACTGGCAACACCGGGGGCTCCCCTGTTGCGAGTGTCACGACTCACGAGTTCAGTGGGCCATATCCCAGTGTCACATCCCCATTACTTCTCTTCCACCCCGTACTTCTCTTCCTTCCCCTCGAAGCCACTTTCCCCACTTCACTCCCATCCTGCCGTAGCCCTCAAGACGACCGTGCCTCCATCCCAATCCCCTCTCCGGCAGCCACCCCCTCCCCTCTCGCCATGGGTTCAAGGGGAGACGGCGAGGAAACACGCCATGACGATAGGGACGGTGATTTCGATGTGAGTCGTCTCATCTCTATCTCTATCATCCGTGGCCAGTTATCTATTTTTTTGAGCCAGATCTACTCCATTTACTGATGTGCGTATGATGTATTAGACCAACCAGACGATGTATGACGCCGACTATCACGGTTTCGCGGATGGAGACAGTCCTCTAGTATGTAAACATGGATATGTGCCCGCTAAATTTGTAGCATTCGAAGGACGGAACACAGGCAGGAGGTTCCTACGGTGTCAAGGACATCGTGCAATGATGCGAGGCGGAAGTTGCGGTGTTGTCAAATGGGTAGATCCAGAGTGGCCCAAATCGATGCAGAAAATGCTCGACAAACTATGTGAAATGACTATTGAGTTGAAAGAATCTGCATTCAGCTCACTTCTTGACAGTGTTGAGATGAAGCTATGGGAACCAGTTAACACGACCAAGCATAAGCGAGATCTCAGGTGGGTGGAAGACAAGGTTAGCAAAGTCGAGAAGGAGAGGGACGCGGTGTTGGCCCTGAAGGCTAAAGCAGAGCAAGAACTGACTCAAGCAAGGAAGGATCTTCACCAGGCCAAAGTCCTGCAGTTCACAACTACGAGTATTGACAAGTGCATGAGGAAAAATGCAGAGAAACAATTGAAGCTGTGCAAGGAAGATGCTAAAAGGAAGGAGCAGACGATTCGATCCTTACTCTCGCAGGAAGATGCGCATCGGGCTAAGATTAGGAAGATCAAGGAGATGTGTGATAATTAGTTCTATTTAGCTTGAGCTCCGTGCCTTTTTTAAGTTGTAATAGTTGTACTTGTTGACCTAGCGGTCGGAATTGTTGGCCCTGGAGTCCTGGAAGGAAAAACATTGGTCACCCGTTAATCTGTCTTAACCCTGCATTACTTCCTTTTGTCTGACCAATGCCCCTTGGATATTCCGCCCGTCGCTTCGTCGTCCTCGTGTACAAATTGGAGGCGCCATAGCGTGTCGCTTCATCGTCCATCCCCTCGCCCTCTCCAATCTCCACCACGCCGTCGCTTCGTCGTCCATCCCCTCGCTCCCTCTCCAATCTCCACCGGGCCACCATGGAGATGCCCTCGCTGAACTTCTATGTGGCGGTGATGTTCGCGCACTTCGACATCCTCACGCCGCCGGCTGCGACGGTGCCCCACGGATGGCGCATCAGATATGCGGGGGTGTCGGTGGCTCCGCTCCTCGTCCCCGGTGGAGCCGTGATGGAGAGTGGAATCGCGGCGTGTCACCGCCAGATGCCCACGTGGAAGAGGGCGCTGCCCCGGTATGCGGCGGCCAGCCCGTACTGGCCGGTGCTATTCAAGAAGGAGCGGAAGGCCAAGATTGGTAACCGCGTCGTTTACGGGCGCGTGGTGCACTGGGATCTCCGCAACCGAGAAGGACGGGAGAGGTTCTGGTCCATCCCTGGACGGACCAAGTACATCGTCATCGCCACCGCTCGCCAGGAAGAGGTGCTTCGTCTCGCGAACAATGCGGAAATCGTGGAGGTTCCAGAGGAAGCCGGCGGCTCGGAGGACAGCGGCAGCGGAAGTAAAATTGTTGACTAGTGGTTGAATTAATGTAGGATGTGAAATCGTACCTTTGTTTAGAAGAATTTGTGGTTGAATTAATGAAATGCCTCGATTTAGATCTCTGTCTCGATTAATTTGTGGAAGAATTTGTGATTTAGATCAATTTCTGCCTCGATTTAGATCTTTGTCCTGGATTGGGAACGTGACCGTGGACCAAAGACCCCTTTTCTGCTAGTGTATTCTGACATTGGTGGTTTGTTTAAACGTAATCTACGTGGATTTGGCCGCATGCAAATGGCACAACCACAATTTATAAAGTGGAAGCACGTACACCCGGTTACTGGAGATCCAGGAGCTTTGCCAGATGCATGGGATGCAGGAGCAGAGAGGCAGTGAGATAGACAGGCTCAAGATTAGGCCAGAAAGTGGTACCGATTTCCTCCTCATCTAGGCATTATCAGTTGCCATTGCTATTTATGTTGCCATGTCGTTGTGTGCAGCAACTGAAATAAGTTACTGCTTCGTGGAGTGAAGCAACTTAAATAATTTATTTTTGTGCCACTTACATTCCATCGTATTTGGAGACCTCCTGCCCCTCAGCAATCGTGGAACCGGTGCTGCGTGTTTTCAGATAGCAGTGGCACTATCACAATTTCGGATTCAACTACTGACTCAGGCGTTTCCAAACCCTAAGTCGTGGTACATTTTACTCAGAGAACGTGGGTAGATTGTTTCGCCCAGCAAAATACCACACACAGAGCTCCAGAATTTAACCGAATTACATATATAGGTTCAAGTTCAACACATTACTACGCATCTTCATTGCCAGCAGCCTTCTTTCGTAGCCTGGGTGCCAAGCCTTCACGTCCACTGGCTTCTTGATTTCCTGCCTTCTTCCTCTTCCTCGGTGCCAATTTTCTTAGCTTCACGTACTCTGCATCGACGGGACAATGGGCACCAGAATTGTGTCCAACATCATATTTCCACTCGTTTTTATTTTCTTCGGGCAGCAAAATGACTGACCCAACAGTCATGTTTCTAACCTTGTGGTGCTTCCTATCAAAGAAACAGGACTGTTGCATAACTGCCCAATATCTACAGAGTAAATAAAACAAAAATTACAATTCAGCACAAACATGCAAACCCAAGAGATTTTGCTTACCAGGAGCTAATTGGATTCGAGCAACCACCCTGTCCAAGAATAGAAGGGCAACTCCCAGTTGCAGCAGCTTCCACATCCAGTACATCACAATTCATCTCAAACATGCAAGCCGAAGCATACCTTTTCATCAACCCAATTAGCGGACTGTCACACGTTAGAGGAACCATGATGCAACGTTCATCCATGAATCTGAACTTTGTAGTCTGCTTCGGCCATAATTCATCATGATTACGCAGAGCAGCAACCATACCAGATATAGTGCAGATCTGCGCAGGCCCTTCTTCCATCGTGATACAATGGTGTCCATACCACTTGCCCTTAGAGTCGTACCTGAAGAGGACTACCGTAACCAGGTAAGGGTGGTCCGCGGAGATCCCACTTGACAGAAAACTGTGGACAAAATATGTTTGTCAGCGTTGGGCTAACAAACGATTTGAGGTTCAGTAGCCAGCTAGCAGTTATAATTAGTGCGAATAGCAAAGAGAAGGGTAGCTCACCCGCTTGTGGCCAGAACTTCTTCTTCCTCGGTAGTAGGATCTGCCATCCTCCGATCTGCTCGGCTCGTCGACGACGGAGGTGGGCTAGAGCCTCGCAACGGCGTCTACGGCATGCGCCATTGGAGCTCGGGATCAGCGACTGGGCGCAGCAACTTGGTGCCAGAAGTCAAATGTCTGAAGGGACCGTCCTGCCTGGAGGGTGGATTCCGACACCGCCGATGCCAGGGGAATGGTGGGAATGGATTTGTGAAATTGTTCAACGCATCCAATCCACTTAGTTCCTCGATTTTCCTAAGAGGTTGCCGCATTGGCGCTCGCGTCACGGACAGATGACTGACATGAGGGTCCTGACCATCTACTTCATAGGGAAGTTTAACGGAATGTTTGAATTTGGCAGGGGTGAGATGAGTTTGCCTCGAAATCGCCCCTCTCAGTATTTGGCGGCCCAACTTTTCGAAACGTGGCAATTTCCGGCAACTTAGGTACTGCCATGCGCTGGCCTGCAAACTTTGGTACCGCAGACGAACATGCCCCATATCAATAGAAAACATATGATAATTATTGTTGCAAGCAAAACAAGTGAAAGAGCAATTATTCAACTTACTGCAAGCAATGGGAGAGATTGTAAAACATTCATGACAAAGCATGGTTTGAGGGGTACCATTGGTAACATCATTGCAAGCAAAACATTGGAAAGAGCAATTTTTCAACAAAGTGCAAGCAATGATTTCATCAATGTAACGTTTAGATCATGGTATGTCTATGGCAATATCATGGCAATAAAGGTAATCCACATGGTCATCATGATGCATAGCAAGATTAACATATGGGAATAAGAGTGGAACATATGTCATATCACAAGTATCATCCATAGCATGCAAGTCATCACAAATCATCATGTCCACTAGTGGGATCATGGCATCATCAACACCCATATTGTTACCTTGTTCATACCTCTCATATGAAGTGGGTGTTGTGGTAGCATTGGCCTCCATGTGGGCGACTTCTTCATCATGTATGGGGATGGCATCATTTTCATCCACCATGTTCATCTTCTCGATCGGAGGCATCATCATCTCCAAGTTTGGCGCTTCTTGATCCATGGAACCTAGCACATCATGAGATAACACACTAGAGGTAGATGGTAAGTCATTAGAAATCAAAGTGGTCTCACATGACCTATCAACTACCACTCTCAACTCATTTGGTGTATCACTCATGCCCTCCAAGTGGAAGCACTCAATCTCACATATGGTGGAGTCACTCATCTCACTCTTGTTCTCACTCAAGTGGGCTAAGTGGCTCTCATACTCACATGGGATTGGTACCACATCATCACTCAAGAATATGGGGATAGGCTCGGTGTGCTCAACTCCATGCGCCTCCTTTGGTGAAGGGAAAATCCCATGCTCACCAATCTTGACCTTGTCGTTGCCATCTTACACCTTTTCTTGTGTAGTCCTCTTGACGTACGTGTCCAACTTGGCGAAGTAGAGGTCTTCGTCTTCCTCATCCACGAAGTTGCATGCGTCATCTAGGACGTCAAGTCTTGGCGTTGAAGCTTGATGGTGTGGAGGAGAGCTTGCTCCTGGTGCCATTTTGGTAGTGGCACGAGTAGTAGAAGGTGCCTTATGATGGTGTCGACGAAGGTCATTGGCGTGCCATGCCAAAGGTTGATGTAGATGGCGCACTTGGTCATCCACATGATGCTCGCGACGATGCTCCTTGTACTTGGCACTCTTCTTGTGATGGTGGTGCCTTCTTGAGCTTGGTTGAGCATTATGGATGGTGCTCAACATGTATTCTCCGTCTTCATGGCGAAGATGCTTTGAACGACGTCTTGTATCCTCTTGATGTTGGCAATGATCTCTAGAGGATGTGTGTCGATGAAGATTCTTGCCTTGTGGTGCCTCGTGTGGAAGATGATGTTTGGGCGCCACTCTTCTTGGAGTAGATGGCACTTGATGCCTTGGAGGTAGATTCACTTGACGCCTTGTAGATGGTGGTGCTTGGCTCCTTGGAGATGGTGGTGCTTGACGACTTGGAGGTGATGGCGCTCGTCGCCTTGGAGATGGTGGTGCTTGACGCCATGTAGGTGGTGGCGCTTGACGCCTTGGAGGTGGATCATCAAAGTAGGTGGTGCCCTTTGGTGTGGCACGCTTGGCCTTGAAGCTCATGCTTTCTTGATGATGCGTCTCCGCAAGCTTGGTGTAGTAGTCCTCCATCTCCAATCAGTGGAGGTATTCTTCATGGCTCATGGAAGAGCCCTCGAAGTGGATGAAGCTCGCCATGTCCTCCATGTTTGGTGAGGCGTTGTCGTTGTAGCACTCGAAGTCATCCATGCTTGGGGAGTCGTTGTTGATGTAGTACTCCATGTCACCCAAGCATGTGGAGCCATTGTCGGTGTAGTGATCCATGTACTCCATGCATGAGGAGCCATTGTCAATGTAGAGCTCCAAGTCCTCCATGCTTGAGGAGCCATAGTTAATGACGTGCTCCATGTCTTCCATGCATGTGGAGCCATCATAGGTGCAATGCTCCGGGTCCTCAAAGCATGTGGAGCCATTGTCGGTGTAATGCTCCATCATGTCCTCTATACTTGTGGAGTCGTAGTCGTGGTGGCTCATCATGGATTCTTCATAGATAACATCCTCGGTTCCGGAGTCCCTAGACATGATTCACAAGACCAAGTGGTGTATATGGAAGTGGTAGGAGGGTTAGGGATGCAACGTCAAACCTTACTTTACCTTGGAAGATAGTATCGTGCAAGTGGCAATACTTGAGAGCAATCAAAACCAAGCAAAGTGAAGTTCACGCGGGACACCAAAACCAACTAACCACTAAAAAAACACACACACAAAGCTTATGGTGGATAGGTATGGAAGGTGGTGTGTCCAAGAACAATCTGAAATCAAGATATTATAATGGCAAGTAAAGAACCACGATGATCACAAAGCAAAACAAGTCAATCCACAGGATAGGAATATATACAAGGAAACACACACGGTGGGATAAATGGGACTTGTGCGATGGATAAAGTGAGCTAAGAACCAAATGATTACCTAGCAAAGACTACAAGCTCGCGTTGCACAAGTGCAAGGAGAGACGCTAGTTCGATTGCAATAAATTGGTGGGCTACAAGATATGCACAATAAGTACCACCTATTTGATGTTCATCGAGCTTGCGCTTCCTATTCTATGAGGCACTTATTTCTTTCTTTCTCTTCTTTTTCTATTTCTATTTTTTTCTCTTTTTCTTTCTTTTTTCACTTGCTTCTTCCTTGTGCCAAGAACTATACAAGATAACTATATGAGATAGCGCGCTCATAACTTTTGCTCAGAATTCTACAAGGTATCAAATGTGCATAGCTCAAGCAATCATAGGAGGAACTAGTCTCAATAGGTGTTTGTTGATCGCAAAGATAGTGTAGCTCACAAAGAAATGCAAGTTGGGAGAAGTCGCGGAATATTTATACCTTTCTTCGCCGAGCTTCACCCTTTATTGGTGGATTCCGCCTTGCTCACGGAATTTGGATGGAGTAGACAGCATGAACCATGGATATGATGATGCAGAGCTCCTTCTCCTCTTCAAAAGGAGCTAAAGAACACCAAAATCTGAGTTCGCATGCAAAAGTTATGCTCAAAACCGTAAAACAGATTTGCTGTCAGCAGGGGGGCGGAGACTCCGGTCTGGAGGTCCGGAGACTCCGGTATGGAGTGACTCACACCGGAAACTCTGGTCTGGAGGTTCCAGGACGTGCAGAATTCGTCCAGGGCGCGATTTTGGCGGAAAAACTCGAACCAAAACACCAAATTGGTGGGGGAAATCAAGAAATTAGGCCATGGGAACGCAGGGGAAGATAGATCAACAAGTTTAGCAAGTAATCCATAGATCAAAACCTACCAAAACGCACTCAAATCATAGATCGATCCAAAACATGAATTGGGGCTGTTTTTGATGGAATTTTCAAATTTATGGGGAAAAAGACCAAATCGAGGAGAAACCCGTGGCAACCAAAAGCTGTCGTTACCAGATGTTATGGGGTAACACTGTGGGTGGCCCGATCTTCACGGATCTCGTGGTCAAATCGATGGGAAAGCGAGGGGAAAGGGAGAAGGTAGTGGAGCGGACGCACACCTCGCGAAGAACACGATGAACACACGTAAAACTCACACGATACAAGGACGATTGCTCTCACCGGTGGCCACTGGTCCGATAGAATCCTCGCAAGGAAAGATCGGTCAACGTGCTCCCTCGATCCCACGCGGAGAGGGAAGAACACCTTGGAGAGGGTCTTGACGTCTTGGCAATGGGACACCGATGCCAAGGCCTTGTACAACGAGGGAGGCACGATGCAAACTCCAACGAGGTGGTGACGATAGTCGATCCCCTTTAGTAGAAGGGGATGAGGCAAAACTAAAGATTCCACAAAGGGGGTTGTCTTTAGTCTATCATCTATGCCTAGGGTTACATGAGGGGGTGGGGGCACTATATATAGGCCAGCCACTAGTTCAAGGGTACTTTAGGAATAATAGGGGAAATTCTGGGCGGACTAAGGGGTACATGGGCCAAGGGTCCAGCTGGCAGCGCGCAGGCCCATACGCTCAGGCCGGAGACTCCGGTGTGGGGTCCGGAGACTCTAGTCTGGGCCAAAGACTCCGGTCTGTCTCGAGTGTCGTCTCTAGAGTGGCAGACAGATTGTCCTCGAGCTTGATCTGGGGGTCGGTCCGGAGATGGGTTTGGAGACTCCGGTGTCTTTAGGCTAGAGACTCCGGTGTGGCCGGAGACTCCGGTGCTCCAGCTGTTGCATCTTCTGTCTTCTCTTCCAAGCCTCCGTCTTGTCAGGCTTAGTGATCCAGGCTTCCTCCCATGCCTCTATACTTGTTGGTGTGAACCTATCATGGATATGGGATGGAGTATGAAGTAGTATACTATTCAAGAGGGTAGGAAGTGGGTTTGCATAGAGGAACAAATTCACCTTTGGAGTCCATGACGACTTGGCATAAGTTGGAGACCATGATGTGGTAATGACCCAAGGTCAGGCTACATCAAAGTCCCTTCCTAGCAATGTTCGCGCTAGATTCAAACAATTAATGAGCCTTGTCAATTCACGTGACGAGACCATTGATAGTTTGGAGTCTCATATTGATGATGAGAAGCTAAGATTCGATCTTCTTGAGCAAGAGCTAAGAAAGAAAAAGGACATTACTTCCCTTCTTAAAGAACAAATTAAAATCTATGAACTAGATAAGGCAAAAGATATGGATACCATAGATAGAGCTATCACCTTGTCCCAAGAGCTTAATACTTCAAAGAAAGAACTTGAGGTTGCTCATGCTTCTCTCACCAATGACCTTGATAACCTTAAGAAAGCTAATTTTCTTGTCAAGCGTGAGCTCATAAAACTTGAGGAGAATCATGATCAACTTCGAGTGTCCTATGAAAAGGCTCTTGGTACATTGAAGGATCCTATTATTGTTGAGAATATTACTTGTGCTTCTAACCCTTCCTTGGATCAAGCTAGTCTCCTTAAGGAGAATAAGTAGTTGAAGGAACAACTTGAGATGGAGCATCTCAAACCTACCACCAAGGGCAAGATTCTTTATGAGATTCTTGCTCGCTAAACGGTGAGAGCTCCAAGGCAAGGTATGGGGTTTGACCCCAAGAACGACAAGAATGGTGCCAACCCACCTAAGAAGATCAACTTTGTGCGTTAAGGGCACAAGGTGGTTGACCAAGTAAAGAAGAATGTTGTGAATGGGGGAGCCACAAGGGGCAACCCCAACCACAAGTTTGCAGGAAAATCTAATCCATCCTATGTGCTATGTAAGGGCACCCAAGGAGATGTGTATGCCAAATATTTTGGCCCTCGCAATGATTATGCTTATAGGTGGTACTCAATTTGGGTACCAAAATATCTTGTTGCTAATGCTAGGGGACCCATTACTCAATGGGTTCCTAAATCAAAGAATTGATTTTGTAGGGGTATGCCTCTAGTGGATCAAAATGGGTGTTTGACAGTGGATGCACCAATCATATGACTGGAGGTAGAAATGCGCTTGACCAATTTATTCATGATGTTAACTCAACGTCAAGCATCACTTTTGGAGACAACTCTAAAGGAAAGGTACTAGGTTTTTGCAAGTTAGTGGTCTCCAAGGCTTTGACCCTAGAGACCGTCATGCTTGTTGAGAACCTTGGATACAACTTACTTTTAATAAAACATCTTGTGGATGCCGGTTATGATTCCTATTTCTCTAGAACTTTTGTGGAAGTCTTTAAGAGTGATAATCTCAAGTTGGTCCTTGTTTGATATGTGGAAGACGACCTCTATGTGGTCGACCTCTCGCAAGAGAGTCAATCTCTTCCTACATGTCTGTTGAGGGAAAACCTCTAGGGTTGCCCGATCTTTCATGATTCCCTTTCAAATTGAGGATGGAGTGTGGGGAGAGGAGGGGAGGATGAACACGACAAATGCACGCACGAAGAACGCGAAGAACACACACACACAAAACCACGATACACACCAATAGCTCACGCCGGCGATGACCGGTCCGGCGCAATCCCTAGGATCGGCGTCGGGCGGAGGACTCTCTCTTGAACCGGCACAGCGAGATGGGACACTCGGTGAGATCTTGACGTCTAGGCAAAGGGACACCGATGCCTAGGCCTTGTACAATGCGGAGGCACGATGCAAACTCCAACGAGGTTTGGGGATATTGGTGCTCCTTAGTCAAGGAGCATGAGGCAAGAATTAGATAGATCCACAAAGGGGTTTCCACTAATTCCAATATCATGCATAGGGTTTACAATGGAGGTGGGGGACTATATATAGGCCAGCCACACAGTTAGGGGTACTTTAGGAATAAAAGACAAGTTTTGGACGGACTAAGGGGTACATGGGCCGAAGGCCCAAAGGCCTTTTACATGCCTGGCGACGGTCGGTCCGGAGACTCTGGTGTAGTGGTTGGGAGACTCCGGTCTGGACCAGAGACTCCGGTCGGTCTCCGAACCTGCCTCTAGAGGGGCAGTCAGATTGACCCCAAGATCGATTCTGGGGGCAGACCGGAGGTGGGGCCGGAGACTCTGGTGTCTTCAGGCAGGAGACTTTGGTGGACCGGAGATTCCGGTGTGCGCAGACTGGAGACTTCAGTCTGAGCAGCTCCAGCGGCTCCTACTTCATGCTCTGCTCCTTGTTCTCCATCCTTGGGTGCTTGGTGATGTGTCGAAGCTTCGTACCTGATGATGCATAGGGTAGTTGCATGAAGTAGCATGCCATCCAAGGAGGTATCAAATTGGCACGAGGAAAGGAGTGAGTTCACCTTAGCTTGTAGGAGTTTGGCCCGGGCACGAGTCATAGGTCCACTTGGGGGACTTGTTGGTGTAGATGTAGGAGCGTCCGTAGGACGGGCTGCATCAGCTCCCCCCTTGGGAAAGAGTCGTCCTCGACTCTTCATGGTTATCATCTTGAACATCTCCATGGTAGGGTGAGAGATCCTTGACATTGAATGTATTGCTTGCAAGGTACTTGGAGGTCGGTATGTCGATGATGTAGGCGTTGTTGTTGATTCTTTTGATGACCTTGAAGGGACCATCTCCTCTTGGCTTGAGCTTGGAGTCACGTTCCTTGGGGAAGCGGTCTTTGCTTAGGTGTATCCACACAAGGTCACCTTCTTCAAAGATCATCTCCTTCTTGTCCTTGTTTAACCTTGAAGCTTGGCGAAGGACTTGTTATTCGATAGTAGCTCTTGTTTCTTCATGAAGTTTCTTCATAGCTTGCGCGCGTTTCTCGACGTCCATGTTCGTTCGCTCATGGAGAGGTAGTGGTAGGATGTCGAGTGCGGTGAGGGGCTCGAAACCATAGACGATCATGAATGGACTCATCTTGGTTGTTGAGTGCTTTGCTCGGTTGTAGGCGAACTCGGCGTGGGGAATGCATTCCTCCCAATCCTTCAAGTTTTTCTTGATCAACACACGGAGGAGAGTTCTGAGGCTTTGGTTGACAACTTCGGTTTGGCCATCAGTTTGAGGATGCGATGCGGATGAAAAGAGGAGCTTGACGCCGAGCTTGGCCATGAGGGTCTTCCACAAGTAGCTGATGAATTTGACATCACGGTCGGAGACGATTGTCCTTGGCACACCGTGAAGACTGGCGATTTCCCTGAAAAACAGATTTGCAACATGTGAAGCATCGTTGGTCTTATGGCACGGTATGAAGTGTGCCATTTTGGAAAAACGATCCACAACAAAAAATATAGAATCATGACCATGCTTAGATCCAGGCAATCCTAAAACGAAATCCATGCTAATGTCGGACCAAGGTGTATGAGGAATAGGCAATGGCATATAAAGACCATAGGGATTAGCTTGTGACTTAGCTTGAACATATGTCGTGCATCGTTGAACGTAGCGCTCCACGTCACGCTTCATCTTGGGCCAAAATTAGTGATTGGAGAGCATGTCCAATGTCTTGTTGCGACCAAAGTCACCCATAAGGCCTCCACCATGAGATTCTTGGAGATGCAAAAGTTGAAGCGATGACTTCAGAATGCATATCTTGTTTCAAAGAACGGGTCAGAAGCATACAAAGATTTTATTTCCTCAAGACCCAACACGTTGATTTCAAGTCTCGTAAGAAGGCTTGTATGTTTGTGAGACAATGCGTCCGCAACTACATTATCTTTGCCCTTCTTATACTTGACTATGTACGGAAAAGACTCCATGAACTCAACCCACTTAGCGTGTCTCTTGCTCAAGTTAGCTTGGCCTTTGAGATATTTCAACGACTCGTGGTCGGAATGTATGATAAATTCCTTGGTCCAAAGGTAGTGTTGCCAAACTTGAAGGACACGAACTAAGGAAAAAAGCTCTTTGTCATAAATCGGATAGTTGAGGTGAGCACCATCAAGTTTCTCGCTATGGTAGGCTATAGGACGCCCGTTTTGCATAAGGACTCCTCCAATGCCAATACCACTAGCATCACACTCTATCTCAAAAGTTTTTGTGAAATCCGGTAACACAAGGAGAGGTTCTTCGGTGAGCCTGTTTTTAAGTTCATCAAAAGCTTTTTGTTGTGCTTTGCCCCACACGAAGGTGACATTCTTTTTGGTCAATTCATTAAGGGGACAAGCAATGGTTGAAAAGTCTTTCACAAAGCGACGATAGAAACCGGCCAACCCATGAAAACTTCGGAGTTCACTCACATTTGTTGGGATGGGCCAATCTCGTATGTCCTTTACCTTGGAAACATCAACTTCAATTCCCTTCGAAGAAACGACAAATCCAAGAAAAATCAACTTGTCTTTAGCAAATGTACACTTGGGAAGATTAGCATAAAGCTTTTCATGTCGAAGGATTTGCAAAACTTCCTTGACATGTGTTATATGGTTCTCAAGTGATTTGCTATAAACAAGAATATCATCGAAATAGACAACAACACTTTTTCCAATGAGAGAACGCAAGATATGATTCATTAGGCGCATGAAGGTGGATGCGGCATTAGACAAACCAAAGGGCATAACCAACCATTCATAGAGACCAAGTTTGGTCTTGAAGGCGGTTTTCCACTCATCACGTTTAGCCATGCATATTTGATGGTAACCACTACGAAGATCAATTTTCGAAAAAATAGTGGCTCCACACAATTCATCAAGCATGTCATAGAGACGTGGTATGGGATGTCGATAATGCACGGTGATAGCATTGATTGGACGACAGTCCATGCATAACCGTAACGTATCATTCGTCTTTGGAACAAGAATCACAGGTACAGCACTTGGACTAGTGCTAACTTGGATCAAACCTTTGGAGACGAGTTGGTTGATTTGACGTTCGATCTCCTTCGTCTCCTCCGGGTTCGTGCGGTAGGCGGCGCGGTTTGGAAGAGGTGCGCCGGGGATGAGGTCAATGCGATGTTCTATGCCGCGAAGAGGATGTAGTCCATGTGGGAGCTCTTCGGGGAACACATCCTTGAATTCCTGCAAAACACTCATCAAAGATGTAGGGACATCGGTTAATTCGTTAGTTCCTTGCGCTAGTCCCTTGCAAAGTAGGACATAGTGCAAGATGGATAGGTTGTTCCGAACATATCTCATCTCACTTTTGGTGGCAAGGAGAACACTCTTAGTTTTTCCACTCGAGTTTGGCTTGTGGCTCTCACTCACTATGAGGTGGTTTTCTCTCTCACCGCTCTTCTCACAAGTAGGTGTTGTGCTTTGCGTCCTCGCTAAAGCCTTTGCATTGTCCGCAATTATTTGGCTAGGAGTCATCGGTTGCAAAACACATGTTTTGTTGAGCCATTTGAAGGTGTATACATTGGTGCGACCATCATGTTGAGCAGCTTTGTAAAATTGCCATGGTCGACCAAGAAGCATGTGGCAAACTATCATAGGAACCACATCACACTCCACCGTATCTTTGTAAGGACCAATGGCGAAGGAGACCGATACGGTATGCTTGATCTTCACGGACCCTTGGTCACTTAGCCATTGCACATGGTAGGGGTGCTTGTGCGGATGCAGGGTGAGGTTGAGCTTCTCACACAACTTGGTGCTAGCAAGGTTGTGGTAACTCCCTCCATCAATGATCACCTTGATAGATTTGCCATTGATGCCAGCTCGTGTTTGGAAGATATTGGAGTGTTGGTCTTCATGCTCTTGTTCTTGAGTGGTCAAGGTCCTTGTGACGACAAGTGATGGACTTGCGTCATGTTCACACATGAGGAGTTCTTGACCATCTTCCACTCGTTGCCTTGCCATTGCTTCCTTGACACGGGAATCAAACTCATCTTCACTCAAGTACTCTTCATCACCATTGTCATGGATGAACAAGACTTTCTTGTTTCCACATTCGGCCGACTTGTGTCCTTTACCTCCACACTTGTAGCATTCACCGTTGAAAGTTGTATCACTCTTTACTTGCTTGCCACTTGGGGGCGGTTTTCCTTGAGGAAGTGTGGGCTTGAAGGAAGGCTTGGAGGTACTTGATGAGCTTCCATTGAAAGTTGTTGGTGTAGCGGTTGAAGCTTGCTTGTAGGTGAAGTACGTCTTGGGCTTGTTGTACTTGATATCCTCTTGCACTTGACGTTCAGCCTTTGTTGCGATGTGCACAAGCTCAACCATGGTGTTGTATGTTTGGAACTCGACGATGCGCTTGATTAGGTGATTCAAGCCAATAAGGAAACGTGCCATTGTTTGTTCCATGCGCTCATCAATGTTGGTGGGAATCAAGTTGAGTTCCATTTCCTAGAAGTACTCTTCCACGGTCTTTGTCCCTTGACGAAGCGCTTTAAGGTTGTTGAAGAGGTCACGCGTGTAGAGCGCGGGGACGAACAGGGATCTCATGTGAGCCTTCATGTCATGCCAAGTTGTGATTGGTAGCTCTTATCTTGCATCACGAGCAACTTTAACTTGTTCCCACCAAAGGTTGGCGTAATCATCAAACTCTAGAGAATCCATGGCGACCATCTTCTCGTTGCTATAGTTGTGCATGCGGAAGATCTTGTCGACTTTGAGTGCCCATGAGAGGTATTCTTTGGGGTCATTGGATCCGGTGAACTTGGGCATTGTGAACTTGAGCTTGCCAAAAGTTTCTTCATCGTTGCGGTCATTGCGACGAGCTTGGTGACCTCGTTGATGATCTTGTAGTTGGGGAGGTGGAACTTGGTTCTCGCGTCCTTGTTGCGGAGATTGCTCTTGGTATTGTTGTTGAGGAGCTTGCTCTTGCTCTTGGCGCGGTTGTTGACGTGGTTGAGGCGCTTGGGCCTCATGGTGGGGAGGGTGTGGAGCCTCTTGACGCGGTTGATGACGAAGAGGAGGCTTGTTCCTTGGTTGGTGATGTTGGTTAGGCATATTGGCCTCACGGCGAAGAACATGGTCATGAGCCTCTTGACGTGGTGGGTGTCGCTCAACTTGTATCACTTGACGCTCCAAGTTTTGTTGATGTGGAGGAGGCGCCTCGTGATGACCATGGTGTCGTTGTTGACGTTCATGACGTTGATGACGAGGAGGAGGATCTTGGAGAGCTTAACGTTGATGACGAGCTTGATTCTCCAAATTGGAGTCATCACTTGTTGTGTCAAGTATGTGTCGCGGTCGATGGTGGTAGACTTACGGTTGCACTTGTGGTTGCGCTTGTGGTTCCTCTTGTGGTTTCTCTTGTTGAATCACTAGTGCCCTTGCGTGATGACGGTGTGCTTCTTGCCTTGCTCGTGGCCTTGAAGAGAGGTCACCATCATAGCTTGACGTTGCGGCGTGCCGTGGGGAAGGTACATAGTTCGAAGAGGTTCCATCTTAAACCATGGGGGCATCACTGCGTCTTGGAGCACTTGGATGTAGATCTTGTGGAAGAGTTGCATGACAACGCGAAGAACTTGAAGAGCTTGATGCGCGTGAACATGGACTTGCCATTCCGTCGATGAGGCGTCGAAGATTGTCATTTGTTTCGGCGACGGAGCGTTGAAGCGCTTCATTTTGGTGGCCGAAGTTGTGATGCATTGCATGCATTTGTCGTTCGAGGCCGTCGAAGCGGTTGTCGATGTTCTTGAACTCGGCTTGCGTCTCGCCAAATTGTTCATCTTGTCTTGTCTAAAGGGCTTGGCAACGTTCACGGAACTCTTGGCGGACGATGAAGTGACTTGCACGCGTCATGTACGGACCTTGATCTTCTTCTTGGGGAGGTGGTTGGCTCGCCTCACCGTGCCTATCCATTATGCAAGACACACAAGTATTGTATATGGAAGTGGAATATGGTTGTGTTAGCCTTGTACCTCACCTTGGGGATTGCACCAAACTAGAAACCACAAGTGAGAGTTGTAAGCGTGCAAAGTGGAATTGCAAAGAAAACTCACACTAAAGATAGAACTAACTCTCAAAAGCTTGTTGGTGGTAGGTTAGGATTGTGGAAAGCCAAAGAACTAACCAAAAGAAAGGGATAGTCAAAAGTGGGTAAAATCCAACAAAACTCAAGGCAAAGGCGAAGGTCAACAACTCAAAAGGGTGACGGGAACCTACGACTATATACACACACGTGGAGAAAGTTGGGATTGACATGACTATGAAAATGAGCAGACAAAATGTCCTAACGAAGACTAAGCTCGTTGTCGTGCCAATGCAAGGAGCGACTGTGGCTCGTTTGCAAAGAGGAAAAATGAGCAACGGATTTGTGCACTTGTCTTGGGCGCTCTTCTTTCTCTCTTGCTTACAAGCTTTGAGACTCTCTTTGGCAATGGGAGACTATTTTTCTTTTCTTTTTCTTTGTATCTTTCTCTTTCTTTTTTTTGCTCTCCCTTGATGCTACCTAGTCACACTTGATGTTGCTCTTGCACACTCACTATCCAAGGAAAAATGCACAATTCTCAAGCAAACACAAGATGAGCCACTCTCATAGGATAGGTACACACAAAGGAAGATAGGGGTTAACAAGGTCACGCAAGTTATACCTTCGTTGATGATGAACTTGGCGTCGGTGGTGCGGGATGATGTTCGTGGGCCATGGTGTCGATGAGCGCGGGGTTTGTCGATGCGGAAGATTATTTTTAGTTGACGACATGCACACGGGCACAAACAAACAAGAGGAAATTAGCCAATGCAAGATTAGAGGCAAGACTGTCAAAATCAAGTGTCAGGCTGGAGACTCCGGGGTTTCAGGCCGGAAACTCCGGTGTAGGCTAGAGACTCCAGTGTGGGTAGGCCGGAGACTCTGGTCTGGAGTCAGATCGCGAACTTCTCGTGTTCTTGAGCGGAAATCCACGCCTTGGGTCCTCAAATCCGCGAAAAATTGGCTAAATTGGGCTGGGAAAACGCAGGATAAAGCTAGACCAACACCTAAGACAAGGTTTGGTCGGATCAAAACCAAAAATAACACTCCAAATCAAGAGATCGATCCAAAGGAAAATATGGGCTATTTTTTGGGGATTTTCGAATTTTTGGTGGATAGAAGAAAATTTTGTGGGGGAAATCGTGAGCAATGAAGCTCTTGATATCAATATGTTGAGGGAAAACCTCTAGGGTGGCCCGATCTTTCACGATTCCCTTTCAAATCGATGGAGTGCAGGGAGAGGAGGGGAGGATGAACACGACGAACGCACGCACGAAGAACGCGAAGAACACACACACACACAAAACCACGATACACACAAATAGCTCACACCAGCGGTGATCGGTCCGGCGCAATCCCTAGGATCGGCGTCGGGCGGAGGACTCTCTCTCGAACCGGCATGGCGAGATGGGAGACTCGGTGAGATCTTGACGTCTAGGCAAAGGGACACCGATGCCTAGGCCTTGTACAACACGGAGGCACGATGCAAACTCCAACGTGGTTTGGGGATATTGGTGCTCCTTAGTCAAGGAGCATGAGGCAAGAATTAGATAGATCCACAAAGGGGTTTCCACTAATTCGAATATCATGCCTAGGGTTTACAATGGAGGTGGGGGACTATATATAGGCTAGCCACACAGTCAAGGGTACTTTAGGAATAAAAGACAAGTTCTCGACGGTCTAAGGGGTACATGGGCCAAAGGCCCAAAGGCCTTTTACATGCCTAGCGACGGTCGGTCCGGAGACTCCGGTGTGGTGGTCCAGAGACTCCGGTCTGGACCGAAGACTCCGGTCGGTCTCCAGACCAGCCTCCGGAGGGGCAGTTAGATTGACCCCGAGCTCGATTCTGGGGGAAGACCGGAGGTGGGGCCGGAGACTCCGGTGTCTTCAGGCCGGAGACTTTGGTGGACCAGAGACTCTAGTGTGCGCAGACCGGAGACTCTGGTCTGAGCAGCTCCAGCGGCTCCTGCTTCATGCTTTGCTCCTTATTCTCCATCCTTGGGTGCTTGGTGATGTGTCGAATCTTCACACCTGATGATGCATAGGGTAGTTGCATGAAGTAGCATGCCATCCAAGGAGGTATCAAATTGGCACGAGGAAAGGAGCGAGTTCACCTTAGCTTGTAGGAGTTTGGCCCGGGCAATAGTCATGGGTCCACTTGGGGGACTTGTTGGTGTAGATGTAGGAGCGTCCATAGGACGGGCTGCATCAATGTCTAATGGCCAAGGTTGACGAGGGGTGGCTTTGGCATCGCCGCCTTGGCCATGTCAACATGAGAAATCTTAAACAACTCTTAAAGGATGAACATATTGTTGGACTAACTAGTGTGTCTTTGAGAAAGATCGTGTGTGTAGTGCTTGCATTTCAGGAAAGCAACATGGGAGGAGTCATCCATCAATATCCAAGGTGACCACGTTAAGACTATTGGAGCTTCTCCATTTGGATCTCTTCGGGCCATCAACATATGATACTCTTGGTGGAAGAAAGTATTGTCTTGTCATCATTGATGATTACTCAAGATACACTTGGGTATTCCTTCTCAAGTTAAAGGATGAGACCTGCAAGTACTTCATGATCTTCGTCAAGCAAGCTCAACGCACTCATGAAGTGGAGATCAAGACCATTAGGACCGACAATGGCACGGAATTCAAGAATTACACCATGCAAGAGTTTGTTCAAGATGAGGGGATCAAGCATGAATTCTCGGCTCCATATACTCAACAAAATGGTGTTGTTGAAAGGAAGAACCAGACTATCATTGAGATGGCAAGAACAATATTGAGTGAGTTCAAGTCACCCCACAACTTTTGGGGAGAATCCATAGCCACCGCGGTTCACTACTCGTACCGGCTCTTCCTCCGAGCTCCCTTTGACATGACTCCATATGAGATTCTCACAAAGAACAAGCCCAATGTCAACTACTTCCGAGAGCCTCGTCAAGAACAAGAAAGAAAAGCTCGGTAAATTTATCGAGGGTATTTTTGTTAGTTATGCGGAAAACTCTCACTCCTATAGATACTACAACAAAGCCAATGGTTGTGTTGAAGTATCTTGTGACGTGGAGTTTTTGGAAGATAATGCCCCCCAAGGGGGGCAAGTTGTTCCACATGTTGTAGGTGATGGAGATTCCTCTCAAGTCATCAAGTTGATGGGAATTGGGCATATCTTGCCCACCGAACATCATACTCATGATCAAGATGTTAATGGGGGAGGATCAAGCCAAACTGAAGAAGAGCCTAGCTCTACTCAAGTTAAACCATCAAGTGCACCTCATGATGAACAACTCTCGCAAACTGAAGAACAAGAATGAAGCCCTCAACCCGTTGAGCAAGACCAAGAAGATGTACTAGTTCCCCAAAATTAAGGTCAAGCTCAAGATGTGGTCAATGATCAAGGACCAACGAAGGATAAATTCGTTGATCATGAAGGGACTATCCGGAAGATCAAGTCCACCTCTATTGCAAGTGGGCTCCAAGTAAATAATATACTTGGAAGCATATCAAGAGGAATCGAGACTCGCAACAAGAAGAAGTAGCTGACTACCTTTTGTGGCCATCATGCATTTGTGTCCAACTTCGAGACACTCAAGGTCCATGAAGCTCTAGAAGATCCGAATTGGGTCATTGCCATGCAAGAAGAACTCGAGTGGTTCACCCGCAATGAAGTTTGGTCTCTTGTGGAGAGACCTAAAGATCATCGCATCAATGTCATTGGGACCAAGTGGGTATTCAAGAATAAGCAAGATGAGAATGGAACCGTCACAAGGAACAAAGCAAGGTTAGTGGCGCAAGGGTATGCCCAAACAGAAGGTATTGACTATGAGGACACCTTTCCACCCGGTGCTCGCCTTGAAGCTATTCGTCTCTTGCTTGCATATGCATCTTTTCATAACTTTAAGCTTTATGAAATGGATGTAAAAAGTGCATTTCTAAATGGTCCCTTGAAAGAAGTTGCATATGTAGCTCAACCCCCGTGTTTCGAAAACACACACTTTCCCAACCATGTGTATCTACTCCATAAGGTGCTCTACGGACTAAAGCAAGCTCCTCGTGCTTGGTATGAGCACCTTAGGGATTTCTTACTCATGGACGGTTTTAGCATGGGTAAAGTCGATTCCACCCTTTTCACCAAACGGGTTAAAGGGGGTGGCTTATTTATTGTTCAAATTTATGTTGATGATATTATCTTTGGTGGAGCTAACAAATCTCATAACAAAGCTTTTGCCAAGTTGATGACCCAGAAATTTAGGATGTCCATGATGGGGGAGTTGAAGTATTTCTTAGGCTTCATTGTGAAGCAACTTGCTCAAGGCACCTTCATCTCCCAAGAGAAGTACGTGAAGGACATGCTTGCGAAATTTGAGATGACCAATGCCAACCCCATGAAGACTCCCATGCCACTCAATGGGCAACTTGGCCCTGGAGAGTGAGAAGGATGTGGACCAAAAGGTATATTGCTTCATGATTGGCTCCTTGCTCTATCTTTGTGCTTCTAGGCCAGATATCAAGTTAAGTGTTGGAATGTGTGCTTGTTTTCAATCCGCTCCCAAGGAGTGCCAATTGATGGCGGTCAAATGGATTTTTAGGTACCTTGTTCTCACTCCTACTCTCGGGCTTTGGTATCCAACACCTTTGGGCTTGTCAGCTATTCGGATTCCGATTGGGTCGGTGATAAGGCTGACCGGAAGTCGACCTTTGGGGCATGCCAATTCCTTGGCCGGTCGTTGGTGAGTTGGTCATCCAAGAAACAAAACTCCACCGCGCTATCCACCGCCAAAGCTGAATACATTTCCGCAGCATCTTGTTGCGCTCAATTGTTATGGATGAGGCAAACCTTGAAAGACTATGGTGTGTCTCTTGGTACGGTGCCTCTTCTATGTGAAAATGAAAGCGCAATAAAGATCGCCAATAACCCCGTCCAACATTGTCGCACCAAACATATTGACATTCGCCACCACTTGCCACCACTTCCTACGTGACCATGTCGCAAATGGTGACATCAATCTCACTCATGTGGGAACGATGTTCCAATTGGTGGATATTTTCATGAAGCCTTTGGATGAAGCCCATTTTGTCATGTTGAGGCGAGAACTCGGTATTGTAGATCCTAAAAACTTGGATTGATTCACTTCTTGCATTATATTCCTGCTCTTAACTTGCTGTGTAGTCTAGTCGCGCATCACATATAGGGACATTCATCTTACCATGTCTTGGTTCAATGCATACATATGTGTGCGATATTAATTGATCTTGTGTCATGATATGGGTCCAAGCATCTATCTTTGAGGCGCCATGACATGTGTGCTTAAACATAGGGGGAGAAATCCCCCTCCAACCATTGGCCTATTGTGGTTCTTGCTTAAACTCCTATCTGTTGTGGCTCTTGCTATTTTCAAATCATGCCTATTGTTGCTATTTGAGTGTGTTAATTTGGTTCTTCTCCAAAAGGCATGCCTAGATCACCTGCCTCCTTTACCCTTTTGGAGTCTATCTTCTTCTACATGCACATGTCATTCTCGAAAAATTTCTGTTTTCCACAATTTTTTCTGAAGTTTTTCTGGATTTTCGGTTTCTAGCCCGGTCCAACCGGCCCTAGGACCGGACCGTCCGGTTTCCATCCTGGTTCCAACCGAGTATATCCGAATCTTCACACGGAAGTTTACGAATGAAGTTCGGTTGCTAGTGCGGTTTCTAACCGAGTGCTCCGGTTGTGGAGCCGGTTGACCGGACTGCCAACCGAACCTTCCTCACAAACCAAATCTGCAGATTCGGTTTTAAGTTCGGTTGAACGGCATGTATACCGACTGGTCCGGTTTGAATCTCAGTTGAACCGGCCCCCACACCGAGATCTGAAATTGTTCCCCTTCTTCTTCCTTGGCCACCCCCACCCCTCCACAAGTTACATTTTCTCTTCCGCCGACCCTCTCTCTCTCTCCATTGCTGCCTCTCCCACCTCCCCCTCTCCTAGGGTGATTCCACCCCTAGGATTCATAGATCGAGCCACCAAATCGCGGAGAAGGACCTTTGGAGGCTCTCCACCAAAGGAATCTCTCTATCTTGTGGTGGTTTGGGAGCATTTTGTGTTCTTCTTTCTCAAGGGCTTTTGGTGCTTTCCTCCACGGGAAGCCATGCCCTCGGGTAATTCCTTGCTCCTCTCCCTTTTCTTGTCAAATCCCCATGTTTTGCTACACATCTTGATGGATTTGCCAAGTTAGGGTTTCCACCTTTGTCTTTGTATGCCAACCACGTCAAACCATGGCCTACACCTCTTAAGAAGTTTGTATTTGTGCAAGTATTGATTCATGGCTAAAAAAAATACATTGCAAAGATCAGCTTTGGGTCCTCCCCGATTGGTTCGGTTTCTGGCCCGGTTGAACTGGCTCTGACACCGGGTCGTCCGGTTTGAGTCCGGTTAACTGGCTCTGACACCGGTTCATCCGTTTTGAGTCCGGTTTTCCGGCTCTGACACCGGACCTGGCGGTACTGGAGCCGGTCCGACCGGCCCTGGCACCGAACCTCTCTGCAATGTCTCATCTTCTACCATGCAGTTGCCCAAATCCAAGTTTTTTCCTCTGTTTTTCCTTATGGCATGTGTACTTATCATTGTGCTCCCCAACCTATCTCTCCTTTTCATAGGTGCAGATGATGATGACTATGTGAGCGATGAGTATGTGCCTGAGGAAACTGGTAGGGGCAAGAGGGCTCATCGAGCCAGTTAGTCTGTGCAGCGTGAGGAAGAGGACAATGCCTGTTCTAGTCGCATCAAGAGCAAGGACATCAGGGGCAAGAAACCTGACGTGCAGGCTGATGAGGAAGATGTGCCTACTCAAAACATGAAGAATATGGAGATTGCTTTGTACCAGGCCCTTCGCAAGCAGAATCCCTATCGCTTCAAGTCTCGCACCTATCTTGGCCCTGACAAGAAGTTTTGGACTGAGACTCAAGCCTTGATATGGGATCACATTTACACTCAATTCAAGGTCACCTCATGCGGTAACATTCTTGCTTTCAATGTGGACTGGTTCAACATGTATGCAGCCTTAGATTATGATTTTGTTGATGATGCCTTGAAGATGGATCTATTTGACCTTGTGTGTCTGAAGGAGGACTACTATCCTGAGTATATCCGTTAGTTCTTCTGCACGGTCTATTTTCATGATGATGATGACCGCACTATGACTTGGATGACTTGTACGCGGCGATTTCATGCTACCTATGCAGATCTGGTTGAGGTTATGGGCTATTCTGGCAAGGCCGGTGGTTTTTTGCATTCACTATGAGAAGATCAAGCCTGCTGACACTCTTGCTTTATGATATCCCAAGGATTCTGAGTATGCTCCTCCATACATCTCTGGCATGTACTTCTACTATCACACTTTGGCCAGCATCTTCCGTCAATCGCTTGTTCCCTGAGTTGGAGATACTACAAACTACCGTGGGTTCTTTGCCAATCTCCTATACTATTGTCACCCTGATAGGTTGAGGAAAATTGATGGCTGTGACTTTGTGTAATGCGAGCTACGGTGGGCTGCTTTGGACAGGATGACCCCCACTTTCTGCGTGTATGTACAAAAGCTTCTCAACAAGGTTGTGCCTTCTGGTGTGATGGCTAGCGAGCGTGCGGAATAGGAGCAGCTTACACTTTCTCTTCATGGTCTGTCATCTGATGTTCCCGAGATGAAGCCTCCTGAGCAACACACCAAGGTTGTTCATGATCCTCGGCCTCACTTCGCTACTAGTGCTGGTTCTCGTCGTCTTGTTGGAGAGTCCTCCTCTCGTCCTAGGCATAAGGGTGGTGCTGCCACATTCTTCAGGCGGTTGTTTCAGTGTGTCGCTCGTCCTATGATGTGAGCCACAAGGCTCTTGAGAAGAGCCAAGAGACTGGGCGCAGGCACAATGAGTTTCTCGTGACCCAGAATGTCACTCCACCGGATAGTCCCGAGATGACTCCAGTTCCTTATGTCAACTATGAGATGCCGCCAATTGATGATGCTATGCCCTTTGGCTACTTCCCCAGTCAGTTTCCTCCTGTTGGCCCTAGTGGTTCCTCTGGTGCTCCTCCTAGTTCTGATGATGATGATGAGGATGATGATGATGATGAAGAGGAGATCCATGAAGACGAAGATGCCCCCATTCACCCTCCTCCGCCTCCTACGTTCTTCTAGTTGGGTTCCGTTAGCATCACTCTACTTCTCTTCCTTTTTGGTGTTTCGATGCTAATGGGGGAGAAGCGTAGAGTTCATTTAGATATCTATGGGTTCCTTGCTGGGGTTTTCCGGGGTTCGACGTTTGCACAATGCCCCTTGCCTTCTCTTTGCTTCTTATGGCATTGTGATTTCCATTTGGTTTCGTGTTGGAACTATTTGCTCCTTCCGGGTGTTGGACAAGTTTGTGCTATGTGTGTGAACCATGGATATGTCTATTGTGTTATGATTATGTGTACTTCCATTATTTTTTCTAGCTTTGTGTAGATATCCATGCTTTATATCTTGTCATTTTATGCTTGCCTTCATGAAGACATGCGGGAAGCTCTCCATAACTCTATTTAGGTGCACCTTGCATTCAAACGCAAATTCAACCAAGTGCATACTTTATGGGGGAGCTCACGTATGTCTTTATGGAATTCCTCGGTTCATAGCTCTCTATTATATCCTTGTGAACTCTAGCTTGGTTTATCATTGCCAACCAATAAGGGGGAGATTGAAAGGGTAGTTTACCCTCTACTGTTTTTGGTTGACAATGACACTGTAGTTAGAGCGTACTAATGCTACCTACTAGTGTCTTCAACAAGTTTTAGTCCGCTGGTATGTTGGAAGATCATCGGAGACCCCCCCATTTTGATAATGAAGAGGTGTGCTGGAGTTTTTCCTTTTATATGTAACTTGAGTCTTTAGGAGCTCCGCACTATTAAGAGGTGTTATCTCGATGAGCTTATTGGGGATGAATTCCTAAGCCTTATACACATCCCATGCA
Organism: Avena eriantha; assembly: GCA_910589775.1. Taxonomy (NCBI): domain Eukaryota; kingdom Viridiplantae; phylum Streptophyta; class Magnoliopsida; order Poales; family Poaceae; genus Avena; species Avena eriantha. Next base: position 395,117,581 of record OU342743.1, on the reverse strand, counting down.
CCCACTTGTTCCATCACCAAAGATAGAGGAGAGAGAAATCTACTTTTCATAGCATCTCTGCCAAGTTCGGTGTACAAGCCGGTTGAACCGGCTCCCATACCGGGTGGTCCGGTACCAGCGTCGAAAAACCGAACCCAAACCGGGATTCTCGATTTATTATACCGGGTCTATCCAGGTTCGTGCACATGGACTTTCCCAGTTTGGATTCCGGTCTTCCGGGTTGTATATCGTGCGGTCCGGTGTGTGGGCCGGTCCAACCGAACTTGAAACCGAACTTCACAGAAATGCTCTAAATGGCTAGATTTCTCCCTTGGGTATAAATACCTCTTCTTCCACCATGAGGAGGTTAGGCATTCAGTTCATATTTCATTCTTGAAGCTCTCTCTCTCTCTCCCCATTGTTGAAACACAATTCCTTGAGGATCTCCCTTTCTACCCAACCAATTCCAAATCCCTTTGATAGAAAGCAAGAGGAGGTCCCGATCTATGTTTCCACCAATCCAAAGTTCACCCCCCTTGAGTTCATCGAGTTAGCTTGTTACTCTTGGGTTTGTGGAAAACCCTAGGTGGCTAGGGTCGCCCGGAGGCATTCGGCTTGTGATTTGCTCCGTGGAAAGTTTGTGAGGGTTTGGAGACTACCTCAAAGTCTACCACGAGTAAGTAAGCTATTCCTTCGTGGGATAGGCTCGGAGAAGAAGGTGAGCTTTCGTGGCATTAGGGAATCCTTCGTGGAACCTCACACCTCTCCAACGTGACATAGCCCCCTTCCCAAAGGTGGTGAACACGGGAATACATCTTCGTCTCCGGGTGTTTTGGTTATTCCTTAACCACTCTCTTACTTGTGTTGTTTACATTGTGATATCCTTCGTGCTTGAAGTATCTTGTATCATCATCTAGGTTGCCTCACCTAGTTTGCATTTAGGCACACTTATACTCCGCAAAGCCTAAAACTTGCAAAATATTATAAAGAATTTTGTAGAAACCTATTCACCTCCCCTCTAGGTAAACCATCTTACACTTTCATATCCATTTGTCACCAGCATTAATGTTATGGGGAAACCCCGTGGGTGGCCCGATCTTCATGGATCTCGTGGTCAAATCGATGGGAAAGCGAGGGGAAAGGGAGAAGGTAATGGAAGCGGACGCACACCTCGCGAAGAACACAATGAACACACGCAAAACTCACACGATACAAGGCTGATTGCTCTCGCTGGTGGCCACCGGTCCGATAGAATCCTCGCAAGGAAAGATCACTCAACGTGCTCCCTCGATCCCACGTGGAGAGGGAAGAACACCTTGGAGAGGGTCTTGACGTCTTGGCAAAGGGACACCGATTCCAAGGCCTTGTAGAACGAGGGAGGCACGATGCAAACTCCAACGAGGTGGTGATGATAGTCGATCCCCTTTGGTAGAAGGGGATGAGGCAAAACTAGAGATTCCACAAAGGGGGTTGTCTTTAGTCTATCATCTATGCCTAATGGATACATGAGGGGTGGGGGCTCTATTTATAGGCCAACCACTTACATAGGGGTAGTTTGGGCATAATACTAGGGTTGCAACATAATAAGTGGGTACATGGGCTGTGGCCCAGCTGTTGAGGCGCGCAGGCCTAGTCTTGACCGATAGTACCGGTCCTCGGGTCAGGTAGTACCAGACCGAAGCGGTAGCGGCTTCAGGGAGCGGTAGCTCCGGGCTTCAGTTGTCATCGAGCTCCAGGTCCGATAGTACCGGTTGGGCAACCGGTAGTACCGCTTGGGGGCGGTAGTACCGCAAGCCGATACCGGGCATCCAGAGGCGATGGCGTGGGCTTCAGTCATGGCCGGTAGTACCGTTGAGGCTGAGCGGTAGTACCGGGGCACGGTAGGATCGCTATTGGGAGCGGTAGTACCGCTCGCTCTGTCTTCTTGGGTGACTTGGAGACGAGCTTGGACTTGGCATTATAGATGTAGTAGCGTCCGTAGGATGGGCTGCATCAGCTCCCCCCTTCGAAAAGAGTCGTCCTCGACTCAAGACGCTCGTCATGTAGAGGTGGTCGAGAGACATTCTTGATCCTGGGGTTCGCCATGTAGTCGTCCTCGAGTAGCTTGATGTGACAGCTCTTCAATGTTCCTTAACTTTCCATGTAGCCTACAAAGCTCACAACAATAGCGAAGCAACACTCAAAGAGTAGCTAATTCTTGAAGATTATAACATGAGTCCTCGAGTAGAAGGAAGTCACCTTATGGTGTAGAGATAGCTCGATGAAGGGCATCCATAGGTAACTCTCTACGGTTCGTCTTGTCAACTCTTTGGTGGTAGAGGTTGACGTGTATGCATTCATACCCTCACACAACATAGACCAAGCATCATATGTTTGTGTGTGATAGAGGAGCATGTCATTTGTGGCATGTCCATTCTTGTTCACAACACAATTAGCACAACTCAAGTGTCGCAAACAAAATGCGTATGCAAGGTCAAAGTGCATGGAAGTTAACTGAACATCATCCAAATGTGGGAACTCGAAAAATCCATATAATGTCTTAGTGTGGCACTCAAAGCAATGGACAAAAATATTGGTCAACATATTTGATGCAAGAATAGGAGAATTTGGCAAAAACACACGCGGAAGAATATCCAAAGAAACATCATTATGTGTGCAAACCAACCATTGGAAAGAACAATTATTCAATATGTTGGATGCCATACACATATCATCAAAAACAAAGATCATGGGAGTATGCATATCGCAAACGGAAGCAAAAACAACATGTTTCCAAACAAACCATATGAAAGGGAAAGTGGTCCTTATGTTTGTTGCAACAACTATACGAGAGACTTGGAAGCTCTCATGACAATACATGCTCATAATGGCAATATGGTTGCACACAAAACATCGGAAAGAGAAATTGTTCAACATTATTGTTGCAACACACAAAGCATCAATATCCAATAGCAACGAGAAATGATTGTCACAAGGTGAAAGAATACCATTAACATGCTTACAATCAAACCATAGGAAAGAGCAATTTGTCAACATGAAAGATGCAAAGCATGCAAAAGGTATCAGAGCTGGGTTCGATCTTGAACTCACTTGGGGGATGCTCTCTACAGCTCTTTTTGTTAACTCGTGCTCAACCGAGGTTGACATTCTTGTGCGGGTACCTACACACATCATATATAAAAGGAAGAACGTGTGTGCATGGTATAGAAACACATCATCCATCATGACGTATCTCTTCTTGCGCACATCACCATTAGTGTCAATCAAGTATGAAACATATGCATGGTGAGTATGCAAGTGGGGAAAATGCTTATCATGGCAATCATCAAAATCTCCAACATTTGAGAAAAGCTATGGGGCCATCTCAATATAAACCATATGACAAATATTTTTGCAAGCAAAACAAGTGAAAGAGCAATTGCTCAACTTATTGCAAGCAACGGGAGAAATTGTGGAACACTCATGACAAAGCATTATCCGAGGGGTACCATTGGTAACATAATTACAAGCAAAACATTGGAAAGAGCAATTGTTCAACAAAGTTCAAGCAATGATATCATCAATGTAACGTGTAGAGCATGGCATGTCTATGGCAACATCATCACAATCAAATAATTTCACATGCTCAACATTATGAAAAGGTAAAGTATCACATGGAAATGTCAATGAATCATATGTGATATCACAAACATCATCCATAGCATGCCAATCATCACAAGTCATCATGTCCACTAGTGGGATCATGGCATCATCAACACCCATATTGGTACCTTGTTCATACCTCTCATATGAAGTGGGTGTTGTGGTAGTATTGGCCTCCATGTGGGCGACTTCTTCATCATGTATGGGGATGGAATCATCTTCATCCACCATGTACACCTTCTTGGTTGGAGACATCATCATCTCCAAACTTGGCGCTTCTTGATCCATGGAACCTAGCAAAACATGAGGAAACACACTAGAGGTAGAGGGTAAGTCGTTAGAAATCAAAGTGGTCTCACATGACCTATCAACTACCACTCTCAACTCACTCGGTGTATCACTCATGCCCTCCAAGTGGAAGCACTCAATCTCACATATGGTGGAGTCGCTCATCTCACTCTTGCTTTCACTCAAGTGGGCTAAGTGGCTCTCATACTCACATGGGATTGGTACCACATCATCACTCAAGCATATGGGGGTAGGTTCGATTCTCTCAACTTCCTGTGCTTCCTTTGGTGAAGGGAAAGTCCCATGCTCACCATTCTCGAACTTGTCGTCGATATCTTGTGGTAGTGGTGGAAGTAGGCTCATGTTGTTGTCGAGAGCGGTGCTTGGATCGACTTCATCACATATGTGGCCTTGGCTTCCTCCATCTTGAAGTGAAGACTCTTGGCATGAAGCTTGCTGGCATGGAGGAGAGCTTGCTCTTGGTGCCCTTTTGGTGGTGGCACGAGTAGTTGAAGGTGCCTTATGATGGTGTCGGTGGAGGTCATTGGCGTGCCTTGCCAAAGGTTGATGTAGATGGCGCACTTGGTCATCCACATGACACTCACGATGATTCTCCTTTTCCTTGGCACTCTTCTTGGTGAGGCATTGTAATGAGCGCAAAGCATCATTAGTCTTGGCCATCATGCTCATGGTTTTGGCGAAGTTGTTGTCCATGTCGCTCTTGAAGTTGTTGAGGGAGCTTTCGAACTTGTCCATGTGATGGTGGACCTTGGCGCTCTCGAGGTGGGGGCTCCCTCTTGGTCGATGCGACTTGAGGAGCTTGTCATTGTCGTTCTTGAAGTCTTCCATGCTTGGGGAGTTATTGTTGTTGTAGAACTCCATATCACCCAAGCATGTGGAGCCATTGTCGGTGTAGTGCTCCATCATGTCATCCATGCTTGTGGAGGCATATGCACGGTGCCTCATCGTGGATTCTTCATAGATATCATCCTCGGTTTCGGAGTCCCTACACATGATTCACAAAACCAAGTGGTGTATATGGAAGTGGTAAGTGGTTAGGGATGCAACGGCAAACCTTACTTTACCTTGGAAGATAGTATCGTGCAAAGTGGCAACACTTGAGAGCAATCAAAACCAAGCAAAGTGAAGTTCACACGGAACGCCAAAACCAACTAACCACTAAAAACACACACACACACACAAAGCTTATGGTGGATGGGTATGGAAGGTGGCGTGTCCAAGAACAATCCGAACTCAAGATGTTGTAATGGCAAGTAAAGAACCATGATGATCACGAAGCAAAACAAGTCAATCCACAAGAAGGAAATATGTACAAGGAAACACACACGGTGGGATAAATGGGACTTGCACGATGGAGAAAGTGAGCTAAGAACCAAATGATTACCTAGCGAAGATTATAAGCTCAAGTTGCACAAGTGCAAGCAGAGACGCTAGTTCGATTGCAATAAATTGGTGGGCTACAAGATATGCACAATAAGTACCACATATTTGATGTTCATCGAACTTGCGCTTCCTATTCTATGAGGCACTTGTTGCTTTCTTTCTTTTTCTTCTTTTTCTTTTTCTATTTTTTTCTCTTTTTCTTTTATTTTTCACTTGCCTCTTCCTTGTGCCAACAACTATACAAGATAACTATATGAGATAGCGCGCTCACAACTTTTGCTCAGAATTCTACAAGGTATCAAATGTGCATAGCCCAAGCAATCATAGGAGGATTTAGTCTCAATAGGTGCTTTTTGTTCACAAAGATAGTGTGGCTCACAAAGGGATGCAAGTGGGGAGCAGTGGCGGAATTTTTTATACCTTTCGTCGCCGATCTTCACCCTTTATTGGTGGATTCCGCCTTGCTCACGGAATTTGGATGTAGTAGATAGCATGAACCACAGAGATGTTGATGTAGATCTCTTTATCCTCTTCAAAACGAGCTAAATAACACCAAAATCCGATTTCGTATGCAAAAGTTATGCTCAAAACGGTGAGAAGCTGAAATCTAGGAATTCTGCTTTTTTTTCTCTATTCCGGGCGGTACTACCGGGTTTATGAGCGGTAGTACCGGTCTTCCAGGGCCTTGGTAGTACCGTTAAGGTACCGGGGATGTGCGGTAGTACCGGGTTTTGACCCTGGTAGTACTGGATGTCGCAGAAACACCCAGATTGACGTGTTTTCGCGATTTTGGGGTGATTTGGGCAAAAAAAATTCATGAAAAACACCAAATCGGAGGGGTAAATGATGGAATTAGGCCATGAGAACGCAGGGGAAGGTATATCGACAAGTTTAGCAAGTAATCCATGGATCAAAACCTACCAAAACGCACTCAAATCACAGATCGGTCCAAAACACGAATTGGGGCTATTTTTTGTGAAATTTTCGAATTTATGGGGAAAAGACCAAATCAATGAGAAATCCGTGGCAACCAAAAGCTGCTGATACCAGATGTTATGGGGTAACCCCGTGGGTGGCCCGATCTTCACGGATCTCGTGGTAAAATCGATGGGAAAGCGAGGGGAAAGGAAGAAGGTAGTGGAAGCGGATACACACCTCGCGAAGAACACGATGAACACACGCAAAACTCACACGATACAAGGCTGATTGCTCTCGCCGGTGGCCACCGGTCTGATAGAATCCTCGCAAGGAAAGATCGGTCAACGTGCTCCCTCGATCCCACGCGGAGAGGGAAGAACACCTTGGAGAGGGTCTTGACGTCTTGGCAAAGGGACACCGATGCCACTGCCTTGTACAATGAGGGAGACGCGATGCAAACTCCAATGAGGTGGTGACGATAGTCGATCCCCTTTAGTAAAAGGGGATGAGGCAAAACTAGAGATTCCACAAAGGGGTTTTTCTTTAGTCTATCATCTATGCCTAATGGATACATGAGGGGTGGGGGCTCTATTTATAGGCCAGCCACTTACATAGGGGTAGTTTGGGCATAATACTGGGGTTGCAACATAATAAGTGGGTACATGGGATGTGGCCCAGCTGTTGAGGCGTGCAGGCCTAGTCTTGACCGGTAGTACCGATCCTCAGGTCAGGTAGTACCGGACCGAAGCGGTAGCGGCTTCAGGGAGCGGTAGCTCCGGGCTTCAGCTGTTGTCGAGCTCCAGGTCTGGTAATACCAGTTGGGCAACCGGTAGTACCGCTTGGGGGCGGTAGTACCGCAAGCCGATACCGGGGCGTCCATAGGCGATGGCGTGGGCTTTAGTCATGGCCGGTAGTACCGCTGAGGCTGAGCGGTAGTACCAAGGCATGGTAGGATCGCTGTTTGGGAGCGGTAGTACCGCTCGCATCTGTCTTCTTGGGTGACTTGGAGACGAGTTTGGACTTGGCATTGTAGATGTAGTAGCGTCCGTAGGATGGGCTGCATCAATTAATTTCCTGACATCTATTTCCCGCTCTTTTCCTTCTACCTTTTTCCACGCCATTTTCTTCACGCCCTTCTCTTCCCGCCCTTTTCGTCCCGCCATTCTCTTCTCGCCCTGCTCTTCCTGTTATTTCTCCTCTGGCTCATCCTATATAACCCTCACTCCCTACGTGTTCCGATTAATTCAACCAGGTCTTTTCTTCATCCCTTTTTCTTGTCGTCCAACCGTGCTTTCCACCCATTAATGTTAGCATGTCTTTTCGAAGATGGCGCAAATATGATTTTAGGTGCATCGTGGATACCTAAGCCAGGAACGTGCTTCCAAGAACTAGCTAGTGTTAACCAGTACCTCACAGAGCTGGGTAAATGTTTACCTAGAAACCAACTCCTGAAGAGGAGCGTAGAGGAAATACGCCAAGAACTTCTGAGATTGCTGCATGCGTGGGCTAGAGTAGTTGAGCTCAAACTTAACGAGGAGGGCCTTCATAATCTCCCTGGCTCTGACTCCAAAAAATAACTTTTACTTGGAGAGAAAATGTCTTTCATATCAAGGAAATTTATATTACCTTATACTAACGATGGAATGAATGGTTATAGGTGTAATATTTTTTCTAACTAGTGTTCTGTAATGTGTTGCTTTACCCAGCTAACGAAGAGTTTGAAGTGTTTCGTGGTAGAAAACCACCTAACCAGAATCTATCTAGGAAGTAATGTAGTAACAGAGGAAGACAATGGTAATACACCCTTGTAGACACTACAAGAAATGTGCTAACTGGTGACCCCAAATATTGGTCATACAAAGGTCATAGTAATCCATCTATGACCTCTTTATGACCAAAATCAGTAGGTGACATATCGAGGGTCACTATAGACAACTGACGACCAATTTTTTGAATTGGTTATGGACACCTATGACCAAAATAGATGGTCATAGATTCTATGACAAAATTTTTGGTCATGGACAGTCTGGTCTGTCCACGTAGACAATCTAACATGGCAGATTTCTGTGACCAAATCGATTGTTCGTGGATAGGATTTAGCCTGATCCAAGTTAACCCTCTAATTGGGCCGAGCCCAATAATTCTAGCATTTTCTTGTTCTTTTTACTAGGCCTATTTACAATCAATTTCTTTTCTAGGCCATTTTACAGTCTTTTTTGTCACTGGGATTTGGCCTTTTACAGCCATTTTCTTTTTTCCTTACCTATTCGAAATCGTACACAATTCTGGTCCAACATTGTCTGGGCCGAGGCCTTTTACACTCCATTAACTATTTAACCAATATACATGGCTGGATGCCTTTCCAGAAAGAACGTACAGTACAACCATATGAGCCCAGAAACTTTTCAAAAAAAAATATAATGTACATAGATGAATGCCTAAAGAAGACGAGCAATATAATTTACAATGATACAAGTCCATGCAGTAAAAGAGCAAGAACAAGTATAACCACAGTTTAGATCCAATAGTCAACATACAGTCAAGAACAGATACACGAGCAACAAAACATGGTGGGTATATCTACTAAAACGGTGGTGCACAACTCCAGGCTTCTTCTGATCTTCTATCACAGCGGCAACAACCTCAACAACATTAGATCCTGATTTATACAAAGTGTAAGTGAAGTACAGTGGAAGTTCAAATGTGACAACAAAATTAAGACGGAAACAACTCATAGCTACTACTACTAGTCTATACTAGCAGTACACAATACATTATATGCTACTAGCCTCCCACAATGGGAGCTTAAACAGATCATAGGTAACATAGCAACAATTCAATAGGTTAAGCTCCCAGCCTCCCACAATGCACTAGCAGTACACAATACATTATATGCTACTACTACTAGTCTATACTACATCGCAGGTACTTCCATACCCAAATAAGAACATAGTAGGTGAACTCAGTAGCTACATACAATATAATATAAATAAATCGCGTCCAAGCTAATGCATCAGCTCATACATCATAATAATAAACAAAAAAACAACCGTAAATGTTAACAGTGGGAGGGACTTGCTTCTGGATGGGTGCTCAATCCACGGTACTGGAAGGTCGGAGAAGCTCGGGCTCGAGTAGGAAGTCTTGGAACCAGGAGATGTGGTGCCAGCAGCCAGTCAACGTTGGCTTCGTCATGTCCATCAAAGGCAAGAAGCCGCTACTGAATGCCATCCCTGGAGAATGAAAGGAATTCATACTAGCCCTAGCTTGCCATCACACTTCACTTCATCATAAAATTAAAAAAGTGAAAAGAGTATGCATCAGCAATAGGATGTCGCTGAGAGCTCACCAGGTGATTGGGAGTGGCTCGTCGAGGTTGTTGAGCACATTGGCAACCATCTTGTAGTTGATAGTCGATCACCTCAAACAAAAATGCATAAATGCAGAGTTCAGTTTCAGGAACTATAAAGCATACACAAGTAGAACCACCACTTGTTTTAGCATAAACAAGTGGGAACATTTGAAGGAAAATTATATGTTCACTTATTTAGCAACTTGTGTTGTGATAGTCGCCCAACTATGTTCTCCAAGAAATGTTTTATCAACCTGTACATTTACGTTTATTATATGTATTAGTTGAAAAACATTCAGTCGAAATTGACTATACAGGACTAAATATTAACTACGCACTAGCATCTTGAAAACCATATTTATGTGTGTTATTGAAACAAACCAAACCACTTGTACCTGGTCACCTTTCTAAGAAGCATGTCATGCTCAGGGAGGACAGAGATGACATTTAAATGCAAGGTTGATGAAAACGAACCGGCCTAATATGATAAAACATACAAAATATTCCATAAAAAAGAGTGTTATTGTAGTAGAAAATGTAATAGACATAAGGACATTTGGTTTCATCGAACAAACTACCCAAACCGCAAACAATTTGGTACTGCCAGTAGAAATATGAACAAAGGGGGATTGGGCGAGATGGACTATAGCATCCCAATTATCTAACAATTGTAATGCTATTTGTCTAGTCCATTTAGTGCTACTTCCTATACTTATCATTTGTTGCATCATCATAATATCATGCTCATGTCATCATGCCACATTGTATTTTAGTATCATCATGACATTATGCATAGTTTGTCTAAATCTATTTTTTAAAATTATCTTTGTTTTCTAAATAATCCCTACTTTATTTCAAATGTAAACCGGGTCTTTCCGAATATTTTATTTGCCTAAAAACCTATTTGCAAAAATGTTTTGTTTTTAAAAAGAAAAGAAAATGAGCAAATAAATGAAAGCTTTAGAAAATCCGGAGAGACAGCCCAGCTAATCGGCCAGGCCGCCTACAACCCAAAGAACCAACCGAAACCACCCCATCTCTCCAAACCCTAAACCTAGACCACATCCCCACACCCGCCCACCGTACCGACACGCACACAGCACGCACAGTGACGCTGCCGAACCACCCCCCGTGCGTAGCACACCACCTCCCCGTTGAAAGAACATTGTGTTAGATAACAATACTATGGAGACTTTTCATGTGTGCTAAGTGTGCATGAAGTTTTGAGGGGGGCCGGATAATCCGCCCTACCAAGGGCTGGATAATCCGGCCAACCTCATCTCTCAAGAAAGCCAAGGCACGTCGCTCGTTACCCGGTCGGATTTTCTCCCGGAAAATCCGAACTGGGGCGGTTTTTCCTCCCCAGGCTAGATAATCCGGGTGTCGCATGGGCCGGATAATACGGCCCCCAGTTTTCGAGCAAAAGGAGCCAAGGCGCGTCGCTCGGTATCCGGTCGGATTTTCTACCGGAAAATCCGAACTGGGGTGGTTTTTCTTCCCCAGGCCGGATAATCCGGCCTTCGCATAGGGCCGGATAATCCGGCCCCCAGAAGTTGATCAAGGGCAAGCTCGGCGCGTCGCTCTGTCAGGGGGGCGGATTATCTGCCGGATATTCCGAGTCTGGGGCGGTGTTTCCCCAGATCGGATAATCTAGCCCTGACTTGGGCCAGATAATCCGGCCCCCAAAGGTTACAATGGCTGGTTTCTGAAGGGGGGTATAAATATCCCTTCTTACCCAACGTTCAGTATTCTTGATTCATTCGAATTTGACCAGACCTTGTGCAAGAGCTCTAAATCTCGATCTCCCACTTCAACCACCCGAAGGTCTTGATCTTTGGTGGAATTGAAGAAGGAGAAGATCATCATCATCAAGAATCAAGCGCTTCAACTCCTCTCCATTCAATTGGAGAAATCCTTGATCTACTATTCTTGTCAATGCCTAGATCTTGTTTATTGTATTTGATAAGTTTGTTTTTGTGGCACCTTGTTGTCATTTCGGGAGCCTCCAAGTTGTTGTGGAGTTGTTGCCCCGCTAGTTGTGTAAAGGCGTCGGTGCCCGCCTCGAAGGGTACCTATAGTGGAAGGTGGATCAGGCCTGTTGTGGTGAGATCCATCGGAGAACAGGGTGAGGCCTTTTGTGGCGTGGTGGTCTTAGTACCACCCACCCCTCCAACGCAGACGTACTTCCCTTAACAAGGAAGGAACTGCGGTCAAACAAATCCTGTGTCTCCGCGTGCTTCACTTGGGTTTACTCGTTCCTCTTCCACTCGCTCTTTACTCGCTAGTAGATAGGTTTGCATATCGGGAAATTCCACCCAATAGTCTATCTAGAGAATTTACCCTTTGTGCTAAGCCTAAAACTGAAAAAGAATTAAAAATTGGTGTAGCACCTATTCACCCCCCCTCCTCCCGCCCTCTAGGTGCCCATACGATCCATTTCAAGTGGTATCAGATCCCGGCTCTTAATTCGGGCTTGACCGCCTAAGAGTAGTATGGGTACCAAGGATGATGGAAATGAGGCTGTGGATAAGGTCACAATGGATGATCTCAAGTCGTTGGAAACAACCTTGTGGAAATCCTTTGAGGCCAAGATGGAGGAGATGAATCAAATGATTGCTCGCCTTACATCATCCATAGCTCCATCTCCATCCTCCTCTGAGGCTCCCACACCATCATCTAAGGAAAAGGGTAACACCGGATCCAAGGATGATGATGTGGAATGTGAAATACTAAATGGCTCCACCTCCAAAAAGGGAAATGGTAAGGAGGAATATAGTGAGGTTCGCCACGTATATTCCGCCGACCCACCTATCCCTCATCCTCATATAAACAATAGGGATGATCCACCCAAGCTCACTGCATCTTCTTTTAACCAATGGCAATTCCTAATGAAATCTCATGTTTGCAACTCCTCTATCGAATTGTGGAGGATTATTGAAGAAGGTCTTCATATTGGAGATCAAACCAATCTAACAAGAAGGGAAGTTGTGGATAGCCAGTTGAATGCCACCGCTCTCCACATGATACAGCTGGGTGTGGGTCCCAAGGACATGCCACACATTGAACATCTCAACACAGCTAAATAGGCATGGGATGCTCTTACAGACCTTTTCGTTGGAAACGAAAGCATGAGAAGAAACAGGTATGATGCCCTTAGTAATGAAGCTGAGGGATTCTACATGTTGGATGGTGAAAACCATGAGGACATGTATAGAAGACTAAAGGGCATCGCAACAACATTTCGGAAGCATGGGGCCACTCACATTGATGATGCATGGATACAAAGAAAATATGTGAGTGCCTTAATGCCTTTCGAGCCAACGGATTTGAAGAGCCTGCAAGGTAGACACAAATATCATCAAATGACATCCAACGAAGTCATGCAAGAAATGGCGTCATTCAAAGTGGCGGCAAAGAATGCTGAAGATGTCCGTGCTCGGGCCATTGGGATGCAAAAGGGTGTCAATGTGGCTCTCAAAGCCAATGTTGTTGAGCAAGAGGAATATGAAGGAGTTTTTGAGGGGGTATCCATGGACTGCCCCGATCAGGTCAAACGTGCTCATGGTGAGTACATGGCATTCTATGCAAGGAACTTTTCGAAGGACCCTGCCAAAGCCAAGTCTGATCTTGAGCGCAAGAACAGGTCAAATGGAAGAAGAGAAAGTGGCCAAAGATTGAGAACTTGCTTCAACTGTGGAGATAGAATGCACGTTGTTGCCGAGTGTCCTTATCAAAATATAGAAGACAATGGTGGCAGGCTCATTCTTAAACAGAAATCTAAAGCTCCTAAGAAGAAGCCGTTTATTAAGAAGAATGGCCCTTTCAAGAAGCAACCCAAGATTGTCCTTGTAGCTCAAGAGGAATACTCCTCCGCAAGTGAAGATGAAGAGGATGATGATAGTTCCCGCGAAGTGGCTGCTATAGCCACCACATCGACTCCCTCCTCTCTCTTCGACTCACCGAATGAGAACGCCATCAACAACAACGCCACTTGCCTAATGTCAAGAGGATCCGAGGTATCAACTTCTAGCTCTTCATTTCCTAAGACTAACATAATTTTGGATATGGATGATCATGACAGTCTTGTAATGAAAGAAGAAGTTATTACCTTGGATAATTTTTTCACTAACCTACAAGGTGAGCACAAACTCCATTTTGATGCTCTTATGAGTCAGCTTGCTCAAGCCGAAGATCTCCTTGAAGAGAAGGGCAGAATTGAAAGAGAAGATGCCTTGGAGATAGCTTCTTTGAAGAATGCCTTGGAAGAGGAAGTGGAAGCTCGAGTTTCTTTGGAAGAAAGACTCGAATCCCTTGAGGACTCACAAGAAGAAGCTGTAGCTCAGCTCATTAAAGAACGTGATCATGCTCTTGCCAAGGTAAAGAAACTAAAGAAAGAAAAGATTGATTTTGGGGCTGTTCATGCTAGACTTTTTTTTGGAGAAGTTTGATAATCTTGAAAGTGCTCACAAGGCATTGAAGAGTGATCATTCTACTCTAAATGAGTCTCATGACCAGCTCCAAACTCAATTGAAACGGTATGATGTGCCAAGTACCTCCTCTTCATCCTTTGGAAAAGAAGATCTTGCAAGAAGTTCTCAACACAAAGGTAAAGGGGTTATTGATGAGATACTGAGCAGGCAAAGGACAAACAATAGTAAAGAAGGTCTTGGTTCTAAATGGGTACTCGGTAGCAGTTGTACGAGTCATATGACCGGAAGCAAGGGGATCATCACGGAGATGCGGCCAAACATTGATCACATTACCGTCTCCTATGGTGACAAGTCAAAATCTGAGGTATTGGGTCTCGGCAAAGTTGTGGTGGCTCACGATATCTCTCTCGTGGACGTCATGCTTGTTGAGACCCTCGGGTATAACTTACTTTCAGTTCGTGCCCTTGGTAAGATGGGCTTTGCAGTTTACATTGATGCTGATTTAGTGGTACTCTTGTGGAGCAAGTCTCTAAAAGTCGCTTTCGTGGGATATGTCGAAAATGACCTGTACGTGGTGGACTTTTCGGGGAAAACCACTACATGCCTGATGTGTCTTTTCGGAAAGGCTGACGCAGGTTGGCTATGGCATCGCCGACTAGCCCACGTCAATATGAAAACTTTGCAAAGTCTCCACAAGGGTGGCCACATTCTTGGACTAAAATAAAATGTCTCGTTTGCCAAAGATCGTATTTGCAGGGCGTGTGTTGAAGGGAAAATGCATGATTTACCTCATCGAAGGAAAACCATTATCTCTTCAAAAAGGATTTTGGAGCTCCTTCATGTGGACCTCTTCGGACCTCCATCACATGCAAGCCTCGGTGGGAAGAAGTATTGTCTAGCGATTGTTGATGATTACTCAAGATACACTTGGGTTTATTTCTTCAAGTTGAAGAGTGAAACTCAACAAACTGTCATCGACTTTGCCAACGAGGTTCAACGTCAACACAACGTCCCCATTCTGGCTATAAGGAGTGATAACGGCTCGGAGTTCAAGAACTACACCTTAAATGAGTTCCTAAGTGAAGAGGGGATAATACATCAATATTCCGCTGCATACACCCCTCAACAAAATGGTGTAGCCGAGAGGAAGAATCGAACTCTAATGGATATGGCAAGATCAATGTTAGCCGAATTTAAATCTCCATATAACTTATGGGCTGAAGCAATCTCTACTACTTGTCATTCATCCAACCGCTTATACCTCCGCAAGATCTTGGACAAGACTCCGTATGAAATACTTACCGATGTTGAAATACCCCAAGATGCCATAAGAAGAATGGGCGTGGGATTCTTCCGCCCCATTGAGGAACCCCTTGTGGCGGACCAGGAAGGACAATGCTCTACTCATATAGAGCCCTCATCTACACATACTCAACATGCTCCAACCACAGGGGCAACTTCTACACCATCTCCATCAAATGCTGAAGGTCAAGATGTTCCAGAAAGCTCCAAGCCGGATTTTCCGGTTGACACCGGATTATCCGGCCACCCCGCTACAGCTGACCATGTTGCTCCTGCTGGTGAAGATTTCAACGCAAGCTCCAGGCCGGATTTTCCGGTTAGCCCCGGATTATCCAGCCCATCACCAGTTCAAGCAAGTCCCAGGCCTCCTGAAGAAGCTGCGGCAAGTACTCCCAGGCCGGATTATCCGGCCTCTCCATCGGCCGGATTATCCGGCCCTGACTCTCTAGTTCTGCAGCCTCCTGTTACGGCTACGGATTCACCTCAAGGGCATGTGTCTCCACCACCTGCTACTGATGTTCAGTTACTGATCAAGGTGGAGAAAATGCTTCCAATGAAGACTCAAGTGATGAATCTCCTCCTCCAAGAGACAACAAACTTATTGAACTTCGTCGCAAGGCTCGGGCTGATCGTAACCTTGAGTTGAGGGGTCACACTCTCGACAATGTTGTTGGTGATCTTCGACGAAGGGTTTCTACAAGAAGAGAATTGGCCAGTTTTGGTGAGCATCAAGCTCATATCTCCATGGTGGAACCTAAGAAGGTCTTTGAAGCTCTTGAAGACCCAGACTGGGTTGTTGCTATGCATGAAGAATTGAATAATTTCGAGCGCAACAAAGTCTAGAAACTAGTGGAGAAACCCAAAGAGTGCCGCAATGTTATCGGCACCAAGTGGATTTTCAAGGACAGGCAAGATGAGAATGGAATTGTTGTGAGGAACAAGGCAAGACTTGTGGCACAAGGGTACTCCCAAGTTGAGGGCATCGACTTCGGCGAGACCTATGCTCCTGTGGCTCTCCTTGAGTCCATCCGTATCCTTCTTGCTTATGCTGCAAATAACAATTTTAAGCTGCAGCAAATGGACGTCAAGAGTGCCTTCCTTAACGGTCCTCTACATGAGTTGGTATACGTAAAGCAACCCTCAGGGTTTGAGGATCCTAACTTTCCGAACCATGTCTACAAACTCGATAAGGCACTCTATGGCCTTAAACAAGCCCCACGTGCGTGGTATGAGCACCTTAAAGAGCTTTTGTTAGATCGTGGCTTCGAAGTTGGGAAAATCGACCCCACTCTTTTTACTAAGAAGGTTAAGGGGGAGATCTTCGTATGCCAACTATATGTAGACGATATCATCTTTGGTTCTACTAACAAAGCTTTTAACGATGAATTTTCAAAGCTTATGACTGACAGGTTTGAGATGTCTATGATGGAGGAATTACAGTTCTTTCTTGGATTCGAGATCAAACAACTTAGAGAAGGAACCTTTATTAATCAAGCAAAGTACATCCAAGACATGCTCAAGAGATTCAAGATGACGGATCTAAATGGTGTCGTCACTCCGATGCAAACAAAATGTCATCTTGAACTTAACCCTCATGGTAAAGATGTGGACCAAAAGGTATACCGGTCCATGATCGGCTCTCTTCTTTACCTCTGCGCATCTAGACCCGATATTGTGTTGAGTCTGGGAGTGTGTGCAAGGTATCAAGCAGCTCCTAAAGAAAGCCACTTAGTGGCGGTCAAGAGGATCTTTCGATATTTGGTTCACTCCCCCAACTTTGGTCTCTGGTATCCCAAGGGCTCCAATTTCTCTTTATGTGGTTATACTGACTCAGATTGGGCTGGTGATAAGGATGATCGGAAATCCACTTCTGAAGCTTGTCAATTCTTGGGGAGATCTCTTGTATGTTGGTCCTCCAAAAAGTAGAATTGTATATCTCTCTCTACCGCCGAAGCTGAATATGTTGCTGCTGCCAGCGCTTGTACTCAGTTATTGTGGATGAGGCAAACTTTAAAGGAATACGGTGTCAATTGTGACAAAGTGCCTCTTTTATGTGATAATGAAAGTGCAACCAAAATTGCGTACAATCCCGTTTAGCACACAAGGACGAAGCATATTGAGATTCAGAATCATTTTATTCGAGACCATGTTGCTCGCGGCGATATTGATCTATCCTTTGTGAGCACGAAGAACCAACTGGCGGATATCTTTACAAAGCCACTTGATGAAGCAAGATTCTGCTATTTGAGGAATGAGCTAAATATCATTGATTCTGGGAGCTTGTCTTGATTACCCATGCACTCACTCGTACATCTCAATCCGTGTTTGGTCTAGGTGTGGGCATGGATATAGGGGGAGTGTGGTCCTAACTCATTGGGCTAACCCTCCCCCCATAATGCCAAAAGCAAGATAAATCATTTCTCTTAATATCATTCTGTGATATGTGAGCTTATTGATGAGTATTGGTCGTGAACCCAAGATATATCTTCGCGGTGTCACACCATACACTCCAACAAGGTGGCTTCGGCCACCGCCCTCTCCCTTGAGGAGAATTGGATCTTTTTGGTTGTTATTTGCTCTCTCATGTTCTTATGGGAATCACACTCAATCTTGGCTTTTATTTGATTTGGATTTTGCAATTTTGAGTGTCTAGTACCATCTCAGTTTGGCTCTCTTAATCCTAAGCCTTCCCTACCCCTAAGCCATCTTTTCTTGCACACAAGTCCCTTGTACACCTTGTGGGGGTGTTGTTTGGGGACGCGCGGGCCTGGTTCTGTGTATAACAGAATTCCAGAATTTAGGCCAAATAATCCAGCCCAAGTGTTGGCCGGATAATCCGGCCCTGGCAGATTTCATCTTAAAGGATAGGGCTCGGGGGGAAGGGCTCATATTGAGCATCACTTCTCCCCCAGCCCTCTCCTCCTCCACAGTCACCGCCTGCCGCCCCTCACCCTCCCCGGAGCCTCTCTTGCCACCGGATTTTCCGGGCCTCCCCGGATCTTCTTCTCCGCGCCTCCGGGTACCTTCTCCTCCGCGTTCTTCCTCCAATGAGTGAGGGTAACTCCCTCTCTCCCCATATTTGGCTAGATGTGTATCTTGTTGGGTGGAACGTTGTCTAGAAGGATGTGTTTTCGCATAGAAATCATAGTCTTGCAGTTTCTAGGTCCGATCTACTTTTTTGCATGCAGTCTAGGTGAAATCGAAAATTTCTGCCAGGGCCGGATTATCCACCCCTAGCCAGGCCGGATAATCCGGCCTGACAGATTCGATTTTGCTTCAGTTTCACTATGTGTATGCATTGAGTAGTTTTGTCCTATGAACTTTTTGACTACTTTTTCCATGCTCTCTCCTGGACTTGTGTGTATGCTTATCCCCTTGCTATCGCCCTTATTCTCCTCACAGGTGGTTCCGGTGTTTCCAAGACCTACAAGCGCCGTCCTTGCGCCAAGTACTTTCGGGACGACGGTCAAGGTAACCTAGTGGACGAAGTTGAATTGAGGAGAAGGAAGAACGAAGAGAGGCGAATGGCTGAACAATCCAAGAGGACTAGGAAGGGGGTGTCCAAGAGGAAGGGCAAGGAGCCCAAGATCAACTATAGGGCTTTGGATGCAGTCTCCTTTTCTGCCATCCGTCACCGTGACTTGTTTGCTGAGATGCCTCATGATGTTGAGCTGGGGGATACCCTTTTTGGTGTGCAGAACAGAAGGGGAGTTATGAAGACATCTATGCTAGGCTGAACATTAGGCCTATGCACCCTCTGGTACTTGCTGATGCTTTGGAGAAGGCGCATCTTGTGGATGCGATGTATGTGGCTGAGAGGATGGGGCTGCACCATCTCTTGTCTCTCCAGTGCTCCTTTGACTCTAAGGTGGTGAAGCAGTTCTTCTCCACTTTGGTGATTTGTGGGGATGAGCGTCGCACTATGAAGTGGATGACTCATGACAGGCCAATGACTGCTAATTTTCACGTGTTTGCTGAGGTCCTGGGGTACTCCTTCCGCAGCAGGGATAGAGCTAGTGGCCACCGCATCATCACTCAGTTGAAGTCCAACAAGGATGCAACTCTCTCTCTCCGTGCACTGTGGACAATGGCATTGTCGGTACTGTGGCTGGTCTTGCTCCCATCTATGCTGCATTAGTGGGTCTCTTCCATGACTCTATTACACGGAGTGGGGCAACAATGACAGCATCCGTGGTCACCTTGTTCAGCTACTTCAATTTTCTCATGAGGTTGCCTCCTGCGAGGACGAGTCAGTGCAGTACAGGCTGGATGTCATGGACTTCATCTACCATGAGCTGTGTGATGCTATGTTCAACCGTCTGTCCATTCCCTATGCGCCCTACATTATGATGCTCATCTGCCACCTGCTTCTAGCTGAGGAGTTCCACATTGACTCGGTGCACAAGGCCAAGAAGATATACAACAAGGTTCGGAAGACCTCTCACCCCTCCTCTGCTCCCGAGGGTCTCATGAGGGATGCTCGCAGGCCCCCTGTGCCTCCCGTGGCCCGTGAGATCAAGCAGCTGAACTGGTTCCAGCGTCACATTCTCTGCATGGGCGTGGACACGCGCAAGGATCAGTACGAGGCTTACAGGCAACGCCATGAGTTGGCTCACTCCCAGCAGCTCATTCTCCACCACGTGTCCGACGCTTCGGGTGCTCCTCCGGCTCCTACACCTCCCACTCCGTATGCTCGGTGGAACTCTTCCTCCGGCTGAACTATGGTGAGCTGGAGCGTCACTTGTTCCCCTCTGCGCCCGCTGCTGATGAAGATGAGGAAGGTGACACTGAGGAACTTGAAGATGAGGATGAGGAAGAGAATGAAGAAGAGGACGAGGACGAGGACTACGATGAGTGATCCCATGGGGCGCTAGCATCGCTCTTCTCCCTTTTTGGTGTCTTGATGCCAAAGGGGGAGAAGTAGTTCTATTAGGTTGTCCGTGGATTTGCATGGGTCGGGCATAAGCACTTGTATTTTTCTATTCGTTATTTCCTGCTTATGCCCATTTAGCGTTGAACTTTAAATTTGTGATTTGGTTGTTTGAGACTCTTTGTGGTTGTCTGGATTATGCTATGTCTATGGTCTTCATATCATGGATTATGTTTATGGATCTATCTATTCATATCCTATTGCTGGAGGTATATCACGGAAGGCGCGCGCGCTCATATTGGTTATCCGGTAATAATTGTGATTTATGTCAAGGATGCCTATTCTCTACTTCGGTGGTATGTGTTTTTGCTCACATGTCTATGGAATAGATTCTCCTATTTGTGTGCATTTGTATTCCAATGCAAAATTCTATTATGCACACATTGAGGGGGGGTCTCTTTCATAAGTTATCTCTGTCCGTCTTGTGTCTTTCTCCTGCAAATCCTGGTATTGTCATCTAACACCAAAAAGGGGGAGATTGAAAGAACATTTCATGTTTTCCTATGTTTTACGTGTTAGATAACAATACTATGGAGACTTTTCATGTGTGCTAAGTGTGCAGGAAGTTTTGAGGGGGGGGGGGGGCGGATAATCTGCCCCACCAAGGGCCGGATAATCCGGCCTACCTCATCTCTCAAGGAAGCCAAGGCGCGTCGCTCGGTACCCGGTCGGATTTTCTCCCGAAAAATCCAAACTGGGGCGGTTTTTCCTCCCCAGGCCGAATAATCCGGGTGTCGCATGGGCCGGATAATCCGGCCCCCAGTTTTCGAGCAAAAGGAGCCAAGGCGCGTCGCTCGGTATCCGGTCGGATTTTCTACCGGAAAATCCGAACTGGGGCGGTTTTTCTTCCCCAGGCCGGATAATCCGGCCTTCGCATAGGGCCGGATAATCCGGCCCCCAGAAGTTGATCAAGGGCAAGCTCGACGTGTCGCTCTGTCAGGGGGGCGGATTATCTGCCGGATATTCCGAGTCTGGGGTGGTGTTTCCCCAGACTGGATAATCCGGCCCTCACTTGGGCCCGATAATCCGTCCCCCAAAGGTTGCAACGGCTGGTTTCTGAAGGGGGGGGGGTATAAATATCCCTTCTTACCCAACGTTCAGTATTTTTGATTTATTCGAATTTGACTAGACTTTGTGCAAGAGCCTAAATCTCGATCTCCCACTTCAACCCCCCGAAGGTCTTGATCTTTGCTGGAATTGAAGGAGGAGAAGTTCATCATCATCAAGAATCAAGCGCTTCAACTCCTCTCCATTCAATTGGAGAAATCATTGATCTAGTATTCTTGTCAATACCTAGATCTTGTTTACTGTATTTGATAAGTTTGTTTTTGTGGCAGCTTGTTGTCATTTCGGGAGCCTCCAAGTTGTTGTGGAGTTGTTGCCCCGCTAGTTGTGTAAAGGCGCCGGTGCCTGCCTCGAAGGGTACCTATAGTGGAAGGTGGATCAGGCCTGTTGTGGCGAGATCCATCGGAGAACAGGGTGAGGCCTTTTGTGGCGTGGTAGTCTTAGTACCGCCCACCCCTCCAACGCAGACATACTTCCCTTAACAAAGAAGGAACTACGGTCAAACAAATCATGTGTCTTCGCGTGCTTCACTTCGGTTTACTCGTCCCTCTTCCACTCGCTTTTTACTCGCTAGTAGATAGGTTTGCATATAGGAAAATTCCACCCAGTAGTCTATCTAGAAAATTTACCCTTTGTGCTAAGGCTAAAACTGAAAAGGAATTAAAAATTAGTGTAGCACCTATTCATCCCTTTAGGTGCCCATACGATCCATTTCACCCGTACACCGACGCACGCTGCTCGCGACGCGTCCATCCCGCCCCGTGTATGCGCCCTCGACCCGGTCTCCTAGACATACACGGCTCCACCACCTCTTCCTTCTCGCCGTAGAAAAAACTAGTGGAAATTTGTGTTTGATTCTCACATAATGTGCAGACTAGTTTTAGCTATTCTTGACAGCCGAAGCACTATGCTGATACTGGTTTTCAGTAGTACACATTTCATTGGCACATACAAGTTCTAATAACAATTATTTCATCTTGGAAGTCAAAACATACATGATGTAAAAACTCTAAAGCAAACAATTTATTATTTTGGCTTTGGTTGATCCAAGAATGCTTGATTTTGTCTTGTCACAAACTAGAGGTGGAGGTCCCAATGGTCCCTTGTAGTGAGGGATTTAGAGCATACTTCTATTGTTATAAGTACGTAGACATGTGATTTTGTCGGGTGACCTTGCACATTGAGAGCAAAGTATTCCAGCAATTATCCACCTTTTCAAGATATATTCTTTAGGGATATGTTTTATATTATTAATATCAAGTACCTTTAAGCAACGAGAGCAAATTATTCCAGCAAATTCAAACTTCTTACAACTCTAGCTGAACTTTTCTTCTTTTGGAATAAATCTGACGGCATGGTCACGTTGAGTGCCATGGAATTGTACATGAGTTCTTCACGTTATGGCCACTGCTTCTTCTAAGGCTAAAACCAATAGTTTCAGCATACTTATTATAGAAGTCATAAGCTTCCTCTTCTGATACAAATTTCATGGCAAGCTTTGGTACCCTTTGATCGGTACGATTTGCTGGAGTTCCTTGGACATATGTATTCATTAATATTCAATAGATGATCATATTATCTGAACTGAATTTTTGCATTGCAGGGTGTGAAATACTCGATTCAAAGGGAAGAAGCTGGGGGATTTCCATGTACTAATTCATCATGAAGACTGGAGTGGGACTTCTTACCGTTGGTGCGTGAGATTCATGGTTGCCGGGATGGGAGAATTTGCATGTGATTCACCATGACTAGTCCTTGAAAGATCCATAAGGGTTGGGAGACGTTCTTCAATTTGAGAGGAGCAATCGTGTCTGCTTTGGCCTGGTTAAGTCGTGCTGATTGCTCTGTTTCTCACCTATAGATTGATTCTACCTTTCTCTTTTGTGTTTGCATTAGCGGCATCATTGGTGTTGGCGCCCAGCTGTGTATTTTGTGATGTGTTCCCGGCGATGAGACTATTTCCCTCCGTGAGGATATTACAGAAGGGAATCGACGAATCGTATATATTTCCGCAGTTTTATTTTCGGAAAGAAAAGGCGTGGACAGGGCTCGGAAGGAGCAGCCGTTAGATGGGAAGGCCGCACGGATGGTCGCACGTTCACGGCACAAGCAAGCCGCGTCCCCTCCCCACCTACCTCACTCCTCGCTCTCCCCACCCGAATCGAGCCAACGCCGCCTGCCACACCAACCACCGCCGCAAGCAGCGACCAGCGACGAGCCCGGCCTTCTCCGCCTCTACGCCCGCTCGCGGTCGCCGCCAGTACGCCCGTGGCTCCGCCTTCAGCGCCGTCGTCCCGAGCCCGAGACGCCCCCGCCCTCTGTCCTTCCTTCCTCGGCCGCATCAAGCTCCGCAGGCCTCGGCGGCTGTAGCCTCGTGCTGTCGCCAAGACCGCCAGGAGGACGCCAAGATCCTCTTCCCGCGCCGGCGACCTCCGCCGCCAGGGGCTCGGTCGCCTCAGGCCCGGCCCTCCTCTGCAGAGCTCGATCTGTCGCTCGAGCCCGCGTGCTCCGCCGTCCTCAATCTCCCCGTCCCGGGCCATCCTGCTCTCCCTGGCGCCTCGAGCCCGCCAAGGCCGCCTCGTCGTGCTCCTCCGCAGCACTCCGCGCAAGCATCGGCCACGCTTGCCACCAAGCTCCTCTTCTACCTGACACTGACGCACCAACAGGGCTGCCCCCTGCCCGACCCAGGTGGTGTCCTACCGCTGCTTTTGGTGCTCTCTGTGCTCCTGCGTTTTGCAGATAGTAGGGCCGAACCAAGTATGAGTTGACCCCGAGACCGAATCGAAGACACCGACTTCCACCATGTGAAGCTGGACTGGTAATGTTATGCGATGCGAGAATCGCAACCCTGGCGACAAGATCGACAACGGCCCGAACAAGTCTAATGGATCGTTGGTGCCGAAAACCCTAGTTCTTCTTCACGGACCCGATGACCCGAAGGTCGCCTACATAGAACGACAAGTAATTCATCAATGATCTGATGGTCAAGACCCTGAAAACCCCGAACCCAAGATGGCCGATCCCGATGTGTGACCTCTTTTTCCGAGGCCCCTATTTTATAATATATGACATCTATCTTGTTGCATTTAAATTGCATATGGTGGGTGTTTAGGGTTATTTTAACGATTCACCTAAATTAAATATGGAGAACATATGCGGGCTTTTCTAGTCTTATACTGGGTCAAACCGATGCCATGTTTTATATTATTAATTCAACATTTAAATTGTGAGGTAATTAAACTAATATGAACCATCTAATTAAATGTCGGGATCCGAATCCGCTTAACACTTCCTAGGCATCGCATCTTTGTCATGTCATGCATCATGTAAATATAATGAATACTGTCCGGTATATGTGAGTAAAACATGACTAAATAATTAATTAAAGTGATTTATTATTGTTCCCACACCTCACCATGTCATACTATGTTATATCATATAATTGTGCATCATTCCATCATGACATACCTTGTTTACTTGTCGCATATAATTCATATGGTTGCGCACTTTATTTATTATGGCCCTTGTGTGTTTGGTTTTTATCCGGATAGACACTAAGCGAGGGGAATACCAGGAGCCTCAAGAGTATTACCCGGATCCTTCTTATTCCGTAACTAAACTACCAGACAAGTAATTCCCCATGCTTGCATACATATAGTACCTATGCTTCTATCTTATTCTTGCATCATTGAGTCGCGAATGATTAAATTGAATCCCACGTATTGCATAGCCTTTACTTTTAAGCCACACCAAAGCTTGTATCCTCAATCCTATGAGCCATTATTACAGGAGTTGTTTGAGCCATGCGAGTCGTAGAATTGCATGTGTAGAGTTTGTGTGAGTCTTTGGATAACGAGGTATCTAAACAACTTAATCTGAGTAGTAATGGGATAACTAATAAAAGAGGCATCAGCGAGCATTATATGTTATTTGGTTCTTTAAGCTCACTTGTGTCCCGTAGGACCCCGAGTCTTGATTCCTGTTCTTTGAATATTCGCACTATCCACATACGGGAGACCCTATGGATCTCCCCTTCGCCTGAGCTTGATTTACACTTTATTTCTTGGGGCCACAAAATAGTTTGGTGCTTTATTACTATCCTATACTTATGCCATGTTTTACTGCTTTATTTGCAATTGCACGTGGAGCGCCTATGCTATTTTGAAATGCGGAGTGTTTTCGTGGTATCGACAAGCCCAATCACACTTTCAGGTTCCCAATCGTTTACAACCATTAACGCAAACCCTAGGTCCATCTCGGAGCCGACCAACTTCCTTGCGGGTAGCTTAATGGGATGGCCCCCTAAAATAATTTATGAATCCTGTGAATGCATTATCGTGAGGCCTCGTTGTGTTTTATTTGGTTCTTCCCGAGGTTGATTGTGTGTGTATTACTATTTGTGCACTCCTGCAGGGTAAATCTTTCTGAAAGCCGTGTTTGCGGTTATGGACGACTTAGAGTTCAGTTTCTCGATCATAGACAAGCATAACTAAAGTACCGCTTTTAATTTGACTAAGACATGTCTAGTAAATAGTGCAACACTCATAGAATGGTTATTAAAATTGCCAACGGATGGAATGTTCTTCCGCCTTCTCATCGGTAAGCGAGAAGGAGGGCGAGTGATGTTTATTTATGTTCCTTATATAACTGTTGTTATTTATTAACGAGCGTCCGTCCATCTTTAGTTGGGCGGATGTTTACCGTCTGTCTATAGAATTTTGTAGATGTTATCTTCCACTGCAATTGCGTCACCCCGGGTTATTCCCTTTAGAAGCATTAAGACTTGATGAGTACCCCTAGGGTCTCACACGATAAATATTTGGTTCAGATGAACAGGTATACTCTCAAAAAGGCTACTGGGTCAAAGAGACTGATGATGGTGGGAATGACTATCCAGTGTAGAGATTCCGGAGATGGAGATCCATGAGATCCGTGGGCGGGATGTGCTTATTTTCAGCGCATCTTATGCCAATTTGCTTCTTATCCGTGCTCGGATCATGTTTTCCGCTTCCGCCTGATACTCTGATGTGTGTTATATGAGGATGTATCCTAAACTATTATATCTATTTAGTATATTTGAATCTTGCCATATGGCGTTGAATATTTCTATTTTTATTGCTTTTAGGTGGTGTGACTCTGATGTCTATTGTAAGTCGTGTTGGAAATATGCCCTAGAGACAAATAGTAATAAAGACTATTATCATATTTCATATATTTTATGATTAAGTTTTATATCATGCTATAACTGTATTGAGTGGAAACATCAATACACGTGTGATATACAAACAACCAGGGGTTCTCAGTGAAACTCTAGTCACTGGTTCATTGGTCAACAGATGATCATGTTTCCTGATCATGTGGCATTTATGCCAGTTGGAAATGAGGTCATATCATTCGGAGAATGAGATGATGAACCAATACCCAACCTAAACATCGTGACCCGACCATGTCACGAAGTTCAAGTTATGATGATTAGAATTGTATCCTCGTAGACTATTCCTTAGACCGTGAGGCTATATCAATCACTGTCTCCCGAGAGTGCTTAGATAGCATCAAACGCCATCTGGTAAAACGGTGGTTATAAAGGTGTGTTCAGGTATTCAGAGGAAACCGTAGAGGCAATATATGTCAAGAGCGGGATTTGTCTGTCCATGTGACAGGAAGATACTCAAGGGCCCACTCGCAAAAGTTATATCCAATAGCTGCGCAACGTGTGATTAGATCACGGGGATATCACTTGTCAGAACGAGTTAAGTAGCATTGTTCAGTAACGAGATTGAACACGACATGATGATGTCATTGATCAGATCTCGGGCAATGCAAGTATCGAATGACAAAGGGAATAATACATGACTGTCCCGGTTCAAACGACGAAAGATCTTCGTGGAACGCACAGGGGTCACATGGCCATCCAGGTCCCTCTGTCGATCATTGGTGCAGGAGTGTCCCGACCGTGTCTGGAGTGTTCCCGAACCGTGGGGTATCACGCTTAAGGGCTTGATGATGCTTAGAGAGCATTTATAGGATCGGTAGAATCGCCGAAGAAAAGAAGGGAGAAAACCGAAGGGTTTCGGTAAGTTCGGAGGTTGTCCGGAGTGGAGGTGGAAGGTGTTCCATGGCCACGGAGATTATATAATGTGTGAATGAATGTTAAATATTGATTTAATCATTTATTCATAATTATTTAATAAAGAGAAAATCAATTTAAAAAGGTCAAAGGCTTAATGGGCCAATTCCGGAGGGAGAGGGCCCATTAGGGGAAAGGAGAGAGGGAGAAGGGGCAAGGGGGAGGCCGGCTGGGCCTAGCCCCCCTCCCGTGCGGGGCCCACTAGTGGCCAGCGGCCACCTCTTCCCCCCCTCCTCTCCTTTAGTCCCACCCCGGGACTTTGAGGGAGGTAGTACCTCCCCTCCCCCTATATAAAGTGGGGTATTTGGCCTAGAAAAATACACCCAATAATCAATAAAGGTATCCCCACTTTTGGGAGGACCTCCAATTGATATTTTCTCTCTCCCCTCCTCTCTCTTGTGACCGTGGTTCCAAGTCTGGACTGCGCGAGCGAGAGACATCTTCACCGCGGAGTGCCGTTACGCTGCGGGATTCGGATCCAGGAGCTCTACTTCCGCAACTGCTGCTGGATCGGGGAAGCAGGAGTCATCGTCAGGCACCGGACGTGTGTAACTCCCCGCGAGGTGTCGCACTTGAGGCACTCAAGTCGTTGGAGCCAGAAGGAGCGCAAGGACTTCATCACGACCTTGAGGTCGGCTTCGGTTCATCTACATCAACCACGCTCTCCTGAGCGTTGACAACGCTTTTCGGTCTTCAAGGGTAAGTTCGCGGAAAGCCCCTCCCGTTACTGTATTACTAATAGATAGGTCCTGGCAGCTTTAGGGGTTCAGGGGCGTAGAGTAAAATTTATTGTTTTTATGTGCGGAACCCCTACAGTGGTATCAGAGCTAGATCTATGCGTAGTAATGCTAGTACGGGTAGAACACACGAGATGTAGCGTGTGGGCATTGATCTTTTAGTTGTTACCCTCCCATGTGTACTTGTGTATACAGTAGTAATGCTTGATGAAGCGGCCCCCAACCGACTTTACGCGTTCATTCGGGAGACTAGTCCACGCTTGACATACGGCTTGTACCGTATAAAGTGGCTTAGGGGGGTGTCTGTCTCTCTCGCATTAGTTGGTATACCATTTGCAACGGATGGCCCCGAAAGGGGTGTAGTATAGACAACTACTTGATCATCGTTGTGCTGAAAGTTCATAGGTAAGAATGGTTCTTGTGCGAAAGCCCATTCAGCCACGTAAAACATGCAAAGATAAAGTAAAGGCGTCTAGCTTTGTTTTGTAGGGGGGCGTTGCTTTGTGATATGGTTGTGGCAAAGGTAAAGTGATTACCTTTTGTTACGTAGTAGTAGATAATCACGGAGGTGACAAACTACCACGCCGGAATGACACTGGTACCCTGGTGTCTACGACGCCGGAACCCGGTAACGGCGGATGGAGATCACGACGTGAAGGACCATATCACATAGCATTTACATTCAATGTTATTGTTTGTATGTCTTACTATGTGCTAGTATTAGATACTCGACGGTAGCCTAATAAGATGATCCATGTTAAAATTACCAACGATCGTGTTCCCTCTTAGTGTGCACCACCAAGAAAGTTCTTCGGTATGAGGCGATCCAGGGTTACAGGCCTGGGTGTCAGACATATCTACGTTCGCATACAGTGGGTGTAAGCCATGTTGCACAGCAAATACACTAAGGATGAGTTGGCGAGCCTAGCATGTACAGACATGGCCTCGGAACGCGAATGGTCGAAATATCGAGCACGAGTCGCATGAATGATGTGACCGACGTTTAGCGTCCACCCTTGAACGCACATTGATGGCCATGATGATCAGGGGAGATGTGGCTGATAGGGGTCGTGTTATCACTAGGAACCCTCACTGGGGATAGGTGTTTCTGAGGGGAGTTATTATTAACTCATTTAATTATAAACTTAGTCTAAATTCCTTTTGTAATTATAAATGTAGAAAATGGTTCTTCCCGAGATTACTTTTTCTATCGACGATTGGTTAAAAGGAGAAAAGCACAAGTTAGATGGATCCAACTTTTCTACATGGGTCATACGCCTATTTGATCTCCTTGGGGAGAACAATGTAGCTGACTACATGACCTGCGAGATGTATTTGGAGTCACCCTATTCTCATGAGACCCTGGAGCAGCGAGATCTGCGTTATCGTCGTCGTGTGATGGCCACATTCATATCAGTGACCATGCGCCTCGGAATGGAGGATGGGCTATGGCCAATAGTGGGGAGTCTCAAGCCCTGGGTGGTCATGACACATCTGAGAGCACATTTCGTGGAACAAATGTACATGTGGGAGTATGAGTTGATGGGGGACTTCCTCTCCATAAAGATGGAGGAGGGATCCTCACTGGATGAGCACTTATTGCGCCTCTACGATGCGTACATGAGTCTGGCATACTACCTGGACAACTGGTTCTCAAGCTCATTTGCGATGGGAGTTGTGCTACAGTCGCTTCTTCCAAGCTTTGAAGCACAAGTTAGGATCTGCGTTATGAGAGGCGACACTGAAACACTGGATTTCCTTAAGTTCATATCACATTTCAAAAATGTGATAGATGAACCCAACGTCGCTGGAGTCGTCAATGACAAAGGTATATATTTGATATACAGTTTTATAAATGTTATAATCTTGCAAACACATTGCAGTGTTAAGTATATCTGATAGTTGTTCTGTTTTATTGAAAACAGGTCCTTCTGCATGAGAGGTGCTTGCTGGAGAGGAGGTGACGTTGCGTGTTGATGGCGAGCATGATGATGACAGCCGATGACACTCTCCCTCAACATTTATCATTTAGTTTATGTTTAGGATGATTATTGTAATCAAGAGATTGTGAACTTCTTTAGTGTGTCTCACACTTCGTGAGACGGTTATTCATATCAGTTTGTAACAAACAGTTGTTCCACTTTTATGAATGATTTCTATTCGTGTTCATATCTTGTTTCATTATGTTTGAATTATCCTTATTGTTTGAAACTAATTGATTATGCATGAACATTTGTAAAACATTAAAATGCCTTGTTTAAAATACCCAACTTAATGATATTTCATTAATGAATGAAACCATTGTTTAAATTCAAAGTTATTAGATAATATGTGAAAGTCATTCGATTTCTTATCACATATAAATCATGCCTAAGTTCGGCTAAATAACTTGAACACCGTGTATTACTTGAATACAAAGTGTTTAAAGAATTGTTAAAAGTAAATACATATTCGATGTATTATGTTTTAATGAAAATCGTAATTATCATTAAATGATTGTTTAAATGTGTAAAGAAGTTTACCAAAGGAAACATGAATATGAAACTATTTGATTTGATCAAAGTGTTTCGTCAACAAAGGGTATAAATATAAAAGAGAATCCAATTACTATGATGTGATCAATAGTAATGAAGTTCAAATTTATAAGAATGGCATAAAAGACATTGTGGAAAGCAAAGTGTTTTGAAACGTCAAAATACAAAGCATCACAATGTGATATTAGATATCAAAAAGGGGTTGAATAGAAGGCACCAAATAAATCGTTGTAGTGTAGATGTAGAGACCATTAGCTTAGAAATAGTTAGCACTCAATTAGAATGTAGTGAACCATTTGAATTCGTGAGAGTTTTGGGGTTATTCGATATAACCAGAACAATAGCGAATAAGTCCTTGTAGCGTATTCATTGGAAACTTTGAATACGAAATCCATAGCTGAGACCAAAAGGAAAGCAAGATTCGTATTGCTTGGATTTTGGTGCATTCTTGAGAAAGCTCACTTCTAGTGATGTATCTCAATTATGAAGCAAATGGAAAATTGTGTAAAACATGATGAGGATTCAAAACCCTGCATCAGAGTGTTGAGAAGCGCAACGGACAGCGTTCCTGAACGATTCTCTTCACAGAAGGAAAGAATCAATGATTTTGATCATTGTGTTTTTCCCCTCCACTATTGTTTTTCACTACATGAAGTAGGATTCAAAATGTAAATCCATATCTTGTATGGAGACATTTGTGGATTATTTTTCATATGACAAACCTACGAACTACAAAGGAAATAATGGTAAACTAAATTATGAGAAATCCGAGAAGTAAAATTCCCTTGAGATTAGAAAGCAATTCATTGCTGAATCTCACAAGTAAAAGGAGTTACTTGGAAATTTCCCAAATGACTGCAAAGCCATAGTAGAAAAACGGGATGAATGACAAAAGCACAATTTGTCAAGTATTGGACAAATTCAAATGAATTTGATTCAAAAGTGCTAAATGTCTAGTGGATTTAAAACTAGTAAAGTACTAGTATCTCATAGTAAAACTCCAAGTTTGATATTTGATCAAAAGATTTTGAAGTTGTTCAAAATAGTGGGAGATATGCAATTTGCATAAAATTGAGTGGGAGCTATGAAAGTGAAAGCTTAATTGCCCCTATGTGTGGTTTTGGTGATTAATGACAATCCCTATGGACTAATGTTTTCATTGAGTTTTATATGAAGGAATATTCCATAGGTCATGCTTGTAGTCCACATGTTGGATTCAAGTATGGATGCCATCAAGAAAAAGATATACCTTGAGTTTTGGCATCAAGATCATTAAATTGAAGAGAAGAATATGATATGTTCAAGATCTTGAGAGTGTGATCTCAATAGAAGAATTCAAGATATGGCTCTAAGCCGGTGTCATGATAGCCTCATTAGTTGAGCTATGGTTGACTAAGATTTAGAGCATGTAATCAAATGAAGAATTCTTTATGTACCTCAAGATATTGAGATGGAGCATGAGAAGATACTTGGTTGACCAATACAAAGAGTGAAGAGTGATTTCAAGTTGGTCAACACATGAAGCATAAAGAATGTACCTCATGGATCTCGTGGTGTAGTAAGCCTTGTCATTTATGCATCATGAACTAACCCATTATATATGTTCCTTTGTGTTTTATATATGGGATAGGTATCTTTCCATGGGCATGCTTCAAAAGTGAAGATCTCAATTGCCCATGAGAGGATGGCATCAAGTGGTGATCGCCATCAAGATTGAGAAGGGCAAGTTCAAGATAAGCATCTCGAGAAGATCATTTGCTTGAAGCTTGCCGTCCATTTTGGTGATAATGGACATGTGAAGACGTGTCTTAATGAAGCTATCCCATAGTGGTGTATGGGGGAGCAAAGTATGAGTCTTCACGAAGCAACAATGATCAAGTGGTGCATTCCGGCCTGGATGGAGCTTTAAGCGGTGTCATCAATATCAAGCGGTATGCGCAAGGCAAAGGTATGGCCTTGCTAGGTTTTCCTTTTACCGGTCTCAAGGTGGTTGTTGGGAGACCGGGTTATAGGATAGATAGCCGCACTATCAAGAGGGGCTTTCGGTTGGGTAACTTGATCACATCGTCATAGGGAGCTCAATCCTTTGCATACTTTGCATCTTCCTATTTTGTTGCTTCTTGGTGTTTCTCCGCGTGAGGTTCTTGAGCTTGTTGCTAGCTCTTCAACAAGCCCAAGTTTATCGAAAACGAAATTCGTATGCATCTTCTATGGCGTTTTCGAGTTTGAAGGTTTTACCGGTTCTTCTTATAGGGAAGCTTCATACCTTTCTTCATTTGGTTCTATCCTCATTTGTTGGACTATGATGTTTCTCCACACCATCTTTTAGAGCTTGTTGTCCTCGTCAAAACAAGCCCAAGATCATCGAAATCGGAGTCCAGATGCAAAAGTTATTGCGTTTTTCGTGAAGTCTGTTTCAGATCCGATTCAACCGGGATTCAACCGGGATTCATACCGGGATGCTCGGTTTCGCAACCGAGTCTAACCAGGATTACTCTCAGTACCCCTTCCCGGATAGATCCGGTTCAACAAGGATTGAACCGGGATTCAACCGGGTTCAAACCGGGATTCAACCGGGTTCAAACCGGGATTTAACCGAGCCTGATACCGGACTGCCCGGTTTTTGGGCCGGTTCAACCGAACTTCAAACCGGGTTTCGCGCAGATTTCTCCCAACGACCATATTTTCTTTTCCCCTATAAAAGGGGGTTCTCCCCCCAACGTTTTTGGGAGTTCTTGAGCTCGAAATTGACCTCCATTGTTGACTCTCTTGAGCTTGCTTCCTCCCACTTCCCTCGTATGATTCTTGCATCTTTTTGAGGGCTTTGGAAGAGGAGATCTAGATCTACAATCCCCACCAATCAATTCCTCCTCTAAGTGAGGGGAACCCTTTGGATCTAGATCTTGGAGTCATTGGTTGACTTCCACCATTGTTCTTCCTCTCTAATTCCTCCCTAGCACTTGTTGCTTTGGCGGGATTTGAGAGTGAGGGATTTGAATGCCCTTGGTGTTCTTGCTTTGCATTCTTGCATAAGTGTCGAGCTCTCCACTACGATTTGTTCGAGTGAGAGACCGTGAGCTTGTTGCTCTTGGAGAGTGACCTCCTAGTTGGCTTGGTGGTTGGTGTCGCGGTGTCCTCTTCGTGGAAGATTGTGAAGAGACCCGGGCTTCTCCTTCGTGGAGCTTGTGAAGTGGTTGTGGAGCTTGCCATCTCCGGAGTGGAGGAAAAGCTAGCCATAAGGAAAGGGCCTATTCCTTCGTGGGATAGACTCGGAGAAGAAGGTGAGCCTTCACGGCGTTGGGAAATCCTTCGTGGAATCCCACACCTCTCCAACGTGATGTACCTTACTAGTAAGGGAACACGGGAATACATCTTCGTCTCCGCGTGCCTCGGTTATCTCTATACCCGAGCTTATTTTCCTTGTGATAGCCATCGAGCTTGAAGTACTTATATCTTTCTTATCACTTGTGGTTTATTTGTCTTGTGCTATCTTGCTTAGCTTATCTTGTTGTTGGTGCACTTAGTTGAGCCTAGTGTATTTAGGTTTTGTGCTTGTAAAATAAACGTTAGTTTAATTCCGCATTCTATCAAGCCAAAACCGTAATAGTTTTGAAATTTCCTATTCACCCCCCTCTAGGCGACATCTCTATCCTTTCAATTGGTATCAGAGCAAGGTTTCTCCTTGTTTAGGCTTCACCGCCTAGAGTGTAAGGATGTCGGCTAGTAGTATAGTGCACAATGACACAATTATCTTTGATGGCACAAATTATATTTTGTGGAGAAATTGCTTGCTTTGTAATCTTCAGACCTTGTGTCCAAATATTGAGCATTTTCTAGATGTAGGTTTTTCTCCTCCGATGGATCCTCAAAATCTATCTTTAGAGGATGAGAAAAATTTACATCTCGAAGCTCAAGTATCTAATGAGCTTATTTTCTCCTTGAGCCCCATAGTTAATTTGTTCTTGACAAATGTAAAGCGCAAGTCATCTCATGAGATGTGGACCAAGCTTAAAGAAATATTTGGTGGGTCCATTTCTCACAGGGTCGGTGGTATCTCCGAGGAGCTCTCTTCTCCTTTACATCATGAAGAGCTCCAAGTGGCTTCCACCTCCGGCCGCGATGAGATTTCAATTCCCTTCACTTCACCTACATGTGACAAGTCACAAGGTAATGGCATGGTGAGTGGAGAAATCATATGTAATGATGGTAGCGGTTCTCCTCACACCAATGATTCATGTTCTATAAATGCTAATGGTGTAGAGAATTTGGACTTAAGAACTTCTTGCAACGATAATTTTATATCCCCTTGTGTTGCTAGTCCTTGCATATTGTCTAGAAATTATTTGAGTACTAGTGTAGATGATATGCTTGATTTGTCTTGTTCCAATAAACAAAATGCTTCTATTTCCTCTAGTTGTGTATCTAACAATGTATAGGAAATCAAACACCCTATGGAGCAAGACACGATCATGAATGAAGATTCAAGAATATCCTCATCTTCATCCTCCCGTGCTCACATGTGCCTTATGGCAAGAGGATCAAAGGTATCTCCTACTTTGGATCCCAACATCTCTTCTCTAGATAATAGCAATGATAATGATGATAGTGATGATGACCTTGATGAGGATACTAGAGCTCTTGTGCTTGAGCTGACCTTTTTGTGTACCTCTCTTCATGGTAATAGTAAGGCCGTTGCTTATATCAAACACGTTATGGACACCATAACTAAACAAACGGAAACCATAGAGGAGTTGGATTTCCAACTTGATGATGGGAGTCAGAGATTCAATCTCCTTAAGCAAGATATTGCCGAGGAGAAGCACACTAATTGTCTCCTCATACAAAAAAATTGAATCTTATGAGCTTGAAAAGGAAAAATTTATTAATGATGCTAGTGCTACGAACTCTACTTCTTGTGAAGCATCTACCCTAAAGGAGAATGTTGAGCTAAGGGCTCAACTTGAGTTGCTAACTAGCAATTATGGGAAATTGGAAGAAAGTCATGAAAAACTCTTGGCCTCTCATAATGATCTTCTAATATCCTATGATGGGCTAAAATTAGCTCATGAGGCAAGTATCACTAAGGTAACATCTTGTGAGCCTCTTTTGGACATTAGCACAACTTCTACTCAAAATGCTATTTTGCCATGTGCTAGTCCTAGTGATCCTTCTAGTCATACTAGTGATAAACCTTGTGTTGGATTACTTGCTTTGCCTTGTTGCTCTAACAATGAAGCTTCTACTTCCTCTAGTACCTCTATTTTTACTAACCATGTAGGGGAAATCAAAGAGCTCAAGGCCCAAGTCATTTCTTTGAAGAAAGACTTGGAAAAGAGTCATGAAGTCAAATCCACACTCGATAATATTTTGAGTGTGCACAAATACCCCAATGATAAAAGAGTACTTGGATTCAACTCCAATAATAAGAACAAGTCCAAGAGCAACAAGAAGAAGATCCAAGACCATGTCAAGGATTTGGCCAAGATTATTTGCTTCAAGTGCAAGGTTAAAGGACATCATGTAAGATCTTGTCCATTGAAGAAAAAGCACTTGAGTGAGAAGAAACAAGGGAAGTGGCCACAAGTTCAAGGTCAAGCCCAATCTCAACCTCAAGTTGAAGCTAGGCCACTTCCCAAGAAGAATCAAGATAAGGCTCCCCAAGCCAAGAAATTAATGAAGAAGAGAAAGGGGAGCACTTGTTGCTACATATGTCGTGAGAAGGGGCACTTGGCCTCTTCATGTTCAAATGGTACCTTATCTAACCCTATCATTGTTGATGATTATTATTCTCTTGGGAAGGATAAGAATGGCAATGTGTTTGCCAAGTTTGTTGGAACTCAAAGTGGTGTTAAGAAAAGAACCATTTGGGCTGCCAAGCCTATTGTGACTAACTTCTTAGGACCCAACTTGGTTGGGGACCAACAAGCTCAAACTTGATCAATAGGTGTTTATGGAGGGCATTGGAGGGTTGGCTAACTCATGAAGAATTAAGGGATCTTCATATATTATATTTTATAAAGCCAAGTTATAAGGATTATCATCTCCCTACCATATACCCAATGTGCCTATTTGCGGTAACTCGAACTCAACTCTTTTATATTGAAAGTTACTTGCCCCTTTACATGTTTTGATTTTGTACCAAGTATGTGTTTGTATTTGTTGTGCCTCATGCTTGCTTATTTTGTGTATTCAAGTATGTCTATGTGTTTGGCACATCATTTACTTGTGTGTTTTGCTTTGAGCCTCTAATGCATCTTGTTGATATCTTATTTGGCTCTTTTCGAGTGGTTAATGGAACATCCCATTTTGGGGGAGTGATATGCCTCGTGCATCTCTCATACCTTAAAATGTGTGTACATGGGTACTACCACTTAGTATTGATATTGCAAGATTATCTAGTCACTATGTGGTGTGTCATACTCATGAGAAATTCAAATTCTAAATCTCCATTAATTATTTCTAGTTGAGGTTGTTTTTCCTCTTATTAAGAAAAATTGGATACCACATTATGGGGGAGTAATATGCTTCTTTTGCATATCACAATCCTAGGAAATGTGAACATGAGGTGGTGCCACTTAGAGTTGATATTGTTGATTATCTTGTATCTAGGTGGCATGTTAGCTCAAACAAGGTCCTATTTTCTTGTTAGAAGCTTTTATTGGTCGTCTTTTCGGTCTTTGCTTGAGTAAGAAATTCTTGGTGTGGCCTTCCTCAAATGCTTATCTCTATCGAGAGAAGAAAAGAAATCTAAGTTTGATAACATCTCTGCCAAACTCGGTTCTCAGGCCGGTTGAACCGGTTCCTAGACCGGACGGTCCGGTACCAGTCCCGGTCAACCGAACCCAAACCGGGATTCTCGGTTTCATATACTGAGTCTATCCGGGCTCACTCACTGAGAGCATCCCGGTTTGGAATCCGGTTGATCGGGCTGTACACCGGGCGGTCCGGTGTGGGATCCGGTCCAACCGAACTTAAAACCGAGTTTCGCAGGATATGCTACAAACGGCTAGATTTCCCCCTTGAGTATAAATACCTATTTTTCTAGCTTGTCTTTACAAAATTGTTGTGGCTCCCGTTGTCTTCCTTGGCTTTTGGAACATCTCTTTGATGGTGTTTTTGATTATCATCAAATGTGATTTGGAAGATAAACCTTTTCTTCTCGGAACCTTGTGCCATTGTGAAAAGTGTTAAGGGTTTGGTTTATTTGTTGAAACCTTGCTCTCTTGGGAGTTTGTTATCTCATTCTTTCTTCTCTATGTTATTTGCTTGAATGAGATAAATATTTGAGCATTTATGTTTTTATCTCATCTTTTATGCTCAATAGTTTTTGCTTGGTTCATTTGTTGAACTTTGTTGACCAAATCTTGTGTTGATTTTATTCTTTGATATAGTTTGGACAACAAATGTGTTTTGTCTCACCTTGTATGCCTTCTTGAATATTTTGGTGTTTTGACCAAATTATATCTTCGTTGGTTCTTGAAAGTATCGTGCATGCATGTTTACTAAATGTATATCTTATATCTTGTTTTGCTTTCTTTGATCCAATATATAGGGTATACTCCATCAAATCCTTAAACGGCTATGATGTGCATGAAATTCAAATTTCATATCTAAATATGCGCATATTTTTATGGAGTATGTCCTATGTGTTGTGGTTAGTCTAACCACTTTGGACCCAATAAGTTTGGGGACCAAGATGTACTTGAATGTTGTTTTAGGTACATTGGAGATGCAATGGATGCTTGTCTTATCTATAAGGAAGGTGTTGTCACCACATTATAATTGGAGCCAAGCTAGGATGATCGAAGAATTCTTATCTACTACATCATACCATTGCTATCTCGGTAACAAGTATCTTATTCATGCGTACTATTCTTCCATCCAATCTCTCGTAGGTTGCATCTTGGCATGAATTTATTTGTTTGTAAATGTTGCGGTTCTTGCAAGGATCTTTAAAAGACTTTTCTATCCTTATTGCTTATGTGAGTAATTTGAGATGATGCATATAATGGGGAGTATATAAAATCATGCTCATGATTCACCAATCCCAAATATGCCTTCTAGCAATTAATTGCATATCAATTCCTCAAGGTACTCTCATGTGCAATATTGTTCAAATTGCATTGAATCCTTCCTTTTGATACTTGTTGCCTTTCTCAAAATATCCCAACTAGCATTAGTTCCCTTAGTGTTAGTTTTGATGTTTTTGAGGTTTTCTTTTTCTTTGGTGAAGTTCATTGATATACCATAAGAGAAAATAGAGCCATGGGCTATATATATATGCACTTAAGCAAAATATCATTTTTTGGTATATCTTATGACTTCCTCTTGGATGTCATGTTTTCTTATCTTTATTAACCTCTTATGTGTGGATGTTTCTTTGTGGATTATTCCCATGATTTCCCAATTAGAAACTTATATACACAAGAGTGTTAATCTCTCGCCTTGATATCCTTGCCTTTTGCCAACTATCTCACTTATCCGCTTAGTTTTTAATGGTTTTGGTAAGGTCTTGATTTATGAGTGCTCGGTTTACTTTCATTGTATCTTCATGCACTCATATCTCATATTTGGTTTCTTTTGGACTTAATCTTGTCTTGACAAGTGTATTGATTTATATCTCTACTCCTTGTATCTTGGTTGTGTTCTAAATGATATAGAGGGAGTGAGGATTCCATGTTTGTGCATATTGTATTCAAATAAAACAACTATTTTATGCACAAACCTTGGGGAGCTTCCTTATTTCATTTAAGATCACTATTTGTCCATTTGAATATTTGGATTTTTCGATTGCTTGCTTCATCCGTTGAAAGTTCTTCACCTTGTTATCCTTTTAGCAATATTCAATCCTCAATGTAGTTGATTTCCTCCAAGTATTCGTCATTGGATATGTGCATATGATTTCACTCATACTATGAGAAATGCACACCTTCGGAGGAACTTGAACTATATTGGCCTTCTAACTTTGTCATCCATTTTGGCACTTGTTGTCAATGGGGGAGAAGTTTAGAGGGTTTTAAGGGAAATGGTTTTCTACTTAAGATTGGTTTGTTCTTAAGTGTTTGCATTTCATGCATTTCATCTTTATTGTGTATTGCATGGTTGAATATATATAGTGGAAACTCTCCCAAAGGTTATGCTTGACAATGTATGCAATGAAACTCAAGTTCATCACACGTGCATATATTGTGGGGGAGTTTGCTCTATATATGTTGGTTCTACTCACATCTCTTGCATTAGTTGTAGTTTGTGTGAGTAGAAGCAGTTTTGATATGGGCAAGTATCTTTGTGTTACTTAACCATATCAAATACAACCTCTTGTATACAACTTATTCTCGGATAAGTTGCGTACTTGTTTCTAATATTCATTATCTGAACCCTCTTGTTCTGATTGTCATCAATTACCAAAATGGGGGAGATTGAAAGGGTAATTGCCCCTATGTGTGGTTTTGGTGATTAATGACAATCCCTATGGACTAATGTTTTCATTG
This sequence comes from Avena eriantha, assembly GCA_910589775.1. Taxonomy (NCBI): domain Eukaryota; kingdom Viridiplantae; phylum Streptophyta; class Magnoliopsida; order Poales; family Poaceae; genus Avena; species Avena eriantha. The sequence continues at coordinate 395,077,382 of OU342743.1, read as the reverse complement.
AGTTTTATATGAAGGAATATTCCATAGGTCATGCTTGTAGTCCACATGTTGGATTCAAGTATGGATGCCATCAAGAAAAAGATATACCTTGAGTTTTGGCATCAAGATCATTAAATTGAAGAGAAGAATATGATATGTTCAAGATCTTGAGAGTGTGATCTCAATAGAAGAATTCAAGATATGGCTCTAAGCCGGTGTCATGATAGCCTCATTAGTTGAGCTATGGTTGACTAAGATTTAGAGCATGTAATCAAATGAAGAATTCTTTATGTACCTCAAGATATTGAGATGGAGCATGAGAAGATACTTGGTTGACCAATACAAAGAGTGAAGAGTGATTTCAAGTTGGTCAACACATGAAGCATAAAGAATGTACCTCATGGATCTCGTGGTGTAGTAAGCCTTGTCATTTATGCATCATGAACTAACCCATTATATATGTTCCTTTGTGTTTTATATATGGGATAGGTATCTTTCCATGGGCATGCTTCAAAAGTGAAGATCTCAATTGCCCATGAGAGGATGGCATCAAGTGGTGATCGCCATCAAGATTGAGAAGGGCAAGTTCAAGATAAGCATCTCGAGAAGATCATTTGCTTGAAGCTTGCCGTCCATTTTGGTGATAATGGACATGTGAAGACGTGTCTTAATGAAGCTATCCCATAGTGGTGTATGGGGGAGCAAAGTATGAGTCTTCACGAAGCAACAATGATCAAGTGGTGCATTCCGGCCTGGATGGAGCTTGAAGCGGTGTCATCAATATCAAGCGGGATGCGCAAGGCAAAGGTATGGTCTTGGTAGGTTTTCCTTTTACCGGTCTCAAGGTGGTTGTTGGGAGACCGGGTTATAGGATAGATAGCCGCACTATCAAGAGGGGCTTTCGGTTGGGTAACTTGATCACATCGTCATAGGGAGCTCAATCCTTTGCATACTTTACATCTTCCTATTTTGTTGCTTCTTGGTGTTTCTCCATGTGAGGTTCTTTAGCTTGTTGCTAGCTCTTCAACAAGCCCAATTTCATCGAAAACGGAATTCGTATGCATCTTCTATGGCGTTTTCGAGTTTGAAGGTTTTACCGGTTCTTCTTATAGGGAAGCTTCATACCTTTCTTCATTTGGTTCTATCCTCCTTTTTTGGACTATGATGTTTCTCCACACCATCTTGTAGATCTTGTTGTCCTCGTCAAAACAAGCCCAAGATCATCAAAATCGGAGTCCGGATGCAAAAGTTATTGCGTTTTTCGTGAAGTCTGTTTCAGATCCGGTTCAACCGGGATTCATACCGGGATGCTCGGTTTCGCAACCGAGTCTAACCGAGATTACTCTCAGTACCCCTTCCCGGATAGATCCGGTTCAACCGGGATTCAACCGGGTTCAAACCGGGATTCAACCGGGTTCAAACCGGGATTCAACCGAGCCTGATACCGGAGTGCCCGGTTTTTGGGCCGGTTCAACCGAACTTCAAACCGGGTTTCGCGCAGATTTCTCCCAACGACCATATTTGCTTTTCCCCTATAAAAGGGGGTTCTCCCCCCAACGTTTTTGGGAGTTCTTGAGCTCGAAATTGACCTCCATTGTTGACCCTCTTGAGCTTGCTTCCTCCCACTTCCCTCCTATGATTCTTGCATCTTTTTGAGGGCTTTGGAAGAGGAGATCTAGATCTACAATCCCCACCAATCAATTCCTCCTCTAAGTGAGGGGAACCCTTTGGATCTAGATCTTGGAGTCATTGGTTGACTTCCACCATTGTTCTTCCTCTCTAATTCCTCCCTAGCACTTGTTGCTTTGGTGGGATTTGAGAGTGAGGGATTTGAATGCCCTTGGTGTTCTTGCTTTGCATTCTTGCATAAGTGTTGAGCTCTCCACTACGATTTGTTCGAGTGAGAGACCGTGAGCTTGTTGCTCTTGGAGGGTGACCTCCTAGTTGGCTTGGCGGTTGGTGTCGCGGTGTCCTCTTCGTGGAATATTGTGAAGAGACCCGGGCTTCTCCTTCGTGGAGCTTGTGAAGTGGTTGTGGAGCTTGCCATCTCCGGAGTGGAGGAAAAGCTAGCCATAAGGAAAGGGCCTATTCCTTCGTGGGATAGACTCGGAGAAGAAGGTGAGCCTTCATGGCGTTGGGAAATCCTTCGTGGAATCCCACACCTCTCCAACGTGACGTACCTTACTTGTAAGGGAACACGGGAATACATCTTTGTCTCCGCCTGCCTCGGTTATCTCTATACCCGAGCTTATTTTCCTTGTGATAGCCATCGAGCTTGAAGTACTTATATCTTTCTTATCACTTGTGGTTTATTTATCTTGTGCTATCTTGCTTAGCTTATCTTGTTGTTGGTGCACTTAGTTGAGCCTAGTGTATTTAGGTTTTGTGCTTGTAAAATAAATGTTAGTTTAATTCCGCATTCTATCAAGCCAAAACCGTAATAGTTTTGAAATTGCCTATTCACCCCCTCTAGGCGACATCTCTACCCTTTCAGAAAGTCTTCCTAAAACAATATGTGATTGACATATTTTTAAGTGGGAGCAATATGAGTCTCAAACTCAAATATGTAGGAACATATTTTGAGTGGGAGCTTATAGGAGTAATTCTTAAGCGTGTTAAGAATGAAAACGCAAATACTTATAAATAATGATTTATAAGATGTAGAAGTTGATAATAGGTGTATTATGATATTATGTAGTATTCCTTAAGAGATTCTGAAAAGGGTTTCAGAATAGAAGTTAATTAAGGAACTAGTCCTTAATAACTCAAATTTGGAATAGTATTAAGTTTAACATCAATGGTTGAAAGAAAGTAAAGGATGATCGTCATCCACTATGTTGAGACTTAGGTTCTATCTTAGTAAACCATGATGATAACTTAGCATAATATGTGATCCAAAATAAGGAACGTTTGAAAGTGATCTTCGAATCACAGAACGTTGAGCTAAGTTTTGTCCGCAGTATCTAGTAGAAGACTGTAGACATGTTTTCCAAATCCGTAAAGGATAACATATCTTAAAGCATAAAGAGTTGTGTTATAAGGGAATATGTTGGAAACTCCTGTAGATACCAATTAATTTCAAGTAGGAAGCGAGGTGAACAAAGACATCGAAAGTTGCACAGAGTGCACTAGTGTTTCGATGAATACATTTATAATAATAGATAAGGGTACCATCTAAAGTGTTGTATAATGTTATGGCAAGGCTAATTCGCTTTTAACATAGAATGATGTGTCCCAGGGCACAGTGCCCATGAGAAAGCCCTCAAGGTTGATCTAACGTCACTGTAGGCTCTTGGAATCAGGCCTTGTTCTGCTGCCATAGCGACGATACATACACACAGATGCTATCATGTGATGATAAAGTATTAATGTCAATCAAGGTGACATTAGTAAGTTGCAAAGGATTTGGGACTATAAAGTACAGACCCAAGACTCAACCTCTTGAATGAGCAAGCATGTTCAGGGTACCAGATACTTGGTGCCAATGATTGAGAACAAATGCAGCTAGTGTATTTGTACTCTAGTGCAAGTGGGAGACTGTTGGAAATATTCCCTAGAGACAAATACTAGTAAGGACTATTATCATATTTCATATAGTTTATGATTAAGTTTTATATCATGCTATAACTGTAATGAGTGGAAACATCAATACACGTGTGATATACAAACAACCAGGGGTTCCCAGTGAAACTCTAGTCACTGGTTCATTGGTCAACAGATGATCATGTTTCCTGATCATGTGGCATTTATGCCAGTTGGAAATGAGGTCATATCATTCGGAGAATGAGATGATGAACCAATACCCAACCTAAACACCGTGACCCGATCATGTCACGAAGTTCAAGTTATGATGATTAGAATTGGATCCTCGTAGACTATTCGTTAGACCGTGAGGCTATATCAATCACTGTCTCCCGAGAGTGCTTAGATAGCATCAAACGCCATCTGGTAAAACGGTGGTTATGAAGGTGTGTTCAGGTATTTGGAGGAAACCATAGAGGCAAGATATGTCAAGAGCGGGATTTGTCCATCCATGTGATGGGAAGATACTCAAGGGCCCACTCGGAGAAGTTATATCCAATAGCTGCGCAGCGTCTGATTAGATCACGGGGATATCACTTGTCGGAACAAGTTAAGTAGCATTGTTCAGTAACGATATTGAACACGACATGGTGATGTCATTGATCAGATCTCGGGTAATGCAAGTATCGAATGACAAAGGGAATAAGACACAACTGTCCCGGTTCAAACGACGAAAGATCTTCGTGGAACGCACAGGGGTCACATGGCCATCCAGGTCCCTCTGTCGGTCATTAGTGCGGGAGTGTCCCGACCATGTCTAGAGTGTTTCCGAACCATGGGGTATCACGCTTAAGGGCTTGATGATGCTTAGAGAGCATTTATAGGATCGGTAGAATCACCGAAGAAAAGAAGGGAGAAAACTAGAAGGGTTTCGGTAAGTCCGGAGGTTTGTCCGGAGTGGAGGTGGAAGGTGTTCCATGGCCACGGAGATCAGATAATGTGTGAATGAATGTTAAATATTGATTTAATCATAATTATTTAATAAAGAGAAAATCAATTTAAAAAGGTCAAAGGCTTAATGGGCGAATTCCGGAGGGAGAGGGCCCATTAGGGGAAAGGAGAGAGGGAGAAGGGGCAAGGGGGAGGCCGGCTGGGCCTAGCCCCCCTGCGCGGGGCTCACTAGTGGCCGGCAGCCACCTCCTCCCCCTCCTCTCCTTTAGTCCCACCCCGGGACTTTGAGGGAGGTAGTACCTCCCCTCCCCTATATAAAGTGGGGTATTTGGCCTAGAAAAATATACCCAATAATCAATAAAGGTCTCCCCACCTTTGGGAGGACCTCCAATTGATATTTTCTCTCTCCCCCTCTCTCTCTCATGACCGTGGTTCCAAGTCTGGACTGCGCGAGCGAGAGACATCTTCACCGCGGAGCGCCGTCGCGTTGCGGGATTCGGATCCGGGAGATCTACTTCCGCAACTACTGCTGGATCGGGGAAGCGGGAGTCATCATCATGCACCGGACGTGTGTAACTCCCCGCGAGGTGTCGCACTTGAGGCACTTAAGTCGTTGGATCCTGAAGGAGCGCAAGGACTTCATCATGACCTTGAGGTCGGCTTCGGCTCGTCTACATCAACCACGCTCTCCTGAGCGTTGACAACGCTTTTCGGTCTTCAAGGGTAAGTTCGCGAAAAGCCCCTACCGTTATTGTATTACTAATAGATAGGTCCTGGCAGCTTCAGGGGTTCAGGGGCGTAGAGTAAAATTTATTGTTTTTATGCGCGGAACCCCTACAATTCGCTGACATACATACCCATTTGTGTATGTTTTCGTTGTGTTACCTATCGATTACGTCGCTCGCTCTAGTCCCGATGTTCTAAAAAGTGGGTGGGATGGTTGGCCGGTACCGTGCCCTACTCCACGAGGTGGGCCTACTATGTGTGGCTGCGCGGCCCCACGGTAGTACATCCATCCACTTTTGGGTCATCCAGGCTTGAGCTTAGAGTGTAAGGTCCGAGGTATTACAATTGGTATCAGAGCCATTCCGCCCTTCATGGTCTCATCCAAAATGGTCGTTGCAAGTCTAGAAAATATTTTGGTAGTTATGTATGCTAGGGAAAAACTAAACTTGAGAGTAGGACTGCTTCCATTTTTCTTCTTACCCACCCACCCACCTTTTCTGGTAAGAAACTGTAACGTTTGTATATCTTCGTCTAAAAATTCAAACTAGGATTCACGTGTTTGGGGTTTCTGTAGTACCATAGGATGTGTTAATTATTTGTCTATCTGTTGCATCTAATCTTGTTGTCGCAATCTGCCTTTGGTTATCAACTGTTGGTACATTCCATACCAAAAGACTTATTTGTAAACCGGCGTGATCTATCCGACTCTTTGTAAACCGGTGTGATCCGTCTTACTCTTTGTTAACCAACGCGATCTTGTTAAGGCTGTTTGTCCTTCCAGCATGCTTTCATAGAATGTGGAGTTGCTAATATCTATCTGTTAGGTTGTTTTCGCATCTAGTTGCTATTTTAATGCCGAAAAATGCGGATTTTTTCTTTGAGACATATGTGTTCTACACTCCTTTCAGTCGTGTGTGATACATGTTTCTCCTTCTTTTGGCTGCATGTTCATGCTAACTTGATCTTTTGTCACCGGCGCGTAATCTGAAGTTTTTACTTCATCTTGAATTCTTTGGGGCTTAATACATAATGTGTGTTGATACGATGCTTGTGATTATAATTTGGATCTCAGTATAGCTATATCACACCATCATGAGTGGAATATGGCTATCAATCTAATCCTCCAAAATGATGGCGGTTATTCTCTTGTGATTTTGTGTTTTACCGTGATCATATCTTTATCATATTTAAGTATTTTTGGCAATCCGGAGATTTCTTAATGCACTTATGTGGGGTTATCATCCGTTATCGTGCTTCATATACGTTTGAACTCCATAGCTCCAAGGTTCTCTTTGATATGAGAAAATCTCATCCTTTCATCTATGATAGCTTTGCTTAAATGTATGAGTTATCATCGGTTCTTATCCAAATATCTCTTCTCGTTTCAACCTATGATCCGATCATCAAGGTGAACCAGGCGGCATCCCCTTTTCTCTTTCGAAGGACTAGATAATCTATTCTGCCAGTGCATCTTTTTCAACACGAACCCTTGCTCTTAATGTTGATCTTTCGTAGAGCGTTGAGCTCAGAAGGTGTTTTGAGCATCTGTTCGTTTCTTTTGCCTCATGAACTTTGTATTCTTGGAATATCTTGTTAATTCGTGGTGGTATATCTTGATGATGTGCTTGCCTATACTATATCAATGGAAGAACATCTTGTTTTTTATCTCAAGCTTCGTGAACACCGCCTATGTGCAATGTTCTCAAAGTGTGAGGTCTGACTTTTGAAGTCACCTTTCTCGACCATGTCCTTATGCTAAAGACATTGCTACAATTCTGGAATCAGCAAGCCCATTGTTAATTCCATCCTCCATCTTCAACCAAATCCGAAGCTTTTCCTTATTTGGCAAGTAATCATCGTCGTTCCGCTGAAGTTTCCTCGAGACAACTAAATCTCTCTCGGATCTTCTTAAGAAGGACAAGCAGTTATTTTGGTCTTCTGCTCATCAAGAATCTTTGGAAACCCTCTCGCTTTATCTTCTATCCTCAATCCGACGGAAGCCATGCAGACTTTTCAGATATTTTGCAACTCCTCTTTCAAGACCTTGGTGCTTTTCTTGTTTTATCTGTTGGAGCTATCATCTGTTTCAGTGATGTTCATTCATATCTTTTCCGATGGCTTGGGACTTCCAACACGACAACAACAGCATCAAATTTATCTACTTTGGATCTGATTAAGTGTTTGCATCACCTCCTTGTTTCTTTTGAAGCTTCATGAATTCTGCTTGTCAAGGTCTCTAGTCTAAATTCAAGAGTTGGGTTGCATGATTTTCCTATTCATGTAGGGAGTAATGCTTTGGGTGCTGTTGGGGATAAACCATGTAGGGAGTAATTCTTTGGGTGCTGTTGGGGATAAACTTTCCGGATATCCTCACTGTGCCTCGCTGACCAGGTTGGCCTACTTCGGGTTAGAGCTATGCTTCACGGGCAGCCCAGTTAGAGAGAAGAGATGGAGTCCAGTCCGGCTATGGGAAGGCCTAGAAGACTTATCGACATAGGCTTGTATAGTTACTTGTAGTCCAAGATGTACTCTGTAACCGACTCTTAGTCGTAGCCGGATAGGTCTCTCCTGTAAACCCTAGGTTGGATATCTATATAAGCCATCCTAGGGACCAGCCTTTAGGGCACCCCACAATAGTCTACAATCTCAAATCACACAAGACAAACCCTTGTAACCCATAATCCGGCTCTGCCATATTACTGGATTGCTAGCAGGAGTAGGATCCGTCCACTTTCGATGGATTCGAACCTGGGTAAACTTGTGTGCTCACCGTCCCAGAACACCGTACGACTCACACCCCTCTCTTCTACACGCTTCGAGGACCCCCTCATGGCATACTTTTCCTCAATCTGATGACATTTGGCGCTCACCGTGCGGCAAGTGAGCTTCGGATCTCTATTCCGAGCGGAATCTGCAAGAATTGGAATTAGCGAGCCAATCGTCATCGGTCGCGTCCTCTACGCCAGTGACATCCCTCTCGTTCTTCTCGATGAGACCTGGATTCCGGCTAGGGAGGCCGTGACTAGCTACATAATCATGTCTTTCGGCGAGATCGATGTCTATCTCAGTTTCGCTGAACCTGCCCCACCCACCCCAGCGGTGATGATAGAGGTAGAAGAAGTTTCTGGGTCCACTTTGTCCATGGAGGTGGCTGAGTTCCGGATCCTGGAAAATCCTAATCCCACCCAGACCGCACCTGACGTAGAGATAAGCCGAGCCTGAAGCAGATCTTCCTGTGGACATCAAATATGAAATGGATCTCCCTAGCGAGGTCAAATCTTAGGACGATCTCCCCAGCAAGGTCGAATCTTAGGAGGAGCAAGTTAACAACAACTCCGGATCCGGCTATGTCGATGATTGAGAATGTCAATCTTTCCCGAGGCACACGTTGAGGCGCATGATGCCAGCATGGAAGAAATCCTGGAGACCACCAAGTGTTTCAAGGAAGCCCACAAAGAAAGCTGCAACTACCTTAGGACGCACGCATCGCACTTTGTCGGATACGTTGGATCCGGATCCGGCTCTACCGATGCTAGAGACAACAAGGACTTGGTGTCAGAGGCGATCAAGATAAACGCCAACTTACCGGCATCTTCGAATGATTCGATGAGGTCGGCAGATTTCGAAAAGTTCTCGCAGAATATGAAGAGGAGTTCAACTCCAAGGCTGCAGAAGAAGGAGAAGCCATGGATGAAGGATCCGAAGAAAACTCTCTCAAAGCACATGATGATTTGGATCTCGGAGAAAATCCCGATGTCCAGATGTCCGAAAGTACTGATCAAAGCTTGACTCCAGGAAATGGACCAAGAGCCATCTTTGCTACCGGCACTGCCAAGAAGACAAGGAAGAAGAAGACTCCAGCAAAGGACCCTCCGACTGAGGAGGCAATTGCCGAGGAATATGAAGAAGACTCAAATGGAGCTCTAATCCCAGACGAGCCACAAGACACTCCGGTGGATGGACACGTGGTTACCTCTGGTGCCCATAAAATCCTCGGAGACGCGCTGACTACGCCAATCCCTACTGGTGCAGATCTTACACCTGCAGACTGGAAGACAGGGCCCAAGCCCTAGAGGCGCATTGCCAAGTACTCCTGGATGAAGCTAATAATGTCCTCGAGGAGAAAAACCGCATCGCATCTGTAGGACAGTTTAACTCCCTGCAACATCAGAAGACCCGGAACGGCCCCATGTGGGCTAACAAAAATCTGGAGATCCACAAGATCCTCTTTGAGGAAGGTGACACCGCCAAGGGAGAACCTTGGCTCGACAGTAAGGGAGATCTGATGTATGGAACACCAGTGGAAAACACTACAGCAGCCCGAGATATCCTGGCGAACATCCAAACCCAGACCAAATCCGGTTGGGCTTAAAGCTATTTACCAAGGGTCTAGAGCAGTAGAAGGCCGCGAAATCCGGGAGCAGAACTGGTCTCGGTTGAGATACGTATTGTACTCTGTATAGGTCTCCTGTACCCTCGGGATTGTACCTGTAATTTTCTATATATATATATATGAGACAGCCGGCCCTATTGGAGTTGTGCATTCTCCCTTAATCCTTCTATATGGTATCAGCCTAACCACGATTCTCCTACCCTAGCCGCCGCCCCTTCCCCCAGGCGTCGCTAGCTCCCTCACCGCCAAACCCTAGCCGCCTCCCAACCCCTTCTCTAGGCGCCGCCGGCTCCCCACCCTCCACCACTTTCGCCCCACCCTCCCAACCATGGCCGATCTCTCCTTCTCCAGCAACCCCTTCAACTCCTCCGTCTCTGGGAGGAGCAACCCCTTCGCTGGCCCCTCCGTTACCGTCACCGCGATGTTCCCATCCTCGAGCGCGTGCCGGTGCAGCTCTCTCAAACCACTGCCAATTTCTTCCTGTGGAAGACGTACTTCGGCCTCCTCTTCCGTGAGTATGATCTCCTTGATCATGTCGATGGAACCATTAACCTCCTCGCCATGCCGCACAACCCCGAGTGGTTGACGATCGATGCCACCATCATCCGCTGGTTCTTCCAGACCGTCTCCAACGAGATCTTCCTCACCGTCGTTCGCGACAGCGACACCACGCACATTTTCTGGACCAAGATCACCGGCCTCTTCACCGACAACAAGATCTAGCGCGTCACGTTCCTCTAGCACGAGTTCTTCGGCACCCACCAAAACGACCTCTCCCTCGACGACTACTGCCTCCGCCTCAAGAGCCTCTCCGATAAGCTTTGTGACCAAGAGTTTCCGATTAACAACAAGATCCTCCTCTCCACGCTGTCGGCTAGCCTCAGCGAGGACCTCAGCAACGCCGCCTCCAACCTCACGTTGCTCACCATGCCAACCTTCGAGCAAGTTGTGGCCTATCTCCGTCTCGAGGAGCGGTAGCTAAAGCATCTCCAGGCTCGGGTGGCTCACACCGCCTTCATCGCCGGTCTCTCCTGGGGTACTCCTGCTCCTGCGCCTCCGGCCCCTCAGCCTCGGGCGCCTCCTGATACCAACTTGTCAGCACCCGGATTTTTAATCCCAGATGCCAGTTATGCCATACATCGCAATCCCAGGATTACTATTTTTGCGAGACATAACAGATTTGGATATCACAGTACATCATCCATTACAAACCATAATAAGGTCTTACACAAATAAGGGATATCATGATCTAGTCTTAATACAATCAAGCAGCGGAATAATAAGCGTAGTAGGGGCTCCATCTTCAAAGTCACAGGCAATGCTGATGACGGGAGATGATCCTAGTTGCCGTAGCCGTCCTGCTGTACATCTTCCTGATAGTCCTCCTCATAGTCTGGCCACGGGAATAGCCAGGGATAAAGCCATGAGTACTCTTTAAGTACTCACAAACTATCACTAACAAGTAAGGTACTTCTAGTAGGAATCCTAAGCTCTAAGTTTATTTGCAAAAAGCCAGATTTATCTAAACTGAGTTCAGAAGTAAAGAAAACTAAGTAAAGATTCTAAATCATTGTAAGTTGGGAACCTAGTTTTCATACTCATAACCCAGTTGTGGTCAAGTCAAAATCATCGTTCACTTCATAAGTCATTTTGAAAACATTTGACGACGGAATAGTATGGCCACTCCAACTATCCATGACCGCGGACACGGCTATTCGAATAGTTTAACACTCTGCAGAGGTGGTACATTTTCACCACAAAATTCGATAATCCATCAGGGATAACCCCGAATCATCATACTTAGTATGCGGATAATCAATCATAACCCTTCCTTTACACACTCTAGTATAAGCACCTCCCCTATAAGCTTGGCCTCCCAGCCATGGCCATCAGCCATCCTGGGCACTACATAGGTGGACATCATCAAGAGGTAGCCTCAGCTCAAAACCTCTTCCGCGAGGGAACCCATACTAACGCATATAAAATTCTGGCTAAGCCTTACCCAATTCAGGTATTGTGGTTGTACGGTAAAATTGGAATGGTATCACATCCGAACCCAACCATTAGTTTTGATAAAGGGCTAAGGCTCATGCCTCAACATTTTCATCATCAAATCCATTTGTGTTTCTCAACACATGTCAAAACATTTCTATAGAATGACTCATCATTCCAAGGTTTTCATAAGCATTTTCACCCAGTATTCCCATCTAAAGTGATCAAGTTTTATGCTTAGCACTAGCCACTAAGGTAAGAGTGTTCACTAATGAGGGCGCTAGTCTTCAATCTCATGCCATAGAATGACATATAGTATAGGCCTAGTTTTATACTCATTATGCTATCTATACTACTTTCCAAATCCTCACAAAGCATTAACTAAAAGTAAAGAACTTTGGTAAAGTAAAAGAGTAAAGCTTGCAAGTAAAACTTGGGATGGGTATAAGTCAAAATGTATAACCAAGCATGCCTAATGCATCTTGCTTAGGTTAACTTGTATAATTCTAGCTTGCCAATAATAGCTTGCCTTGATTGGTGAAGTGATTGAAGTTTTCCTCCTCTTCTTCGGGGTAGAACTCCTCCTCCTCGTATCCTTGGTCGGTACTATTGTCTATAAAGGAATACGGGGTACACAATCACCAAATAATACTTAACTACTTCTATTTAGCAAACTAAGGTCCACACTTGATGATCTAGCATCATCACAATCATCACATGAAATAATGACTAATTTTATTTGGTTTATTTGAGAAAAGTAATTTCTACTCATTGAAACTAATTAAGATTTAATATTCTCCAATTAAAATATGGGATCATGTGTACACATGTCATCACCATAGATTCTAATACATGAGAATGTGATTTAAAAGGTTGATCACATTTTATAAAGTTTTACATTACCATTTAATAATTTTAAAGTGACTAGAAATGCCCTAATAGCATTCTTTTGGTACTAGTCCAATGTCACTGCATGCAAACCTAGATGTCTTTACATATTCATATAGATATTGTCAAATGTGATTTTTTAGAGTTGGACTCAACTCAAAAGCTATTATGGTTGTTTTTTGAAAAATGTTTGAAGTTGCAAAAGTCTCTGTCTTGTTATTTTTACTAAATATTATGTCTAACTCCAAATGATTTAAATCCAACGGGCTTGGATAGATAATTTAATTATCTTTCTAAAAAAATTGGAATCATGCAATTTGGTTAAGTGAAACTCTCTGAATTGATTTTTGAATCTAGGGATAGAATAGGATTTCAACTAAATTGAAAAATCCATATTTGAATTTCCTGGGCTGCGCGGGAAAGCTAAATGGGCCGGCCCAGCTACACGGCACAGCGCAGCGGGCTGCTGACAGATGGGGCCACCAGTCAGCGACACAGTTTAACCGAAATGGTATCAGCAAATCTGAGCCGTGCGATCCTATTGTAATCCAACGACCGAGAGTCATCATCGACGACGAACAACTCCAGCGAGGAATGTGACCTAGCACGGTGGTGGGGGTCTCACGGGGCTCACCTAGGATCCAGCTAGGGTCGGCGACGGGGGCAAACGACTTGGTAGACGACGGCGAGGCGAGGTGCGGTCACGACAGGGCTTGGGGTGGTCGGAATCGCTGGCGCCCTTCTCCTCCAGTAGCGGCGGACTCCGGTGAAATTCCGGCATGGTGGTGCTCGCCTTGCTCCGAGGAGAAGTGGGGGAGTGTTGTGAGGAGTGTAGTGGTGTGGATAATGGAGGCGGGGGTGGCCTCCTTTTATAGCACGACGAGGGGACCGAGCGGTGCGACGGTGAGCTCGACGGTGGCGTCGCTACAGGTGGCTAACAGCATGGGCGTGGGCGTAGGACGGTGCGGTGTCTCCTGGCGGTTCTCTCGGACTTAAAGGCGCGGCATGGGGTGGTGCGGTTCGGTCGGGAGCATGCGGTGCTCCGCGTGGCGGCAGAAGTGTTTGCGGTAGCGTGTGGCAGCTGCGGGTCACGCAGCGGCGAACGGGGGTGTCTGCCGTGGTGCGGTGAGCATGGCGAGGCTGCGCGTGCACGGTGAGGGCAAGGCGCGAGCTGGCGGGGCTGGTCAGGCACGGCGCACTGGTGCACTCTAGACATGGTGCAGAGAGACGGTGCGTGGCGTGACTAGGGTGATCCATGGTTCCGCTTGGGCTGTGGCCTGGACAGGGGGTGGCGGTAGGCTGCGACGATGCTCCTGGACATCCTGGTTGGGCGCGGGGCTGTCTGGTGCGAGCTGGCCGTGGTTGGCCGGCGATGACCACAAATGGGCGGCGCCCCACTGTGCTCCATGGCGAAGGGGGGATTGGTCTAGGTGCTGGTTAGACTCAGAGGGGACCAGAGGGTTAAGAGGGGACCATTTGGTCGATGATCACTTTACAAAACAGTGAAGTTAGGCCAGTGGTTTAATTAGTGCAGACAACGTGTTTGTGTTAATGGTCGCATGAGATGAAGTTTGGAATTTTTGATTCAATTTTTTTGAGTCATCTTGAATTAAGCTTGATTTGCTAGATGTTTTTGTAAGTTTGTAAAGTGGGCCTTGATACACTTTTACTTGGTCTAGCAAGGGGTAAAAAGGAATAGAATTGCTTCTGTTAGAAATTCTTCTCTAGGAACACCTAAAGTGGACTAGTGGTTTAAAATGGTCAAAATGACCATTTGCTTTATTTATTCTTATTTGATTTCTTTTTCTTTGGATTTTGTTTATAAATGGTATAGATGATGTGGCATTCACCTTTAAACCATTTCACAACATTTAGAACAATCAAGTATGGCATATACCCTCAATTCTATACTAATGCAAATACACATGCATTCATATCCATTTTTCTTCATAAAAGTTTTTGTTAACCCTAAATTTGGGTGATTAGAACTTGATAACCTTGATTAAAGATTTGGGCTGTTACAAACCTTCCCTCCTTAAACAAAATCTCGTCCCGAGATTTAAGAAAAACTAGGAACTAAAGGGATCTGGAAACTCAGTCCTAATGTAATCTTCTCGCTCCCAGGTAGCTTCTTCTTCGGTATGGTTGCTCCATTGTATCTTGAGAAATTTGATACCCCGGGTCCTGGTGGTTCTGAAGGCTTCTTCCAAGATACGAATGGGAACTTCACGATATGTCAGTTCATTGTTAATATCAATGGCTTGGTGATCGATGTTCTTGAATACTTCGGTCTTCTCTGGAACTTCTAGGCATTTGCAAAGTAACGAGATATGGAACACATTATGGATGGCTGACATCTCCTCTGGCAGTTCTAGTTGATAGGATACTTCTCCTCGGCGATTCAGAATCTTGAAGGGTCCAATATATATGGGGGCTAACTTGCCTTTCAGCTGAAAATGCTGCATTCCTTTCAAGGGCGACACTTTGAGATACACAAAATATCCGACAGTGAAAGTCAGGTCTCTACGTCTCTTGTCGGCATAACTCTTCTGCCTGGATTGGGCGGTCTTGAGGTGCTCACGTACTTTGTTAACCTTCTCTTCGGCTTCTCGTAGGATGTCGGGTCCAAAGATCTGACTCTCTCCTACTTGCGACCAATTCAAAGGGGTACGACACTTCCTTCCATATAAGAACTCAAATGGGGCCATTTGCAAACTAGCTTGATAACTGTTGTTGTTTGAGAATTCTGCGAAAGGCAGACAATCTTCCCATTTTGATCCATACTCTAACACACAAGCTCTCAATATATCTTCTAAGATCTGGTTGACTCTTTCAATCTGTCCAT
Source organism: Avena eriantha (assembly GCA_910589775.1). Taxonomy (NCBI): domain Eukaryota; kingdom Viridiplantae; phylum Streptophyta; class Magnoliopsida; order Poales; family Poaceae; genus Avena; species Avena eriantha. Next base: position 395,062,086 of record OU342743.1, on the reverse strand, counting down.
CGGTCTGCGGGTGATAAGTTGTGCTGAAATTCAACTTGGTTCCTAATCCTTCTTGGACTTTCTACCAAAATCTTGAGGTAAATTGGGTTCCTCGATCCGACACTATGGTCTTGGGGGTTCTATGCAAACTGACGATTCTAGCAATGTACAACTCTGCTAGCTTCGAACTATGGTAGGTAGTCTTGATAGGTATAAAATGGGCTACCTTGGACAGTCTATCAACTATGACCCAGATAGAGTCATTTCCCCTACTAGAAGTAGGCAAACCGGTGATAAAGTCTATTCCGACGGAATCCCATTTCCATTTTGGAATCTGCAATGGTTGTAACAGTCCTGCGGGTCTCTGATGTTCTGCTTTGACTCTCTGATAGATATCACACTTGGCTATGTAGCTTCCTATTTCTCTCTTCATCTTGTGCCACCAAAATTGCTCCTTCAAATCCTGATACATCTTCGTTCCTCCGGGATGGATAGAATAAAGAGTATCATGAGCTTCTTGCATGATAACTTGCTTTAGATCGGAATCTACTGGCATACAGATACGTCCTTTGTACCACAAAACTCATTCATCTTCGATGAATCCAGGTACTTTCCTATACCAATACGACGTTTGATTCTGTCGATACTTGCATTTCCCTTCTAGGCTTCCTTGATTTGACTGATCAAAGTGGGTTGAATTTCAATGCTAGCTAAAAATCCTTTGCTAACTAGCTCCGTTCTAAACTGCTCCAACTCTTCATGCAAACTTGGCTGGGCTTCTTTGATCATGGTGTTTAATCTACACGCAAAATCTGCTAAGAGCATCTGCTACCACATTGGCTTTGCTGGCGTGATAGTGAATGTGAAGGTCATAATCCTTGATTAACTCTATCCATCTCCTTTGCCTCATATTCATCTCCTTCTGGGTGAAGATATACTTCAAACTCTTGTGATCCGAATAAATCTCACAGCGATTACCCATAAGGTAATGACGCCATGTCTTTAGAGCTAAAGCTACAACTGTAATTCAAGATCGTGCGTAGGGTAGTTTGCTCATGCTGCTTCATTTGTCTTGACAAATATGCTATGAATTTGCCTTCTTGCATCAACACACATCCGAGACCAATCTTGGATGCATCACAATACACATCAAAATGCTTCTTGATATCTGGCATGATCAATATTGGGGCTGACATCAATCTCTTCTTGAGCTCTTGAAAACTTGCTTCACATTTGTTGGTCCATTCAAACTTCTTATATTTCTTCTATAATTGGGTCATCGGTCTTGCGATGCTCGAAAATCCTTCAACGAACTTGCGGTAATATCCCGCTAATCTGAGAAATGCACGGACTTGGGTTTGAGTGGTTGGGGCTTCCCATGCTTCAACATCTTTGATCTTGGTGGGATCAACTGCGACTCCTCCTGCCGACACAATATGTCCGAGGAATCCTACTTCTTTCAGCCAGAACTCACATTTGCTAAACCTAGCATACAACTGATGCTCTCTAAGGGTTTCAAGGATGGTTCTCAGATGTAGCTCATGATCTTCTTCTGACTTGGAATAGATTAGACTATCGTCGATAAAAACCACGAAAAAGTTATCCAGAAAGTTCATAAAAATCTTATTCATGAGATTCATGAAATAAGCGGGGGCATTGGTTAATCCAAAAGACATGACCGTATACTCATACAATCCATATATGGTGGCAAAGGTGGTCTTTGGAATATCCATTGCACGAATCTTGAGTTGGTGATAACCAGTCCTAAGATCAATCTTAGAGAACACTCTGGCACCAGTCAACTGATCAAACAGATCCTCTATCTTGGGCAGTGGGTACTTGTTCTTGATGGTGACATCATTCTGCTTCCGGTAATCCGTGCACAAACGATTACCTGCATCTTTCTTATCCACAAACAAAATAGGTGATCTCCATGGCGATGCGCTTGGTTGAATCAGACCTTTCTCCAGCATAGCATCAAGTTGCTTCTTCAACTCCACTAATTCAGACAGGTTCATACTATAAGGTCTCTGAGCTATGGGTCCAGTTCCAGGAATTAGTTCAATAATGAACTCGATATCCCAATCTAGGGGCATACCGGGCAATTCATCTGGGAATACGTCGGGGTATTCACAGACTACTCTGACTTGGTCTATGGTTGGTTGGGCTAGACTCTTGTTGCATTTGAATTGATGGGGCAATGTTTCAGATATATTCTCTACTAATACTCCAGAGCTACTGGTCATGGTTATGGCTTTCTTGACATAGTCGATCAATCCTTTATGTTTCGACATCCAATCCATTCCTAGTACTACTTCCAAACCTTTGGTTCCAAGTACTATTAGATTGGCATAAAAATCTATCCCATGGATTCTGATAGGTACAGCCTTGCAATTTTTTCTAGCTTTGGTGGTCGAACCAGGTATTTGAACTATCATAACATGCTTCAATTTTGTTGGTTGAATCTTACTAATGCATGCAAATTCTTCTGTAACAAATGAGTTCGATGCTCCAGAATCAAACAACACTCATGCAAGTACTGAGTTAATAGAAAACATACCCAACACGACATCTGGCGCTTCCTGAGCTTCTTCAGCATTCATGTGGAATAGACGACCGTTCCGTTTGAGCGAATTTCCTGGGGCAAATCTTCTTCCAGGCTGAACACGGCGCTGCTGCTGAGCTGGGGCATTCACATTGGTGGTGGCTGCAAACTTCTTGGGGCACTCGTTGGAGTAGTAACCCTTGACTCCATATTCAAAGCAAGTAATCTGGGACTTGTCTTTAGTTGCAACAGGCACAACATTGCTTCCAGTCCTTAGGGCAGTATTGTTGTTGTTGTTGTTGGACTTGGGCGGTGCACGGTTGAAGTTGTTGGAGTTGTCGGGGTTGTTGTTGTTGTTTCCTCTAGTCTTCAAGTTTCCTCCGCTATGATTGGGGTAGCTTGGACGGGACATCGGGGGTCTATTATTTCTTGGGGCATATCCTATAGACGGGTTGGGGCGATACTTCTGGGTATTGTGGGACCTAGTCTGATGCATCATTCAGTGCTTGCGATTGTCATTGGCTTGGTTGATCTTCCCTTCCATCAGGATGGCAGAGTCAACTAACTCCTCTAAGTCTTCAAAACGGATGTTGACTAACACCGTCCGCATTTCACCATGCAATCCATTTAGGAATCTTTCTTTCTTCTTGGCTTTAGTGTTGATCTCATCACGGGCATATCTAGCGAGGGACAGAAATTTGTCACAGTATTCAACTACCGTCATCCTTCCTTTCTTCAGTTCCCTGAACTCATCTCTCATTCTGGTGACTAAACCTTACGACACATGGGTGTGGCTAAACTTGATCTTGAAAGCTTCCCAAGTCATTATCTGACCGTGGTTCATAGTACGGGTGATATTCCACCAGGCTCTTGCATCTCCTGCCAGATAGTGGGTGGCAACCAGTACCTTCTCATCAGCGTTAACTCCTGCAACTTCTAGATTATTCTCCATGGTTTGCAGCCATTCATCAGGATCTAAGGGATCCTCAGACTTGTTAAAGATGGGGGGATTGGTATTCTGAAAGTTCTTAAGCTTGGATCCATGATGAGCCCGATTTCCATGGCCTTGATTATTGTGGGCCATCTGAGCTATTTGTTGCAGGGTGGCTAGGTTGGCTTGGCATTCGGCTCTACTAGCTTCACGGTCGGAAACTAGCATTTGCAGAATCTGCAACATTGGGTCCTGCGATGAGCTGCTTCCTCCTTGGTTTCCACGAGTCATCTGAAGATTGAGATAGATAATGAGGTAAGAGGGAAAGTTCTAAGGTTCATGGTTTTGTTTTCAAAAGCTTTAAACTTTGAGTTTGAACTCAGGTTTTGCAACTAACTTCTTCTCATTCATTCATTCATTAAAGCACACAATACAACACACACCACAACACAAAAGGAAAACATATGGTTTTAAGAACCATTATGGGAACTAAGATATAGTGGGACTGATACAACTCATTCCTACGGTAGTGATCAAGTGCATCTACTCATCATTAATGAAGTCGGAATCATCATCATCGGTGTAGAAATCCATGGCATCATCCTCCAGGTAGTCGTTGTCATCACTGAGGTATGAGTGAATATCTCCCTGGATGTCTTCACCTTCTTCCTCTTCCTTTGCTTCAAGCTGGACTTCTTTCTCATGGATGGTCTTCTCGAGGTCAGCCACCTTCTTGCAAAGATGAGTGATGGTGCGATCCTTCTTCTCGCATTGATGACAGAGTGATTGGCGATCCTTGATGAGCATGGAGAGAGTCTGGTCCTTCTTGGCGGCAATGGTAAGGTTGTGGTTGGCGTAGGCTCGAGCATTGTTGATGCAGCCCGTCCTACGGACGCTCCTACATCTACACCAACAAGTCCCCCAAGTGGACCCATGACTCGTGCCTGAGCCAAACTCCTACAAGCTAAGGTGAACTTGCTCCTCTCCTCGTGCCAATTTGATACCTCCTTGGATGGTGTGCTACTTCATGCAACTATTCTATGCATCATACGAAGCCTCGACACATCACAAAGCACCCAAGGATGGAGAACAAGGAGCAGAGCGTGAAGCAGAAGCCGCTGGAGCTACTCAGACCGGAGTCTCCAGTCTGCGCACACCGGAGTCTCCGGTCCACCAAAGTCTCCGGCCTGAAGACCCCGGAGACTCCGGCCCACTCTCCGGTCTGACCCCTGCACCGGGTCCTGGGACAATCTGAAGGCCCCTCTAGAGGCTAGTACGGAGATTGACCAGAATCTCCGGCCTAGACCAGAGTCTCCGGTCCGACCGACGCCAGACATGAAAAGGCCTTTGGGTATGCGGCCCATGTACCCCTTAGTCCATCTAGAACATGTCTTTTATCCCTAAAGTACCCCTGTTTAAGTGGCTGGCCTATATATAGCCCCCCACCTCCCATTGTAAACCCTAGGCATGATATTTGGAATTAGTGGAAACCCCTTGTGTATCTATCTAATTCTTGCCTCATGCTCCTTTGACAAAGGAGCACCAAATATCCCAAACCTCGTTGGAGTTTGCATCATGCCTCCGCGTTGTACAAGGCCTTGGCATCGGTGTCCCTTTGCCAAGACGTCAAGGTCTCACCGAGTCTCCCATCTCGCTGTGCCGGTTCGAGAGAGAGTCCTCCGACCGACGTCGATCCTAGGGATTGCGCCGGACTGGTCACCGCTGGCGTGAGCTATTGGTGTTTATCGTGGTTTTGTGTGAGTGTATTCATCGCGTTCTTCGTGCGTGTGTTCGTCGTGTTCATCCTTCCCTCCTCTCCCCGCACTCCATCCTCGATTTGAAAGGGAATCGTGGAAGATCGGGCCACCCTAGAGGTTTGCCCTCAACATATTGGTATCAAGAGCTTCGTTGCTCACGATTTCCCCCACAAATTTTTCTTCTATCCACCAAAAATTCGAAAATCCCCAAAAAATAGCCCAAATTTGCCTTTGGATCGATCTCTTGATTTGGAGTGTTATTTGTGGTTTTGATCCGACCAAACCTTGCCTTAGGAGTTGGTCCAACTTTATCCTGTGTTTTCCTAGCCCAATTTGGCCAATTTTTCGCGGATTTGAGGCCCCAAGGCGAAGATTTCCGCTCAAGAACACGAGCAGTTCGCGATCTGACTCCAGACCGGAGTTTCCGGCCTGCACACCGGAGTCTCCGGCATACACCAGAGTCTCCGGCCTACCCACATCGAAGTCTCCAGCCTACGCCGGAGTTTCCGGCCTAAAACCCTGGAGTCTCCAGCCTGACGCCTGATTTTGACAGTTTTGCCTCTAATCTTGCATTGGCTAATTTTTTCTTGTTTGTTTGTGCCCATGTGCGTGTCGTCAACTAACAACAAGCTTACGCATCAACAAACCCGCACTCATCGACACCACGGCCCACGAACATCATCCCGCACCACCGACACCAAGTTCATCATCACCAACGAAGGTATAACTTGCGTCACCTTGTTAACCCCTATCTTCCTTTGTGTGTACCTATCCCATGAGAGTGGCTCATCTTGTGTTTGCTTGAGCTTGTGCGTTTGTCCTTGGATAGTGAGATTGAAGAGCAATATCAAGTGTGACTAGGTAGCATCAAGGGAGAGCAAAAAAAGAAGAAGAAAGAAAACATACACAGCAAAAGAAAAAGAAAAATAGTCTGCCCTTGCAAAAGAGAGTATCAAAGCTTGTAAGCAAGAGAGAAAGAAGAGCGCCCAAGGCAAGTGCACAAATCCGTTGCTCATTTTTCCTCTTTGTAAACGAGCCATGGTCTCTCCTTGCATTGGCACGACAACGAGCTCATTTTCATAGTCGTGTCAATCCCAACTTTCCCCACGTGTGTGTACATAGTCGTAGGTTCCCTTCACCCTTTTGAGTTGTTGACCTTCGCCTTTGACTTGAGTTTTGTTGGATTTTACCCACTTTTGACTATCCCTTTTCTTTTGGTTGGTTCTTTGGCATTCCACAATCCTAACCGACCACCAACAAGCTTTTGAGAGTTAGTTCTTTCTTTAGTGTGAGTTTTCTTTGCAATTCCACTTTGCACGTTTATAGCTCTCACTTGTGGTTTCTAGTTTGGTGCAATCCCCAAGGTGAGGTAGAAGGCTAACACCACCATATTCCACTTCCATATACAATACTTGTGTGTTTTGCATGATGGATAGGCACGGTGAGTCGAGCCAACCACCTCTCCAAGAAGAAGATCAAGGACCGTACATGACGCGTGCAAGTCACTTCATCGTTCGACAAGAGTTCCGCGATCGTTGCCAAGCCCTTGAGACGCGACAAGTTGAACAATTTGGTAAGACGCAAGCCGAGTTCAAGAACATCGACAACCGCTTCGATGGCCTCGAAAGGCAAATGCATGCAATGCATCACAACTTCGGCCACCAAAATGAGTCGCTTCAACGCTCCGTCGCCGAAACAAACGACAATCTTCGACACCTCATCGACGGAATGGCAAGACCGTGTTCACACGCATCAAGCTCTTCAAGTTCTTCGCGTCGTCATGCACCTCTTTAACAAGATCTACATCTAAGTTCTCTAAGACGCAATGATACCCCCGTGGTTGAAGATGGAAGTTCTTCGAACTATGTATTTTCCCCATGGCACGCCGCAACGTTAAGCTATGATGGTGATTTCTCTTCAAGGCCACGAGCAAGGCAAGAAGCACACCGTCATCACGCAAGGGAATTAGTGCTCCAACAAGAGCAACCACAAGAGGAACCGCAAGTGCAACCGCAAGTCTACCACCATCGACCGCGACACATACTTGACACAACAAGTGATGACTCCAATTTGGAGAATCAAGCTCGTCATCAATGTGAAGCTCTCCAAGATCTTCCTCCTCGTCATCAACGTCATGAACATCCACACCGACACCATGGTCATCACGAGGCGCCTCCTCCACCTCAACAAAACTTGGAGCATCAAGTGATACAAGTTGAGCGACGCCCACCACGTCAAGAGGCTCATGACCATGTTCTTCGCTGCGAGGCCCATGTGCCTAATCAACATCACCAACCGAGGAACGAGCCTCCTCTTCTTCATCAACCACGTCATGAGGCTCCACATCTTCAACAACCTCATGGGGCCCAAGTGCCTCAACACCATAAACAACCGCGCTAAGAGCAAGAGCAAGCTCCTCAACAACAGTATCAAGAGCAAGCTCCGCAACAAGGTAACGAGAACCAAGTTCCACCTCCCCAACTACAAGATCATCAACAAGGTCACCAAGCTCGTCACAATGACCGCAACGAAGAAGAAACTTTTGGCAAGCTCAAGTTCACAATTCCCAAGTTCACCGGATCCAATGAGCCCGAAGAATACCTCTCGTGGGCACTCAAAGTCGAGAAGATCTTCCGCATGCACAACTATAGCAACGAGAACATGGTCGCCATGGCTTTGCTTGAGTTTGATGATTACGCCAACCTTTGGTGGGAACAAGTTCAAGTTGCTCGTGATGCAAGACAAGAGCTCCCAATCACAACTTGGCATGGCATGAAGGCTCGCATGAGATCCCAGTTCGTCCCCGCGCACTACACGCGTGACCTCTTCAACAACCTTCAATCGCTTCGTCAAGGGACAAAGACCGTGGAAGAGTACTTCAAGGAAATGGAACTCAACTTTATTCATGCCAACATTGATTAGCGAATGGAGCAAACAATGGCACGTTTCCTTATTGTCTTGAATCACCCAATCAAGCGCATCGTCGAGTTCCAAACATACAACACCATGGTTGAGCTTGTGCACATAGCAACAAAGGCTGAACGTCAAGTGCAAGAGGACATCAAGTACAACAAGCCCAAGACGTATTTCACCTACAAGCAAGCTTCAACCGCTACGCCAACAGCATGCAATGGAAGCTCATCAAGTACCTCCAAGCCTTGGTTCAAGCCCACACTCCTTCAAGGAAAACTGCCCCCAAGTGGCAAGCAAGCAAACAATGATACACCTTTCAACGGTGAATGCTACAAGTGTGGAGGCAAAGGACACAAGTCGGCCGAATGTGGAAACAAGAAAGTATTGTTCATCCATGACAATGGCGATGAAGAGTACTTGAGTCAAGATGAGTTTGATGCCCGTGTCAAGGAAGCAATAGCAAGGCAACGAGTGGAAGATGACCAAGAACTTCTCATGTGTGAACATGACGCAAGTCCATCACTTGTCGTCACAAGGATCTTGACCACTCAAGCACAAGAGCATGAAGACCAACGCTCCAATATCTTCCGAACACGAGCCGATATCAATGGCAAATTTATCAAGGTGAGCATTGACGAAGGGAGTTGCCACAACCTTGCTAGCACCAAGTTGTGTGAGAAGCTCAACCTCACCCTCCATCCACACACGCACCCCGACCACGTGCCATGGCTAAGTGACCAAGGGTCTGTGAAGATCAAGCATACCGTATCGGTCTCCTTCGCCATTGGTCCTTACAAAGATATGGTGGAGTGTGATGTGGTTCCTATGACAGTTTGCCACATGATTCTTGGTCGACCATGGCAATTTGACAAGGCTGCTCAACATGATGGTCGCACCAATGTATACACCTTCAAATGGCTCAACAAAATATGTGTTTTGCAACCGATGACTCCTAGCCAAATAATTGCGGACAATGCAAAGGCTTTAGCAAGGGCGCAAAGCACAACACCTACTTGTGAGAAGAGCGGTGAGAGAGAGAACCACCTCATAGTGAGTGAGAGCCACAAGCCAAACTCGAGTGGAAAAACTAAGAGTGTTCTCCTTGCCACCAAAAGTGAGATGAGAGATGTTCGGAACAACCCATCCATCTTGCACTATGTCCTCCTTTGCAAGGGACTAGCGCAAGGAACTAATGAATTAAGCAATGTTCCTCCATCTTTGATGAGTGTTTTGTAGGAATTCAAGGATGTGTTCCCCGAAGAGCTTGCACATGGACTACCTCCTCTTCACGGCATCGAACATCGCATTGACCTCATCCCCGGCGCACCACTTCCCAACCGCGCCGCTTACCGCATGAACCCGGAGGAGACAAAGGAGATTGAACGTCAAATCAACCAACTCGTCTCCAAAGGTTTGATCCAAGTTAGCACTAGTCCAAGTGTCGTACCCGTGATTCTTGTTCCAAAGACGGATGATACGTTATGGTTATGCATGGACTGCCGTCCAATCAATGCTATCACCGTGCGTTATCGACATCCCATACCACGTCTCGATGACATGCTTGATGAGCTGTGTGGAGCCACTATTTTTTTGAAAATTGATCTTTGTAGTGGTTACCATCAAATACGCTTGGCTGAAGGTGATGAGTGGAAAACCGCCCTGAAGACCAAACTTGGTCTCTATGAATGGTTGGTTATGCCCTTTGGTTTATCGAATGCCCCATCCACCTTCATGCGCCTTATAAATCACATCTTGCGTTCTCTCATTGGAAAAAGTGTTGTTGTCTATTTCGATGGTATTCTTGTTTATAGCAAATCACTTGAGGACCATATAACACATGTCAAGGAAGTTTTGCAAATCCTTCGACATGAAAAGCTTTATGCTAATCTTCCCAAGTGCACTTTTGCTAAAGACAAGTGGATTTTTCTTGGATTTGTTGTTTCTTCCAAAGGAATTGAAGTTGATGTTTCCAAGGTAAAGGACATACGAGATTGGCCAATCCCAACAAATGTGAGTGAACTCCGAAGTTTTCATGGGTTGGCCGGTTTCTATCGTCACTTTGTGAAAGACTTTTCCACCATTGCTTGTCCTCTCAACGAGTTGACGAAAAAGAATGTCACCTTCGTGTGGGGCAAGGCAGAACAAAAAGCTTTTGATGAACTTAAAAAAAGGCTCACCGAAGCACCTCTCCTTGCGTTACCGGATTTCACAAAAACTTTTGAGATAGAGTGTGATGCTAGTGATATTGGCATTGGAGGAGTCCTTATGCAAAATGGACGTCCTATAGCCTATCATAGCGAGAAACTTGATGGTGCTCGCCTTAACTATCCGATTTATGACAAAGAGCTTTTTGCCTTAGTTCATGTTCTTCAAGTTTGGCAACACTACCTATGGCCAAAAGAATTTATCATACATTCCGACCATGAGTCGTTGAAATACCTCAAAGGGCAAGCCAACTTGAGTAAGCAACACGCTAAGTGGGTTGAGTTCATGGAGTCTTTTCCGTACATTGTCAAGTATAAGAAGGGCAAAGATAATGTAGTTGCGGACGCTTTGTCTCGCAAACATACAAGCCTTCTTACGAGACTTGAAATCAATGTGTTGGGTCTTGAGGAAATAAAATCTTTGTATGCTTCCGACCCGTTCTTTGAACCAATTTTCGCAAAGTGCTCCAATGAAAAAGGAGTTGATGATTTCTATTTGCATAAGGGCTTTCTTTTTAAACAAAACAAGCTTTGCATTCCGAAGTCGTCCCTTCAACTTTTGCTTCTCCAAGAATCTCATGGTGGAGGCCTTATGGGTCACTTTGGTCATGACAAGACATTGGACATGCTCTCCAATCACTACTTTTGTCCCAAGATGAAGCTTGACGTGGAGCGCTACGTTCAACGATGCACGACATGTGTTCAAGCTAAGTCGCTAGCTAACCCTTATGTTCTTTATATGCCATTGCCTATTCCTCATACACCTTGGTCCGACATTAGCATGGATTTCGTGTTAGGATTGCCTAGATCTAAGCATGGTCATGATTCTATATTTGTTGTTGTGGATCGTTTTTCCAAAATGGCACACTTCATACCGTGCCATAAGACCGACGATACTTCACATGTTGCAAATCTGTTTTTCAGGGAAATCGTCCGTCTTCATGGTGTGCCAAGAACAATCGTATCCGACCGCGACGTCAAATTCATGAGCTACTTATGGAAGACCCTCATGGCCATGCTCGGCGTCAAGCTCCTCTTTTCATCCGCGTCGCATCCCCAAACCGATGGCTAAACCGAAGTTGTCAACCAAAGCCTTGGAACTCTCCTACGTGTGTTGATCCAGAAGAACTTGAAGGATTGGGAGGAATGCATTCCCCACGCCGAGTTCGCCTACAACTGTGCCAAGCAATCAACAACCAAGATGAGTCCATTCATGATCGTCTATGGTTTCGAGCCCCTCACCACGCTCGACATCCTACCACTACCTCTCCATGAGCGCACGAACATGGACATCGAGAAACGCGCACAAGCTATGAAGAAACTTCATGAAGAAACAAGAGCTACTATCGAACAACAAGTCCTTCGCCAAGCTTCAAGGTTAAACAAGGACAAGAAGGAGATGATCTTTGAAGAAGGTGACCTTGTGTGGATACACCTAAGCAAAGACCGCTTCCCCAAGGAACGTGACTCCAAGCTCAAGCCAAGAGGAGATGGTCCCTTCAATGTCCTCAAAAGAATCAACAACAACACCTACATCATCGACATACCGACCTCTAAGTACCTGGCAAGCAATACATTCAATGTCAAGGATCTCTCACCCTACCATGGAGATGTTCAAGATGATAACCATGAAGAGTCGAGGACGACTCTTTCCCAAGGGGGGGAGCTGATGCTGCCCGTCCTATGGACGCTCCTACATCTACATAAACAAGTCCCCCAAGTGGACCCATGAGTCGTGCCCGAGCCAAACTCCTACAAGCTAAGGTGAACTCGCTCCTCTCCTCGTGCCAATTTGATACCTCCTTGGATGGTGTGCTACTTCATGCAACTACTCTATGCATCATCGGGTACGAAGCCTTGACACATCACCAAGCACCCAAGGATGGAGAACAAGGAGCAGAGCGTGAAGCAGAAGCCGCTGGAGCTGCTCAGACCGGAGTCTCGGGTCTGCACACACTAGAGTCTCTGGTCCACCAAAGTCTCTGGCCTGAAGACCCCGAAGACTCCGGCCCACTCTCTGGTCTGACCCCTGCACCAGGCCCTGGGACTATCTAAAGGCCCCTCCGGAGGCTGGTCCGGAGACTGACCGGAATCTCCGGCCTAGACCGGAGTCTCCGGTCCACCACACCGGAGTCTCCGGTCCGACCGACGCCAGACATGAAAAGGCCTTTGGGCCTGCGGCCCATGTACCCCTTAGTCCGTCCAGAACTTGTCTTTTATCCCTAAAGTACCCCTGTTTAAGTGGCTGGCCTATATATAGTCGCCCACCTCCATTGTAAATCCTAGGCATGATATTTGGAATTAGTGGAAACCCCTTGTGGATCTATATAATTCTTGCCTCATGCTCCTTTGACAAAGGAGCACCAAATATCCCAAACCTCGTTGGAGTTTGCATCATGCCTCCACGTTGTACAAGGCCTTGGCATCGGTGTCCCTTTGCCAAGACGTCAAGATCTCACCGAGTCTCCCATCTCGCCGTGCCGGTTCGAGAGAGAGTCCTCTGCCCGACGCCGATCCTAGGGATTGCGCCGGACCGGTCACCGCTGGCATGAGCTATTGGTGTTTATCGTGGTTTTGTGTGAGTGTGTTCATCGCGTTCTTCGTGCGTGTGTTCGTCGTGTTCATCCTTCCCTCCTCTCCCCGCACTCCATCCTTGATTTGAAAAGGAATCGTGAAAGATCGGGCCACCCTAGAGGTTTGCGCTCAACAATTGTCCAATTCCTTCTGCCTATCATATAGTAGGAAGTCAAGATTCTCCACTTGGTGCTTCATCTCCGGGTGAATTGGCATCTCCAATGGCATTCCCATAGAATCGAGGATAAGAGTGGGAATATGTTTTCATAAATACTCACTTCTTTGGTTTTGAAACTAAGTTTTTGTTTGGACGTCTATTCTAACTAGGGTCTCATATGGTCAGGATGACTCTGATACCAATTTGTCAACACCCAGATTTTTAATCCCAGATGCCTGTTATGCCATACATTGCAATCCCAGGATTACCATTTTTGCGAGACATAATAGATTTGGATATCATAGTACATCATCCATTACAAACCATAATAAGGTCTTACACAAATAAGGGATCTCATGATCCAGTCTTAATACAAACAAGCAGCGGAATAATAAGCATAGTAGGGGATCCATCTTTAGAGTCACAGGCAATGCTGACGATGGGAGATGATCCTAGTTGTCGTAGCCGTCCTGCTGTCCATCTTCCTGATAGTCCTCCTCATAGTCTGGCCACGGGAATAGCCAGGGACAAAGCCATGAGTACTTTTTAAGTACTCGCAAACTATCACTAACAAGTAAGGTAGTTCTAGTAGGAATCGTAAGCTCTAAGTTTATTTGCAAAAAGCCAGATTTATCTAAACTGAGTTTAGAAGTAAAGAAAACTAAGTAAAGATTCTAAATCACTGTAAGTTGGGAACCTAGGTTTCATATTCACAACCCTGTTGTGGTCAAGTATGGCCACTCCATCTGGCAAAAATCATCGTTCACTTCATAAGTCATTTTGAAAACATCTGACGACGGAACAGTATGGCCACTCCAACTATCCATGACTGCGGACACGGCTATTCGAATAGTTTGACACTCTGCAGAGGTGGTACACTTTCACCACAAAATTCGATAATCCATCTGGGATAACCCTGAATCATCATACTTAGTATGCGGATAATCAATCATAACTTTTCCTTTACACACTCTAGTATAAGCACCTCCCCTATGAGCTTGGCCTCCCAGCCATGGCCATCAGCCATCCTGGGCACTACATAGGTGGACATCATCAAGAGGTAGCCTTAGCTCAAAACCACTTCCGCGAGGGAACCCATACTAATGCATATAAACTTCCGGCTAAGCCTTACCCAATTCAGGTATTGTGGTTGTACGATAAAATTGGAATGGAATCGCATCCGAACCCAACCATGAGTTTTTATAAAGGGCTAAGGCTCATGCCTCAACATTTTCATCATCAAATCCATTTGTGTTTCTCAACACATGTAAATTTTTTTCAATATAATGACTCATCATTCCAAGGTTTTCATAAGCATTTTCACCCAGTATTCCCATCTAAAGTGATCAAGTTTTATGCTTAGCACTAGCCACTAAGTTAAGAGTGTTCACCAATGAGGGTGCTAGTCTTCAATCTCATGCCATAGAATGACATCTAGTATAGGCCTAGTTTTATACTCTTTATGCTATCTATACTACTTTCCAAATCCTCACAAAGCATTAACTAAAAGTAAAGAACTTTGGTAAAGTAAAAGAATAAAGCTTACAAGTAAAACTTGGGATGGGTATAAGTCAAAATGTATAACCAAGCATGCCTAATGCATCTTGCTTAGGTTAACTTGTATAATTCTAGCTTGCCAATAATAGCTTGCCTTGATTGGTGTAGTGATTGAAGTTTTCCTCCTCTTCTTCAGGGTAGAACTCCTCCTCCTCGTATCCTCTGTCAGTACTATCGTCTATAAAGGAATACGGGGTACACAATCACCAAACAATACTTAACTACTTCTATTTAGCAAACTAAGGTCCACACTTGATGATCTAGCATCATCACAATCATCACATGAAATAATGACTAGTTTTACTTGGGTTATTTGAGAAAAGTAATTTCTACTCATTGAAATTAATTAAGATTTAATATTCTCCAATTAAAATATGGGATCATGTGGACACATGCCATCACCACAGATTCTAATACGTAGGAATGTGATTTAAAAGGTTGATCATATTTTATAAAGTTTGAGATTACCATTTAATAAATTTAAAGTGACTAGAAATGCCCTAATAGCATTCTTTTGGTACTAGTCCAAGTTCACTGCATGCAAACCTAGATATTTTTACATATCCAGATAGATATTGCCCAATGTGATTTTTGAGAGTTGGAATCAACTCAAAATCTATTAAGGTTGATTTTTGAAAAATGTTTGAAGTTGCAAAAGTCTCTGTCTTGTTATTTCTGCTAAAGATTATCTCTAACTCCAAATGATTTACTGTAGCACCCCAATTGTCTAACAATTGTAATGCTACTTGTCCTAGTAAGATATTGGCTACTTTATATATATTATTGTTGCACATAATGATATCATGCTCATGTCATCATGCCACCTTGCATTTGAGCATCATATAAAACCCTCTTTCTTTTGGTTCTTCTCTCACATGCATTATTAATTGTATTTGCCTCTTGATATTGTATTTGGTTATTGATATATTGACTAAATGCCCAAGTTGAGTTGGGGGCATATCTTTTATTTCCATTCCACCACATTTCTTTCCACCACTTTATAATTCCACCATCCTACTAGACCATGAGCTTGTTGTCTTTATTTTGGATTTTCTCTAGCTCATGGGCAACAGGGTGGATCTAATCCATTAAATGCCTTTGCTTGACTTTATTTCACTTCTTGGAAATGCATAAGATTAATGCCATCATAATATTATTGTTTTCACAAAATATATCATGGCATTATTATTTTGCATGGGCCATGCACATTTCCTCACCATCTTTCTCTCCATGGGTTTTCTTTGAATTTAATGGATCCTATCTTGGGAGTCCATCTTCTACCATTCCACCATCCCCATACTCCTATCCACCTATTTATTTTCTTATTTTTTTATTCCCCATGCACTAACCATAGGTGTCCTTTTTCCACCAATTCTTTTCTTCCTCCTTCTTTCTTGTTTCACTTCCACACTAGCTCATGCAAGATCAAGTTTCCTTTTCTTCTTCTTGGTTCGGCCTCACAAACTGAATCAAAATATAAACACCTAATAAAAATTCAAACCTAGTTTATCTCTTTCTAATTCCTTTACACCTAATCTACAGTAAACCCTAACTCCACTTACCTCTCTCTCACACATCCCTCTCTCTCTAGCTTGACCACCTGGCCACCCTCTCTCCCTGGCCCACACCCCAGCCACACCCAGCCACCCTAACCCTAGCTCCAAACCCTAACCCGAGCCATGCCCATCTAACCCTAGCCTAGCTCACCCCTCTCCTCTCTCTCTTCTTCTACCGCCAGGTTAGCCCCACCCTAGCCTCCCTCATCCTCGGCCCCACTGGCAGCCTCCCCTGCAGCCCCAGGTCCCCCTCCAGCCGGCCGAGCACGTGCTCGAGGAGGAGAAGGAAAAGGTGGCACGAGGCCACCTTTATCTTGCCGTGCCCCAGCTGGCCTTCCTTCCTCTCTCCCTTCTTTTCCTCCCTCCCCACGTCTCTCTGACCTCGCTCAGATCTGGCCCGGGTCGCCCCTCCTCTCCTCCTTCTTCCTTCCCAACGACTCCCACCTGCCGCCAGTCGCCGCCAGCAACCACCTCGCCCCGACGATCTAGCCGGCGTGCGCGACGTGGGGGTGTCCTGGAAGACCGAGGACCGTCCCCTGCCCCGACTCGTACGCGCCGACGAGGACGAGAAGCTCCCCAGCACCGCCAGTACCTTGCCGCTCCCTGAAACCCTAGTTCGTCGGAGCGCCAGCAATCTCGACGCCTCGCCGATCCTCGCGCTGATCCGAGCCCACCAGGCGACCCGCGGTGAGCATCCCCTTCTCCCTGACACGGTCCGCCTCGCCGTACCGCCCTAGCGCCGCCGTTGTTTTCGTCGAGCACTCTCAGTGCGCCAGAGCTCGCCACCGTCTGCAGATATCCCGCGCCCCAGCAAGCTCACCTAGCCCGCGCCCACCTCCCTGTCAACTCCCCTCGCCCTACCACACCAGTTAGCACCCTCAGCGCGCTCCCACGCGTCCCAGGATCGAATCCCCGCTCCGCGCTGCGCGCACCCTGCCGCCAGACGCGAGAGGAAGAGAAACAGTAAACCGGGGTCGTGGTCATCTTGCAAAAATTCCCCCACCTTTTTAATTCTCGCAACCCGCGCTCCTAGTGCCCCATCGGTCAGTCGCCCAGGTCATCTTGCAGAAAACCCCTCAGCCTTTCTCAGCCGCAACCCGCGCTCCAGCCCCAGCCCCACCTGTCAGCCCTTGTCTCCCTCGCCGCTGTCATGTGGGCCTGCGCCAGTTGGCCCACCCCGCAGTCACAGTGGCTAGGCGAGCCCGCGGTGACAAAAGTTTTTCCCGCGAGTGGCCCAGTCAGCACAAAGGCCCACCTGTCAGTGTCTGGGGTTGGTTTTGCCTGAGTGAGAAAAGTAATTCCCTGAGTCTGTTTTTATTCAAACCTTTTCAAATTAATTTAAATTCAAATTCTTTTCTGATTCAAATAAATTTTAAAATACAAATCCAAATAATACATGTAATATATGTTTTGGAATCAGAAAAATGTGAGGATTTCAAATATGCCCTTCAAAATAATATTTGAACACTTTAAATTTTCGAGAGGATTAAAATTACAATAAAATGCCCTTTTCATTATTTAATTAATAACTTTTGTTTTATAACTCCAAATTTGACAAATAATGTGTCTAAATCGATCAGCGCGACGAGCCCGTTCTATTTATGCAGTCCTTGTTCTGAATTGAAGCATGCATCATGTTGTCATTTAAAATCTGAACTGTTTATGATAATAAAACTTGGTTAAATAAATAATAAAAGGCTTTATTTCTTGTATCCACACCTCACCTCTGCCATGCTACTTTAATGCCATGAAATTGTGCATCATTCATCATGGCATACTTGGTTGCTTGTTGCATTTTAATTCATATGCTTGTGCACTTTATTTATGTTGGCCCTTGTTTGTTTGGTTCTTCTTCGAATAGACGCCTAGCAGGAGAATTACCAGGAATCACAGGAGTATTACCCAGATCCATCTCTCGCTTCAACTGAGCTGCCAGGCAAGCACTACCACATGCTTGCATACATACAGTACCTATTGCCTCTATCTTATTCTTGCATCATTGAGTCGCGATTGCATTAAATTGAATCCCAAGTACTGCATAGCCTTTACTTTTAAACCACATTAAGCCTGTTCCGGTCCCATGAGCCATTACTACAGGAGTTGTTTGAGCCATGCGAGTCGTAGAAAAGCATGAGTAGGGTATGTGAGTGTCTGATGAATAACGAGGTACCTAAACAACATAACCTGAGTAGTAATGGGATAACTAATGAAAGAGGCACCGGTGAGCAATATCTGCTATTTGGTTTTTCATGCTCACTTGTGTCCCATAGGACCTCGAGTACTTGATTCCTGTTCCTTGTTTATTCGCACTATCCACATCCGGGAGGCCTTATGGACCCCCCTGAGCCAGAGATTGATTCATTCTTATTTCTTGGGGCCACAATTAGTTTGGGGCTTTATTACTATTCCGTACTTATGCCATGTTACTGCTTTATTTAAGATTGTGCGAGGAGCACCTGTACTGTTTTTGATCGTGACACGTTTTCGCTGTATCGACAAGCCCAGTCACATTTTCGGGTTCCCAGTCGTTTACCGCCATCCACACAAACCTTGGGTCCATCTCGGAGCCGGCCAACTTCGTTGCGGGTAGCTTAATGGGGTGGCCCCCTGAAATATTTCTGAATCCTGTGATTGCTTTGTCGTGAATGCCTCGTTGGGTTTTGATTTGGTTTTTCCGAGGTTGATCGAGTGTGTGTTGCTATTCGTGCACCCCTGCAGGGTAAATCTTTCTGAAAGCCGTGTCCGCGGTTATGGACGACTTGGAGCACAGTTTCTCGATCATAGACAAGTATAACTAAAGTACCGCTTTTAAATTGACTAAGTACTTGACTAGTAAATAGTGCAATACTCATGGAATGGTTAATAAAACTGCCAACGGATGATGGGGGTTGTTCGTCCGCTTCCTCGTTGGTAAGCGAGGAGGAGGATGGATCTGTTAATTATACTGTTATCACTATTGATCTTCATTCATGGACTTCCGTCTATCATTGGTTAGGCGGGAGGTTAGCGAGTTTCTATAGAATTGTTAGGTATTATCTTTTGCTGCAATTGCGTCACCCCAGGTTGTGTCCCCTTTAGCGGCATTAAGACTTGCTAAGTACCCCTAGGGTCTCACACGATAAATTGTTTGATTCAGATGAACAGGTGTACCCGCAAGATGGATACTGGGTGGAAGAGACAGATGATGTTGGCAACGATCATTCGGTGTAGAGATTCCGGGAACGGGGATCCGTGTGATCTGTGGGCGGGATGTGTTTATTTATGGGGCATCTTATGCCAATTTGCTTCTTGTCCGTACTCGGATCTTGTTTTCCGCTTTCGCCTGATACTCTGATGTGTGATGTATGAGGAGCTATCCTAAATTATTATATCTATCTTGGACATCTGGATCTTGCCGTATGGCGTTGCAATATTTCTATTTCTTTTAGATGGAATGGCTTTGAGGACTGTTGTATGTGGCTTGCATACATACTCATTTGTGTATGTAGTTGATCCCTTTGCCTGCCGATTACGCCGCTCGTTCTTGTCCCGTTGTTTGAAAGTGGTTAGGACGACCGAAAGGTCTACCGTGAGTGGCCCTGGGCCCCACCGTACTATTTTAACCACTTTCGTTCATCCAGGCATTAACTAAGAGTGTAATGCACCGAGGTAGTTACATTTACATCCAATGGGCTTGGATACAAAATTTAATTATCTTTCTAACAAAATTGGAATCTTGCAATTTGGTTAAGTGAAACTCTTTGAATTGATTTTTGATGGGCGGCCCCCCACTGTGCTCCACGATGAAGGGGGGATTGGTCTAGGTGCTAGTTAGACTCAGAGGGGACGAGAAGGTTAAGGGGGGACCATTTGGTCGATGATCACTGTACAAAAAAGTGAAGTTAGGCTAGGGGTTTAATTAGTGCAGACAAGATGTTTGTGTTAATGGCCGCATGAGATGAAGTTTGGAATTTTTGATTCATTTTTTTTGAGTGATCTTGAATTAAGTTTGAGAGACTAGGTTTTCTTGGAGAGGTCAAGGGGAATTGATTTGGTAGGTTTTTGAAAAAGTGTGATCTTCCCATATGAATGAGATTCAATTATCCATTGTCCATTTAATTGATTTGCTATATGTTCTTGTAAGTTTCTAAAGTGGGCCTTGATACACTTTTACTTGGTCTAGCAAGGGGTGAAAAGGAATAGAATTGCTTCTATTTGAAATTCTTCTCTAGGAACACCTAAAGTGGACTAGTGGTTTAAAATGGTCAAAATGACCATTTGCTTTATTTATTCTTATTTGATTTCTTTTTCTTTGGATTTTGTTTGTAAATGGAGATGATGTGGCATTCACCTTTAAACCATTTCACAACATGTAGAACAATCAAGCATGGCATATATCCTCAATTCTATACTAATGCAAACACATATGCATTCATATCCATTTTTCTTAATAAAAGTTTTTGTTAACCCTAAATTTGGGTGATTAGAACTTGATAACCTTGATTAAAGATTTGGGGTGTTACACCCCTCCTCCAGGCGCCACCGGCTCCCCACCCTCCACCGCTTTCGCCCCACCCTCCCAACCATGGCCGATCTCTCCTTCTCCAGCAACCCCTTCAACTCCTCCATCTCTAGGAGCAGCAACCCCTTCGCCGGCCCCTCCGTCACCATCATCCGCGACGTTCTCATCCTCGAGCGTGTGCTGGTGCAGCTCTCTCAAACCGCTGCCAATTTCTTCCCGTGGAAGACGTACTTCGGCCTCCTCTTCTGCAAGTATGATCTCCTTGATCATGTCGACGAAACTATCGACCTTCTCGCCATGCCGCACGACCCTGAGTGGTTGATGATCGATGCCACCATCATCCGCTGGTTCTTCCAGACCGTCTCCAACGAGATCTTCCATACCGTCGTTCGCGACGGTGACACCGCGCACAAGGTCTGGACCAAGATCACCGGCCTCTTCACCGACAAGAAGATCTAGCGCATCACATTCCTCTAGCAGGAGTTCTTCCGCACCCACCAAAATGACCTCTCCCTCGACGACTACTGCCTCCGCCTCAAGAGCCTCTCGGACGAGCTCCGTGACCTAGAGTTTCCGATTGACAACAAGATCCTCCTCTCCACGCTGTCCGCCGGCCTCGGCGAGGACCTCAGCAACGCCGCCTCCAACCTCATGTTGCTCTCCACGCCGACCTTCGAGCAAGTCGTGGCCTATCTCTGTCTTGAGGAGTGGAAGCTGAAGCATCTCCAGGATCGGGCGGCTCACATCGCCTTCGGCCCCTCTGCCTCGCGCCCCGGCCCCGCCCCCGGGGTTCTATGCGCCCTAGCTGCCCGTGCTTCTGCCTCCTGCCAACGGTGATGGCAACGGTGGTGGCTGTCTTTGGCGTGGGCGTGGTCGCAACAGTGGCAACGGTGGAAACACTACCGCGCCCCAACCCTGCCCACCTCAGCAAGTCGCCCCCTCCTTGGATCACGGGTCACAACCCCTGGACCGGGGTCGTCCATGCCTACACGATACCCGTGCAGCGTGCCCCTCACCCGAGCATCTTGGGGCCGCGCCCGGCCATCCACCAGGCGTTCTTCGCATCGGCTCAGCCTATCACTGTGCCGATCTACGCCACCCTCCGACTCCCACCGTCTACTACCCCGTGCCCCCGTCGTCGGTCTAGTGGGACCCCGTGCTGCTGACCGCTCTCCAGACCGCTCCCACCGCGGGATCGTATGGCGGTGGTGGCGTTTGGTTCATGGACACCGGCGCCTTCGCGCACGTGGCCTCTCACCCCGGTAACCTCTCCACTTCCACTCCCACTTCTACTTCTTCTCGCATAATCGTTGGCAATGGTCATGCTCTTCCCATTACTCACACCGGCTCCGCCTCCTTTCCCTCCACCTCCACTCCTCTCTCCCACAATAATATTGTCGTTTCTCCTAACTTGATCCAAAACCTAGTTTCTGTTCGTTCTCTCACTCGCGATAATTCTGTGACTATGGAATTTGACGCTTCTGGTTTCTGTGTTAAGGATGGCCGTACCCGGATGATCCTCCACTGATGTGACAACCCTAACGATTTGTACACTGTTCGGTCGTTCTCCACCGCCACCAGCAGCCATCTCGCCCTCTCCACCGGTGTCGACCTCTGGCACGCCCGCCTCGACCATCCTAGCTCCACCGCCCTTCGTCAAATAATGCAAGGATTTTCTTTTTCTTGTAATAAAACGGATGCTCATTCTTGTGAAGCATGTCGTCTAGGAAAACATGTTCGTCTTCCGTTCAGCTCTTCCTCCACAGTTGTATCTTTTCCATTTCAACTTATTCATAGTGATGTTTGGACCTCACCTGTTCCGAGTAATTCTGGCTATACTTACTATCTTGTGATTTTGGATGATTACTCGCATTTTGTGCGGACTTTTCCCCTCCACTGTAAATCTGACGTCCCCGCCACCCTCAGCTTGTTCTTCACCTACGTCTCCACCCAATTCGGTTACCCCATACACGCCTTACAAACCGACAACGGCAAAGAGTTCAACAACATCACCATCCGCACCCTTCTCGCCTCTCATGGCACCATCATCCGTCTAACGTGTCCCTACACTTCTCAACAAAATGGTTGTGCTGAACGCATCCTTCATACTCTCAACGACTACGTCCGGACCCTTTTGGTCCATGCGTACATGCCCCCACGGTTCTGGCTAGATGCTCTTGCCATGGCTACTCTTCTAGTCAACATCCGCATCCGCCCCTGCCGTTCTCGCTGGCAATACATGCCGCACCATATCCTCTTTGGTGTGCCCCCGCCTATGATGATCTTTGCATCTTCGGCTACCGCTGCTACCCTAGCACCGCCGCCACCACCGTGCACAAGCTCGCACCGTGCTCTCTCCCTTGCGTGTTTCTCGGCTACCCAGCCAACACCAAGGGCTATCGCTGCTACGATCCGGTCTCTCATCGCGTCATCATCTCACGACATGTTAACTTTGACGAGTTGGTGTTTCCGTTTCAGCAGGGACTCAGGGCGACTCCTTTGACGACACCCACGGTGCCCGCTGCCCCCTAAGGCTGGCCCTGCATGCCGACGAATGACCGCGGTGGCCTCGCCTGGTCCCTCGACACACGGGCCCTTGTCGCCGCCCGGGTCACCACCCGCTGTGGCCTTGTCTCCGCCTAGGCCAGAGACTCCGCCTGCACCAGCGACACCGCCCGTGTTGCCCTCGTCATCCCCGTCCAGCTCGGCACCCTCCTCGCCGGCCCCGTCTTCACCAGCTTCATCGCCTACTTCAGCTGCGAACGATGTGCCCGCCCCGCCCGCCCCTCCTGCGGGTGTTGTCACTCGTGCACGTGCGGCTGTGCACTGGCCGTCCACCCACTACCCCGCCGACGAGTACGTCTGCACCGCCTCTACGTCCGTGATCTCGCAGGTGCCTACCTCTGCCCGCGCCGCCTTGCGCGACCCATAGTGGCACGCCGCGATGCAGGAGGAGTTTGATGCGGTGTAGCACAAGCAGACTTGGGAGCTAGTCCCTCGCCCCCCTCGCGCCAACGTGATCGCTGGCAAGTGGATCCTGACGGCGCCCTAGAGCGCTATAAGGCACGTTAGGTGGTTCGTGGCTTTCACCAACGCGTCGGCGTCGACTTCACGGATACATTTGCCCCGGTTGTCAAGCCAGGCACGATCTACACCGTCCTGCACCTCGCCATCTCTCATTCCTGGCTGGTGCATCAGATGGATGTCTCCAACGCCTTCCTCCACGGCCATCTCTCCGAGAAGGTGTACTATCAGCAGGCCATCGGTTTCTTTGATGCCGAGCATCTGGCCCATATGGGCCTGCTTTCTCAGTCCTTGTATGGACTGAAGTAGGCCCCGCGTGCCTAGTACCAGCGCATCGCCGCGTTTCAACATTAGCTCGGCTTCCACTCTATGCGCTCCGAGGCGTCGTTGTTCGTCTATCACTAAGGCACCGACACTGCCTACCTGCTGCTATATGTCGACGACATCATCTTGACGACATGCATTGCTAGCCTCCTTCGACAGCTCACCGACCGCCTTCACGCTGAGTTCGCACTTAACGACCTTGGCTCGCTCCACTACTTCCTCGGCATCGAGGTCGTCCGATGCGCGGATGGGTTCTTTCTTCATCAGTGGAAGTATGCCCATGAGCTCCTCAAGCGCTCTGGATGCTTAACTGCAACCCCGCACCTACTCCAGTCGACACGAAGGCCAAGCTTTCGGCCAGCAATGGGTCACTAGCCTCTGACGCATCGTTCTACCGCTCCATCGTCGGTGCTCTACAGTACTTGACGTTGACACGTCTAGAGTTGCAGTATGTCGCGCAGTAGGTGTGCTTGCATATGCAGGCTCCTGGGAACGCCCACTGGATAGTGGTGAAGCGGATACTTCGCTACATCTGCGGCACTATGGACCTCGGCCTCTCGTTGCATGCCTCGCCATCGATGGATATCGTCGCCTACTTGGACGCGGACTGGGCTGGTTGCCCTAACACGCGGCGTTCCACCTCGGGCTACTATGTCTACCTCGGCTCATCGCTCGTCTCTTGGTCTTCCAAGCGACAACCCACCATCTCTTGCTCTAATGCCGAGTATCGGGCCGTGGCTAATGTCGTGGCCGAGTGCACGTGGCTTTGTCAGCTTCTCTTCGAGCTCTCTTGTCCTGTCGACAAGGCCATAGTGATGTTTTGTGACAATGTTTCGGCTATCTACCTCTCCGCCTACCCTGTTCATCATCGCCACACTAAGCACATCGAGTTGGACATCCACTTCGTTCGTGAGCAGGTTGCTCTCGATAACGTTCGAGTTCTTCACGTACCAACTCTCAGCAATTTGCGGATATCATGACAAAGGGATTGCCGACATCGACCTTTGATGAGTTTCGCTCCAGTCTATGTGTTTGTACCAACCCTTCGACTGCGGGGGGTGTTGAGATACGTATTGTACTCTGTATAGGTCTCCTTGTACCCTTGGGATTGTACCTGTAATTGTCTATATATATATGAGACAGCTGGCCCTATTGGAGTTGTGCATTCTCCCCTAATCCTTCTACAATCTCTAAATCTGACAAATGTCGCACGAACCTGGCTTGGCATGACATAAGGCCCCGACGAGACCCAGAAGAACACCACTGTCCAGACCGTCGAGAAAACAATTACTCAAGGACCGGATCTTCAGGGCAACGACACATAGCCGCACATGACTGGAGTAATGTTGCTCCGGCTGCAGAGCGAGATGCAGTTGCAACACTGGTTCCAAGGCAGCTTCCCCGGCGACAGTCGAATAAATCCAGGGAAGATGAAGAAGAGCGACGTTGGGTGGAGGACTGACAAAGAATGCCACCTCCTAGACATACAAGCCATTCGACTGAACCTCGCCACATTAGTGGAAATGACAGACGAAGGAATAACATACACCATGCCGAGTCAAGCCGGCAGGGAGCTCGTCTTAATGAAGACCCTCCCCGAAACCAGAATAATGACGCTTCGGGCGGAAGCCAGCACTCAGCCGGAAATAATCCACCTACACCACCCTCTCCACTAAGCAGCCATCATAGCGACTCTTGAGGCAGCCATGGAGGGCATCATGGCGGAGGAGTTAGTGGCGGAAGCAGAAGTTCGGCTCCAAGGAACCACAGCCACAACGAAGAACCATGATGACGTTCTCTACCACCAAGTGATGCTAGGCACCAGATCAACTCTAACATAGAGGCACGGGGCTACGAACCGGACAACATTTATGTGGGTCCAAAAACCTTTGGACCATGCATTCGACAAACAAACTTCCCATAAGGATTGCTATCTCAAGGCACATCCAACCCTATGACTGTGTGGCCTGACCAGACACTTGGCTCTAGGATTTTTTCTAGGCATGCTCCATCGCCGAAGGATGAAATAGCCTGGTCCCAACCCGATATCTCCCGCTTATGCTGAGGAAGACGACACGATCATGGCTCAATGAACTTCCGGAAAACATCATCCACAACTGGTATGACATGCAAAGAGCATCCTTTTGGAATTTTGAAGGCACATATCGGATGCCATGTATGGTAGGAGACCTACAGCATTGCACCCAGAAGGCTGGAGAAACTTGCCGAGATTATCTCGGACGATGGATCGACACCACAAACTCCTATGAAGGAGTAAACGATCAAACTGCGATTGAAGCTTTCATTGCAGGACTCCCAATTGGCTTGCTACGTCACCACTTGAAGTGCGAAAAGGTCACCGATCTGGGAGAGATGATAGTGACGGCAAGCAAGTATGCAAATGCGGACGATGACACAGAGGGACTACTGAACGTCCTGGCTATGCCACAATCAGCAAAACGGCCGAAGAAACAAACTTAGAAGTGCAAGAACACCCCAAAAGAAAAACCCACTGTGGAAACAGCAGTTGTCAATGCTACTTTCGGGTCTGGAGGACGAGGAGGGCACGAAGGTGGCCACGGACACAGTCGTGGAACATCCAGAGTCGAAGTTAGAGTATACCAGCAACCTGGAAAAACCTACTCTTGGGCCGACATCGCCAACAATCCGTGTGTGCATCACTTGAATGCCAACAGGGGCTCGTCTGTGAGACCAGGCACATGGCTTAATAGGATTGATAGAATACTCATACCAACAAGTTGCAACTTCTTTTCCGGAAGCTTATTCGAAAAGAACTCTAAGGTTAAGCGTGCTTGGCCTAGAGCAATTCTAGGATGGGTGACCGATCGGGAAGTGGGTAACCGGGTGTGCACGAGTGAGGACAAAGTGCGCAGAAAGGACTAGTGTTGGTCTGTGGGGCCAGTCTAGATATCCTATTAAGCTGCCAGGAGTGACACCCCTCGGGCCCAAGAGTGGACGGGGTGTTACAAGTGGTATCAGAGCCGACCCTTGCGATTACACTGGTGTGTGCGGGTTAG
Organism: Avena eriantha; assembly: GCA_910589775.1. Classification (NCBI taxonomy): domain Eukaryota; kingdom Viridiplantae; phylum Streptophyta; class Magnoliopsida; order Poales; family Poaceae; genus Avena; species Avena eriantha. The sequence continues at coordinate 395,035,026 of OU342743.1, read as the reverse complement.
TGGCGGGATATATGGAGCATGGCGCGTGTGGCCCGAAGTGGACACGGCATGGCACATGTGCCGACACTAGACGCACAGACGCGTGCCAAGAGGGAACGTTCCTGGGGTGTGCTTGATTGATCAGGGCATCGATCTTCTAAAGGGTGGGTGTATGTGAGACCAGGCACATGGCTTAATAAGATTGATAGAATACTCATACCAACAAGTTGCAACTTCTTTTCCGGAAGCTTATTCGAAAAGAACTCTAAGGTTAAGCGTGCTTGGCCTAGAGCAATTCTAGGATGGGTGACCGACCGGGAAGTGGGTAACCGGGTGTGCATGAGTGAGGACAAAGTACGCAGAAAGGACTAGTGTTGGTCTGTGGGGCCAGTCTAGATATCCTATTAAGTTGCCAGGAGTGACACCCCCCGGGCCTAGGAGTGGACGGGGTGTTACATCGTCCCACACAAATGCCGAGTGTCATTTCAATGATGACATCAATAAAGACGAATCCGCTAGCTACAGGGCCAAGCGACGAAAAGGAAAAACGAATTCCGACAAAGAAAAAGAGACCAAGGAAGATTCCGACATGGAGGAACGAGAAGCTTCAAATCCCAAGTCGGATGGAAAGAAGACCTTCCCAACATAGAAAGACACTTAGGTCACTTTCCTTGGGTCTCAACCAGCTAAGCTCAAAAAGGCAGTAATGCATGAGCTCAAAGAAACTATTCCGGTTGTCCCACAGTTTTTGGACTGGTCGGAAGTGACAATCACCTTTGACCATGATGATCATCTGCCTAAGTTGCACAAGCAAGGAAAGTACGCTCTAGTTGTCAATCCACTTATTGGCGGCTATGGTTTCTCCAAGACCCTCATGGATGGCGGCAGCAACATCAACATCCTATACGTCAAAATACTTCGTCGGATGAGGATCTCGGAAATATAGCTAAATCAAAGCTCTGTGATTTTCCACGGAGTTGTCCTCGGAAGATAGGCAAATTTTCTAGGAGAGATCACTTTGGACGTTACCTTCGAAACTCCAAAGAACCATTGGACGGAAGCACTTTCCTTCGAAGTGGGTTCAAGAGCGCATACCACACTATCTTCAGACGACCAACTAACTAGGCTTTGATGGCTCGTCCATGTTACATTTACAATATGATGAAAATTCCAGGTCCCAAGGGCATGATCACCATAAGGGGAGACCCGAAGAAAGCACAAGAATGCGAGGATGGAAATGCTGCCTTTGCTGAAGCCGAACTGCACGCCCAAGAGTACCAGGAGATCAAGAAGACCATCGACCCGTCCGAGATGCCCGTGACGAAGAAGGTGGTGACAAAGCCGACTCCGGAGTTCAAGGCATCGGAAGAGATGAAGACGATGTCGTTGAAGGATGATGACCCCTCCAAGGTGGCCAAGATAGGTGTAGGTTTAAACCGTGCATAGGAAAGCATGCTCGTCGAGTTCCTCCAAACCAATCAAGATATCTTCGCACGACAACCATCTGATATGACCGAAGTACCTAGGGAACTTGCCGAGAACTCTCTAAATGTACACCCAAACTCTAAATGAAAAGTGAAAAGCGCTAGCTAAAGAACTAGCCCGGTTCGAGTTAGCCAGATTCATAGAAGAGGTCATCCATACTGATTGGTCGACCAATGCTGTAATGGTCCCTAAAAAGGACACCACTGATTTAAGGATGTGTGTTGTTTATACCGCCTTGAACAAGGCTTGTCCCAAAAATCCATTTGCTCTTCCTAGAATTGATCAAGTAATCGATTCTATGATAGGCTTAGAACTCCTATGTTTTCTCGATGCATATTCCGGTTATCACCAAATCCGAATGAAGGAATCAGACAAAGTAAAAACTTCATTCATAACCCCCTTCAGAACCTTCTATTTTGTTACGATGCCTTTTGGGCTCAAGAATGCAAGAGCTACGTATTAGTGCACTATGCAGTGTTGCCTCCACGATCAAATCGGACGTAATGTGCATGCATATATGGATGACATAGCAGTGATGTGCAAAAAGAAGGAAACTCTAATTTCCGACTTGGAGGAAATATTCGCAATCTACGCAAATACAACATAATGCTTAATCGAGAGAAGTGTTTCTTTGGAATACCAGCCGGAAAATTCTTAGGTTTCATCGTGTCTCAAAAAGGTATAGAGGTGAACCGGGACAAGATTAAGGCTATAGTCAATATTTCCAGGCCCACCAGCTTGAAGGACATACAAAGACTAACTGGTCGCATTGCTGCAGCCAGTTAGTTTGTAAGCCGGCTCGGTGAGAGAGCCGCACCACTTTATAAGCTCCTGAAAAAGACCAAAAATTCGTCTGGACTGATGAAGCCGAAGCTGCACTACAAGACCTGAAAATAGTACTCTCATCTGCTCCTATCCTTGCAGCGCTGGAACCTCAGGAACCGATGTTGCTCTGTCTAGCTGCGACAAATAGAGTCGTCAGCATCGTCATGGTGGTGGAAAGGCTAGAGGAAAAATAGGAACACCTGGTGCAGTGTCGGACTTACTACCTCAGTGAAGTCCTAACTAAATCTAAGTAGCGGTATCTGCACTATCAAAAGCTGGCTTATGGTGTGTTCTTTGCATCTAGGAAGCTACGACATTACTTTCAGGAGCACCAAATTACCTTGGTGAGCACAACTCCCATGAGAGACATAATGAAAAATAGCGACGCTACATGACATGTCGCAAAATGGGGATTAGAGCTTTCAGCTTTTGACATTGAGTATAAACCTCGTACGACAATCAAATCCCAAATCCTTGCTGACTTTGTCGCTGATTGGACAGAGACAACAGAGAAAATGACCCTACCTGATGCAGCCCGACCTACGGACGCTTCTACATCTACAACAACAAGTCCCCCAAGTGGACCCATGACTCGTGCCCGAGCCAAACTCCTCCAAGCTAAGGTGAACTCGCTCCTCTCCTTGTGCCAATTTGATACCTCCTTGGATGGTGTGCTACTTCATACCACTACTTTGTGCATCATCAGGTACGAGCCCCCACCGCGTGGATCCACGAGCCCTGAAGCTGCACCTGTGCTGAAGCTGCCAAAGCAGAGTGTCCGGCGCGACTCAGCCGGAGTGTCCGGCCTGCCCGAGCCCGAACCTGGCGCGGACATTCTGTGTGCCAGTTCGGACATTGCCCGGACACTTTCCGGAGTGTCTGGCCACCCCGGACTGTCTGGCCCACTCGACCCGAGTGTCTAGCCACCTCGGACTGTCCAGCCCACCCGACCCGGAATGTCCGGCCCAAGTGATGGGCCTGCGAGCCTAGCTGGGCCCTATGGCCCATGTACCCCTCTATTTCGCCCAGAACTCTACTTTAATGCCTGAATTACCCCTGACTTTGTGGTTGGCCTATATATAAACCCCCACCTCCATTGTAAACCCTAGGCTTGATATTGGAATTAGTGGAAACCCCTTTGTGGATCTATCTAATTCTTGCCTCATGCTCGTTGACTAAGGAGCACCAATATCCCCAAACCTCGTTGGAGTTTGCATTGTGCCTCCGCATTGTACAAGGCCTAGGCATCGGTGTCCCTTTGCCTAGTCGTCAAGATCTCACCGAGTCTCCCATCTCGCCGTGCCGGTTCGAGAGAGAGTCCTCCGCCCGACGCCGATCCTAGGGATTACGCCGGACCGGTCACCGGCGGCGTGAGATATTGGTGTTTATCGTGGTTTTGCGTGTGTGTGTTCATCGCGTTCTTCGTTTGTATGTTCGTCGTGTTCATCCTTCCCTTCTTCCCCCGCACTCCACCCTGGATTTGAAAGGGAATCATGAAAGATCGGGCCACCCTAGAGGTTTGCCCTCAACACTACCAGAGTCAGAATACTGGACCTTACATTTTGATGGGTCTAAGGCGCTCGGGGGTTCGGGGGATGCCGTGGTGCTCAAATCACCCCAAGGAGATAAGATTTTCTATGTGTCCAGATCCATTTTACGGCAACAAACAACATTGCCGAATATGAAGCACTGTTGCATGGAATCCGGATTTCTAAGGATATCGGCATCCGATGACATATGTGTTATGGAGACTCGGATCTTGTTGCTCAGCAGGTGTCGGATCACTATAATGCAAACAAACACATGGCAACATATAGGGCTATCGTGGATGAATTATCTAAATTGTTCGAAGGTTTTGAGGTTCAACACATCCCTCGAACAAAAAATGCGGAAAAAGATGCATTATCTCGAATAGGCTCTGCACGGAAAAAGGTCCCGGATGTTGCTTTTCTAGAGCACCGTAAAGTTCCCTCTATCATAGGAGTTGACTAGGAGTATCCGACCAAATCCGACTCACCATTAATAGTAGTACTAGTTGTAATTCCCATCTGGACAAAACCCTACATTGATTTCTTGGTAGATGGAAAATTACCCAAAGACGAAGTTCTGAGCCGTCAGATAGTCCGACGAGCAAAAACCTATACAATAATAAATGGTGAGCTCTATAAGCGGAGTGTATCTGGGGTCTTTTAGCGCTATGTATCTCCATAAGGAGTGGAAATCTTAAGGGAGATCCACGAAGGCGAATGCGGCCATCACGTTGCAGCCAAATCTTTAGTGGCAAAAGATTTTAGACACGGATTTTTCTGGCTCACAGCCAAGGCTGATGTCGAACGGCTTGTCAAGAAGAGCAAGGGCTGCCAAAAATACGCCAAACAAGCTCATGTTCTAGCTGATCAGCTACGAATAGTCCCGAGAACATGGCCTTTCGCGGTCTAGGGGCTTGGCATGGTAGGACCGTTCAAATGGGCTCCAAGTGGATTTACTCACCTCTTAGTGATGGTGGATAAGTTCACAAAATGGATTGAGGCTAAACCCGTCACAAATTGTGATGGAGCAATAGCCAAAAGATTTGTCGAGGACGTTATAATCCGATATGGTTATCCACACAGTATTATTATAGACAATGGGAGCAATTTTTTCCATGGGAGAGCTTGCCGAATTCTGCAACGATCAAAAAATCCGGCTTGATATTGCATCAGTCGTACATCCACAAGCCAACGAACAAGTCAAAAGAGCAAATGGTTTAATCCTTCAAGGCCTCAAACCAAGACTCGAAGCACAACTTCGCCGTGCTGCGGGGGCTTGGGCGGACAAATTACCGTATGTAATATGGAGCTTGAGAACAACTCCAAATAGGTCAATAGGGTACACACCTTTCTTCTTGGTCTATGGCGCAGAAATAGTTATTCCTAGTGATTTGATTCATACTTCTCCCTGAGTTGTTCCGTATATCGAAGAGGATGCCGACATTTCTTGACAAGATGATCTTGTTTTAATCGAAGAAGTTTGCATCATTGCGAAGCAGAGATCAACAACCTATCATGAGAAGTAACGCAAGTATCATAGCCAGAGAGTCAGGAACCGGTCTTTTAATAAGGGTGGATTGTTTTCCAGCTTGTGCAAAAAGAAAGCACAAACGTTACCCAGTCTGGTAAGGGCCCTTCTTGGTTAGCCGAGTATTGCACAATGGTTCTTATTATCTAACTTATATGCGGCCAGTCAAAGAAATACCTGCTACTAAGAAGAGAAAGAGAGCTAGAGCCAGTACAAACCCGGAAGAATTAGACAGACCGTGGAATATTGCTCAGCTACGTCCCTTTTATTCTTAAATTTTCTTTCTTTGTAATCATATATGTGTACATGTTCAAAGTGAAATAAAGTATTGGTTGCCTCAATATTTCCTCAGAAGTTTTATATTACCATCTTATTTCCGAATGATCAGGTCACAGTCGAAAATCCCAGAATACTTGAAAGTACTTTATGCTCATGTTTGTTCTAGTTAGATTTCCGGTTCTAAAAACAGTACATTCGGTATAAATCTAAAAAAAATTCTAGTTTATACTTTAGGTTTTTGTCTGATTGGTAGATACGGGTATTTTTCGAGTAGTGAATTATTGGTACTGGAAGCCGACTTTGTTTCCGAGTTTAAACTAGTTTAGCAATTGAGCTCCGTTGCTTGGCAAAGTCACCGTGTTGAAGGTTTGCTGGCTCACGAAAGGGACGAGGCAGAAAGCCAGATAAATGATAAGTGTAGACAAAACAAAAGTGCTTATGTAAAATTTCAGGCACGTCAAAATAAAGCCAAAAGTGCTAAAAGGAAGTAAAAAGTATCAATTCTTACAAGATTAGCACTAGCAAAATAATATATTACTTATTACAATCAGACTGTTTAAGGATAACACTTTTTTTTCTGGTATATTATGATGCAGGAGAAGAGGTAGGAGCTGCCGGATCGCTGGACACATCACCCAAATCATCCTGATATCTTTCTGAGATAGGTAAGTTAGACTCGGTATGTTCATTATCTTCAGAAATTTCAGCAGTTACATCCTTGAGGGTTGTGGTACTTCAACCAGAGTGAAGAATGGAGTATCGTAACTGGTCAGTTCAGCTACATGACATCCATATCCGGCACAAGTGTCCATGATGTCCTTGATGTCCTGCTCCTTGCCGTCTGCATCAACAGTTGAATAACCCCTAGTTACTTGCCATATTTCCATGCTTCCATGGTGGCTCATAACCAATGTTAGGGCATTCTGTGTCGCGATCCACGCATAGGACATGTTCCAATCTTGGATAAGCTAGGGCATCTCCTTTGCCTTGTCCTGCACCTCAAACATAGACATTTTGTTCATGTCGCAAACCCTTAAGGCTTCACCAATATCCTCTAGTGACTAGTGGAAATCATGAAGCAGATCTCCAACTAAAGTAAGCCGGCTGGTGCAAGACTCGAAAGAGGAAGAATCTAGAATATTCAAAGGACCTACATATATAAAGCAAAGTTAGAAATATATCTGAACTCCTAGAGTCAAAAGAGAGAAAGGTCAGAGACAGGAAAGCCTACCAAAGATGGCATCATCGACTTTGGTTTTCTCCGCTTAAAGACTCTAGAGTTCATCCCGGAGAGCTTGGGTTATGTCCTTCTCCCTGACCAACTCATCTACTAGATCTGAGATTTTCTTGTCCTAGATGGTGATCTTGCGATCACATTCCTTGGTGGCCATGTTGGATGATTGATGAACACTGTTGATACCGTGCTCATGATCTTCGTTAAGCTTATTCAGCTCTTGCCTCAAGTCAGCATTCTCCACCTCTAGGGTCTTGAGATTCTCGGCATCTTTAATCATTTTGCATGACTGTTGGACCAGTTCTGTAAAAACAAGACAGCAGTCGAATAAACATTCGGCTATCAAAAAAAGAAAAATCAGAAGAGCAAGTATGAGGACTGAAATGATTACATTCAGCTTCATCCTTAGAAACTTCCAATTGAGCATTCTCTAGACGGAGAGCTCTGACCTCTCTCTGTTTATTGCATATATTCTTTAGCAATTCCAAGTTATAAGCATTAACTTTCTGTAAGTTAGAATAATACCCAGAGTTAGAAGTCTACTAAAGACTCGGGCTAATATTTTAACTAAGTTAAATCTCAGCGTGAGCCTTGGGGGCTATACTAGTTTGTTTTTTGGCATCCTATGAAAGCATAAATTCAGGTTTCCTATCCAACTTCATGCTTGGGGGTTAGGGGATATGATATGAAATAAAGTAAAAGAGAGTCGAATTCTAACTTACATAATGTTCATGGGTTAGCTTGTTCAGACTCATGTTTACATCAGAAGAAACCTTCTCGGTGAGAGTCAGAGGGATCACTGGTGGTGGCAAACCCACACCGGCCTTCAGCTTGTCGTCATGAAGACGAAGTTGGTCAAGAAGCTTGGAGAGTTTTACGTCCCCAGCTTCTTGTGCCTCTTCTTTAGCAGTGATGTTCTGGATCTCCAAGCATTGTTGAGCTAGCTTCTGGACTTCTTTAGCAGTTTTTCGAGTAATGCCAAGCTTGGCGATGCCCGGATCATTACCCTTTGGGGGTTCACCCATATCGGTTACTGAATCACCCATGGTGATGTCGGTTTGCGAGCCAAGGTTCGCTGGCTCAGAGTGCTGAGCTGGATCTTCTGCATCATGAGGAGATGAGGTAACCTCCGGTGTTGTAGAAGGCGTTGGGGTAGGAGTAGGAGGCGGAGTAGCAGGCGAAGTCAAAACTAACTTTGACTGGTGCAGGGGCTTTGTCGTGGTTCCTTTCCCATTTCCCTTGACAAGTTGTTTAGCTCTGAAGAATAACAGATCAAGATCGTTACACTTTGGAAAGAAAGAGAAATAAAATATAAGACCTTGTGAGGAAAGTTTACCTCTTCACAACATGCACTTCTTTTGTGCCGATGGAAACGGTCAGAGTTTTCTGTTTCCAGGTAAACGCCTCCGGCAGCAATACAAGTTCTCCTTCCCCTTGAGGAGCCGGTTCCTCAGGTGGATATCCCTCGAGAGGACCAAGCTCTGACTCGGGGAGGTCAGCAAGCTGAAAGAAGTATCATCTCAGTATTGCGAAAAAGCTATAACAAAGTACGGATAAGCACATATTCGAGTAACAATTGGAAAACTTACTGGTGTCACAGGATCGTCAGCCATATACATGTCCAAAGAGAGATCTAGAATCTTCCTCTCAACCCTCTCTTTGATCAGCCATTTAATCTGGGACTCATATTCCTTGTCCGGGATCGATCGCGAGTAGATCCTAAGAGAATCCGTCTTGCTCTTGGTGATTGAGTGCATGAGCTGATCACCATGGTGCTGGAGGGGTTGAATCCGGCATGCTAGCTAGTAGTGAATTAAATCAGATCCTTTCAGACCCTTGTGGTTCATTAGGTACTCGATCCGCCTCTTGGCGAGAAGAAGATCGTCGGTGAGAGCCGGTGCTTCTGCATCCTAGGACTCTTGGGTCGTGGAGGCGCCATCGACAAAAGCCGGCAAACCAGTTTCTTTGCCGGGAGCTGGTCTGTCCTTATGGTAAAAGAATGTGGACGGCCATTTCTTCATGAACTCACTAGCCTTAATTTCAGGATAAACTCGGTCTCTCCTAATAGTTAGGCTAAGAGTTTCGGTAATGTAAGGATTACTGGAAGTGATAGAGTTTCTCTGGGTACCGAAATAGTACCAGAATAAAACAAGACTCGGCCTAATTCCGAGATAACCCTTGCACAAAGATGCGTAAGCACTCATTTCTAAGATTGTGTTCAGGGGAAATTGTGGAGTTGAATTCCATAGCAATCTATGACCTAAGAAAAGAAATCTGAGGGAGGAAAGCTCAAACCTCTGTCGAGGTGAGTGCCGAAGTGCACCCGCTCATCGGCACGAGGGGTGGGGATGGTTTGATTGAAGCCACTCTGCTAGTTGCTGGCACAGAGGAGGCCTTCCTTCTCAATAATGTGAAGCTTCTCATTGTCGAGGATGCATGGAATCCATACCCTACATAAGTTTTCTTTCTCCACCGCTGCAGAGGTCACGGCTGTGCTGGAAGAAGAGGCCTCGGCCATTTTGTGGACGGAGGAGACCGTAGATGGGTGGTGTTGTGCGTTTGGAGGAGGAATCAGAGGAACTTGAGCGCGGTGGTGTTGAGAGGAAAGAAAAAGGAAATGACAGAGGTAATGAAGAAAAAGGAGATCTGATGCAGCCCGTCCTACGGACGCTTCTACATCTACACCAACAAGTCGCCCAAGTGGACCCATGACTCGTGCCCGAGCCAAACTCCTACAAGCTAAGGTGAACTCGCTCCTCTCGTCGTGCCAATTTGATACCTCCTTGGATGGTATGCTACTTCATGCAACTACCCTATGCATCATCAGGTACGAAGCCTCGACACATCACCAAGCACCCAGGGATGGTGGACAAGGAGCAGAACGTGAAGCAAACGCTGCTGGAGCTGCTCAGACCGGAGTCTCCGGTCTACGCACACCAGAGTCTCCGGCCTGCCAAAGTTTCTGGCCTGAAGACACCGGAGACTTCGGCCCTCTCTCCGGTCTGACCCCCTGCACCAGGCCCTGGGACAGTCTGACGACCCCTCCGGAAGCTGGTCCGGAGACTACACCGGATTCTCCGGTCTAGACCGGAGTCTCCGGTCCACCACGCCGGAGTCTCCAGTCCGCCCGTCACCAGGCATGAAAAGGCCTTTGGGCCTTCGGCCCATGTACCCCTTAGTCCATCCAGAACTTGTCTTTTATTCCTAAAGTGCCCCTGTTTAAGTGGCTAGCCTATATATAGTCCCCCACATCCATTGTAAACCCTAGGCTTGATATTGGAATTAGTGGAAACCCCTTTGTGGATCTATCTAATTCTTGCCTCATGCTCCTTGACTAAGGAGCACAATATCCCCAAACCTCATTGGAGTTTGCATTGTGCCTCCGCGTTGTACAAGGCCTAGGCATTGGTGTCCCTTTGCCTAGATGTCAAGATCTCACCGAGTCTCCCATCTCGCCGTGCCAGTTTGAGAGAGAGTCCTCCGCCCGACGCCGATCCTAGGGATTGCGATGGACCGGTCACCGCCGGCGTGAGCTATTGGTGTTTATCGTGGTTTTGCGTGTGTGTGTTCGTCGCGTTCTTCGTGCGTGTGTTCATCGTGTTCATCCTTCTCTCCTTCCCCTGCACTCCACCCTCGATTTGAAAGGGAATCGTGAAAGATCGGGCCACCCTAGAGGTTTACCCTCAACATATTGGTATCAAGAGCTTCGTTGCTCACGATTTCCCCCACAAATTTTTCTTCTATCCACCAAAAATTCGAAAAAAACTCCAAAAAAAAACAGCCCAAATTTGCCTTTGGATCGATCTCTTGATTTGGAGTGTTATTTGTGGTTTTGATCCGACCAAACCTTGTCTTAGGTGTTGGTCCAGCTTTATCCTGCGTTTTCCCAGCCCAATTTGGCCAAATTTTTCGCGGATTTGAGGACCCAAGGCGTGGATTTCCACTAAAGAACACGAGCTGTTCGCGATCTGACTCCAGACCGGAGTCTCCGGCCTGCACACCGGAGTCTCTGGCCTACACCGGAGTCTCCGGCCTACCCACACCGGAGTCTCCGGCCTGGACCGGAGTTTCCGGCCTGAAACCCCGGAGTCTCTGGCCTGACACCTGATTTTGACAGTTTTGCCTCTAATCTTGCATTTGCTAATTTCTCCTTGTTTTTTTGTGCCCGTGTGCGTGTCGTCAACTAACAACAAGCTTCCGCATCGACAACCCCCGCGCTCATCGACACCACGGCCCGCGAACATCATCCCGCACCACCGACGCCAAGTTCATCATCAAAGAAGGTGTAACTTGCGTCACCTTGTTAACCCCTATCTTCCTTTGTGTGTACCTATCCTATGAGAGTGGCTCATCTTGTGTTTGCTTGACCATTGTGCATTTTTCCTTGGATAGTGAGAGTCCAAGAGCAATATCAAGTGTGACTAGGTAGTATCAAGGGAAAGCAAAAAAAATACAAAAGAAAGAAAAATATACAAAGAAAAAAGCAAAATAAAAATAGTCTCCCATTGCCAAAGAGAGTCTCAAAGCTTGTAAGCAAGAGAGAAAGAAGAGCGCCCAAGGCAAGTGCACAAATCCGTTGCTCATTTTTCCTCTTTGCAAACGAGCCACGGTCTCTCCTTGCATTGGCACGACAACGAGCTTAGTCTTTGTTAGGACATTTTGTTTGCTCATTTTCATAGTCGTGTCAATCCCAATTTTCACCACATGTGTGTATATAGTCGTAGGTTCCCGTCACCCTTTTGAGTTGTTGACCTTCGCTTTTGACTTGAGTTTTGTTGGATTTTACCCACTTTTGACTATCCCTTTTCTTTTGGTTGGTTCTTTGGCTTTCCACAATACTAACCTACCACCAACAAGCTGTTGAGAGTTAGTTCTTCCTTTAGTGTAAGTTTTCTTTGCAATTCCACTTTGCACGCTTATAACTCTCACTTGTGGTCTCTAGTTTGGTGCAATCCCCAAGGTGAGGTACAAGGCTAACACCACCATATTCCACTTCCATATACAATACTCATGTGTTTTGCATGATGGATAGGCACGGTGAGACGAGCCAACCACCTCCCCAAGAAGAAGATCAAGGTCTGTACATGACGCGGGCAAGTCACTTCATCGTTCGGCAAGAGTTCCGTGAACTTTGCCAAGCCCTTGAGATGCGACAAGATGAACAATTTGGCGAGACGCAAGCCGAGTTCAAGAACATCGACAACCACTTCGACGGCCTCGAACGACAAATGCATGCAATGCATCACAACTTCCACCAAAATGAAGGGCTCCAACGCTCCGTCGCCGAAACAAATGACAATCTTCGAAGCCTCATCGACGGCATGGCAAGACCACGTTCACGCGCATCAAGCTCAGCAAGTTCTTCACATCGTCATGCACCTCTTCCACAAGATCTACATCAAAGTGCTCAAAGACGCAATGATGCCCCCGTGGTTATAGATGGAATCTCTTCGAACTATGTACCTTCCCCACGGCACGCCGCAACGTCAAGCTATGATGGTGACCTCTCTTCAAGGCCACGAGCAAGGCAAGAAGCACACCATCATCATGCAAGGGCACTAGTGATCCGACAAAGCAACCACAAGAGGAATGGCAAGCGCAACCGCAAGTACAACCGCAAGTCTACCACCATCAACCGCATCAAGAGGCTCCACACCCTCTCCACCATGAGGCCCAAGCGCCTCAACCACGTCACCAACCGCGCCAAGAGCAAGAGCAAGCTCCTCCTCAACAACAATATCAAGATCAAGCTCCGCAACAAGGACGCGTGAACCAAGTTCCACCTCCCCAACTACAAGATCATCAACAAGGTCACCAATCTCGTCGCAATGACCGCAACGATGAAGAAACTTTTGGCAAGCTCAAGTTAACAATGCCCAAGTTCACCGGATCCAATGACCCCGAAGAATACCTCTCGTGGGCACTCAAAGTCGACAAGATCTTCCGCATGCACAACTATAGCAACGAGAAGATGGTCGCCATGGCTTCGCTTGAGTTTGATGATTACGCCAACCTTTGGTGGGAACAAGTTCAAGTTGCTCGTGATGCAAGACAAGAACCGCCAATCACAACTTGGCATGACATGAAGGCTGACATGAGATCCCGGTTTGTCCCCACGCACTACACGCGTGACCTCTTCAACAACCATCAAGCTCTTCATCAAGGGACAAAGACCGTGGAAGAATACTTCAAGGAAATGGAACTCAACTTGATTCGCGCCAACATTGATGAGCGCATGGAGTAAACAATGGCATGTTTCCTTATTGGCTTGAATCACCCAATCAAACGCATCGTCGAGTTCCAAACATACAACACCATGGTTGAGCTTGTGCACATCGCAACAAAGGCTGAACGTCAAGTGTAAGAGCATATCAAGTACAACAAGCCCAATACGTACTTCACCTACAAGCAAGCTTCAACCCCTACACCAACAACTTTCAATGGTAGCTCCTCAAGTACCTCCAAGCCTTCCTTCAAGCCCACACTTCCTCAAGGAAAACTTCCCCCAAGTGGCAAGCAAGCAAAGAGTGATACACCTTTCAACGGTGAATGCTACAAGTGTGGAGGTAAAGGACACAAGTCGGCCGAATGTGGAAACAAGAAAGTCTTGTTCATCCATGCCAATGGTGATGAAGAGTACTTGAGTGAAGATGAGTTTGATGCCCGTGTCAAGGAGCAATGGCAAGACAACGAGTGGAAGATGATCAAGACCTCCTCATGTGTGAGCATGACGCAAGTCCATCGCTTGTCCTCACAAGGATCTTGACCATTCAAGCACAAGAGCATGAAGACCAACGCTCCAATATCTTCCAAACACGAGCCGGCATCAACAGCAAATCTATCAAGGTGATCATTGACAGAGGAAGTTGTCACAAACTTGCTAGCACCGAGTTGTGTGAGAAGCTCAACCTCAACCTCCATCCACACAAGCACCCCTACCACGTGCAATGGCTAAGTGACCAAGGGTCCGTGAAGATCTAGCATACCGTATTGGTCTCCTTCGCCATTGGTCCTTACAAAGATACGGTGCAGTGTGATGTGATTCCTATGACAGTTTTCCACATGCTTCTTGGTCGACCATGGAAATTTGTCAAGGCTGCTCAACATGATGGTCGCACCAATATATACACCTTCAAATGGCTCAACAATAATGTATTTTGCAACCGATGACTCCTAGCCAAATAATTGCGGACAATGCAAAGGCTTTAGCGAGGGCGCAAAGCACAACACCTACTTGTGAGAAGAGCGGTGAGAGAGAGAACCACCTCATAGTGAGTGAGAGCCACAAGCCAAATTCGAGTGGAAAAACTAAGAGTGTTCTCCTTCCCACCAAAAGTGAGATGAGAGATGTTTGGAACAACCCATCCATCTTGCACTATGTCCTCCTTTGCAAGGGACTAGCGCAAGGAACTAATGAATTAACCAATGTTCCTCCATCTTTGATGAATGTTTTGCAGGAATTCAAGGATGTGTTTCCTGAAGAGCTTCCACATGGACTACCACCTCTTCGCGGCATCGAACATCGAATTGGCCTCATTCCTAGTGCACCACTTCCCAACCGCGCCGCTTATCGCACGAACCCGGAGGAGACGATGGAGATCGAACGTCAAATCAACCAACTCGTCTCCAAAGGTTTGATCCAAGTTAGCACTAGTCCAAGTGTCGTTCTCGTGATTCTTGTTCCAAAGACGGATGATACGTTATGGTTATGCATGGACTTCCGTCCAATCAATGCTATCACCGTGCGTTATCGACATCCCATACCACGTCTCGATGACATGCTTGATGAGTTGTGTGGAGCCACTATTTTTTCGAAAATTTATCTTCGTAGTGGTTACCATCAAATACGCATGGCTGAAGGTGATGAGTGGAAAACCGCCTTCAAGACCAAACTTGGTCTCTATGAGTGGTTGGTTATGCCCTTTGGTTTATCAAATGCCCCATCCACTTTCATGCGCCTTATGAATCACATCTTGCGTTCTCTCATTGGAAAAAGTGTTGTTGTCTATTTCGATGATATTCTTCTTTATAGCAAATCACTTGAGGACCATATAAAACATGTCAAGGAAGTTTTGCAAACCTTCGACATGAAAAGCTTTATGCTAATCTTCCCAACTGCACTTTTGCTAAAGACAAGTTGATTTTTCTTGGATTTGTCATTTCTTCGAAGGGAATTGAAGTTGATGTTTCCAAGGTAAAGGACATACGAGATTAGTCCATACCAACAAATGTGAGTGAACTCCGAAGTTTTAATGGATTGGCCGGTTTCTATCGTTGCTTTGTGAAAGACTTTTCAACCATTGCTTGTCCCCTTAATGAATTGACCAAAAAGAATGTCACCTTCGTGTGGGGCAAACAACAACAAAAAGTTTTGATGAACTTAAAAAGAGGCTCACCGAAGCACCTCTTCTTGCTTTACCGGATTTCACAAAAACTTTTGAGATAGAGTCTGATGCTAGTGGTATTGGCATTGGAGGAGTCCTTATGCAAAATAGAAGTCCTATTGCCTACCATAGCGAGAAACTTGATGGTGCTCGCCTTAACTATCCGATTTATGACAAAGAGCTTTTTTCCTTAGTTCGTGTCCTTCAAGTTTGGCAATACTACCTTTGTCCCAAGGAATTTATCATACATTCCGACCACGAGTCGTTGAAATATCTCAAAGGCCAAGCTAAGTTGAGCAAGAGACACGCTAAGTGGGTTGAGTTCATGGAGTCTTTTCCGTACATTGTCAAGTATAAGAAGGGAAAAGATAATGTAGTTGCGGACGCATTGTCTCGCAAACATACAAGCCTTCTTACGAGACTTGAAATCAACGTGTTGGGTCTTGAGGAAATAAAATCTTTGTATGCTTCCAATCCATTCTTTGAACCAAATTTCACAAAGTGCTCCAATTACAAAGGAGTTGATGATTTCTATTTGCATAAGGGCTTTCTATTTAAACAAAACAAGCTATGCATCCCGAAGTCGTCGCTTCAACTTTTGCTTCTCCAAGAATCTCATGGTGGAGGCCTTATGGGTCACTTTGCTCGCGACAAGACATTGGACATGCTCTCCAATCACTACTTTTGGCCCAAGATGAAGCGTGACGTGGAGCGCTACGTTCAACGATGCACGACATGTGTTCAAGCTAAGTCGCAAGCTAATTCCTATGGTCTTTATATGCCATTGCCTATTCCTCATACACCTTGGTCCGACATTAGCATGGATTTCGTGTTAGGATTGCCTAGATCTAAGCATGGTCATGATTCTATATTTGTCGTTGTGGATCGTTTTTCCAAAATGGCACACTTCATATTGTGCCATAAGACTGACGATGCTTCACATGTTGAAAATCTATTTTTCAGGGAAATCGTCCGTCTTCATGATGTGCAAAGGACAATCGTCTCCGACCGCGACGTCAAATTCATGAGCTACTTGTGGAAGACCCTCATGGCCAAGCTCGGCGTCAAGCTCCTCTTCTCATCCGCATCACATCCTCAAACTGATGTCCGAACCGAAGTTGTCAACCGAAGCCTCAGAACTCTCCTTCGTGTGTTGATCAAGAAAAACCTGAAGGATTGGGAGGAATGCATTCCACACGCCGAATTCGCCTACAATCGAGCCAAGAACTCAACAACCAAGATGAGTCCATTCATGATCGTGTATGGTTTCGAGCCCCTCACCGCGCTCGACATCCTACCACTACCTCTCCATGAGAGCACGAACATGGACGTCGACAAGCGCGCACAAGCTATGAAGACGCTTCATGAAGAAACAAGAGCTACTATCGAACAACAAGTCCTTCGCCAAGCTTCAAGATTAAACAAGGACAAGAAGGAGATGATATTTGAAGAAGATGACCTTGTGTGGATACACCTAAGCAGGACCGCTTCCCCAAGGAACGTGACTCCAAGCTCAAGCCAAGAGGAGATGGTCCCTTCAAGGTCCTCAAAAGAATCAACAACAACGCCTATATCATCGACATACCGACCTCCAAGTACCTTGCAAGCAATACATTCAATGTCAAGGACCTCGCACCCTACCATGGAGATGCTCAAGATGATATCCATGAAGAGTGGAGGACGATTCTTTCCCAAGGGGGGGGGAGCTGATGCAGCCCGTCCTACGGACGCTTCTACATCTACACCAACAAGTCCACCAAGTGGACCCATGACTCGTGCCCGAGCCAAACTCCTACAAGCTAAGGTGAACTCGCTCCTCTCCTCGTGCCAATTCGATACCTCCTTGGATGGTAAGCTACTTCATGCAACTACCCTATGCATCATCAGGTACGAAGCCTCGACACATCACCAAGCACCCAAGGATGGTGGAGAAGGAGCAGAACGTGAAGCAAACGCTGCTAGAGCTGCTCAGACCGGAGTCTCCGGTCTGCGCACACTAGAGTCTCTGGCCTGCCAAAAGTTTCCTGCCTGAAGACACCGGAGACTCGGGCCCTCTCTCCGGTCTGACCCCCTGCACCAGGCCCTGGGATAGTCTGACGACCCCTCCGGAGGCTGGTCCGGAGACTACACCGGATTCTCCGGTCTAGACCGAATTCTCCGGTCCACCACACCGGAGTCTCCGGTCCAACCATCACCAGGCATGAAAAGGCCTTTGGGCCTTCGGCCCATGTACCCCTTAGTCCGTCCAGAATATGTCTTTTATTCATAAAGTACCCATGTTTAAGTGGCTGGCCTATATATAGTCCTCCGCATCCATTGTAAACCCTAGGCTTGATATTGGAATTAGTGGAAACCCCTTTGTGGATCTATCTAATTCTTGCCTCATGCTCCTTGACTAAGGAGCACCAATATCCCGAAACCTCGTTGGAGTTTGCATTGTGCCTCCGCGTTGTACAAGGCCTAGGCATCGGTGTCCCTTTGCCTAGACGTCAAGATCTCACCGAGTCTCCCATCTCGCCGTGCCGGTTCGAGAGAGAGTCCTCCGCCCGATGCCGATCCTAGGGATTGCGCCGGACCGGTCACCGCCAGCGTGAGCTATTGGTGTTTATCGTGGTTTTGCGTGTGTGTGTTCATCGCGTTCTTCGTGCGTGTGTTCGTCGTGTTCATCCTTCCCTCCTTCCCCCGCAATCCACCCTCGATTTGAAAGGGAATCGTGAAAGATCAGGCCACCCTAGAGGTTTGCCCTCAACAAGATCTTGACCTCTTTATCCCTCACCTACACCAAGATTTGTGCAAAAGTGAACAGTAACCGTGCCACGCGTCGTGGAAGGAGCCAGGTATCCTCCTCACAAGGATTATGTCGCCTCGATCTCCGCACACGCATTAAAACGACGCCTCGGTTCCATGAAAGGGGGACCCACCAATGGTCGTGCTATCAGGAATGTCTGTCAGTGACATGACTTGACCTTGACTGATGTCAGGTTACGTTAGAGACCAAGTTCCATCTTAGTTTGAATTTCAAGCTGGAAATCTGAATGAAGTACTCATAGGTCCGACTTGCTTTAAGACTTGGATCCAACCCTGTATTTTGAGTTTTAGGAACCCTTCAAGATTCTGCAAGCCGAAGATGAATCAAGCTGGACGATGAAATCCAACTTTGTATCTTGGAGTCTTCCAGGGGATGCTGTTGGGGATACTTTCCGGGTATCCTCACTGTGCCTCGCTGACAAGGGTGGCCCACTTTGGGTTAGAGCTATGCTTCCGGGCGGCCCAGTTAGAGAGAAGAGATGGAGTCCAGTTCGGCTACGGGAAGACCCAGAAGACTTACCTACATAGGCCTATATAGTTACTTTTAGTCCAAGCTGTACCCTGTAACCGACTCTTAGTCATAGCCGGATAGGTCTCTCCTTTAAACCCTAGGCCAGATATCTATATAAGCCGTCTAAGGGACCAGCCTTTAGGGCACCCCACAATAGTCTACAATATCAACTTGCACAAGCGAAACCCTTGTAACCCATATTCCGGCTCTGTCATATTACTAGATTACTAGCAGGAGTAGGAGCTATTCATCATCGGCAGATTCAAACCTGGGTAAATTTGTTTGCTCACAGTCCCGGAACACCATACGACTCACACCCCTCTGTTCCACATGCCTCGAGGACCCCCTCATGGCGTACTTGTCCACAACCCGACGACATGTGCGCAATGGACTGATCCCCATCCGACTACTCTTATCATTCGCTCTTGCACATTGAATAGGTGGATTAACGAGAAATTACTTATTCCACAGAAGTTAGAAGTGGTCGTTATATCTTGATACTTTTACTTCCGTCCTTGTTTTTCGGAGGGTTCTCTCAAAGAACATAATCAATAATATCTTGTTGGTGGTCTTGTCCATTTCAAGACGGAGCAAAATCTTCAACGATTTGGTGGAAACAAATGCAAAATCTTCTCCGTCCTCTTCTTTCTACCGAAGCTCTTCATCGTCCAACAAGATGGATGGAAGATATATCTGTTAGTCTAAGTTGCCAATTATTTTCTCTTGGTAAAGCCAATTATGGTCGATGCCATCAATCGCAAAATCTATTGGAATACCCTTATGGTTAATGAAAGTAATAAGCATCTTTACAATAAACTCTTGATATTCAACGTTCAACTCCTTCCTCAGGATTCCACCATAAACTAGCATCACCTCCTTCTCTTGAAGATAAATCTGTGCACCTCAATTGCGTGATCCTTTGATCCTTACCGGCGCAAGAAGGATCCTATCCGAGAATTCTAAACCCACATCTTTCTGTTGATATCAAGAAATTCTATTGTTTGAAGGCAATATTGTTTTCCGAACTTCATTTCTTAAATCTATGAAAAGAAACAATGCTATTTTCATAGTGGTTGATAACTTCTCCAAGTTTATCTTTTCTTTCGGCGAGACAAACAATCTTGTTCATGTTGATCTTTAATCCTAACGATGTGTCTTTGTTTTCTCCCCTTGATACATCATCTTTTCAAATTCTTTCAACACGTGGTTCTATCCTTTTATCGTGTTTCTCAAGAACACCGGAGCTATGTTCATCCTATCTATCTCATCTCATAATAATCCTCCAGGTTTTCAAGTCCTTTATTTCTACGAAGCAAAACTCAAGCCTTGCAACAAGTCTAGAAAGTTTTGCAAGGTGTAGTGGTCACACCATTCCGCTAATGAATCAACTTAGGAACGCGGGATTCACCTTTGTTCTGAACATCCGCCTATCCTTGTGTCTTTTTATTTTTCCTAGGAACCTCGGAGCGAGATTCTTATTTAGTGGGCGAGAGTTGTAGCATCCAATTGTCTAACAATTGTAATGCTACTTGCCTAGTCTATTTATTGCTACTTCCTACTTGTCATTTGTTGCATCACATAATATCATGCTCATGTCATCATGGCACATTGCATTTGAGAATCATCATGACATCATGCATGGTTTGCCTAAAACTGTTTTCTAAAAGCCATCTTTGTTTTCTAAATAATGCCCGCTTTATTTCAAATGTAAAACTTGGTCTTTCCAAATATTTTATTTGCCTAAAAACCTATTTGCAAAAATGTTTTGTTTTCAAAAATAAAATAAAATAAAATGAGCAAATAAATAAAAGTTTTAAAAAATCTGGGGAGGCAGCCCAGCTAATCAGTCAGGTCACCTACAACCCAAAGAACCAACCGGAACCACCCCATCTGTCCAAACCCTAAACCTAGACCACATCCCCACACCCGCCATCGCACCGACACACACATAGCGCGCACAGCGACGCTGCCGAACCACCCCCCGCGCACCTCCCCATACATGCGACGCACGCTCCTCCCGACGCGTCCATCCTGCCCTGCGTATGCGCCCTCGACCCGGTCAACACGCAGCGCTGCGTCCCTGGCCACCTTCCTCCTAGACGCGGCCCCACCACCTCTTCCCTCTCGCCCTCGACGCTCCTCCCCACCTACCTCACTCCTTGCTCTCCCCACCCGAATCGAGTCGACGCCGCCTGCCTTACCAACCACCGCCGCCAGTAGAGACCACCGACGAGTCCGGCCTTCCCCGCCTTTGCGCTCGCTCGTCGGTCGCTGCCACTACGCCCGTGGCCCCATCTTCAGCGCCGCCGCCCCGAGCCCGAGACCCCGCCACCCTTTGTCCTTCCTTCCTCGACCACATCAAGCTCCGCAGGCCTCGGCGGCTGCAAACTCGCGCTGTCGCCAAGAACGCCGGGAGGACACCAAGATCCTCTTCCCTAGCCGGCCTCGGGCCCGGCCTCCTCTGTAGAGCTCGATCCGCCGGTCAATCCCACGTGCTCCGCCGTCCTCGACCGTCCTACTCTCCCTGGCGCCTCAAGCCCGCCAAGGACGCCTCGTCATGCTCCTCCGTAGCACTCCGCGCAAGCATCGACCACACTTGCCACCATGCTCCTCTTCTACCTGACGCCGATGCACCAACAGGGCTGCCCGACCCAGGTGGTGTCCTGTCGCTGCTTTTGGTGCTCTCTGTGTGTTGTAGATCGTAGGGCCGAACCAAGTATGAGCTGACCCCAATACCGAATCAAAGACACCGACTTCCACCATGTGAAGCTGGAGTGGTAATCTTATGCGATGCGAGAATCGCAACCCTGGCGACAAAATCGATAATGGCCCGAACAAGTCTAATGGATCGTTGGTGCCAAAAACCCTAGGTCTTCTTCACAGACCCGATGACCCGAAGGTCGCCTTCATGGAATGACAAGTACTTCTCATGGATCCGATGGTCAAGACCCTGAAAACCCCGAACCATTGGAACCCAAGATCACCTATTCTTGATGTGTGACCCCTTTTTCCGAGGCCCCTATTTTATAATATATGACATCTATCTTGTTGCATTTAAATTATCATATTTGCTTGCATATCGTGGGTGTTTGGGGGTATTTTGACGATTCACCTAAATTAAACATGGAGACCATATGCGGGCTTTCCTAGTCTTATATTGGCTCCATTTAAATCTGCGTAGCGAACCGATGCCATGTATTGCCTTATTAATTTAACATTTAAATTGTGGAGTAATTAAACCAACATGAACCATCTAATTAAATGTCAGGATCCCGATTTCACTTAACACTGCCTAGTGGCGTCACATCTTTGCTATGTGATGCATCATGTAAATATAATGAATGCTGCTAGGTATATGTGAGTAAAACATGCCTAAATAATTAATGAAACTTCTTTATTATTGTTCCCACACCTCACCCATGTCATGCTATGTTATATCATGTAATTGTGCATCATTCCATCATGACATACCTTGTTTGCTTGTCTCATATAATTCATATGGTTGCGCACTTTATTTATTATGGCCCTTGTGTGTTTGGGTTTTATCCGGATAGATACTGAGCAAGAATATCAGGAGCCTCAGGAGTATTACCTGGATCCTTCTTATTTCGCAACTGAACAGCAAGGCAAGCAATTCCCCATGCTTGCATACATATAGTACCTATGCTTTTATCTTATTATTGCATCATTGAGTCACGAATGCATTAAATTGAATCCCAAGTATTGCATAGCCTTTTACTTTTAAACCCCACCGAAGCTTGTATCCTCAATCCTATGAGCCATTACTACAGGAGTTGATTGAGCCATGCGAGTAGTAGAATTGCATGTGTAGGTTTTGTGTGAATCTTTGGATAATGAGGTACCTAAACAACTTAATCTGAGTAGTAATGGGATAACTAATGAAAGAGGCATCGGTGAGTATTATCCGTTATTTGGTTCTTTAAGCTCACTTGTGTCCTGTAGGACCCCGAGTACATGATCCCAGTTCATTGACTATTCGCACTTTCCACATACGGGAGACTCTATGGATCACCCCTTCGCCTGAGCTTGATTCACACTATTTAATAGGGCCACAAAGTAGTTTAGGGCTTTACTACTATCCTGTACTTATGCCATGTTTTACTGCTTTATTTACAATTGTGCGTGGAGCGCCTATACTGTTTTGCAATGCGGAGTGTTTTCGCGGTATCGACAAGCCCAATCACACTTTCGGGTTCCTAGTCATTTACAGCCATTGACACAAACCCTGGATCCATCTCGGAGCCAGCGAACTTCATTGCGGGTAGCTTAGTGCGGTGGCCCCCTGAAATAATTTATTAATCCTGTGAATGCATTGTCATGATGCCTCGTTGCATTTTATATGGTTCTTTCCGAGGTTGATCATGTGTGTGTTGCTATTTGTGCACCCCTGCAGGGTAAATCTTTTTGAAAGCCGTGTTCGTGGTTATGGACAACTTGGAGCACAGTTTCTCGATCATATACAAGCATAACTAAAGTACCGCTTTTAATTTTACTAAGACATGACTAGTAAATAGTGCAACACTCATGTAATGGTTAATAAAATTGCCAATGGATGGGATGTTTTTCCTCCTTCTCGTCGGTAAGCGAAAAGGAGGACGAGTGATGTTTATTTATGTTGCTTATATAACTGTTGTTATTTATTAACAAGCGCCCATCCATCTCTGGTTGGGCGGATGTGTAGCGTGTCTCTATAAAACTTTGTAGAAGTTATATTTCGTTGCAATTGCGTCACCCCAGGTTGTTCCCTTTAGAAGCACTAAGACTCGCTGAGTACCCCTAGGGTCTCACATGATAAATATTTGGTTCAGATGGACATGTATACTCTCAGGAAGGCTACTGCGTCGAAGAGACCGATGATGGTGGCAACAACGTCCGATGTAGAGATTCCGAGGATGGAGATCCATGAGATCTGTGGGCGGGATGTGCTTATTTTCAGGGCATCTTATGCCAATTTGCTTCTTATCCGTGCTCGGATCATTTTTTCCGCTTCCTCTTGATACTCTGATGTGTGCTGTATGAGGATGTATCCTAAACTATTATATCAATCTAGGATATTTGAATCTTGCCATATAGCGTTGAATATTTCTGTTTCTATTGTTTTTAGATGGTGTGACTCTGATGTCTATTGTAAGTCGTTGACATACATACCCATATGTGTATGTTTTGTTCGCGTTACCTATCGATTACGCTGCTCGCTCTAGTCCTGATGTTCTAAAAAGTGGGTGGGATGGTTGGCCGGTACCATGCCCTGATCCACGAGGTGGGCCTACTGCGTGTGGCTGCATGGCTCCATAGCAGTATGTCCTGTCCACTTTTGGTTCATCTAGGCTTGAGCTTAGAGCATAAGGTCTGAGGTATTACATGGACCTTGTTGTTGGAGGATACGGAGCAGAGGCAGTGCTGCGACAGAATGGCCTCACGGAGGATGAGGCGGGTAGGAGGGCACCGGATCTCCCATGCATAGCCCTCCCTTGGCCAACATGCATCATGAACCTAGAAACCTCGCCCTCCGACTCCTTACTCCAAGCAACATCATGAACCCCAACAATAGCCTCTCGAACAATAAAAAATAGGACACCAAATTAATCTAGTACTAGAAATCAAGTTGATGTGTTATACAACTTGCAGAAGTATGTCTTAAGTTCTAAAATCTAACCTAACACTGGTAAATATGTCATATCTTGCACAAAGATTGTTGGTCGAGTGGGACAATGAGTGGCAATGTTTTACACAAGGGTACTATCCTTAACATGACATGGTGAAAATCGTAAACCTGGAATAGGTAAATGTATATAATTTCTTCCCAGGACTCGAAATAATGTAATCTTAGTTGTAACTTTGATTGAAATATTCCCAGTTAAGGAAATTTATAACAGCCCAAATTGCATGGCCAATAATTGGTATGATGTCTACCTTAAAAGAAAATATCATTCAACAATATCCGTTTATCAAAACATATGCTAGCTAGACATAAAACTACAGAAGTCATCCGATTAAAATCTTGCAAGAACATCTATGGTGCTAATGCGTTACTGAAAATGGCAAATGAATTTAGTAGCCATCAAGACATAAAATTTCCCCCACAAAACATGGCAACACAATCGATGTAAAAAATAGCAGTTTCAGTGGTTCTTGTAAACTCAACTATCTCTAACACAATTTAGAAGAGTAAATGGTTCCTAGATTCCGATGATTACTTTAGTAATGTTTTAGAAGGCTTGCTTTGGTAAATTGCTAGTTAACACAATACAACAAAACATGGTGGCGGCTAACACAATAAAGAGGGATGTCATCTACTTTCCCAATTTCGTCTAAAACCTTAGGGAAATGACATTCCTCAATTATTTTCACATAGAAATTCTTGTTCCCCTGGGGTGGATTGTTCATTTATTTTCTTTAACTTGTAGGGGATAATGAGCTCTAGGGGAAGGACTTGGCTC